>OX336401.1:78106139-78706139 GCA_946902985.2 Meconema thalassinum | reverse complement strand
CGAGTGCGTGACGTCATGCAACCACGCGGGAAGCCTAAGTTAATGGGTAATGGACGGCGAGTGCGTGACGTCATGCAGCCGCGCGGGAATCCTAAGTTAATGGGTAATGGACGGCGAGTGCGTGACGTCATGCAGCCACGCGGGAAGCCTAAGTTAATGGGTAATGGACAGCGAGTGCGTGACGTCATGCAGCCGCGCGGGAAGCCTAAGTTAATGGGTAATGGACGGCGAGTGCGTGACGTCATGCAGCCGCGTGGGAAGCCTAAGTTAATGGGTAATGGACGGCGAGTGCGTGACGTCATGCAGCCACGCGGGAAGCCTAAGTTAATGGGTAATGGACGGCGAGTGCGTGACGTCATGCAGCCGCGCGGGAATCCTAAGTTAATGGGTAATGGACGGCGAGTGCGTGACGTCATGCAGCCGCGCGGGAAGCCTACGTTAATGGGTAATGGACGGCGAGTGCGTGACGTCATGCAGCCACGCGGGAAGCCTAAGTTAATGGGTAATGGACGGCGAGTGCGTGACGTCATGCAGCCGCGCGGGAATCCTAAGTTAATGGGTAATGGACGGCGAGTGCGTGACGTCATGCAGCCGCGTGGGAAGCCTAAGTTAATGGGTAATGGATGGCGAGTGCGTGACGTCATGCAGCCACGCGGGAAGCCTAAGTTAATGGGTAATGGACGGCGAGTGCGTGACGTCATGCAGCCGCGCGGGAATCCTAAGTTAATGGGTAATGGACGGCGAGTGCGTGACGTCATGCAGCCGCGTGGGAAGCCTAAGTTAATGGGTAATGGATGGCGAGTGCGTGACGTCATGCAGCCACGCGGGAAGCCTTAGTTAATGGGTAATGGACGGCGAGTGCGTGACGTCATGCAGCTGCGCGGGAAGCCTAAGTTAATGGGTAATGGACAGCGAGTGCGTGACGTCATGCAGCCACGCGGGAAGCCTAAGTTAATGGGTAATGGACGGCGAGTGCGTGACGTCTTGCAGCCGCGCGGAATCCTAAGTTAATGGGTAATGGACGGCGAGTGCGTGACGTCATGCAGCCGCGCGGGAAGCCTAAGTTAATGGGTAATGGACGGCGAGTGCGTGACGTCTTGCAGCCGCGCGGGAAGCCTAAGTTAATGGGTAATGGACTCGAGTGCGTGATGCCATGCAGACACGCGGGAAGCCTAAGTTAATGGGTAATGGACGGCGAGTGCGTGACGTCTTGCAGCCGCGCGGAATCCTAAGTTAATGGGTAATGGACGGCGAGTGCGTGACGTCATGCAGCCGCGCGGGAAGCCTAAGTTAATGGGTAACGGACGGCGAGTGCGTGACGTCATGCAGCTGCGCGGGAATCCTAAGTTAATGGGTAATGGACGGCGAGTGCGTGACGTCATGCAGCCGCGCGGGAAGCCTAAGTTAATGGGTAATGGACGGCGAGTGCGTGACGTCATGCAGCCACGCGGGAATCCTAAGTTAATAGGTAATGGAGTCTGTTGAAAGAGTCCTGGGGCGTCGAGCGACCTGGGGCTTCCAGCGAAGCGAGAGGGCAGTTGTAGCATGCGTCATTTGAAATGATATAAAGTCTAGTCTTTCTGAATGACTGTGACTTTTTCTTTATACATCGAGTTGAGTCTCTATGGTCTGCGTGGTAACAACCAACTTCACTTTATTGTCTAGGTCTCGTTCTTGTTCCGGCTTTGATTTCCTGCCAGTATCTTCTGACCCCAGTGTCGCGTGCCTGTTTGTGTTCTTACGACAAAGGTCCTCTGCGTCTTCCGGAAGTTGATACCATTTTAAAACCTTGGCAGTTGTTCACCAATCTTCTAAATGTGTTCCTGTCAGGAATTTCTCGGTCTGGAATACCAATTTGCCTGAGATCTTTTTCGCATTCCTCAAACCATCTCGGCCTTGTTGCCTTAGATTTAATGAAACTTCATATTCTTTTCGTAAATCGATCATCAGTCATCCTCAAGAGGTGACCGTAAAATAGTAGCCGTCTCTTCTTAATTGATGTTGTGATAGGATCTATTTTGTTGTACAAGTTCTCTTTCATTTGTTCTCATTCGCCACTGTCCATCAAGCCGTCTGAGGAAGTTTTGCCCTAAACTTTCCCATACGTGAGATCGCATCAAGCGTGAGCTTGGTCAAAATATTTACTGTGCAAAGAAGAATTAGACTGAAGGGGGTGCGGGATATTGGGCATTCAAATTCATCACCAGAAAACCAAAGGCTAGGTTGACAATATTTATTGCTAAGTAGCAGCAATCAAAACAACATGCATAAACTGATATTACAGTAAATAAAATGCACATAAGTGCTTAAAGCTGTAATGACTAGATATTTTAAATGCAACAGATTATACGGGAAACCCTTTAAAAATAGTGTCCAATAGAATACTTGTTTTTGGCCCACGAGTAATTGAGCTCACATAAAAAATGCACCTTGATTGAAAAAAAATGGTGATGAAATGAAAATTGAAGTTCATAAAATAAACTTATCTTTTCAAAAGATCGAAAAAGAGCAGTTCTTGTGGAGCCAGCTCCATAAAAGGTTCCGGCTGGCTAAGTAGCGTAAAGGATTTTGATTGTTCCTTTGGAAGGAGGCGTCCGTTGCCTCAGAAAGCGTGCCATGGGGAGAGAACCCAAATCTTCCTGTCTTCTTTCCTTGAAGGTAAGACACATGTAGTGTCTATATAGAAGTGTGCAGTTTGCTTGCAGTCTGGGAGACTGCCGTGGCTTCGAAGTATCTTGTTGTTGTTGTTGTTGTTTGAGTCTTCAGTCTTTTGACAGGTTTGATGCAGCACTCCATGACTCCCTGTCCTTAGCTAATAGTTTCATCTCTACATAACTACCACACCCTACGTCTGAGGCAATCTGTTTAACATATTCTAACCTTGGTCTACCCCTACAGTTCTTATCCTCGACCCTTCCTTCCACAACTAAGATTGCTATTCCTGGGTGTCTTATTATGTGTCCTACCAACCTATCTCTTCTCTTCATTAGCAGTCGCCAGAAACATCCCTCCTCTCCCACTAGTCTTAATTCCTCTTCGTTTGTAACCCTATCTACCCATCAGATCTTCATCATTCTCCTGCATCACCACATTTCAAAAATGTATCAATTCTCCTCTTTTATGCTGCACCAATAGTCCAAGTTTCACTTCCATAGAGCGCCACGCTCCAGACAAAGGCCTTCAAAAATGACTTCCTAACATTTAAATCTATATTCGATGTCAACAGATTCCTTTCCTGTAGAAATGCTTTCCTTGCCTGAGCTTACCTACTTTTTATATCCTCTTTGCTTCGTCCATCACTAGTTATTTTGCTTCCTAAGTAAGAGAAGTCACCTACTTCCTTTAGTTATTCACCTGCCAATTTGATGTCCATAGAGGATTCTGATTTATTTCGGCTGCATTCCAATATTTTTGTTTTACATTTATTAATTTTCATCATGAATTCTTTCCTCAAGACGGAGTCCATACCATTAAAAAACTCATTCAAATCCTCAGGCGTGTCGGCCATGATGACTATGTCATCGGCAAATCTCAGAGTTGAAATTATTTCTCCTTGAATCTTCACTCCCACGTAAATTTTTTCTACAATTTCCTTCATTGCTTGGGCAATGTAAAGATTGAAAAGTATGGGTGATTAGTTGCAGCCTTGCCTTACACCTTTCTGAATACCAGTTTCACTCTCATGCCCTTCAGCTCGAATGACTGCTGTCTGGTTTCTGTATAAATTGTAGATCACCCTCCTATCCCCATAATTTATTCCAATCGTTTTCGAAGTATGCAGAAGATTAATCCAACTCAGATGCGGTTGCTGTATATAACAGCTGGCGATTACCTCTTCCTTATGACGAAATTAGCCAAAGTATTACACACATGGAAGCCTCCGTGGCTTAGGCGGCAGCACGCCGGCCTCTCACCGCTGGGTCCGTGGTTCAAATCCTGGTCACTCCATGTGAGATCTGTGCTGGACAAAACGGAGGCAGACAGGTTTTTCTCCGGGTACTCCGATTTTCCCTGTCACAATTTCATTCCAGCAACACTCTCCACTATCATTTCATTTCATCTGTCATTCATTTAATCATTGCCCCAGAGGAGTGCGTCAGGCCTCGGCAGCCGGCACAGTTCATATCCTCGCCGCTAGATGGGGGATTCATTCATTCCATTCCTGACCCGGTCGGAGACTGGAAGCAGGCTGTGGATTTTCATTCATTACACACATGGCGTAGCGGCGAAGTAGCGCAGTGGTTAATGATGAAGTGCAGAGCGGCGTTGCTACATTAGTATCGTGACGTAGCAGCATGCAGAAGATGTGTAGCGGCACCTTCTTATATAGTGGCTAAGAATCTTCCAGAAGATCATGACCTCGTGACAAAATGGAGGCTTGCCATAGGTCGCTCGAAAAGACACCGTGACGTAACTCGACACCAGCAGACAGCAGTGACTTGGTACACGCCAGTTTGAAATATGTCCCGGAAGGTGTTAGACTGCAACAATCGAAGGTAAGGTCTTACATTTGATAGGCTTACATAATTTTGTTTGATCACAATGCATAGTAAATTAATTAACACTTGTTTGGAGGTTTTACGGGAACGAAAGAAAATGAGAGTAAAAATGGGCCATCACAAGAGAGAAAGGAAACATACTGAAAGAATTCGTTAAAAGTCACGAAAGTGACTTTGTCTTAATATCATACGCTCTCTTTTTTCCAGTTGGTCAGCTTGACCTTTACTATTCATTGTCAAAGTTTCGGACGCATATATTCCCTCAGGTTTTACAACTGTGGTATATTATTTCTATTTTTAGCCTACTTTTCACATTTTGCAAAAATGAGGAAAAAGTAGACTTATGAGACCGATCCGGGAAAATGTGTGTCTGTCTGTCCGTCTGTCCTTCTGTCTGTCTGGCTGTGTGTGTGTCCCCCCCTATCAACTCCTAAACGGCTGCAGCAATCAAAACCAAATTTAGTATGAGTAAAGACGTGCACCGGAATATCTCACGTCCATATTTGAAAATGATGTCAGTGCTACCAACTGCTGAAAAAACTCACTAGAAATTTGAGCTCCATGTTGGATATCTTCCAAGGTATGCATGGGAGCTATTCCAAAATTGGCACACATGTAGATAAGACTATTTCAGTTCAATTTCCAGGAGGCCAACCATGACAGTGTTGCCAAAATAATTTTAATCCTTCTGATATGTCCAATGTTTAAATGCATATAACTTCTACACTATGAATTGGATTTCAACCAAATTTTGTATGTAATATCTGCACATAAACAGATATGACTGAGCGTATTCTTAAGAGCCACCAGGGCTGCCAACTGTTAATAATTGCTCTCTCTATTTTTTTTATCCAAATACCAATATGTCAGAAAGTATGCAAGCCGACAGCTTTAAACTATGCACACGTATAGTACCTGACATTCTATATTAATTTGGAGTAACTTATATACGTCACTGCTACCAACATGATTCTAAGCCTGCTGAGAAATCCAACTTTAAATACATGTAACTTCTATACTATCAATTGGATTTCAACCAAATTTCGTATGTGCTATATACCATAACAGATATGACTATGCGTATTCTTAAGAACAACCAAGGCTGCCAACTGTTAATAAATGCAGTTTCTATTTTTGTTACCCTAATATCAATAAATCAGAAAGTATGCAAGCCAATAGCTCTAAACTTTCCACACGTATAGTACCTGGCATTCTAGATTAATTTTGAGTAACTAATATACGTCAGTGCTGCCAACATGATTCTAAGCCTGCTGATTGGTTCAATTTTAAAATATATGTAACTTCTAAACTAACTAATGGATTTAATTCAAAATTGGCACAACAATAGATCATATTATTTCAGATTATTTCTGATCAATACATGCATGAAATTGTTGCCAACATGATTTTACGCGCGCTGTTAGATCCAATGTTTAACTGCATGTAACGTCCATACTATCCATTGGTCTTGAACCAAATTTTGTATTCTGTACCTTAAGAGATGGAAGTAAGAACATATTCAGTCACCAGGGCTGCCAACTGTAGTGCTCTATTAGGCTACATTATACCAGGTATATTTTGTACTAATTAGATATTTCGATATTACCAACATAATTTCGTCATTATTCTAGATAGGTTCATATTATCACTGGCATGAAAAGTAGGCTGTATAGTTCTTCACGGAACTTCTTGTTATTATTAATTAATGGTTTAGTTGTCACTAGATAGCGCAATGGTTGTGATAATTACTTGGACATGAAGAGACTAGCCACAAACCGGAGTTCATGGAAAGCTGCTACAAACCAATCTTCGGATTTAACACCACAGAAGAAGATTGTGCAAACAAAAACAACTCGATCTCCTGAAGATGAATTGTGGATCTCTCGTGCCCACCCTCTACAATCATATCAGACTCACCTCGCAGTGAGTTACAATTAGTTTCATTGCCTCGTGGTGTTTTTCATGCCCAGCACGTGCATACAACTCCCCATATGTGGCGTCCACATTACATTGGGAACATTTAAAAAGGAATAATGATGCACTTTGTAACCAGCGCTCTGGCTTCATATAAATATATTGAAATGTAAAAAGGGAGTACCTTAATGGCATTCAACTGTTGCGCTTGTTTTTGAAATGGCTGGATTATATTTACTGTCCTTTGAATCGTTTTCAATGTACACATTTATCTACCATTAGTATTTCTACTTTTAGAATAACATATATAAAAAGACTTCCAGCTTCATTTTTGGTACGGTATTTATTGAAAGAAAAGCCGTGCAGTATCTTTGAATTTACAATCGTGAAATGCCACAAAATTAGTCAATTAGCACAAAACGAGTATTTTGGGTGGAATATCGCATATTTTCAATATAAAAAAGAAACAGTAATTATAGCGAAATTTCGCAAAATTCAAAATTCAGTCTTATATTTACTGCACACTAACTCCCATGCAGTCAGTGCATAACCGTGCGAACAGACACACTGCACAAATGATCCAGATATCTCATAATAGAACTGAAAAATGTAAAGGTTCATTCCGTATTTCAGCTGGTATTCTCTGGAATAAATATAAATTGCACCAGTATTCAGGACTTCCCATCCGAGCGAAAAAACACTCCCATCATACAATTATCATGACTAAGGTGAACAGATGTAATAACAAGAACATCTATTGCCAACTGAATGATTAGGTTAAGTATTTCTTTTCTTCCTTCATTTATTTATTGCAGACAACCGCCCTCTGAATGAAGAGAGCTGCATAAAGTAGCTTTGTAGCCTCAGTGGCCTGTATAAGAGAAATAATAAATAGAGCTTAATGAGTATATAGGGTGAAATGTCGCGAAATAAACCATGTAGCACAATATGTATATTTAGGGCGATTTGTCGCGAAATAAGCCATGTAGTACAATATATATATTTAGGGCGATATGTCGCGAAATAAACCATGTAGCACAATATGTATATTTAGGGCGATATGTCGCGAAATAAGCCATGTAGCACAATATGAATATTAAGGGCGATATGTCGCGAAATAAACCATGTAGCACAATATGTATATTTAGGGCGATATGTGGCGAAATAAACCATGTAGCACAATATGTATATTTAGGGCGATATGTCGCGAAATAAGCCATGTAGCACAATATGAATATTAAGGGCGATATGTCGCGAAATAAGCCATGTAGCACAATATGTATATTTAGGGCGATATGTCGCGAAATAAGCCATGTAGCACAATATGAATATTAAGGGCGATATGTCGCGAAATAAGCCATGTAGCACAATATGAATATTAAGGGCGATATGTCGCGAAATAAGCCATGTAGCACAATATGAATATTTAGGGCGATATGTCGCGAAATAAACCATGTAGCACAATATGAATATTTAGGGCGATATGCCGCATGGAATAAGTTATATAAGATCCCTCAGATTGAGACAGCAATGTCTCTATTTAAAGCAAACATACTGCCAATATTGACGTGTGGCTTAGGATTTATCTAGCCGTATCTCTCAATGAAAAATCTCTCCACATTAGAACGTGTAAAAGCAGTATACATTAAGATAGCAATTGAATTTTCAAAGACAACAAGATCCAGGTTAGTTTATCTCTTGGCAAGAGAATCCTTCATCATAGAAGATCTTAGGACACAAATACATCTACCCAACACAAATGCATCAGAGAACCTATTTGCAACACTTATACAAAAGCAAGAAGACGTATATCCGGAGTTTTTTTTTGCATCTGGCGCCATGATTGATCGATCATGGATGAAATCAAACTTTGAAATCCGTCACGTCTATACAAGAATGGCAGCACACGGCTTCCATCACATCATTTGTCACAACAAGACGTATCATGAGCCTTCAATTACATGCAAGTGTCAACTGTGTGGACACGCATGCGATCACTATGACCACTTGGAAATCTGTACAAAAAGAACAAGGATAATCAGTGATTGTGCGAATCAATAGAAATAAAGTTTATATAAATAGTTTTTTGTGTAAACCTATGGCCACTTGACTGCATTAAATGTTTAAATTATCGCGAAACGAAACTGTTAGCGCGATATGAGTACATAGGACGTGATGTTACAAACTGAGCTATACAGTATGGCGCAAAACGACTATTTAACGCCAAATGTCCTATAATGAGCCGTACATACTAACAGAATTGAGGTGCTTTCTGTGTTATATGTCCCTTTTGCTTTGAGCTTTTCAATTCTGGAGAAGATTGCTAAGATTCAAGATCAACTGCTGTCTATGAGAATTTAAATGCATTGTAAAAAAGAGCACCTTATGCTACTTGGCATTCACTTGTTGTGCACCGTGTACTGGGCAAGCGACATGGCTCTAGGTAAATTAGTAGCCCCCACATTAAGTGAATTTGTTTGCTCGGTGCGTGCGAGTCTAATGGCGGTGACGTCATTAGGTCCAGCATGTGGACAACAGGTGGAGGTAACGAGTCTTGAAGCGCTTAGAGAAGCTGGTCCTCGACACAAGATATACCAACCACTTTCACAGTTCACCAAAGATGCTCATTCACTGCTTTATGATTTAGCGCACGCTATTTTAATGTTGAAACTATTGCTTAACATAGGCCTACAACATAGGGCCGCAGTGTTGCCAATTTAGTGTTTCTAGCCCCAGATCTGGTGTTTCTGAAGTTTATCTGGTGACAGTTATACAGTAGAGTCTCGCAAAATCGGCACTCGGTAACCCGGCACTCCGGATTTCTCGGCCACCCTGACCGGAGAAAAAATCCTGTTTTTTTTTTTTTGTGTTTACGCACAGAGCGTTATTATGTTTTCTTTCGTCTTCTCCATCAATGGAATTATCGACAGTTAAATACGTCGCGAAACAAGTTGACCTACAGTACATAGTAAGAAGAGTAACGACGACCTGATAAATACAGGTAAAGTACTGTAAATGCACAAACTGTTGGCATTAAGAAGTAATCAAACGGTTCTCGCGCTGAGCGTTGTATTTATTTGATTGCGCATTCTCCGCAATTCTGTTTCTTCGCCGTCTTCGTGACGAGGCTTCAAGAAACAGGTTTCAAAGCGAAAAGCAAAAGAACATTACTTACTTTTTTTTTTGCAAAAAAAAAGTAAATGGTAATTTTCATTAAGTGAAAAAACTATTTGCCTACGGGAATTGTTTTGTACATATTCAAGTACTGTAATTGCAGTGGCTTAATCATTTTTATGTTCGACCCTAACTATAATGTGTCAGAAAACTGTATCATAATGAGGCTCATTATAACACTATTTTTCATTATGAAACAGTTTCTCCCACCAATCGGAGCTCAAGAAACAGTTGTGTGACCAATTAGATAAGGATGCCTTCGCGCATGCGCTCAAAATCCAACATGTCTATATAAATTACCGAAAGTGCACCGTCCATATGTTCGCGTAAATAAACTGGTGAATATGAGACAAGAAATAGCACTGTACCTTAATATCCCCAAAACCAATTTTTACACAGCGCGTGGCTTTGAAACGACTTCGGTGACAGTTTTACCGAATACTGGTGCAAAATCTGCACATATGGCATTGAAGCACACAGAGCGCATGCGTCGGTTGTCCAAAGAGCTTGGATAAAAAAGAGATATACTACCCACCGCAGCACCCGATCACAACATTCTAGTGACTGAACAGCTATTTATGAATATTTATGTTAAAACATATAATCAAGGTATAATTATCATCGAACATAAACAGTCGTATGCAACTCGCCTATAATGGTAATTAAGACACTCGTATGGAAATTATGAAACTCGCATACGCTCGTTTTATAAAAATACTCGTGTCTTAATTATAGCCATTATAGGCTCGTTGCATAATGTACTATAAAACTTGTGTTTCTGTTAAAAACAAATAAATCTACTGCATTGAATTACTTTTAAACCAAAACAAACAGCTTGTTTCGTCTTTTTAACACATTTCCCGATATCCCGGCATTTTCGCGAACTTGGCCACCCTTCGGTCCACATTAGGTCGAGTTTGCGAGACTCTACTGTAGCGCCATAGCGAAATACTGATATTATTTCATTAAAACCAGTGGTAAATCTGGTGCTTAAAGGCTTTTTCCACGACATTTTCTCCTGTGACTAATAAGTAAATCCTGAAAGCCATATAATAATTTTAATAAAGTTAATCAATCAATTTAGGCAAAATTCAGTCTTACACGTGTCAAAGTCAACACTCCAGCAGGGGAAGTCCCTGATATTCTCATTCTCGTGCATACATGCAGGGCTCAGTGCAAGTGCACTTGTACAAAGAATCTGCATATCCTCTATTTTCTTCCCAGCTGCCAGGGGATTTCCCAGTTTCATGCGAAGGCTCTTACGCAACCACAGTTAGTATTGTAAATCTATCTCAAACCAACGGTCAGTGTTTGTTCGTTGCCTAGTAGGCTGTAGAATACAGTATAGTGGTCAAAATTGGAAGTATGCAGAGATACAGCAGTACTACACCTTGCTGCTCTAAAGATATAATAGCAGTAGCAGGCTCCGAAAATGAAGAAGAAGATTTTTATTAGCCTACTTTTCTCATTTTGAAACAATGAGGAAAAAGTAGGCTTATGAGATCGATCCGGCAAAGTGTGTGTATCTGTCTGTCCTTCTGTCTGGCTGTGTGTGTGTGTCCCCTATCAACTCCTAAACGGCTGTAGCAATCGAGCCCAAATTTGGTATGAGTAAAGATCTCTATCTGTATATCTCAATGCCATATTTGAAAATGTTGTCAGTGTTACCAACTGCTGAAAAATCGCAATTGAAATTTCAGCTCCATGTTGTATATCTTGGAAGGTATGCATGGAAGCTATACCAAAATTGGCACACATATAGATACTAATATGTCAGTTTAATTTCCAGGACGCCATTCATGACAGTGTTGCCAAAATGATTCTAAGCCTGCTGATAGGTCCAATTTTTAATGCATATAACTTATACACTATCAATTGGATTTCAAACAAATTTCGTGTGTACTACGTGTAGATAGACAGATATGACTGAGCGTATCCTTAGGAGCCACCAGGGCTGCCAACTGTTAATAAATGCACTCCCTATTGTTTTTATCCAAATACCAATATATCATAAAGTATGCAAGCCGACAGCTTTAAACTATGCACACGTATAGTACCTGACATTCTAATTAATTTGGAGTAACTAATGGACCTCAGTACTACCAACATGATTCTAAGTCTTCTGATAGGACCAATTGTAAATACATGTATCTTATATACCAGAGATCGCCAAACTGTGGATCGCGAGCCACCGGTAGCTCGCGGAGTAATTTTGAGTAGCTCGCGCCCACACTCTGAAATGGCAAGTTGGCAACCCTGAATTGCGTGCGGTTACCGACTGTGGCAGAGTGAGGCTACGTCTGTGTTGTGTGGGTTCAGTTCATGCGTGCACGTTGGTTTGGCTCTTTCCTTGTGTGTTGTTAGAATGGTTAGATCAAGCAAAAAGCCGAAAATATATCAGTTTCATGCAGAATGGGAGACCGATTACTTTTTACGCAAGTGAAAGATAAATGCGTGTGTTTACTTTGTAATGGGAGTGTCTCAGTCGGGAAGAAAGGAAATATTGAGCGTCATTGCAAGACCGTTCACAGTGGAATTGAAAAAGACTATCCGCCGAATTCAACGCTGAGAATACAAGAAGTTATACTGCTGAAATCTCAACTAAATGCGCAACAACCTACTTTCTTTAAGACACTGGACAAGAACAAGGCAACCACAGAAGCGTTTCCAAGATTATTGCCCAACATAAGAGACAGTTCGAAGATGGTGAGTTAATTAAAGCTGCATTTATGGAAGCTGCGGATACATTATTTGACAACTTTAAAAACAAAACCGAGATTATGTCTGCTGTTTCATCTGCTCAGCTTTCTGCTAATACAGTGATGCGAAGAGTTGAAACTATGAGCTCTGATGTAGTTTTACAACTGAAAACTGACTTTTATCGTTTTAGTTATTTTTCCTTACAACTTGACGAATCAACTGATATAGTTGATACAGCTCAGTTGGCCGTTTTTGTAAGAATGGTCTTTGAAAATGTTGAAACAAAAGAAAAGCTGGTAAAGGTTGTGCCGCTTACCGGGCACACTACCGGAAATGTTTTTTTTTTTTTTTGCATTTAAAAAGCCTATTGAGTCTGAAAATATTCCTGTCAAGAAGTTGGTGGGCCTAGCTACGGATGGAGCTCATGCAATGATAGGCGTGGAAAATGGATTTATTGCCTTCTGTCGAAAAGACAGCGATTTACCAAAGATTGTGTCTTATCATTGCATAATACACCAGCAATTATTATGTGGAAAGTTCGTAAGTATGAACAATGCCATGAAAATAGTTGTCAAAGTAGTAAATAAAATAAGAGCGAATGCATTTCTAGGACGACTGTTCATAGAACTAACAGAATAGTTAGAATGCCAGTATGGTGATCTGTTGTTTCACACAGAGGTTCGTTGACTTAGCAGAGGCAGAGTTTTGCAACGTTTCAAAGAGTTGCTTCCTGCAAAAGTAAAATTCTTCAAAGAACGGGGTGAACCTTTCATTGAACTCGAAGATCCCGCATGGCTACAAGATTTTGCCTTTTTCACTGATATAACTGAAACGTTGATTGGTTTGAACTTGCAGCTTCAAGGCACAGATAACGACATTGGTGGAATGATTTCAGATGTGACGTCATTTTCATAAAAGTTCGAGGTGTGGAAAAAGAATTGTAACTAGTTTGAATACAAGCAATTTCCCAGTCTGAAGCAGATCGTTGACATACACAACCCTCCACAACACCCCAGGAAAAACCAAGCATACGTTGATATTCATTCAGACCTCAGAGAACAATGTGATCAACGATTCCAAGATTTTAAAAACATATTGATTGTGGCACAGTTCATCAACATTCCTTTTGTTGAGATCGATGCAGAAGATTTCTCAACTTGTATTGTAAAAAAATTCGGAGGAGATCAGGCTGCAGTGGAAATGGAAGTTGATGATTTTCAAAATGATTTCTTAGAAGCCTTTCTACCACTGGAAATATTTGGCCTCTAGTTCTCAAACAAAAATATCCAATTTTTTGTTGATGTTCCACCATTAAGTTCATTAAAAATAAATATATAAACAGACTGACCAATGAACACTTGGATAACTGCATCAAAATGGCGGTTACAACATACTCTCCAAACTACAAGAAGATACTTGATGGCCAAAAACAATTTACTCCTCTCATTAAAATGTCTGTTTAGAAACTTTTTGTATTAGTTCCCATCTTCATTGTTATTTGATTAATACTAGAAATGTATGTTTTAGGCAATATTTTAATTTTTATTAAATTTTGCGTACTTTGGCCCAGTATTACTTGGTATCTCATAGAAGATTTATGAATGCTATGGTGGCTCACTGGCACAAAAGTTTGTTGACCACTGTTCTATACTATCAATTGGATTTCAACCAAATTTCGTATGTGCTATGTGTACTATAACAGATAAGACCATGCGTATTCTTAGGAGCATCCAGGGCTGCCAACTGTTAATAAATGCTGTCTCTATTTTTACCCTAATATATTTATATCAGGAAGTATTCAAGTCAACAGCTCTAAACTTTGCACACGTATAGTATCTTACATTCTAGATTAATTTGGAGTAACTAATATACGTCAGTGCTTCCAACATGATTCAAAGCCTGCTGATTGGTCCAATTTTAAAATACATATAACTTCTATACAAATAAATGGATTTCATCCAAAATTGGCACAACAATAGATCATAATATTTCTGATTATTTCTGACCAACACATGTACAGTATGGCATTGTTACCAACATGATTTTACGCGCGCTGATAGATCCAATGTCTAACTACATGCAACGTCCATGCTATCCATTGGACTTCAACCAAATTTTGTATTCTGTACTTTAAGAGATGGAACTAAGAATATATTCAGTTACCAGGGCTGCCAATTTTAGTGCTCTATTAAGCTACATTATGCCAGTTATATTTCGAATTAATTAGAAATGTCGATATACCAACTCAATTTCGTCATAATTCTAATTAGGTCCATATAGATTAATCATCGGAATGAATCTTACATTTCGTGAAAAGTAGTCTCCTTAGTTCGTCACGGAACTTCTTGTTAATGAAAGGAATGTAAGTTTTAAAAAATCCGTTTATATATTTATATTTCTTTGGTGTTTTACTAGTGTTTTGAATCAGAGTCCAGCTGGTGCCTTTCTGGTGTTTTAAAGCGCAGGGTTTAGTTCTTTCCTATTTCAAGATTTGGCAACACTGCGATAGGGGTCCCCATCTTAGCAAAATCGTTAAAATAAGCAATTTCGTCAATAGTGCCAAACGTTGCAGGGATAAAGGGCCCGGAAAAGTTTCAAATTGTGAGTCTTGGAGAGCCCTATCAAACTAAACAACTAAATGCCAAAAATCACTCGCGGCCTGAATGCAGTTCCAGAAAATCAGCCTAAAATCACTTGTTTCTTTACTCGTTTTCTTTTTAAAATAATAACTAACAACACACCCCGGCTTCGCCCGGGAACAATTATGAATGCATTCCGTGATAATCGCTTATTTTTCGATGTCAATGAACTACTACCTAAATCCGTTTTACGTCTCTGCACTATCTATACTAATATGATAAAGCTGAAGAGTTTGTGTGCTTGTTTATGTGTTTAAACGCGCTAATCTTTGGAACTACCACTCGAATTTGAAAAATTCTTTTTGTATATGATAGCCAGATTCAAGAGGTTTAGGCTATGTAGCATTAGGCTTCATCTCTCTGGTAACTTTTTGTTTAGTAAGACGGAAGAACAAGCGCTCCTGAACGGCTTCAATAATACCGAAGACTATTGTAGTCTGGCAATGCGGGATGCATCACGTCGCCCCTTCCAATGTTCTGGGGCAGAATTGCGTGCTGCTTATAAATTGCAGTCACGGAGAGTAATTAGTGCAAAAAGATTTCTTAGGCCCCTTAAAACAGTTATCATCATGACAATAGTATGCCTCTGTATAAGGGTGATGGTGTTGGTGCAGTATACTGAGGTTATCAGCTGCAATAAGCGTTGGTGCTTTCAAATTTACTTTCATTTATTCCGATCCTTATCATTGAGCGCTCCAGTTCAGTATAACAAATAAATCCACCGGGCGAAGCCGGGCACTACTGCTAGTTAATTATATTAACATGGAGATGCATGTGCAATGAATTCTTGTCAGACATAATTTACGAATGGCGAAGTGCATGAAACACAAATCCTCCTTCCGTCCAATCTTAACTTGACTGTGTATTTTGCGGAACGAAAAGTTCACAGGTGAAATGGAGAAAGGCCGAGTTGCACTTCCAGGGAAACTCCAAACACAACCACTCTTCTCTGAAGTCTTAACTCAACATGACTCGACAGTTTGCTGCTGGCTGTATCTGGAGTAACAGGCTCGCCTACTAGCTAGGCTTTAACTGGGATGATAATCTAGCCCGTAGTTAGCTCGTAAACTGTCGCCTCAGTAATTGAATGGAGATTGTTGGAAGAAATGAAAACGTAAAAACACTTATAGTGGACGATGTATTGAAGATAGAGATATGCTCTCCCGGACTTTTTTGCAGAACTTTTCATGCTGAACAATTCTTACACTCAGATATTTTTAACGGTTTGCCCACCGTAAGCTTAAAAAGCGCACGGACGCCAGGTTCTTTTTTCGACTTTTTCACTGAAATCGTTACTGCTTGGCTTCCTTTGATCATAAATAAATTATTTTCTACAGGAACTTTCCTCGAGATATCCTTTGCAGAATGGTGAAAACCGAATTAAAATCCATCCAGTGGTTCTCGAGATTACCCGTGACATCCAGGAATCGGGGACTTTGCTTTTTACTAAGTAGAGATAATAATAATAATAATAATAATAATAATAATAATAATAATAATAATAATAATAATAATAATAATTATACAGACATTGAAAAGCAAGAACGCAAAATTCTTAGAAAAATATTTGGCCCTACTTAAAATATTTGGCCCTACACAAGAAAATTGAATTTGGATCAAGAGACGAGCTGCAGATCTCTGTAGTCTCACAGACAGTTTCACAAGCACTGTACGCAGGAAACGGATGAAATTCTTTTGACACGTATTTTGCATGGACAATAAGAGATTAACAAAAAGATTATTCAATATAATTAATACAAAGGAAATTTTCGATAAATGGGCTCGGGGAAACAAGGGGGGACCTGAATGAGATGAACATCGGAGAAAACATGATGAAACGCCGAGAAATATTCAGAAACACAGTAAAATGGACACATTTAGGGTGAGGACTGGTACAAGATGGACAGAACAACGCAAGAAGCAACAAAGTGAGTTCATGAAGGGATGTCGGGAGATGAAGGACAAGGAGATGGAAAGGAAAAGGGGAAGGAAAAGGAGAAGGTAAATGAGAAGGAAAAGGAGAAGGAAAAGGGAAAGGAGAAGAAAAAGGAGTAGGAAAAGGAGAAGGAAAAGGAAAAGGAGAAGGAAAAGGAGAAGGAAAAGAAAAGTAGAAGGAAAGGAGTGGGAAAAGGACAAGGAAATGAAAAGGAAAAGGAGAAGGAAAAGGGAAAGGAGTAGGGAAAGGAGAAGGAAAAGGAGAAGGAATAGGAAAAGGAGAAGGAGAAGGAAGACGAGAAGGAAAAGGAAAAGGAGAAGGAAAAGGAGAAGGAGAATGAAAAGGGGTAGGAAAAAGAGGAGGAAAAGGAGAAGGAAAAGGAAAAGGAGAAGGAAAAGGAGAAGGAAAAGGAGAAGGAGAAGGAAAAGGGGTAGGAAAAGGAGAAGGAGAAGGAAAAGGGGTAGGAAAAGGAGAAGGAAAAGGAAAAGGAGAAGGAAAAAGAGAAGGAGAAGGAAAAGGGGTAGGAAAAGGAGAAGGAGAAGGAAAAGGGGTAGGGAAAGGAGAAGGAAAAGGAGAAGGAGAAGGAAAAGAGGTAGGAAAAGGAAAAGGAGAAGGAAAAGGAAAAGGAAAAGGAAAATGAGAAGGAGAAGGAAAAGGGGTAGGAAAAGGAGAAGGACAAGGAGAAGGATAAGGAAAAGGAAAAGGAGAAGGAAGAGGAGAAGGAAAAGGAGCAGGAGAAGGAAAAGGAGAAGGAAAAGGAAAAGTAGAAGGAGAATGAAATGGGGTAGGAAAAGGAGAAGGATAAGGAAAAGGAAAAGGAGAAGGAAAAGGAAAAGGAGAAGGAAAAGGAGCAGGAAAAGGAGAAGGAAAAGGAGTATGAAAAGGAGAAGGAGAAGGAAAAGGAGAAGGAAAAGGAGTATGAAAAGGAGTATGAAAAGGAGGAGAAGGAAAAGGAGAAGGAAAAGGGGAAGGAGAATGAAAAGGGGTAGGAAAAGGAGAAGGAAAAGGGAAAGGAGTAGGGAAAGGAGAAGGAGAAGGAAAAGGGGTAGGGAAAGGAGAAGGAAAAGGGAAAGGGCTAGGGAAAGGAGAAGGAAAAGGAGAAGGAAAATGAGAAGGAGAAGGATAAGGAAAAGGGGTAGGAAAATGAGAAGGAAAAGGAAAAGGAAAAGGAGAAGGAAAAGGAAAAGGAGAAGGAGAAGGAAAAGGGGTAGGAAAAGGAGAAGGAAAAGGGAAAGGAGTAGGGAAAGGAGATGGAAAAGGAGAAGGAAAAGGAAAAGGAGAAGGATAAGGAGTAGGATAAGGAGAAGGAAAAGGAAAAGGAAAAGGAGAAGGAAAAGGAAAAGGAGAAGGGAACGGAGGAGGAAAGGGAGTAGGAAAAGGGGAAGGGAAAGGAAAATGAGAAGGAAAAGGAGAAGGAGAAGGAAAAGGAGAAGGAGAATGAAATGGGGTAGGAAAAGGAGAAGGATAAGGAAAAGGAAAAGGATAAGGATAAGGAAAAGGAAAAGGAGAAGGAAAAGGAGAAGGAAAAGGGGTAGGAAAAGGAGAAGGAGAAGGAAAAGGAGTAGGGAAAGGAGAAGGAAATGGAAAAGGAGAAGTAAAAGGAAAAGGAAAAGGATAAGGAGTAGGAAAGGGAGTAGGAACAGGAGAAGAAAAAGGGAAAAAGTAAAGGAAAAGGAGAAGGAGAAGGAAAATGAAATGAGAAGGAAAAGGAGATGGAGAAGGAGAAGGAAAAGTAGAAGGAGAAGGAAAAGGGGCAAAAAAGGAGAAGGAAAATGAGAAGGAAAAGGAAAAGGAGAAGGAGAAGGAAAAGGGGTAGGAAAAGGAGAAGGAAAAGGAGAAGGATAAGGAAAAGGAAAAGGAGAAGGAAAAGGAGAAGGAGATGGAAAAGGAAAATGTGAAGGAAAAGGAGAAGGAAAAGGGGTAGGAAAAGGAGATGGAGAAGGAAAGGCGGTAGGAAAAGGAGAAGGAGAATGAAAAGGGGTAGGAAAAGGAGATGGAGAAGGAAAAGGGGTAGGAAAAGGAGATGGAGAAGGAAAAGGGGTAGGAAAAGGAGATGGAGAAGGAAAAGGGGCAGGAACAGGAGAAGGAAATGGGAAAGGAGTAGAGAAAGGAGAAGGAGATGGAAAAGTGGTAGGAAAAGGAGATGGAGAAGGAAAAGGGATAGGAAAAGGAGAAGGAGAATGAAAAGGGGTAGGAAAAGGAGATGGAGAAGGAAAAGGGGTAGGAAAAGGAGATGGAGAAGGAAAATGGGTAGGAAAAGGAGATGGAGAAGGAAAAGGGGCAGGAAAAGGAGAAGGAAATGGGAAAGGAGTAGGGAAAGGAGAAGGAAAAGGAAAAGGAGAAGGAAAAGGAAAAGGAAAAGGAGAAGGATAAGGGGTAGGAAAGAGAGTAGGAAAAGGAGAATGAAAAGGAAAAGGAGAAGGAAAATGAGAAGGAGAAAGAAAAGGAGAAGGAAAAGGAAAAGGTGAAGGAAAAGGAGAAGGAAAATGAAAAGGAGAAGGAAAAGGAAAAGGAAAAGGAGAAGGAGAATTAAAAGGAAAAGGAGAAGGAAAAGGAGAAGGAAAAGGAGAATGAAAAGGAGAAGGAGAAGGAAAAGGAAAAGGGGTAGGAAAAGGAGAAGGAAAAGGAGAAGGAGAAGGAAAAGGAAAAGCGAAAAGGAAAAGGAAAAGGAAAAGGGGTAGGAAAAGGAGAAGGAGAAGGAAAAGGAGAAGGAAAAGGAGGAGAAGGAAAGGGAGGAGAAGGAAAAGGGGTAGGAAAAGGAGAAGGAAAAGGAGAAGGAAAAGGAAAAGGAGAGGGAAAACGAGAAGGAGAAGGAAAAGGAGAAGGAAAAGGAGAAGGAGAAGGAAAAGAGGTAGGAAAAGGAGAAGGAAAAGGGAAAGGAGTAGGGAAAGGAGAAAGAGAAGGAAAAGGGGTAGGGAAAGGAGAAGGAAAAGGGAAAGGAGAAGGAAAAGGAGAAGGAAAATGAGAAGGAGAAGGATAAGGAAAAGGGGTAGGAAAATGAGAAGGAAAAGGAAAAGGAAAAGGAGAAGGAAAAGGAAAAGGAGAAGGAAAAGGGGTAGGAAATGGAGAAGGAAAAGGGAAAGGAGTAGGGAAAGGAGATGGAAAAGGAGAAGGAAAAGGAAAAGGAGAAGGATAAGGAGTAGGATAAGGAGAAGGATAAGGAAAAGGAAAAGGAAAAGGAGAAGGAAAAGGAAAAGGAGAAGGGAACGGAGAAGGAAAAGGGGTAGAAAAAGGAGAAGGAAAAGTGAAAGGAGTAGGGAAAGGAGAAGGAGAAGGAAAAGGAAAAGAAGATGGCTATGGAGTAGGAAAGGGAGGAGGAAAAGGGGAAGGGAAAGGAAAATGAGAAGGAAAAGGAGAAGGAGAAGGAAAAGGGGTAGGGAAAGGAGAAGGAGAAGGAAAATGGGTAGGAAAAGGAGAAGGAAAATGAGAAGGAAAAGGAGAAGGATAAGGAAAAGGAAAAGGAGAAGTAAAAGGGGTAGGAAAAGGAGAAGGAGAAGGAAAAGGAGTAGGGAAAGGAGAAGGAAATGGAAAAGGAGAAGGAAAAGGATAAGGAGTAGGAAAGAGAGTAGGAAAAGGAGAAGGGAAGGGAAAAAGTAAAGGAAAAGGAGAAGGAGAAGGAAAAGAAAAAGAGAAGGAAAAGGAGATGGAAAAGGAGAAGGAGAAGGAAAAGTAGAAGGAGAACGAAAAGTAGAAGGAGAAGGAAAAGGAGAAGGAAAAGGAAAAGGAGAAGGAGAAGGAAAAGGGGTAGGAAAAGGAGAAGGAAAAGGAGAAGGATAAGGAAAAGGAAAAGGAGAAGGAAAAGGAGAAGGAGAAGGAAAAGGAAAAGGAAAAGGTGAAGGAAGAGGAGAAGGAAAGGGGTAGGAAAAGGAGATGGGGAAAGAAAAGGGGTAGGAAAAGGAGAAGGAGAATGAAAAGGAGTAGGAAAAGGAGATGGAGAAGGAAAAGGGGTAGGAAAAGAATATGGAAATGGGAGAGGAGTAGGGAAAGGAGAAGGAGATGGAAAAGGGGTAGGAAAAGGAGATGGAGAAGGAAAAGGGGTAGGAAAAGGAAATGGAGAAGGAAAAGGGGTAGGAAAAGGAGAAGGAGAATGAAAAGGGGTAGGAAAAGGAGATGGTGAAGGAAAAGGGGTAGGAAAAGGAGATGGAGAAGGAAAAGGGGCAGGAAAAGGAGAAGGAAAAGGGAAAGGAGTAGGGAAAGGAGAAGGAAAAGGAGAAGGAAAAGGAAAAGGAAAAGGAAAAGGAAAAGGAGAAGGATAAAGGGTAGGAAAGGGAGTAGGAAAAGGAGAAGGAATAGGAAAAGGAGAAGGAAAACGAGAAGGAGAAGGAAAAGGAGAAGGAAAAGGAAAAGGCGAAGGAAAAGGAGAAGGAAAAGAAAAGGAGAAGGAAAAGGAGAAGGAGAATTAAAAGGAAAAGGAGAAGGAAAAGGAGAAGGAAAAGGAGAATAAAAAGGAAAAGGAGGAGGAGATGGAAAAGGGGTAGGAAAAGGAGAAGGAGAAGGAGAAGGAAAATGAGAAGGAAAAGGAAAAGGAGAAGGAGAAGGAAAAGGGGTAGGAAAAGGAGAAGGAAAAGGAGAAGGAAATGGAGAAGGATAAGGGGAAGGAAATGGAGAAGGAAAAGTAGAAGTAAAAGGAAAAGGAGAAGGTGAAGGAAAAGGAGAAGGAGAAGGAAAAGGAGTGGGGAAAGGAGAAGAAAAAGGAAAAGGAAAAGGAAAATTCATCAAGCCAATAAAGAAGTTCGAATGAAGGGGCATAAGAGAGAAAAATAATAATAATTTTATTGGTTTTACGTCCCTTTTAACTATTGCGTCTCTTAGACTCGCCGAGGTGCTGGAATTTTGTCCTGAAGGGGATCATTAACGTGCCAGTAAATCTACTGACACGCATCCTCAAATGCCAGCTGACTGCACCAGGATTCGTTCCTGCAACCTTGGGATCAGCAGGCGAGAACGTTTTTATAAAAGGAAATATAATTTGAAACAACCAATAGGGCCCTTTGCATGGAAGAATATTTTTGTTTCATTTAGTGGCAATTGGTTGATAATTTTTAGTTGGTCAACAGAAATTTATGCCCAACTATATTCCGTGAATAATACGCGATTCTACATTTGCATTTTATTAATTATTGAGGTGGACACTATTAAAGCACAATATACTCGTTTTTTGGAGATAGACTGTACCTAACCGTGTACTTTTTCTGACTACACGACTGATGCTGTATTTTCCTGTCGAAATAGGTCACAGTGAACGCGAAGATGGATTTCACGCGTTGTCTCGGTTTCTATGGCAACGCTACTTGTCCAATCGGTCTCGAGTTTCACTTCCTGGATGGCGCTGAGATAAATCTAATGCTATTGTCATCAGCCAAGCGTTGAAGGAGATGGAATGTATGCCTCAGGGGTTCACAATTACTGTGGTATGTCATCATCATCATCATCTTGTACAGTTTCCAGCCCCAGGCTGGGTCTGTTTGGAACATAAGCCTCGCCACTTAGTCCTTTCTTCCCACCACCTCTCCGCTGTCACTCTGGTCCAGTCCTCGCCTCTCTTCTTGACACATTCCTCCACTCCTTTCAGCCATCTATCTCTTGGTCTTCCCCTTGGTCGTTTCTTCTGCATCTGCATCTCATGTATCCTCTTGGGAATCCTCTTCTCATCCATTCTCTTTAAGTGTCCATACCACCTCAGTCTTGACATCTCAATCCTACCTTGCAAGGGCTCCTCTTTCACCATTTCCCTGACCTTTTCATTCCTCAACCTGTCTCTTCTTGTTACTCCGATCCTACTTCGCAGGAACTTCATTTCACCTGCCTGTATTCTGCTTATGTCTCTTTTCTTCATTGTCCACGTTTCTGAAGCATAGGTCAGTATCGGGATATAGTAGCTTCTGTATAACACTTCCTTGCTTTTTTGTGGGACATCTTTATTCCACACTAAGCTCCTAATGCTTCTCAGAAATGCTTCTGCCTGTCTGCCACGTTCCGTAATCTCTTTGTCATTTCTCCCATTTTCCTCCACTATACTTCCCAAGTACTTGAGACTTTCCACCTTCTTCAGCTGTCCACCTCCAAGTGTTATCCCACTCATTGGTCTGTCCTTTTTCCTGGTCGTTAACAGGATCTCACATTTACTGATGTTGAACTTCCATCCGTACTCTCCCACCGTTTCTTCCCAAGCCTTCAGTTGCTCCTGAATTTCCTCCTCCTTGTTTCCCCAGACCATGAGATCATCTGCAAACACCATTGCTTTCATCTTATCTTCTCCTATCTTTCCTGCAATCCGTGTCATAACCTCGTCCATAACCACAATAAAGAGAAGGGGTGACAGCGCACTACCCTGTTTCAGGCCACTCATTTGTCTGAACCAGTCTGTTCTTTCCCCTCCAACTTTCACACAACTCACACTTCCACAATACATCTCCTTCACTCTGCCTACAGTCCCTTTTTCCACTCCCATGTTTTCCATTGCTTCCCAAACCTTCTCCCTACACACACTATCATAGGCCTTTTCGATGTCCAGGAAGGCCATCAACAGATCCTCTCCAAATTCATAGTGGTGTTCCTGGAGCTGTCTCACTGAAAATATGAGATCCACTGTTGATCTCCCAGGTCTGAATCCATACTGCTCCTCTCTCAATTTTCTCTCCACTTTGGCTCGTATTCTACTTTCTAATATCTTTTCATATATCTTGGCACAGTGAGATATGAGTGTGACTCCCCTGTAATTTCTGCACTCCTTTCTGCTTCCTTTCTTAAATATTGGGACAATTAATCCTTTCTTCCAATCTTCTGGGGTCTTTTTCTCCTTCCATATCACCCTCATCACACGGTACAGCCACTGTTTCCCAACCTCCCCTGCTGCCTTCACCATTTCAACACTCACTTCATCCACACCCGGTGCCCTTCCTCCTTTCATCTTGTCTATAGCCATCTCCAGTTCTCTCCAAGTCAGGTCCTTTTCCATTCCTGTGTTGTCTTCTCCATCTTCCAATGCATTGTCTTCCTCCCTATGACCATTTGGATTCAGCAAATCCTCAAAGTACTCTTTCCACACTGTCTTGAGTGTCTCTTTGTTGTGTACCTCATTTCCGTTTTTGTCCATCATTACCACATCCTCTCGCAGACCTCTTCTCTTACTTTTGACCATCCCATAAAGTACTTTCTTATTTCCTCTACTGTCTTCCTCCATCATCTCTGTCCACTTTACCATCCACTTCTTCCTCTCCTCTGCGACAATCTTGTTTGCTTCTTTCTTCTTTATCTTATAATCTTCCCTTGCCAGATCAGTTCTTTCCTGGAACCACACTCTGAAAGCCTTGTTCTTCCTTCCCACAGCTTCTTTCATTCTCTCATTCCACCATGGTGTCTCTTTACACCGCTTTCTGTTGCTTGTTCTTCCACACACTGCCACTGCAGCTTCCACCATTGTGTTTTTGAATTGCTTCCATTCCTCTTCCCCTGTTTTAGGATTGTCTGTTGGCATCCTTTCCCTTATTATCTTCTGGAATTCTTCCTTGACTTCCTTTTCCTTGAGTTTCCATACTTTGATTCTCCTTTCCTGGTACTCTGTCCTCTTGCTATCCTTAACAACTCCCAGGTTCATTACAAGTATTCTGTGGTCGCTATCTAAAGCCTCTGATGGTATTACCTTTATATCTCTGACACTTCTCTTCATTTCCCAGTCGTACAGCATGTAATCTACCAAAGATTTCTTTGTTAAATCACTGCTGTACCACGTTACCTTGTGGCTTTCTTTCTTCCGGAACCAGGAGTTGCCTACCACTAAACCGTTTCTCTTGCAAAAATCCAGCAACTTTCTCCCTTCTTCATTCCTGCTACCCCATCCTTCTGCTCCCAATACATTTTCATATCCTTGCCTTTCACTTCCTACATGTGCATTCAAATCTCCCATGACAATGATGCTCTGACCATTCAACTGCTGTTGTAGCTCCTCCTCAAAGTCTTCCTTCTCTTGAGCTGTACATCCAACTTGAGGGGCATATACCTGGGCTATCTCCAGGCTTCTTCCCTTTACAGTTACTCTGATCTTCATGATCCTGTCACTTATTCCCTTTACCTCTTCCTTCATTCCATCTCTCACAACTACTCCTACTCCGCTGCTCCTTCCTTCACTGTTCCCACTCCAGTACAACCGGTACCCTTTCCTCAGTTCTCTGCGACCTTCTCCTTTCCATCTTGTTTCTGCCAAGCCCAGTACATCCAGTTTTCTTCTCTCCATCACATCTACAATCTCCTCCACCTTTCCTGTCAGTGTCTGTATGTTTAATGTCCCAACTCGTAGTCCATTAGCATATCCGGGTCGTCGTCGTTTGCATCCGTCCTTTCCGAGGCCTGTTCCTGTTTTGAAAGCAAATATGATATCCACTACTGGCTTGCTAGGCCTATCGTAGCTGTGGTATGTAGTGGCTACAAATTACAGTAGCCGGGTTCGATTCCCGGCTCTAGAAAAAAAAATCTGGTGTGAGGGCTGGAACGGGGTACATTCAGCCTTGTGAGGCAAAACTGAGAAGAGGTGGGGCTATTCTTATCTCAGCCATCCTGTAATTAGTTTACTGTGGTTTTAACCCCACTTCTATCCCAGGAAAATGCTGGGATGGTTCCTAACTTAAGGCCACGGCCGCCTCCTTCTCCTGAATTGTAAATACATACACACGTCATTTAATTTGCATTTACATTTACCTTAGAGACACCGGGGAGCAAGAATTTTGTCCCGTAGGGAATCTTTAACGTGCCAGTATTTCCTCAAAAAAGGAATCTGTTGACATCGAATATAGATTTAGGTATTAGGAAGTCATTTTTGAAAGCCTTTGTCTGGAGCGTGGCGCTATATGGAAGTGAAACTTGGACTACTGGTGCAGCAGAAAAGAGGAGAATTGAATCATTTGAAAAGTGGTGTTACAGGAGAATGATGAAGATCAGATGGTTAGATAGGGTTACAAACGAAGAGGTATTAAGACGAGTGAGAGAGGAGAGATGTTTCTTGCGACTGCTAATGAAGAGAAGAGATAGGTTGGTAGGACACTTACTAAGACACACAGGAATAGCAAGCTTAGTTATGGAAGGAAGGGTCGAGGACAAGAAATGTAGGGGTAGACCAAGGTTAGAATATGTAAAACAGATTGCTTCGGATGTAGCGTGTCGTAGCTATGTAGCGATAAAACGATTAGCTCAGGACAGGGAGGCATGGAGGGCTGCATCAAACCAGTCAAAAGACTGAAGACTCAAACAACAAATCTAATGACACGGCTCCATCGCATTTCCGTAACCTCAAATGCGCCATGATTCGATCCTGCAAACTTGGGAACGTTACCGCTGCGCCACGCTGCCAGCACAAAACTGAGAGGAGCTAGGTTCGATTCCGACGTCAGGCATCTTAGAAGTGGTTTTTCATGCATCCCCCCCTCCCCACTTCTATTCAAGGCAAAGGCTGTGATGGTTCCTAACTTAAGGCCACAGCCACTTCCTTCCCAATCATCTCCTGAATTTACAATAACACACACTAATACAGCTATCACATTAGCACAGGTTATCAGACAAAACTTCCACACTCGCCCAAGTACAAGGGGCTAAATGACCACGATTTCTAAGGTCATGAAATGCAACAACAACAACAACATTTTTATGTTCATTATGTAGTTGTCAGAGTATTTGAAGTCAGCGTACGATTCTCGACACTACCAATGAATTAAATTTAGTTTGATGGTTGTAAAAACATTAATATCATGTGGCCTCGGGTGCCGGGTGTGAGCTTTGTTATTTGCCACCCAGAGGGCACCTTGCATGTCGAATTGTGTTGTTCTTTGGAGCGCTATGAAAGTCAAGGAGGTTAGATATCTAAGCTCCTTGACACCAGAGCGCTTTCTAGTGGACAGATGAGGAACTTTGTGATGGCAGAAAATCCCGAGATTAATTTTGCCATTATGAACACGGCCTACTGAATACAAATGGGTTCTTTAACATGCCAACAACGCATGGCATGCGTGCCGCGATTTTTTTCGCCTTTCATAAATCACTTACCATGGTCAGGAGTGAACCTGCAAGCTTGGGGTTGGTAGTCCGATACGATAACCACTCACCAACCGTGGCAAGCCCGGTTGTAATGAGGTCCAGTCAAGTTCATGGGGGCATTTGGGTAGATTATGTGTGCGATTCCCACCTCAACTATGTTACAAGTGATTTTCTGTGGTTTCCCTTATCTACTCCTTACAAATGTCAGCTCGGAGGTCCGGCTTCGATTCCCGGCACTGCCAAGAAATTTTATTCTGGTTTGAGGGCTGGAACGGGGTACACTCAGCCTCGTGAGGCAAAACTGAGAAGAGGTAGGTTCCATTCCTACCTCAGTCATCTTGGAAGTGGTGTTTCCGTAGTTTCCCACATCTACTCCAGACAAATGTTAGGATAGAACCTAATTTAAGGCCATAGGCGCATCCTTCCCAATCCTAGTCTCAGTTTAATGTACTCGAACTATTGAGGACACTAAAATAACACAGGGTTTCAAACACACCCAAGTACAAGTGACTGATGCCCACGATGTCCAAGACCTTAAATTTGGCCACAACAGCAACGATACCCTAGAATGTTTTAATGTTTTGTCCTGAGGCCTCCTGAGAGGCCGAGTGCAGGTCTTTCCAGTTGACGCCCGTGGGTGACCTGTGCGTCGGAATGTGTGATGAGAAGAATGGATGAAAATGGGCAAGGATGTTGAAGGAAGCGGTCGTGGCCTGTCAGAAGGTACTGTCCCAGCATTTGCCTCGAGTGAAATCACGGAAAACCACTTGAAGGACGGCCGACGGTGGGGCTCGAACCCACGTCTACCGAGTCAGCAGAGAGCTTGGCCCATGACCTAACGCTGCGCTTTAGTAAGCGTAGCCACCACTGTCGGTAATATCCTAGACTAGCAGTAGTGCCCGGCTTCGACCGGTGGATTTATTTGTTTTATGGATGATAATGAATACTACTACAGAACTGGCACATGATACTTAACTAACAGAAACCAATATTTTAAAAATAAATACTTTTGTGGTGGTGGTTGTAGTGGGGGTGATAAGTAGTGCAGTATAATGGACGTAACATTCAGATCAATTTCCATTAATGATAATTATGAATAGGGAACAGCTATTTACTAACTACAGCACCGACACATGTAATTTTCAAACAAATTAACAAAAAATAAATAATAGAAAGAACAGTAAGTGAAACAAAAGACACTGCCTAGGGCCTATAAATCATTGGCTGTTAGAAATGTAGAGACCAATAGTGTCGTCTTTTGTCGCATAGGGCTGTAGGAAAATAATCAGAACTCTTTGGCAAACTTCGGCTCTCCCGAGCTACTGAGGTAGCAATAGTATCATTTATCGCCACAAAGCGCTTAACGATAAGTTTCCGAATAACTGAAGGTAAATTTGAAAGCACCAACGCTTATTGCAGCTGATAACCTCAATGTACTGCACCAACACCATTCCACTTATACAGAGGCATAATATTTTCATGATGATAACTGTTTAAAGGGGCCTAAGAAATCTTTTTGTACTTATTACCCCCCGTGACTGTAATTTATAAACAGCGCAAGATGCAACTATTTTCGCAATTCTGCACCAGAACACTGGTAGTGGTGACGTGAAGCAGCCTGAACTGCCCGTCAACAACAGACTTATTAAAATACTCTTACAGTTACACAACTACGGACATGAATGGTTCTAGGGCCTTAATCCGTGGGTTTCAGGTTAATTTTGTCTGTTATTCTAAACGTAGGGAATGGGGAGCGTTGTCCAAACTATCAAGTGAACAGTGTCACCAGCAGGGTTTCAAAGTGTATGTAAAATTTGGCGCAATTAAGATAAACGGTGTAGATTTCTGATGAAGGGCCTAAATGCAGGGAATGGAGGGGTCTGTCCAAAATGTCATGCAGTCAGTGTTACACGCAGGGTTCCAAAGGGAAAGTATACAAATTGCCGTTCAGATCGGTGAAACGGTATAGATGTGTGCCAAAGGGCCTAAATGCAGGGAATGGAGGGGTCTGTCCAAAATTTCATGCAGTGTTACTCGCAGGGTTCCAAAGGGTAAGTATACAAATTTTGGTTATGATCGGTGAAACGGTGTAGATTTGTGCCAAAGGACCTAAATGCAAGGAATGGAGTGGTCTGTCCAAAATTTCATGTAAGCAGTGTTACTCGCAGGGTTCCAAAGGGTAAGTATACAAATTTTGGTTATGATCGGTGAAACGGTGTAGATTTGTGCCAAAGGACCTAAATGCAAGGAATGGAGTGGTCTGTCCGAAATTTCATGTAAGCAGTGTTACTCGCAGGGTTCCAAAGGGTAAGTATACAAATGTTGGTCCAGATCAGGGAAGAGGTGTAGATTTGAACCAAAGGGCTTAAATGCAGGGAATGGACTGGTCTGTCATAAATTTCACGTAGACAGTGTTTCCATCAGGGTTCCAAAGGGTAAGTATACACATTTTGGTTCAGATCGGTGAAACGGTGTACGTATCACTAACCATAACGCCAGCGCATGCGGATAGAGCTGTTCGGAAGCACTTGTTCTACCGACTTACTGAACAAAAATCAATCTTGAAGGTCTCCTCTTGAAGGTAGCCTAATGCTACATAGCCTAAACTATTCCTCTTGAATGAGGGTATCATATAAAAAAAGAATTTTTCGAATCTGACTGGTAGTTTCAGAGATTAGCGCGTTTAAACACATAAACACACAAACACACAAACTCTTCAGCTTTATTATATAAGTATAGATGAGAATGGGGAATGGAGTGTCTTCAGGTTTCACCAAGGCGGGGGGGGGGTATTTATTTATTTATTTATTTATTTATTTATTGTTGTTTTAAGGGGCGTAACAGCGAGGACATCTGCCCCTAAGGTGGGGTTAAGAAAGAAATATGTTTCATCCAGAATCACTTGAAGGACAATGGGGAAATCGTAAAAGGGAAGCTCGTAGTTTTTCGTGACCGTTAAGCTCGCGATCATGAGTACGGGACCTGCATTTTAACGAAGAATCCGAACCACAGGATGTGATATTTCACTTCTAATATCTCACTTGTAATGACCGGGAATCGAACCTAGTCGCACTTGGCAGGAGCCAAGCAGTTTGTTCATTGCACCACCACACCCTACACAGGAGGAAAGTAGGTATTGCCACCAGTAAGTAACAGATACGCAAGTGTATCATTATGCCAAATATATAAATAATTAATAAATAATAAATTATTCACCAAGAGACAAATACCAGGACTGCTCCTTTCAACAGGTTCACAAACGACCTCCTTCCAAAATTGCTTCCCTAATCCTTCCTTAATTAGAACACCCATCCCCAGTTGTATCTGATGACAATGTGTGTTCAGCTCCCAAACACTATCCTTGCGACGGTACAGGAATGATCCCTCGCCGAGTCCGTGGGTAAAGCCCAGCTGCGAGGATAAGCGATAACAAATCTCTACGTTCTCTCTATATAACAAGTCGTTCCGTGAAGAACTATACAGCCTATTTTCATATATCCTACTCATGTTAATTGCCTCTATCAACATACAAAATTTCAGTTTGATTGTTGTGATATATTCGTAGATATTGAAAACCGTCTAAATATTTCAGGTGGTCGCCAGGTTGGATTTTTATTTATGTACTATTACATGAAGATTCAAATCCCGGTCACTCCATGTGAGATCTGTGCTGGACAAAACGGAGGCAGACAGGTTTTTCTCCGGGTACTCCGGTTTTCCCTGTCAAAATTTCATTCCAGCAACACTCTCCACTGTCATTTCATTTCATCTGTCATTCATTTAATCATTGCCCCAGAGGAGTGCGTCAGGCCTCGGCAGCCGGCACAGTTCATATCCTCGCCGCTAGATGGGGGGCTTCATTCATTCCATTCCTGACCCGGTCGGAGACTGGAAGCAGGCTGTGGATTTTCATTTTACATGAAGATTATTGTGTACGTGTGGTATTCAAACTTCAATCGCATGATTAGGACACAAGAAATAAAAACGAGACTTTAAAATTTCGCACAGCTGCCACCTTGTGGTTATGAAAACAATTGAAATAAATTAGATGCCAGTGGATTAAAATTTGTATGAGCATTTAATGTGCAAAGTTTCTCTGCACTCGGATGGTTATATCGCGAAAAACGTCCATTGAAAAATTTATAATTCGCGTCGCTGCCTTGTTGGATTTGTGCTCACCTGGTTACTGAAAGTCCAATAGGTGAACTTATGTTCATAGCCTCTATGTACATAAAAAATTCAGTTTGCTTGTTGTAAAAGATTCGTAGATATTGAGAACCGTCAAACGTATTTCGGATGCTCGCCATTTTGGATTGTTATATGTATAGGCCATAGAGTTAAGTACTGAACCCGATGGGGTTATGCTGACTGGAATCGAACATGGTTCTCAGAGACGGTGATCTCAGTAAAAAGGTTCCACCAGGAAGCGAACCAGAGATCTGTACAGGGAGTTTCTTGGTAAAAACCCCTCGAAAGAAATGTATATTTAATCACTGGTGTGATTTTTGATGAAATGGCATTATTTATTAAAATAATGTAGGAAATAATGAGCAGATTATATCATTATAAGACGATTTGGTGTAAGCTATTGGGAGTTTGAAGCAGAGAAGAGGGCAGAGCTGACATTTACTAATCGGCCCAGAATTGTGGGTTGGTCTCAGTGGAGCCACGTCCATCTCTGTCACCCCATTATGTCGTCTGGAGCAGGGGAGAGGCCTGAAAAATGACACAGTTATTCCCCGACGGAGAATAGATGTAGAGGAGGGGCGGTGAAATGCCCAGAAAAATCATTGATTACTCGTGATTGGAGTAACGAATCGAGATGAGAGTTGCACACAGGTGAATATCTTGGCAAGAAGATAATTTTAGAGTCTTTTACATGCGAAATTGGTGCATATTTAGTGATGTGCGTAAGGACTGTGAAGCGACCATTGTTCGCGGAGGGATGTGAAGATGTTGACGGGGAGTTCCCGGTTAGGTAGCGTCCCACGCCATGGAGAAAGGAATTAATATTAATTAATTGAACGAGCGATTCCTTTGCACACATATAGTTTTGGGACCTGTGAAGAGAGAGGAACACAATGATCATGGTTTGAAGACCGGAATCATGCTGTGAGAGGAGCGAAGATTACGCGGGAAGATGTTGCTCTACTTTCTGTGGAAATCCGATATAAGGGAGTAGACCCCAGGAGGAGCTCTCAGTTGTTGAACCTCAGTGTTACTCTGTTACTCAGTTGAACCTCACTTTGAAACTCACTCTGTTCTAACGCAGTCAAGCTCAGTCTACATGCCGCCAAGCGCAGTTACAGCCAGCTACAGTTTTACTCAATTGTCAATTGTAGCACAATGGAAATAAGTTGCAATCAGTATGCAACAAATATGCAGCAGTACGAGACAGCGTGTAAGCCGCAGACAGAAGTCTTCAAATAAGCTACGTGCAGTCTTCGAGTGAAACTTCAGTCAGCTACAGCCAGGTTGAAGCAAGTTCGTCAAGGCAAAACGCATGACGGATCTATTCATCGAGACGCCGAACAAGGACTGGTATGTGTAAAAGAAACAGTAAACATGCTTGTATGAATAATAGTCGTGATACAGGCATAATTAGCAGCACGAACTATGACGTGTTCAGTTATGAAGCACCGTATAGACTAACGGCAGCACTATTGTATATAATTATTTGTGAAAGTGTTGAACTTTATTAAGCGCAGTGTGTATTGTATTAACTAATCGTATATGTGTAACTACGATAGAATGCGCTAAAGAAACCTTACTAAGTGTTTGGTATTGCCATGAGAGTACCAGATGGTAACGCTTACTGTAGGAGTAATGATCGTCACAAAAATTGTTGGAGAGTTCCGAGAGCAGATAACCAGACTTTCAATCAGGAGTTGGTAACGTAAGATGCCGTCGACACCTGCAATTTCGATCTCTGCTAGGGAATCTCAGCATTGAAGTGTGTATAAAGTGACGAGTGTTCAGTGTAATGTATATGTAAAAATATCATTTAAAGTAGTGTTTGATGAAGTGTTTCACATGTTTGGGGAGTGATAACTTCCTGAAAGGCATGCAACGTGTCGTGTTGGTGATAGAAATTATGTATAATCAAATGTGTGTAAGCAAGAGAAATATGTCGCGTTAAACCCATTATGGCGGGCGACATGGAAGAATATGATTGGTCGGAGCCACCTTAGATGCCTATAGAGATGTAAGTACCCCACAAATTATGGTTATAATTATGTAGAAGTATGGACCGATGCATGTCTGTGATTCCGTAAAGGTATTGTGAATTCCTTATAGATGCCAGTAAAAGTCAGTTAGGAGGCTGATCCTCCATGTTTAATCAGTATTGAGTTGATTTTTATAGAGTTGAAATGATGATTTGCATCATTAAGTGGAGTAATTATTCCCACTATGAATTAAGAATGGCAATCAGTTATGTAAATGTAACGAACGCGATTGTTCGAGTTTAAAACGTCTAGCTATGTCGGAAATTTTGGTAATTTATGTGAGAATAATAATACATAATGGTTTTGGTCATTTATGTCAGTGAGAAATGATGATAATAATAATAATGGTTATTAAGAGTATGAATGAACACATCAGGAAACAAATAAATTGTTGTAAGCGAGAATTATTAACGCTAAGTGCAAGACTTATCAATCTAAGCAGGAAGATGTTACAATGAGATTACATTTCAGTAATTATGGAAAGAAGCTTTATATCAGAATATTGCATATATTCAGTAATGATACCAGTAATGAAAGAGCTTTTAGTGGATTGAATTTGCAGCTTAATTGAGAAGCTTATAGAGTAAATGTTAGATTTCTCTTAATATTATAGGTCGGAATGTCGTAGCATGGAGCATTAGGGGCCAGATAGTCTATTCTACGTATGGATTCTCCTATGTCGTGGACATTGTTGGAGACATTATTTGCCAGAGTTTTAGTGAATGGACCCTAACTCTGAAGAAAAGGATTGAAATGTGTTCCGGGCTGGAATCTTTGTAAGAGTCGAGGAAACAGGGACACCTCGCAGCTCTATGATTTCCCGAGAACTTATTGATGAGTTATTTACGCTCGTGGGCAGCGAAAACTCATGGCGACAGTGGTTTTGTGCGCCTATATTATACTTGAGACATCGGTCACCGCCAGGCTCATGCATTACGAACCCCGAACCTTCATGTTGAATGGACCCATGTGAGGCCATTAATTAATCGTTATCCTCGACGTAGGAATAATTACAAAAGCTCATTCAATACCTGTTGGCATAATAGTCAATTAAGATCCTTTGGGAACATGTGTGCCGGTTAGGACACAGTATTTGTCTTGTAAATCTCCACTGCTTAGAGAGGGAAGCTTTCAAACTTTTAGAAAGGTCGAGATAATTGGTGGAACGACCCATCCCACTTTCTATTGTGTAGCGATTTCTTTAGCCGAGGGTCGGTGCCAACCACTCGAACCGCTCAGGCAAGTTATAAAGGGAAGAGAGTCTAGACCTTGTTAAAATGACATATAATGCGAGATTGTTATGTTGAGTATTATAGCCATGTGGTTTGTGAACACATGGATAATTATAGTTCATCCTGATGGTTCATTAATTTAGCTATCTGACGAATAGTTACATGATATATTTGTACTGTCACTGGAACCAAGTCATGTAGTTGGTTACTAGATGCCAATCGCCTTGAGCGCGAGGTAGTCTATCGTACAATCCGACATAAGCTATAACGTAACGTTTTATATAGGAATCACAGACAGCATGCGGTGTAACCATATAATTGAAGGATATGTAGGGGGTAGCTTACATAATTATGGAGTTGCACGTTGATTTTGGTGCAACGTCCAAATAGGTAAATGCATGCAAAGCATTTCATTGGTGAGAAGAAAAATATTAAAACACGCACGGCACACATAATTGTTTAACATAAAGAGGTTTAAGGAATAATCCTTGTTGTAATATTAAAGAAGTCACATTGTGTGACTGTTATGTTAATGGACAGTGTGTTTTGAAGTCGTAGGTGCATCAGCGCACTAGTATATCCTTGTGAAGTTCACAGAAGGGTAAAGCATTATGGCTAGGTATGACTTTGTTGTGATTTTATATTTGTTTACTTATGGATTGTGGAAGTAAAAATTTTGTTTGCTTTTATTTTATGCTTTTTGGGTATTGTTTTGTGTTTGAAGCCATGATTTATTTTACTGGATTAAAGGTTTAGAATAGAGTTGTGCTTTATCATTGTAGAGTTGATACCTTTTAGCCTCAAATCCAAAATATGCACTGCAAAATTGGGGTTACCGTACACGCCTGAGAGCTGATGCTAGTTGGAGGCGGATGCATATTATCCAACGAGATTACTCACATGGGTACATGGGATTTGATGTCCTATACTGTGATTTGAGCTAAAGGTACGACTAAAGTCGGTCAGATTTAATGCACACAACTCTATTAAAGTAAGAATTAACGAAGTAGGGTGTGACCGCTCCTAATCCATAGCTAAGTTCCGATACGTATATATAAATTTTGATAGATTGTGCTTATTCTCTACTCATTTATCATGGCCCAAGCAGCGTGGGACGGTATTAACTCTTTATGGAACCGCCTGCGTCAGTGCAATATGAGCGATGTTGGCATTGCACGAACCGGGCAACGATAGATACATATTAATTTATCATGACGCCCATCTGTGGAGTCGATGGTAGTAAAAGCTCTATTAATTTATCATGGCGCCCAGAATACGTGGAACTTATGGGATTTAGGGAAAACCCATAGATTTTTTATGGTATTTCATGGGGAAAACCATAGTAATTGTTTTGCCTCAAACTGTGTTTGAGTGATTTTTGAATTCAGTAGGCTTTTTGAGGTAACGCAGAATCTCTCTATTGAGAAGAGAATGGCCTAAGGGTACGAGCGTTACATACCCAATCCACAATCTACCATAATATTATCAGGTTTTGTACGACTTCACAATATGTGTGCAGTGTTTGATGTTTCTCTTCGAAACGTATCCACATATTTTTCCAGGAAGCCTGCCTGCATATTTAAGTGTGTTATTGTAAAATGTCAGGTACGGAGGAGATCTTGCAAGTTATTGCAGGACTGAAACAACATTTTGATGCTGCTAACGAGCAGAATAAACTGGAAACAAAGGCTTTCCAGGAGAGTATAAATAACAGGTTAGATGCCAATCAGGAGGCAATTAATGCAAATCAGGTTGCAATGAACAATAACCAGATTGAATTAAACAACCGTTTAGAGGCAAATAAGGTTGAATATAAAGCTGAATTGAGTAATCGGTTAGATGCAAATCAGGTTGCACTAGATAATAAGTTAGGTCAAATGCAAGAAGTCATTAAGACCGAAGTAATAGATACTGTTGTAAGCATTGTATCGGAAATGCAGGTGAATACTGACAAACGTTTCGAGGCCATAGAAGCCAAACTTGAGGGTAATTTGCAAGCGTGTAGGCATGCTCAGGAGCAAACCAACAGTAAATTAGAGGCGTTGTCTAACGATATTAAGGATATTCAGATCCAAAACGAGGCGAATCTCGAACGCCAAGCGAAACAGTTCGCAGAGTTTACGAAAACAGTAGACCAGAGATTAGAGGAGAACGACTCCAAATGGGATCAGAAATTGAAAAGCTACGCTAGAGCAATTAACGGTGACCTCAAGAAACAGGACCAGAATATATTAGGTCAATGCCAGGAAATAGGCGAAATTAAGGCTATCGCTCAGGAAAATAAGGAGCTGGTAGGCAACGTGAAAGGTCAGATGGGTAAAGTTCATAAAGAACTGGACCAAGTGCAAAGTGATATTGTCATAGTCAATAAAAGACAAGAGGAAAATAGAGGCGAGATCACCAAGGTCCGGAATGAATTGTCTAAAGTCAATGGACACATTCAAGATGAAATTAAAGGTCTGAGAGAAGAACTCGAAATAAGAGAAGGCCAGAAAACAGAGGCAAGCGACAAGACCCTTGCTCAAATTAAAGAGGACGTAGAGGATGAAATATCCCATATCAAACAAAGTCTGAAAGAAGACAAGGTGAAAATTTTTCAAGTAGCCGAGGAAAACCGAGATAGGCTTACGAGAATAGAAAAAGAAGTCATTACTCGCCTAGAAAGAGCAGAAATGCGCCATAACCAAATGGAGACTAGGATAGTAGCACAGGAGGAGACACTTCTGAAATATCCTAAGTCAAGTGAAGGCAGCATAGAGGATATAAGAAAAACAAGGTGGGCAGACCTAGAAACCCAACCTATAAGCAGGAACGCTGCAGGCGCAGGAGAAAGTCCTTACATGACGCCAGGTGTACCAATTGCGGCATCGACGCCACATGAAAATGCGATGCACACCCAGGTGATAAACGTCATTAGGGCAAGCGAAGAAAAACCTAGGAAGTTTTCAGGTAGTCACTGTAGTATGACACCAAAATATTGGTTAAAGGAAGTGACTGAATATCTCAATGATGCACGAATACCGCAGGAGCGTAGGCTACGTGCTATAGAGAAGTTAACAGAGGGGGAGTGCGCATTATGGTTTCGCAGCTTCCGTTACACTTTTGATACTGTTGAGGAATTCCGCGAGGCATTCTTGAAAAGATATTGGGACGCCGCGACTCAGCAGAATTTACGGCTGGATTTGTATGCCAAAAAGTACAGCACGAACAACCCGACGAAGTACGCAGAATTCTTCATATCGCAGATGTGTCGTTTTAAAGAGCTGGATCAAAAACCTAGTGAACTGGAGCTATGCATTGCTATCGCCAAACAGCTTCCATACGAGATCCAAAGGCTACTAATCTCGGCTAATGCGAAAACGGCTATGGAAATGGAGACAGTTCTAAGGCAACTGGACCTCACCACAGCAAATACTATGCGTCAGAGTCGAACCGTGGAACAAGTCCACGTGACCAACACACAGACTGACCAACAGCAAGCTCCAAGGAACAACAAGGCCACGAGCACAGAAACTTTAGATTCCTATGGACGGCAATGGGAACAAGAACCCAGAAAATGACAGTCAAGGTACAAAGGAAATGCTAATAAAGCAGGAAGAGGTCGAAGTTCGTGGAATAAACACAATAATAGGGGCAAACCGTACCATAACAATGGAGGTAATAATGGCCAGGAAGGCAATAATAGAAATTGGAGACCCCAAGAGAGAAGAAATAACTTCGATGACGAGGCAGAAGAGCGATATCATGCTTCTTTGCGATACCTCGAAGAAAGGGGAGATGAGCCCCAGAAATCACAAGTCCGCTGGCAAGAAGTCATGCAGAACAGGACATCGCCAGACAGATATGGAGATGGAGCTAAGAGTTTGGAACTACAGCGCAGCGAACAGGAGAGAAGGAACTCCAAAGGGGCGGGCGCTGAAGAAAAAAAAAACGCCAAAATTAGAAGAGCTCGAGACTGATGGATGGAAGTCTATTAACATCATCAATTGGATAGCCAAACCAGAAGAATTGATTGAGGATACAGGAGGACCACAGGTCATGGTCAAGAGAGAATTGCCTATTATAATTGTGAGAGTGGCAGGATTAAAAGTCAGAAGTCTGCTAGACACAGGATCAACAGTGAGCCTGATGACACAAGCTCTATATAATGAAATAGCCCGGAGAGAGAACATTTTGAAGATACCGATCTCCAGTGTCAAAATTAAAGGGGTAATTCCAGACAGAACAATGATATGTAAATACCAGGTATTCCTAGATTTACAGATAGGAGGCTCTATTTTCTCACAGAGTTTTCTGTTAGTAAACAAACTACCTTATAACCTACTTATTGGGGCAGAGTTTATAAGGGAATACAGAGTGATAATTGACCTAGCACAGGACAGGGTTATGTTCCATGTGAATGAAGAAGCTGAAGGCTTAGAGGTCGCACTCAATGAAATTGAACCAGGATCCAGTGAACAAGTATGGCATACATACAGAGATGTGGCTGATGAAGAAGTGTTAGCTATTGAGCAGTTAGAAGCGGAGCTCAAAACACTAGCCACAGACTTGGAAAAAGATCTGGAACCCAAATTGGAAGAATACATTTCGGAGAAGCTAGAAGAAGCGAAAATTGGGCTAAAAGAGAAGGAAAATTTAAAGCAGTTACTGCTGGAACAGAAGGAAGTCTTTGATTCGAGACCTGGTCGGATAAAGAACTTCACTTATGCTTTTCAAGTCAGTGATTGGACACCATTTAGGCAGAAACCCTACCCTATAGCTGAAAAGCATTATGCTAAAGTGAAAGAGGCAATTCAGGAGATGTTGGAGGCCGGTGTTATTGAGAAAACACCTACGCCTTATGTAAGTCCATTGGTAATTGTACCAAAGACAGACGGATCTGTCAGAGTCTGCTTGGACCTGAGACGCTTAAATTTGAGAGTTATTCCGGAATTTGACCAAGTGCCACCTATTAAAGAGATCCTCAGGAAGTTTAAAGGAAAAACTATATTCTCAAACTTGGATATCACATCCAGTTTCCACCATCTTGAATTAGAGAAGAAAACTAGTCTGTTGACAGGATTTATGTTTGATCAACATACATTCACATTTTTAAGGCTACCTTTTGGGTTGAAAACAGCTGGTTCAGCCCTGATAAGAGCGTTAGATCGCAATCTATCAGATGAGGTTAAAGAGAGTACCATCAGATATGTAGACGACATTCTACTCACATCAGAATCTCTGGAGGAGCACATGAGAGACCTGAAGAAGTTGCTAGATGACCTTCGAGAGGCTAACTTTAAGGTCAATATCAAGAAATCGCACTTCTGTCAGAGGGAAGTTAAATTCCTAGGGCATGTTATTGATGCAAATGGAGTGAAGCCTAATCCAGATAAATTGGAGGTAATTCGGAATTTCCCTCGACCCACGAAAGTTAAGCACGTCCGACAGTATTTGGGAGTAATTGGATTCTTTTCGAACCACTGCCCAAACTATACTGCGACAGTAGCACCACTGCAGGACCTATTGAAGAAAGGCGGCAGATGGAATTGGACGGAGCAATGTCAGGAAGCATTCGTGAGGTCAAAGCAAATGCTTTTGGAATATGTGAAACTGGGATACCCAGATTATACCCAGAAGTTTATCATACAGACGGATGCATCACTTATTGGGATTGGAGCGATGCTATTCCAGGAAAATGTTGACCAGCCTGAGAAGAAAGTTTTTATCGCCTTTATCAGCAGAAGACTGAGAGCCCATGAGAAAAATTACACGATCACAGAGATAGAATTGCTCGCAATTTTGTACGCGTTGCAATCGTGGCACAAACTCGTGTACGGCTTCCGAATAGTCCTGAGAACAGACCATAAAGCTTTAACATTTTTGTTAAAGACAGATTTGTCTAGTCAGAGATTGACAAGATGGTCCCTGTATATCCAGCAATTTGATGTGGAAATAGAATACTGTCCAGGGAAAGAGAATGTAATACCGGACATATTAAGTCGTTACCCTAGAGAAGAAGAAGTACTAGCGGTCCAGTTTGAGAATCGAGATCAGAAGACGTTGGATGACTTAAGGAACATTACCAACCTACAACGCGAAGACCCATGGTTGAAGATGATAATCGATTACTTTGAGGGACGTTTAGCAAGGGGAACTGCGATATACAGAGAGGCGGAGGCATTGGCAACAGATTATGTATGGTATAATCAGATATTACACAAGTGGGACGATGTGGATCACACACGTCAAAGGATTGTAATTCCTGCATCTTTGCAGAGGAGATTAGTATGGCTAGCCCACAGAGCATTTGGTCATCCGGGGATTGATAAAATCTGTGCTCTGTTGAAGGAAGCATTTACTTGGCCAAAATTGAGAGAAACGGTGAGAAATGCTATTAGAACATGTGATCTTTGCCAAAGGGTAAAGCCGAATCCCTTTTTAATGAGGCAACGACCTATCCCGTTGTTACCAGAGAAGCCAAGGCAGCTATTGAGTATCGACAACTTTGGACCATTGCCTAGAGCACGTAGAGGCAATAGACACATTTTTGTAGCCATGGATGTATTTTCGAAAATGGTGGTGTTGTGCCCCATTCAAAAGACAAGTTCAAAACAGGTCTTGAAGCGCCTGAAAGAGAGAGTTATTCCGATTCTTGGGAAGCCGGATAACATTCTCTCGGACCACGGAAGTTGCTTTACTAGTGCAGAATTTCGTAGAGAACTGGAAACTCTAGGAATTAGGCAGATTTTATCTACCATTCGCCATCCTGAGGCAAGTCCCGTTGAAAGAGTAATGAGAGAGATCCAGAAATACATGAAGATCTACTGTTCTGAAGCGAATTGGCGTTGGATTGAATTTCTAGAAGTAATTGAATACTGTATAAATAATACTGTACATGAGGCGACAGGTCAGGTTCCCGTTATTCTACATCTGGATCAGAGACCAGAGAGACCGTGGAATGGTGTTATTCCAATACCAGTAGACGCACAGCTCGGTAGAGAATTGAGGATCCAACGAACCTTTGAATATCTAAAAGCACAGGCGGAGAGACGCCAGAGAAGGAATCGTGCGAAGAGGTATCATAAACCGCTTCTCGTGGGACAGAAAGTTTTAATTAAGAAACCCGCCAGTTCAGATCCAGAGGCACGGAAGTATAAGAAGTTTAATTTTTCTTACCACGGCCCGTTCGAGGTGATAAGAGACCTCCAGAACAATGCATACAGGTTAAGGCATTTAGAGAATGGAAACGAGGTCGTTATGAACATAGCCAACTTGAAAATTTATTACTCGCCAGAAGAATTCGATGAACCAGAAGAAGAATTAGTAACGCACACCCAACTCAACGTGGAGAGCGGAGGCAGCCAAGCAGGCAGACCTGAATGTTGGAACGGCGAGACGGGACGAGAAGCAGACAGTTTACCCAGTGTAAGCGGAGAGCAGAAAGAATGCCAGTGTTTGCAAGAATTCTATGAAGAAATGGTCAGAGTAGCTAGAGAGGTTGAGGCTGTAAACGCGACCCTTCGCAGGGAGAATAGACAGCTCAGAAACAAGGCCGAGTGTGGAAGGGGGAATACTACTAACCCACTCGCAGCCAGACAAGGTGAAGGACCCCAGACGTAAACACAGACGGTGGTCGACAGTCAGCTGGTTACTTATATAAGCCACTTGCATTGGACTTTTATAAGTTTTGCAAGGGGAACATGAACCCGATGGGGTTATGCTGACTGGAATCGAACATGGTTCTCAGAGACGGTGATCTCAGTAAAAAGGTTCCACCAGGAAGCGAACCAGAGATCTGTACAGGGAGTTTCTTGGTAAAAACCCCTCGAAAGAAATGTATATTTAATCACTGGTGTGATTTTTGATGAAATGGCATTATTTATTAAAATAATGTAGGAAATAATGAGCAGATTATATCATTATAAGACGATTTGGTGTAAGCTATTGGGAGTTTGAAGCAGAGAAGAGGGCAGAGCTGACATTTACTAATCGGCCCAGAATTGTGGGTTGGTCTCAGTGGAGCCACGTCCATCTCTGTCACCCCATTATGTCGTCTGGAGCAGGGGAGAGGCCTGAAAAATGACACAGTTATTCCCCGACGGAGAATAGATGTAGAGGAGGGGCGGTGAAATGCCCAGAAAAATCATTGATTACTCGTGATTGGAGTAACGAATCGAGATGAGAGTTGCACACAGGTGAATATCTTGGCAAGAAGATAATTTTAGAGTCTTTTACATGCGAAATTGGTGCATATTTAGTGATGTGCGTAAGGACTGTGAAGCGACCATTGTTCGCGGAGGGATGTGAAGATGTTGACGGGGAGTTCCCGGTTAGGTAGCGTCCCACGCCATGGAGAAAGGAATTAATATTAATTAATTGAACGAGCGATTCCTTTGCACACATATAGTTTTGGGACCTGTGAAGAGAGAGGAACACAATGATCATGGTTTGAAGACCGGAATCATGCTGTGAGAGGAGCGAAGATTACGCGGGAAGATGTTGCTCTACTTTCTGTGGAAATCCGATATAAGGGAGTAGACCCCAGGAGGAGCTCTCAGTTGTTGAACCTCAGTGTTACTCTGTTACTCAGTTGAACCTCACTTTGAAACTCACTCTGTTCTAACGCAGTCAAGCTCAGTCTACATGCCGCCAAGCGCAGTTACAGCCAGCTACAGTTTTACTCAATTGTCAATTGTAGCACAATGGAAATAAGTTGCAATCAGTATGCAACAAATATGCAGCAGTACGAGACAGCGTGTAAGCCGCAGACAGAAGTCTTCAAATAAGCTACGTGCAGTCTTCGAGTGAAACTTCAGTCAGCTACAGCCAGGTTGAAGCAAGTTCGTCAAGGCAAAACGCATGACGGATCTATTCATCGAGACGCCGAACAAGGACTGGTATGTGTAAAAGAAACAGTAAACATGCTTGTATGAATAATAGTCGTGATACAGGCATAATTAGCAGCACGAACTATGACGTGTTCAGTTATGAAGCACCGTATAGACTAACGGCAGCACTATTGTATATAATTATTTGTGAAAGTGTTGAACTTTATTAAGCGCAGTGTGTATTGTATTAACTAATCGTATATGTGTAACTACGATAGAATGCGCTAAAGAAACCTTACTAAGTGTTTGGTATTGCCATGAGAGTACCAGATGGTAACGCTTACTGTAGGAGTAATGATCGTCACAAAAATTGTTGGAGAGTTCCGAGAGCAGATAACCAGACTTTCAATCAGGAGTTGGTAACGTAAGATGCCGTCGACACCTGCAATTTCGATCTCTGCTAGGGAATCTCAGCATTGAAGTGTGTATAAAGTGACGAGTGTTCAGTGTAATGTATATGTAAAAATATCATTTAAAGTAGTGTTTGATGAAGTGTTTCACATGTTTGGGGAGTGATAACTTCCTGAAAGGCATGCAACGTGTCGTGTTGGTGATAGAAATTATGTATAATCAAATGTGTGTAAGCAAGAGAAATATGTCGCGTTAAACCCATTATGGCGGGCGACATGGAAGAATATGATTGGTCGGAGCCACCTTAGATGCCTATAGAGATGTAAGTACCCCACAAATTATGGTTATAATTATGTAGAAGTATGGACCGATGCATGTCTGTGATTCCGTAAAGGTATTGTGAATTCCTTATAGATGCCAGTAAAAGTCAGTTAGGAGGCTGATCCTCCATGTTTAATCAGTATTGAGTTGATTTTTATAGAGTTGAAATGATGATTTGCATCATTAAGTGGAGTAATTATTCCCACTATGAATTAAGAATGGCAATCAGTTATGTAAATGTAACGAACGCGATTGTTCGAGTTTAAAACGTCTAGCTATGTCGGAAATTTTGGTAATTTATGTGAGAATAATAATACATAATGGTTTTGGTCATTTATGTCAGTGAGAAATGATGATAATAATAATAATGGTTATTAAGAGTATGAATGAACACATCAGGAAACAAATAAATTGTTGTAAGCGAGAATTATTAACGCTAAGTGCAAGACTTATCAATCTAAGCAGGAAGATGTTACAATGAGATTACATTTCAGTAATTATGGAAAGAAGCTTTATATCAGAATATTGCATATATTCAGTAATGATACCAGTAATGAAAGAGCTTTTAGTGGATTGAATTTGCAGCTTAATTGAGAAGCTTATAGAGTAAATGTTAGATTTCTCTTAATATTATAGGTCGGAATGTCGTAGCATGGAGCATTAGGGGCCAGATAGTCTATTCTACGTATGGATTCTCCTATGTCGTGGACATTGTTGGAGACATTATTTGCCAGAGTTTTAGTGAATGGACCCTAACTCTGAAGAAAAGGATTGAAATGTGTTCCGGGCTGGAATCTTTGTAAGAGTCGAGGAAACAGGGACACCTCGCAGCTCTATGATTTCCCGAGAACTTATTGATGAGTTATTTACGCTCGTGGGCAGCGAAAACTCATGGCGACAGTGGTTTTGTGCGCCTATATTATACTTGAGACATCGGTCACCGCCAGGCTCATGCATTACGAACCCCGAACCTTCATGTTGAATGGACCCATGTGAGGCCATTAATTAATCGTTATCCTCGACGTAGGAATAATTACAAAAGCTCATTCAATACCTGTTGGCATAATAGTCAATTAAGATCCTTTGGGAACATGTGTGCCGGTTAGGACACAGTATTTGTCTTGTAAATCTCCACTGCTTAGAGAGGGAAGCTTTCAAACTTTTAGAAAGGTCGAGATAATTGGTGGAACGACCCATCCCACTTTCTATTGTGTAGCGATTTCTTTAGCCGAGGGTCGGTGCCAACCACTCGAACCGCTCAGGCAAGTTATAAAGGGAAGAGATTCTAGACCTTGTTAAAATGACATATAATGCGAGATTGTTATGTTGAGTATTATAGCCATGTGGTTTGTGAACACATGGATAATTATAGTTCATCCTGATGGTTCATTAATTTAGCTATCTGACGAATAGTTACATGATATATTTGTACTGTCACTGGAACCAAGTCATGTAGTTGGTTACTAGATGCCAATCGCCTTGAGCGCGAGGTAGTCTATCGTACAATCCGACATAAGCTATAACGTAACGTTTTATATAGGAATCACAGACAGCATGCGGTGTAACCATATAATTGAAGGATATGTAGGGGGTAGCTTACATAATTATGGAGTTGCACGTTGATTTTGGTGCAACGTCCAAATAGGTAAATGCATGCAAAGCATTTCATTGGTGAGAAGAAAAATATTAAAACACGCACGGCACACATAATTGTTTAACATAAAGAGGTTTAAGGAATAATCCTTGTTGTAATATTAAAGAAGTCACATTGTGTGACTGTTATGTTAATGGACAGTGTGTTTTGAAGTCGTAGGTGCATCAGCGCACTAGTATATCCTTGTGAAGTTCACAGAAGGGTAAAGCATTATGGCTAGGTATGACTTTGTTGTGATTTTATATTTGTTTACTTATGGATTGTGGAAGTAAAAATTTTGTTTGCTTTTATTTTATGCTTTTTGGGTATTGTTTTGTGTTTGAAGCCATGATTTATTTTACTGGATTAAAGGTTTAGAATAGAGTTGTGCTTTATCATTGTAGAGTTGATACCTTTTAGCCTCAAATCCAAAATATGCACTGCAAAATTGGGGTTACCGTACACGCCTGAGAGCTGATGCTAGTTGGAGGCGGATGCATATTATCCAACGAGATTACTCACATGGGTACAGTACCATTAAAGGAAAATTATTGCGTAGCTTCATTATTCAAACTTTTACTTCGATCGCACGATTACGATACAAGAAATACAAATTTAATTTTAAAATTTCGCACAGCCGCTATCTTGAGGTTATGTGAACAATTGAACTAAATTAGATGCCAGTGCATTACAATAATCATTTACTGTACCACATTTCACTGCGCTCAGATGATTAAATCACGAGAAACGTCTATTAAAATGTTTCATCTTCGCTTGGCCGCCATGTTCGTTTTGTACTTTACAGTTTTTTGAAAGTTACATAGATATACTGGCAACTGTTCCCTTTATCACCGTACGAAATTTCAGGTTGATATCTGTAATAGTTTCGGAGATATAAAATGCCAGTGAAATGATTCGCACAGTCGCATTTTGAGGTTATGTAAACAATTGAACTAAATTACACGCCAGTGCATTACAATGTGTATAAACATTTGCTGTACCAAGTTTCATTACGTTTGGATGTCTAAATCGCGAGAAAAGTCCATTTAAAAGTCTCAAATTCGCTTGTCCGCCATGTTGGTTTTGTAGTTACCAAGTTTTTGAAAGTGTCATAGGTGAACTTGTAGTAGTGCCCTCTATCACCGTACAAATGTTCAGGGTGATATCGGTAGTAGTTTCGGAGATACTGAATGCTGGTGAAATATTTCGCACAGCCGCCATGTTGGATTGGTGAGACACAATAAAATTTGAAGGGCACGGGGCGGGGTCGTCCGGAATGGTGCTATGATCTTAACGAGTATCATTGAAATAGCTCCAGGTGTTTTGAAGCTATTAGGGGGGACACCCACACACAATCACACACCCACGCGCACACTCACGGACAAATGGTGATCTCATAAGCCTATTTTTTCATAAAATGAAAATAGGCTAAAAATGAATATCATGTAATTTGTTTGTTTGTTTGTTTGTCTGTCCCATATGAGCTCATATACCATTCGTCCGACTATGATGAAACTTTGGTGAGTTGTTGTGTACACTCCCGTGAAGGTTCCTGAATGAGTAAATTCATTTGACAATAGCTGGCACGTGAGTTGTTTCAACAAATACGTTTTGTCGCGCAAATCGTTTCAACAAATGACCTCTGGTGAGTTGTTGTGCACACCCCCGCAAAGGTTCCTGAATTAGTAAATCCAATTTACAATAGGTGGCTCATAAGTTGTTATAAGAATGAGTGTATTTCATACAGTTTAACGGCAGTTTCTTATGTTTTCAAAAGTTTGCAGTTTTCGCGTTTGTGATGACCATTAACAAAGCATAGGGACAATCCCTATAAGTGTTTGGACTAAATTTACATGGACAGCTGTTTGCGGCTTGCTCACGCAACACTCGGGAAAACAAAACATATTGTGTATCCAAAAGTACTTCATAAACAAAATTACAACCCCAACACTTTCTTTGATTGGCATTGCAACGCACGCTGGGTACAGCTAGTAATTAAATAAATAAATAAATAAATAAATATTGAATAAAAAGGTGAAACGAAATAAAATATAAATGTGGAAATTAAAATCAATATTGAATACGTAATGATATGAAATTATCATATTTAGAATGTTTCCTTAGTGATGTTATAGTAGAAAATAAATTACCGTAAGTATTTATTAAATTTAATACACGTTAGTCAGTAAAGAATAAAAATAGAATATATTATTATATTATTCGCCGTCATTGTGGCCCTCTTCAGTAACTGTCTTCTAATATAAATCAAAACAATTTGAATTACGAGCAAAGTTATTGAATCAATATTTAACTTGGCTTTTCCTTTTCTTTGATACAAATTTTTCATAAAAAGGAGAGAGCCACAATGTAGCAGAAACCGGTATAATGTAATCTATTTTCATTATTTATTGATTAAGGTGTATTACATTTAATAAATACTTATGGTATTTTATTTCCGGTCAATATTGAATATTAACATTATAAATAAATAAAAATATAAATAATAAATACTAAATATATCGAAATACTACCGACAGTAGTGGCTACGCTGGCTAAAGCGTGGCGTTAGGTCATGGGGCCATGCTCTCTGCTGACTCGGTAGATGCGTGGGTTCGAGCCCCACCGTCGGCTGTCCTTGAAATGGTTTCCCGTGGTTTCCCATTTTCAACACCAGGCCACGGCCGCTTCCTTCCACATCCTTGCCCACTTTCATCCATTCATCTCATCTCTCATCCCGACGCGCAGGTCGCCCACGTGCGTCGACTTGAAAGACCTGCACTCGGCCTCTCAGGTGGCTACACGAAAAAAAAAGAAACCGAAATACTAATACTAATATGTCTAAAAAAAAACATATCAGAAACAATACGGAAGAGGAGATTGCTATTCTTTGGACATTTGTACAGGATGGATGACAGTAGATTTACTAAGCAGATATTCACATTACTGTGGAACAAGAAGTCGACAACAACTTGGGTACTAGAAGTCCAAAAGGATTTGAAAAAATGAAAAAAGACAAGAAGTTTCGTAACGAACTAAAGTGCCTACTTTTCTTAAAATTTAGACTCATGTCAATAATTAATCTACAGTATATGAACTTATCTAGAATAATGACGTAATTAAGTTGGTAATATCGAATGGTTTAATTAGTTAGAAATATACCTGGTATAATGTAGCCTAATAGAGCACTACAGTTGGCAGCCCTGGTGACTGAATATATTCTTGGTTCCATCTCTTAATGTACAGAATACAGAATTTGGTTGAAGTACTATGGACGTTACATGCAGTTAGACATTGGATCTATCAGCACGCGTAAAAGCATGTTGGCAACAATGTCACGTGTGTGCTGGTCAGCAATGATCTGAAATATTATGATATCTTGTTGTGCCAATTTTGGATGAAACCCATTTACTAGTATAGAAGTTACGTGTATTTTAAAATTGGACATATCAGCAGGCATAGAATCATGTTGGCAGCACTGACTTATATGAATTATTCCAAATTAATCTAAAAAGTCAGGTACTATACCTGTGCATAGTTTAAAGCTGTCGGCTTGCATACTTTCTGATATATTGGTATTTGGATAAAAAATAGGGAGAGCAATTATTAACAGTTGGCTGCCCTGGTGGCTCTTAAGAATACGCTCAGTCATATGTGTTTATGTACACATATTGCATACAAAATTTGGTTGAAATCCAATTGATAGTGTAGAAGGTATATGAATTTAAAAATTGGACTTATCAGAAGGCTTAAAATTATTTTGGCAATACTGTCATGTATGGCCTCCTGGAAATTAAACTAAAATAGTATTATCTACATGTGTGACAATTTTGGAATAGCTTCCATGCATACCTTCCATGATATCCAACATGGAGCTCAAATTTCTAGTGCGTTTGTTCAGCAGTTGGTAGCAGTGACATCATTTTCAAATAATGGCTTGAGATATTCCGGTATACATCTTTACTCATACTAAATTTGGTTCCGATTGCTGTAGCCGTTTAGGAGTTGATAGGGGGTACACACACACAGCCAGCCAGACAGACAGAAGGACCGACAGACAGACAGACAGACAGACAGACAGACTCACACACACACACACACACACATTTTCCCGGATCGATCTCATATGTCTACTTTTTCCTCATTTTTGCAAAATGTGAAAAGTAGGCTAAAAACCATATCAGAGAAGAAGATACACCACAGAGGAATATTTTTAGGCATAAAGTGCTAAGAATGGAAGGATTCCAAGGGAGGAAGGGAAAGAAAACCGGCTCAAAATGGTCCGAGGAAAGGAAGAGGAAACATAGTGAGATGATGAACGAATATAGGAGGAAGAAAAAGGAACAGCAAAGGACAAACCATTGGAATTGGCTCGTGGTCCCTACACGAACGAAACGATAATAATAATAAATACTAAACTACGGCACTATCAAACAGTAATTCAACCAGAGTGCCAGTATGCTTCGGAATGCCTAGCAATAACAAATAAAAAAGAAATACAAGAAATTGAAAAAAAAAAAAAAAGGAACGAATAGTTTCTAGAACCATTCTCGGACCAAACAATATGTTCAGTAAATAGCATATAGCCTACTTTCTCCTAAATGTATGAGTATAGTTATAACTCGTTGTTATTATCAAAGAGTATAATAGAATCATTTCTTGGTTGAAGACCTTAGAAACTATTTACCTGTACCAAACGCCACAACCTAGAAAAAAACTTCTACCATCATTGAAGAAAGATAGATAAGAAGTATCTCAAGAATGTTATGGATCTGGAGACATAATCGACCGGACTGGCTGCGTGGCTCAGCGGTAACGTTCTCGCTTGCTGGGCCCTAGGTTGCAGGTTCGTATCCTGGCGCAGTCAGCTGGCATTTGAGGGTGCACAAATGCGAGGGAGCCGTGTCAGTAGATTTACTGGCACGTTAAAGATCCCCTTCGGGCCGAAATTCCAAAACCCCGGCGTATCTAAAAGCAGCAGTAGTTAAAAGGGACGTAAAACAAATAACATTATTATTATTGTTATTATTACATAATCGACCTGCCGTGGGCAACATCCAACTTTGAGTTGAGGCATGTCTTTACACGTCTGGTTGTGCATGGCTTTCACAACCCTAATTGAATTAACAAATCTTTCCATGACCCTACAGAGACGTGTGTATACAAACTATGTGGATATTTTCGATTGCTATTTGCCAGAAATAAAAGTATTAATTAATGACCTGAACTAGCACCAACGGCTAGAATTCAGTTACTATGTGAAATCGTTTTGTTCTTTACTTCAAATAACATTTTCAAATAACGCACAATAGGCTGTTACAAACCCTTTAAAATAAAAAGTAAAAATTTATCGTTCCATTCTTCAAGTTCGATGCGCATAGATTGCCAATGGTATACGGTACTAACCAATGGAGTCCCACGTAGACCAGTCGTGACATCTAGTGGAGAAGTACCGAACAATATAACCCTAACAGGGCGAGTGCATTCTAGTGGCCATAAGAAGAAACTTTTCAATAAAATCTTGAAGTTAATAAGTAGGCCGGCATGAAGTTACCTTTTTGGCTGCTAGATGTCTCGAGCAAATCTGCTGGTGAATTATGTTTTAATTAAATATATATTTTCCACCATAATATGCACAATATAACGCTTAATTTTAAAACGTCTGAATCATTACAAAACAATAAATATATAAAATTTCAAGCAAAAAAAAACTCTGATGGGGTTTGAACCATAGGCATGTGAGTGATAGGCCAACGCTTTACCACGGAGCTATTTGTGCCAACGGACATCGTTCTATATAAAATGACTTACACATAACTTGTTATCAAATAATGATTTAGACTAAACGATTTCATCAGTGGAGTATATTATTTATTTATAAAGCATTTCATACAAAGTTTATTTATTTTGTATCAGTTCGCTATATTGCATGCAATACTCAAATTAGTGAAATATAAGTCAGGCACAAGATATCCGCTGCCATCTTGTCTTCTTACCGAGACGGCTCAGCTTTTTAAAATCACTTCTGCACTATAGTATTACAAAATAAACTTTTAATTTCGAACGTGCCTCTTCCTTTGGAACAGTTAAATCGATTCTCGGCTCGATAATCGGAACTGGTGGGTCCCATGATATGGATTATAAAGTTTGCATAATTCACACGGCCGCCATCATGAAATGGTACGGCGGATGACCTTGTAGTTTGGTCACTAGACGCGTCCTATATGAAGGTATGTTGTTACCAAATTTGGTAGAGATCGGATAATTTGGTTAGTTGCTATTTGATTTTACGTTTTGAACGTTTGAGTGGCCGCCATTCAGTTTTGGTAAAGATGGCGGCAATATAAAACATGACACTGAGGTGCCCTTTGCTTGTTCTACCTCTGTACCAAATTTCGTTCAATTCGGTTTCACCGTGTTCGAATTGATAGGGGGTCAGACATTCAGAGTACACACACTCACACACACACACACACAGACTCACACACACACACACACACACACACACACACACATACACACACACACACAGACAGACAGACAATTTTTGGCCCTGTGTTGATCTCATAAGTCTACTTTCATTTTTTGCAAAAGTCGAAAGTACGCTAAAAATGTGCTACACATCCCGATTACGTAGTAACAAAGAAGTTTATAAAACATGCAGCGGAATCTCAGATACCGTACGAAAACGAAGGGCTTAATTCTTTGGACATGTTTCAAGAATGCCTGACGACAAACTCACTGAGAAAATGTTGAACCACTTCAACAAGCCCAATAGAAAAGACAACTCTTATGATAAATGATTTGCTAACACCAAGAAGGATCTACAAGAAATGAACATCACTGATCAAGACAGCCGCAACAGAACCACTTTCAGAAATAAGATACACACATTTGATGGGTTCCTAGAGCCAGGAACAGTGACCTAGAAGAAACAACATTGGACAGCTGAAAAGAAAGAAGTTGTGAGCAAGAGAATGAAGGAAAACTGGCGGTAAAGAAAATTGAAATCATCAAGAGTTATTTACGTGGTCCTTAGTTGACTAAATCGATTATGATGAATTATAAATTGAATCTAAAACAGATTAATTCTGTCATATAAGCGGTTAAATAAAATATAACTAAACCTTTTTAGCCTATTTTCATTGATGAAACAAGATGTTCGGGAAAGAACATATAGCCTACTTTCTCCGAAATGTATGGGTATAGTTATAACTCTCTGTCCTTATCATCTCCTAATTTCTTCCTATTTGAAGTGCAAATTGGCACACAGGATTTGAACAGTGGCGTTCAAACCATAGTTTATAATTTACCCCAGCATTTTGCAATTTCATCAGCAAACACTCCAAACACCGACTACTTACAATAATTGAAACTTCGTTGCTCTAATAAGGCCCATCTACAATGCGCAGTCGGCAGTCCGTAGTTGGTAGTCCTCGGTCGGCAGTCGCGATCGACTCCGTGTATACTATAGGCACCATACACAACATGAAGTTGCAGTTGGTAGCTGGCAGTTGGCAGTCGAGAATTTTATCCTTGACTGCCAACTACCCGACTGCAGCAGATCAGAAACTGACGTCACGTTGTTGTTCTGTGTCGTGTACGAATGATATAGAACTAAGTGAAGTAACTTCGCAACCCGTTAATTTATAGGCTAATCTTAAATACACGGTATAACAAAATAATCCATCTCCAAATCATCCATATTGCAAGTTTTGAGATTATCAACAACGCCTCTGTGCACAAGGAATAAACGAATGTTACTGTCTTATTACTCCTAGCAGTCGTTAAGACTGGGTTCACTAACTGGCCGGTATAGAGCGCTGCTCGAATCTATAGTTTCTGCATAGTTTAACTGAAGGCTGGAAGATGTCACTCCAGTGGAGAATGTCGTTTTTTTAATATATAATTTCCATTGCAAAAAGCACCATATAAAGCTTTATTTTATAACGTCTCAGCACTCAAGAAACAATAAATATAAAAACTAGTCGTGATATCTAGTTGTGAAATATCGAACAATATAATCCTAACAGAGCGAGTGCATTCTAGCGGCCAGAAGAAGAAACTTTTCAATAAAATCTGTTACCTTTTTGTCAGCTAGATGTCTCGATTAAATCTGCTGGCGAATTATGTTTTAATTAAGTATATGTTTTGCACCGTAATATGCACAATATAACGCTTAATTTTAAAACGTCTGAGTCATTACAAAGCAACAAATATGTAAAATGTCAAGCAAAACAAAAACTAACTCTGATGGGGTTTGAACCATAGGCATATGAATGACAGACTAACGCTTTACCACTGAGCTAATTGTGTCAACGAATATCGTTCTATATAAAATGACTTACATAGAACTTGTTAGCAAATAATGATTTATACTAAACGATTTCATCACTGAAGTATATTATTTATATATAAAGCATTTCATACAAAGTTTATTTATTTTGTTTCAGTACGCTATATTGCCTGCAATACTCAAATTAGTGAAATATAAGTCAGGCACAAGATATCCGCTGCCATCTTGTCTTATTAATGAATCAGCTGAGCTTTTTAAAATCACGTCTGCACTATAGTATTACAAAATAAACTTTTAATTTCGTACGTGCCTCTTCCTTTAGAACAGTTAAAACGATTCTCGGCTCGATAATCGGAACTGGTGGGTCCCATGATATGGATTATAAAGTTTGCATAATTCGCACGGCCGCCATCCTGAAATGGTATGGCGGACGACCTTGTAGTTTGGTCACAAGACGCATCCTATACGAAGGTATGTTGTTACCAAATTTGGTAGAGATTGGATGATTTGGTTAGTCGTTATTTGATTTTACGTTTTGAACGTTTGAGTGGCCGCCATTCAGTTTTAGTAAAGATGGCGGCGATATAAAACATGACACTGAGGTGTCCTTTGCTAGTGCTACCTTTGTACCAAATTTCGTTCAATTCGCATTCACCGTGTTCGAATTGATAGGGGGGGACAGACATTCAGAGTACACACACTCACACACACACACACAGACTCACACACACACATACACACACACAGACTCACACACACACATACACACACACAGACAGACACACTTTTTTCGCCCTGTGTTGATCTCATAAGTCTACTTTCATTTTTTGCAAAAATCGAAAGTAGGCTAAAAATAGGCTTATGAGATCACCTTTTGTCCGTGTGTCTGTCCGTGTGCGCGTGTGTGTGATGGTGTGTGTCCCTCCCTAATAACTTCTAAACGGATGGACTGATTTCAATGATTTCGGGAAGTTTATAACACTATTCCGGACGACCCCGACCGTGCCCTTCAAATTTTATTACGTCTCACCAATCCAGCATGGTGGCTGTGCGAAATATTTCACCAGCATTCAATATCTCCAAAACTATTACCGATATCAACCTGGAATTTTGTACGGTGATAAAGGGAACTACTAGAAGTTCACCTATGTGACGTTTGAAAACCTGGTAACTACAAAACCAACATGGCGACCAAGCGAACTTGCGACTGCTAAATAGACGTTTCTCGCGATTTATCCAATCAAACGCAATAAAACTTGGTGCAGTATATGTTTATACACATTGTAATGCACCGACATCTAACTTCGTTCAATTGTTTACATAATCACAAGATGGCTGCTGTGCGAAATACTTCACCGGCATTCTATACCTCTGAAACTATTAGCGGCATCACACTGAAATTTTGTACGGAGATAAAGGGCACTACTGGAAGTTCATCTATAAGACTTTCAAAAACCAGTTAACTACAAAAAGAATATGGCGGCCAAGCAAAATTGAAAATGTTAAATAGACCTTTCTCGCGATTTAATGATCCAAACGCAATGAAACTTGGTACAGGAAATGTTTATACACATTGTAATGCACTGGTATCTAATTTAGTTCAATTGTTTACATAACCTTAAGATGGCGGCTGTGCGAATTTTAAAATTAAGTTTTTATTTCTTGTGTCGTAATCATGCGATCGAAGTGAAAGTTTGAATAATGAACCTGCGCAATAATTTTCCTTTATTGGCACATGGCTCTATGGCCTATACATATAACAATCCAACATGGCGAACATCCAAAATATTTAGATGGATCTCAGTATCTACGAATCTATTACAGAAATCAGACTGAGGTTTTTAATGTTCATAGGGGTTATGAACATAAGTTCACCAATAGGACTTTCAATAACCTGGTGATCACAAACCCAACATGGCGGCGATGCGAATTATAAATATTCACATGGTCGTTTCTCGCAATTTAACCATCCGAGTGCAGTGACATTTGGTACAGTAAATCCTTATACACATGTTAATCCACTGGCATCTATTTTTTTCAATTGTTTCCATAACCACAGGATGTCAGTTGTACGAAATTTTAAAATCTCGTTTTTACTTCTTGTGTCCTAATCATGCGATTGAAATTTGAATACTACACGTACACAATAATCTTCATGTAACAGTACATAACTCTAAGACCTACTGTATATATATAAAATCCAACATGGCGACCATCCGCTATATTTAGTCGGTTCTCGATATCTACGAATCTATTACAGCAATCAAACTGAAACTTTGTATGTTGATAGAGGCAATTAACATAAGTAGGATATATCAAAATAGGCTGTACAGTTCTTCACGGAACTACTTATTCCCCATAAAATCACGTGCCTTCTCTTTCCTTGCCTGGGAAATCGCATGTTCTCTACTGTCTAACCCAACCTAACTTGTAATTCTTTACGTTGACGAGATCATCTTCATCGTATGTTGGTCATATGTTCTCTACTGTCTAACTCCACGCACTTTGCAATTCTTTACGTTTATGAGATCATCTTCATCACAATGTTGATCATATGTTCTTTACTGTCTAACTCCACGTACTTTGTAATTCTTTACGTTTACGAGATCATCTTCATCATATGTTGGTCATATGTTCTCTACTGCCTAACCCCACCTACCTTGTAATTCTTTACGTTTACGAGATCATCTTCATCATATATTGGTCATATGTTCTCTACTGCCTAACCCCACCTACCTTGTAATTCTTTACGTTTACGAGATCATCTTCATCATATATTGGTAATATGTTCTCTACTGCCTAACCCCACCTACCTTGTAATTCTTTACGTTTACGAGATCATCTTCATCATATGTTGGTCATATGTTCTCTACTGCCTAACCCCACCTACCTTGTAATTCTTTACGTTTACGAGATCATCTTCATCATATATTGGTCATATGTTCTCTACTGCCTAACCCCACCTACCTTGTAATTCTTTACGTTTACGAGATCATCTTCATCGTATGTTTGTCATATGTTCTCTACTGCCTAACCCCACCTACCTTGTAATTCTTTACGTTTACGAGATCATCTTCATCATATGTTGGTCATATGTTCTCTACTGCCTAACCCCACCTACCTTGTAATTCTTTACGTTTACGAGATCAGCTTCATCATATGTTGGTCATATGTTCTCTACTGCCTAACCCCACCTACCTTGTAATTCTTTACGTTTACGAGATCATCTTCATCATATATTGGTCATATGTTCTCTACTGCCTAACCCCACCTACCTTGTAATTCTTTACGTTTACGAGATCATCTTCATCATATGTTGGTCATGTGTTCTCTACTGCCTAACCCCACCTACCTTGTAATTCTTTACGTTTACGAGATCATCTTCATCATATATTGGTCATATGTTCTCTACTGCCTAACCCCACCTACCTTGTAATTCTTTACGTTTACGAGATCATCTTCATCGTATGTTTGTCATATGTTCTCTCTTGCCTAACTCCACGTACGTTGTAATTCTTTACGTTTACGAGTTCATCTTCATATGTTGATCATATGTTCTCTACTGCCTAACCCCACCTACCAAGTAATTCTTTACGTTGACGAGATCATCTTCATCATATGTTGGTCATATGTTCTCTACTGCCTAACACCACCTACCTTGTAATTCTTTACGTTTACGGGATCATCTCCATCGTATGTTGGTCATATGTTCTCTATTGCCTAAGCCCTCCTACCTTATAATTCTTTACGTTTCCGAGATCATCTTCATCGTATGTTGGTCATATGTTCTCTACTGCCTAACTCCACCTACCTTGTAATTCTTTACGTTTACGAGATCATCTTCATCATATGTTGGTCATATGTTCTCTACTGCATAACCCCTCCTACCTTGTAATTTATTACGTTTACGGATCTTCTTCATCGTATGTTGGTCATATGTTCTCTATTGCCTAAGCCCTCCTACCTTGTAATTCTTTACGTTTACAAGTTCATCTTCATCGTATGTTAACCATATGTTCTCTACTGCCTAACTCCACCTGCGTTATAATTCTTTACGTTTACGAGTTCATCTTCATATGTTGATCATATGTTCTCGGCTGCCTAATCCCACCTTCCTAGTAATTCTTTACGTTTATGAGATCATCATCATCGTATGATGATCGTATGCTATCTTTCACCTAACTCCACCTAGTTTGTAATTCTTTACGTTTATGAGATCATTTTCGTCGTCTGATGATGAAATGTTCTCTACTGCCTAACCCCACCTTCCTAGTAATTCTTTATGTTTATGAGATCATCATCATCGTATGTTGATCGTATGCTATCTACCACCTAACTCCACCTACCCTGTAATTCTTTACGTTTATGAGATCAACTTCATCATATGTTGGTCTTATGTTCTCTACCGCCTAAGCCCTCCTACCTTATAATTCTTTACGTTTACGAGATCATCTTCATCGTATGTTGGTCATATGTTCTCTACTGCCTAACCCCTCCTGCCTTGTAATTCTTTACGTTTACGAGATCATATTAATTGTATGTTGGTCATATGTTCTCTACTGCCTAACTCCACCTGCGTTATAATTCTTTACGTTTACGAGTTCGTCTTCATATGTTGATCATATGTTCTCGGCTGCCTAATCCCACCTTCCTAGTAATTCTTTACGTTTATGAGATCATCATCATCGTATGATGATCGTATGCTATCACCTAATTCCACCTACCTTGTAATTCTTTACGTTTATGAGATCATTTTCATCGTATGATGATGAAATGTTCTCTACTGCCTAACGCCTCCTACCTTGTAAAAGAATGTATTCTACACGTTTACAAGTTCATCTTCGTGTCAGTATGCCCACAGAAGAGAGAGGGACTTTGCCTACCGCGGGTGTCGCTAGAATATTCAGGTTCAGGAGTCTGGAACATCATCAAAGACTGTAATAACGACGGAGAGAGAGTTCCTCTTCTCACGTAGCACACATCAATAGCAGCGCCTGCGAATTAAAACAGACGACAGAATTATGAAAATACTTGGAAGAAGCAATAATCATTACCTTTAGGGGATGAGTACTTCCGTCCTCAATGACCACATTTATAGATCTCCTAAAGAAAGGCGCAGTTCTTTTGAATGAACTTTGAGTGGAGACAGTTGTAGGTTAGGGCCGGAGTGATTACAAAAGTTAACAGTCGCTTTGTTGTAATCCAGGGGCGGTAGTGAATGTCATCCCTAGGGGACAAAAAATTACAGTCAGTCTGAAACACTAGACGTTATATCATTTCAAATGACGCATGCTACAAATGCTACACATGTTAGAAAGGCTCAGGACTCTTTCAACAGACTCCATTACCCATTAACTTAGGCTTCCCACGCGGGCACCTCGTTAAGTGTCACCCTGTAATTTGCTCTGACATCCTGCACACCTCTTTAGGAGGCACCCTGTATTCTTATCTGGCATCTTGTATATCTCTTTAGAAGTACCCTGTATTATTGTGTGACATCTTGTACACCGCTTTAGGAGTAACCCTGTATTCTTGTCTGACATCTTGTGCACCTCTTTAGGAGTCACCCTGTATTCTTCTCTGCCAACTTGTACACCTGTTTAAGAGTCACCTTGTATTCTTATCTGGCATCTTGTATATCTCTTTAGGAGTCACCCTGTATTCTTGTGTGACATCTTGTACACCTCTTTAGGAGTCACCCTGTAATCTTGTCTGATATCTTGTGCACCTTTATAGGGGTCACCCTGTATTCTTCTCTGCCATCTTGTACACATCTTTAAGAGTCACCTTGTATTATTATCTGGCATCTTGTATATCTCTTTATGAGTCACCCTGTATTCTTATCTGGCATCTTGTACTGTATTTTGTTCTGACATCCTGCACACCTCTTTAGGAGGCACCCTGTATTCTTGTCTGACATCTTGTGTACCTCTTTAGGAGTCACCCTGTATTCTTCTCTGCCATTTTGTACACCTCTTTAAGAGTCACCTTGTATTCTTATCTGGCATCTTGTATATCTCTTTCGGAGTCACCCTATATTGTTATCAGGCATCTTGTACTGTATTTTGCTCTGACATCCTTCACACCTCTTTAGGAGGCACCCTGTATTCTTATATGGCATCTTGTATATCTCTTTAGAAGTCACCCTGTATTCTTGTGTTCGCTTCGCTCAAAGCCCCAGGTCGCTCGACGCCGCAGGACTCTTTCAACAGACTCCAATAACCATTAGCTTCTGCTTCCCGCGTGGCTGCATGACGTCACGCACTCAGTTCCCGCGCGGCTGCATGACGTCACTTCCCGCGCGGCTAAATGACGTCACTTCCGTCTCCGTCTCCGTAACGCATAACGTTGGACCCAAGCATAACGACGAAGTCGACAAGATCATTTGAAATGATAAAACATCTAGGTCATCTGCCTAGAATTATTTGAATGTTAATGAAATTTGATCAGACACTCAAACTTATATTAGCCGATGACTCGGTGGTTGCTGATCTCGTCATCCGCTTTATAAGTGAGAGTGAATTAGGGCAAACAATCTAAATTTCCCAGTGTAGTTTTACTCAAAGATCTTATTCTTTTTTCAAAATTAATTTTTTGACGTGGCAACGTCAATTTTATTTTACTTATTTATCGTATGGCTTTTAGTGCCGGGAGTGTCCGAGGACATGTTCGGCTCGCCTGAGTCTGTAGCTGCTTCCAGCGGACACCCTAAAGGATGAGCTACAAGTTCCGTTCAATTTCAAGTAGTTCCAACTTTCGCCACCAGATATCAATGATACCTGGTGGTGAACGTTGGAACTTTGATAGAGCGTTCCGACGAAATCTAACCTAATGATTTTGCTTTACACAAGTTTAGTCTGTGAAAGGATCTTTTACATGCCATAAATCCATGACATGGGACCGCCGGCTTTACTTCCCCTCCGAAGGAAGGCATACTGAAGGATTTTAACGCTCTTAAAAAATCCGACGACTTCGGCCGGGTTTGAACCCACTATCTTGGGCACAGCAGTTCAGCATGCTACCGACTACGCCACCGAAGCAGCTAACGTCAATTACATTGTTGTAATACAGTGACGTTCGTGAAAAAGTGTTACAGTGAAAGGTGATGACATCGTTTTATCTCTCTTCTGCTGCAACGCTCTCTCTCTCTCTGAAAAAATCCCGTCCCAACTTATAAGATTGGCAGTACATGGTTTTCACCATATGATCTGTACCAACACATCTTACCATGAACCAAGAGAGGCGAGTGTGAACGCTACCATTTAGAACTCCGCAGCAAAATAACAAAATCAATTAAGCATTATGCAAACCAAGGCGCAGGCGCGCAATTTTAGTGTGTTTCACCTTTCTTTTTACGGCTATTTGGCTGGAATAAAAGTACGCATGCGCATGCACTGGTTCCTCCGTCTTCCGTTAGAAGCGCTAGTAGCCAAGATGGCTACTAGGGAGCAGAACGTTCTTTGTTTTTGATGTGTAACATATTTCCACTCGGTTGCTGGATATTTTTGTGGGAGTGATTTTGAAAAAATGGGACGGAAGTGGATCGGACGGAAGTGTGTAAGACGCACTGCCAGTTGGATCGCATCCCTCCTAGATGTTTTAGCAGCCAGAGGGGATGTGATCCAGCTGGCGGTGGCACCTTGTGGGATGTTTATCACATACGGATTACTTTGTAACAGCAGCGTATCAAGAAGGCAGTGCGAGAGTAGAAATATCAAGTAGGCAATGAAGGAAAAAAATGAGTTTCTGTTAACGAAACTTGTTACTGGCAGGAGAGTGATGTAACAGCAGAGTATCAAGAAGGCAGTGTGAGAGTAGACATATCATATAGGCAGTGAAGAAAAAAAAAGAGAGTCTTGGAATTGTTATGTATTATGAGAGTGTCAAAAATAAAAAAAATATTTTTTTGTCTGTTGATGAATGTCAAGTATAATAACAAGTAGTTCCGTGAAGAACTATACAGCCTATTTTCATATATCCTGCTCATGTTAATTGTCTCTATCAACATACAAAATTTCAGTTTAATTGCTGTAACAGATTCGAAGATATTGAGAACCGTCTAAATATTTCATACGGTCGCCAGGATGGATTTTTATTTTTGTACTATTACATTAAGATTATTGTGTACGTGTGGTATTCAAACTTCAATCGCATGATTAGAACACAAGAAGTAAAAACGAGATTTTAAAAGTACGCACACCAACCATCTTGTGATTATGCAAACAATTGAAATAAATTACATGCCAGTGGATCAACATTTGCATAAGCATTTAACGTGCAACGTTTCACGGCACTCGGATAGTTAATTCGCGAGAAACGTCCCTTTAAATATTTATACTTCGCGTCACCGCCATGTTGGATTTGTGCTCACCAGGTTACTGAAAGTCCTATAGGTGAACATATTGAACCCTTGCAAAGAAGCATATGAGACTCAGTTTCGGGGGGTGTAACGGTTCATATCGTAAGTTGCTGTCAAGGCGCTTCATTAACTTGGAAGGTAACATATAACAAAATAACATGCAGGAAAGAGTGAAGCCAGGGTTAAAACAAATTAATTTAATAACAAATCACCATATTTACACTTAACAAATAAACAACAAAAACTCCCATCTTACTCCCACTTAATAAAAATGCCAAAAACTAGGCGAAAATCTCTGGAGAGATTAATTATCTGGACCAAGTGTCCCTAAGATAAAATACAAAAGTGACCATATATGTGCGTATGCCGTTCTACATGCATCACGATGTGTACAATGAATGCGTGATTCGTCATCATCCAGAATGATCCTTCAGACAACGAATCCACATTTCTTAGTGCTAGACCGACACGGGGGAACACAACTACAATACTTAAAATTAATCCGACACTTCCTAAATCTAATATAAACCAACACAAAATTTCCGTGTGAAATTGGAATCAAATTGCCGTAGCAACATTTACTGCCTAAAAACTTAGGACTTCTCACACAAATCAACACAAGTACATTAACACGTGACCAAATAAAAATACACAAATGACCGCTGTCAAAATTTACAAATACTCTACCACTACACCGCACAGGTGTGACACACAAAAATTACATGAATCGAGTCATAAACAAAGCAATAGGCACACAGCCAACATTTACGTAATTAATACAATATTTTACCCATACAACGTACAACAAGCCGTTACACACATGGCGAACTCCCAATTAATTATGGCTTAAAATTAACCATCACAATGAACAGGTTTGCTACATGAAAGCTTACAGGGGTCAGTCGGACAATCAGGACTGCCTATCAAAAATAAGTCACAGGCAAAACGGGCGGTTTGTGGAACTCTGCATGTCTGTCAACCCACGTGTCAATAACCTCGACCTCCCAGGACATGGGGTCGAATCTCGAAGAAGTGTGCCCCAAAGCACAATAATACGTGTGTGTGTGTCAGAATAAATATGGACAAGAAACAGCGGTCTCCCTAGAGCACCCTGTCTTTCCATCCAAAAAAAATACAACAGCAGCAAAAATATGAGAGCGGTAGGACCTCTACCCCCTCCTCACGTAGAATCAACACACACTTGACACAGTAACACACACACAATCACACGTATGGGTTTTGACAGACCCTGAAATAAAAAGACACAAATAATTTCCACATGCTGGCGCCACCGTTCTATGCCGTGACTAGTCAACCTGAAAAGGACTAAAAAAAATCTATCAAAATTAGAACGAAGGTGTTCTTCAAATTACTTTTAAGTTGGTGCGCTTGGCAACCCTAATATGAATAATAACCTGTTCAGCAAATATCTTACAGTAATTTCCTCCCATTCCTATTTCAAATATTAACGTTAATAAAGCACCATTTATCGAATGCAACGGGTTCCGCATTTGCAAGGATAAAATTCACGCACGCACGCCGCGCGCATTACATATGACTCAAGGAAAAACAAAAATCTAACAAACACTTTGGCCACGCGCCAACGGACATTTAAAACATTGAGCGTCGGTGCAAGAAAAACTCTAAACAACAAGAAAAGAATATGACTATTTACAAAGTTCCCCGGCCAAATCTAACTACATAATTGAAATAATCCAATTGTTGTACATCACCGCTCTGCTTGTAGAACTAAGGACATCCTCCTCAACCCATTGCCCCTATGGACAAATTAGCACTCCATAGTAGTCGTCTGCGTTGATCTGTTGAAGTTCATCCCAACTCCAAACCACGTGCTGATCATCTTGGTATCGACTCCTTGGCAGAAAAGTTCAATGTTAATTATTTTACCTATCTATAATCGCTTGCAGGTTACTCAGTTCACCCACAATTGTCCTAATGCGATTAATAGCGAAGACTGGCCCTAAATATCTCGCACACACGCACAATAAAACACATATAAAATACACTGCAATATTTACATAAATATACACCTCGAGACCACGTCACTGGCTCGTTAACAAGTTTAAGATCTTGGCTGCACTAGCAGTCGCTATCTTGCTCGGTATTTCCGTCCTGTACTGTGGACCTTTGCTCCGGTGAGCGCTAATTAGGGTGTTACAATACTTGCCCCTTAGAGCTGAAATCGTCGTCTTTAAGTAAATGTTACAGTTTATCACGCACTGGCGTGAAATATTTAGCTCACAAAATAAAGTTGATTCCAGAATTTAAAAAAAGTATTCGAGCTTTAAAATTCGATAATGCAATCGCTGTGACTTTAGCTCCTCAGAGCTCCCAAATAAAATGACTTAACCAAATTCAGAGCGTTAAAATCACGATACAAACTGGCGTGAAGTAAGCCTCTCAAGGCTCAGAAACGATTGACTTAGAGTGGCGTGATGCCAAACTATTTATTAGAAAACTGACAGGGCGGAGGGGTGGAGTGGAGTCGGATAAAAACTTCCAGAGTTTTTGTCTCACAAAGATGGGACTAGTGTCATTCTTCTTCAAATAAATCAAACGTCTCAATTCACTCGTGCGGAGATTAATCCGTTCGGCGGTTCTCTAGATATCCATTTCCGCGGGCTTTTTACTACTGACGCTGTCCACCGCGTGGTCATGGCTTGGTCTCTTGTGATTGGCTGCTTCAATCGTATGTTCGTTGCAAGTACCTCGTGATCCTTCCTTTATGCTTCCAATTTTGGTACAGTAGTTGCTCAATTTGGCCTTGAACCCGACTAATTCTAGCCGTCCCCCAAGAATAGCTACCAGCTCAGCTCCTGTTGCAATATTACGAAATGCTAGCCTCCTTTATATCCATGTCGACTTCCTCAAGTATTGCCTGGGCCGTAGTAATAATAATAATAAATATGAATACTTATTTATCGAAGATCAATAAGGGTTCAATATGTTCATAGTCTCTATGAACATAAAACAATTCAGTTTGGTTGCTGTAAAAGATTCATAGCTATTGAGAACCGTCTAAATATTTCGGAAGCTCGCCATTTAGGATTGTTATATGTATAGGCCATAGAGTTATGTACCATTCAAGGACAATTATTGCCTAGCTTCATTATTCATACTTTTACTTCGATCGCATGATTACGAAACAAGAATAAAAACTTAATTTTAAAATTTCGCACAGCCGCCATCTTGAGGTTATGTAAACAATTCAATTAAATTAGATGGCAGTGCATTACAATCTGCAAAATCATTTACTGTTCCACATTTCACTGCGCTCAGAGAGTTAAATCACGAGAAAAGTCTATTAAAATATTTCAAATTCGCTTGGTCGCCATGTTCGTTTTGTACTTTACAGGTTTATGAAATATACATAGGTTAACTTGCAGCAGTACCCTTTATCACCGTACACAATTGTATGATGATATCTGTAATAGTTTCGGAGATATAGAATGTCAGTGAAATATTTCGCACAGCCACCATTTCGAGGTTATGTAAACAATTGAATTAAATTAGACTCCAGTGCATTACAATGTGTATAAACAATTGCTGTGCCAAGTTTCATTACGTTTGGATAGTTAAATCGCGAGAAATGTCTATTTAAAAGTCTCAATTTCGCTTGACCGCCATGTTGGTTTTGTAGTCACCAGGTTTTTGAAAGTCTCATAGGTGAACTTCTAGCAGTGCCCTTTATCACCGTACACAATTTCAGGGCGATATCGGTAATAGTTTCGGAGATAATGAATGCTAGTGAAATACTTCGCACAGCCGCCATGTTGGATTGGTGAGACGTAACACAATTTGAAGGGCACGGTCGAGGTCGCCGGGAATAGTTCTATGAACTTACCGAGTTTCATTGAAATCGCTCCAGCCGTTTAGATTTTATTAGGGACACACACACACCTCACACACACACACACACACACACACACGCACACACACACACGGACAAAAGGTGATCTCATAAGCCTATTTTTTTCAAAATTGAAAATAGGCTAAAAACGGTAACAACTTGAAGATAGGATAACATGTCAGATGTTACACATCATATGCGACTACTGTAAGGCTCGTATCTTTTTTACAGTTTTCAGGGACTGAATCTGTAGTTAAAGTGCAACGTGAGTTCCCTATTACGTTCCGGATGACAGAGCTTGTTTCGCATGGCCTCCACGTTCACCCGATCTGACGACATGCAAATTTTACCTTTGGGGGTTCGTAAAGGATCATGTGTACGTGCCTCCGCTACCAGTTGGCCTAACCGACTTAAGATACAGGATTGAAGGAGTTGTTGCAACAATTACTCCAGGGACTCTGAGCAAGGTTTGGGACGAACTCGTCCATCCACTCGATGTGTGCAGTGTGGCGAATGGTGCTCACATCGAACACTTGTAGCACAAACTGTTTGAGTTCCTCTTTCATTTGTTGTGTTATTTATAATTGTATGTTAACTGTAATAAATACTACAAAGCCTTAATACCCCGATATTCATTTTGGTACACCCTGTATCATTAAATCAATTACTAGAATATACGAAAAGAACTGAAAAATTACATGTGATGAATATACGGTCCGTGGTGTTGGAGTAGTTTGTCTGCCTCGCACCCAGCTCCGTCAGGATTTTAGAAACTGACGTGAGGGCTACAACGGGGTACACTTAGCCTCGTGAGGACAATCAGGGGTGAAAAATACGGGGAGGGCAGAGGCGGGGGGCTTGCCCCCTGAAGTTTTAGGTGCAAGACAACAATTTTAAGTACCTTTAAAAATGTAAGATAACCCGAAGGTATTCTATAAATGATTTAATACTAGGTTAGACGGAAAATCGAAAAAGTCATCTTGCCTTGCTTAGTTGTAATTTCTCTATTCTACCCAACAAACAGTCTGTTTTTACCCCTCCCCTGTTTCCCGCCAAGGTGTTTTGAGCTTTTTCCCCTTACTACGACAATTCGAAAAGGTCCATTTTCGAATTCATATTTCTGAGCGCCGGTATAAAACTGAGGTAAGTCGTGGTTCGGGTCTTATCCTAGACGTTGACAAGAAATGTTTATATTCATATTCCGATTACCAGAAAAATTAAATGGGAAGGTACACAAGGCCGTGGTGAGACCAGCAATGATATACGGGGCAGAAACCTGACAGATCGCAAGGAGATGGGCAGAAAAACTGGACGTGGGAGAAATGCGTATGCTGAGATGGGCAAGTGGACATACAAGGTTGGACAAAGTGAGAAATGATGTGATTAGGAGACGTCTTAGCGTGGTGCAAGTTTCTGAGAAAGTCAGAGAAGCTGGCCTCAGATGGTATGGCCATGTTAAGAGAAGAGATGAAGATTATGTGGGCAATAGGATGATGGAAATGCTTCCACCACTGAAACGAAGTCGAGGACGACCAAAAAGGCGATGGATGGACAACATTCAAGAAAGCATGAAACAGTGGGGGCTTGTGGAGGAAATGGTCCGGGATAGAACAACGCGGAGGAGGAATATCCGCATCAGTGGGATTAATAGTGCTGGAGGAGAAGAAGAAGATGAAGAAGAAGATTCATATTCCGATTGTATTTTGCATTTTAATTAGAAGTGAATAAAATTCATCTTTCTGTTTTCTTAACATAGCGTTAGCTTATTTCAAGTTAAAAAAAAATCATTCCTTGGTAGGTAGGCATCATCATCAACATCATATTCTAAAGGCTAACGCCTTGTCGATGCAACCACGCTCTTCTGTCGTTGGCGGTTCGTTTCAGTTCCATGTAATTGTCACATCCCATTCTATTCTTAATGTCTTCAAAATACTTCGTCCTAGGCCGTCCTCTTCCTTTCTTTCCCAGCATTTTCCCTTCAATAATGTTAACGATGAAAGTGTTGTGTCTGATGACATGTCAAACAAATTTCATTTTTTCTCTTTCCCATTTCCTTAATTAATCTTCTCTCTTCTTTGACTTCGCTTAAGATTTCCAGGTTGGTTTTTCTTTCCATCCAGCTCGTTCTTGTCATTTTCCGACATATCCACATTTCAGCAGCTTCAAGTCGATTATTTTCCAATTTACCCAGAGTCCAACTTTCACTTCCATAGAGCAGTGCACTCCATATAAGCGATTTTGCAAAGGATTTTCTTACTTCTATATTCATATGTTTGCTGGATGAAATGTTTTTCTTAGTCATAAATGCCTGTTTTGCCAAGGCAATTCTCCTCTTCACTTCCATTAAGCATCTATTGTCTTCTGTGATTTTAAATTTGACCTCCCCCCACGTTTGCGAGGAGTTTTACGCCCCTGAGGACAGTGAGGCAGCACCCCGGTCACGAAAACCAAGATCAACGGCCGAGGGGACCCGATGCGCTGACCACGCGTCACCCCAGTATCTGCAGGCCAAATGGCTGGTCAGCGGTTGCTTGGTAGGCCAGGGCCCTTCATGGTTTGTAGTGCCAGGCGTTATTTATTTATACATAAAATATGTATCTAATCACATTTAATGATTATCAGGTTATTTTTCACATTGTGTTGACCGATTGAAAAGCTGTAAAATCAATTATCTCAAATGTTCACACAAGACGACCACAAAAATTGTTCTTCAAAATATGTAATTGGGCATATATTATTCTTGACCTCCTTGAAGCTATCAGCCTCTCTCTCTAAGATTAACAGCCGTGAGGTTGGTTGGCAGCAGCTCGCCATTCTTCCCGTCTCTCCGCCTTCCTCTTCAGTTCACAGCATGAGCCACAACTCATATCTTGCAGTATTTGACTCATGTACTCCAGTCTGGGTCTTCCTCTATAATTCTTGCCGTCTACTGTTCCCTCGATTATATGCTTAAGCAGTCCATTGTGTCGCAGTATGTGGCCCACGAGGTACTTCCGTCTTCTTTTATCATTTTAAATGATCTTGTCGACTTCGTCGTTACGCTGGGGTCTGGCGTTACGGTACGGTGACGGGATGAAATGTACCCAGATGCACTGAGGTGTGTGACGCCATAGTACCGCTTGGTGCATGTGTTCCCCGACAATCTCTACTTCGTTAGTATAAGACAAACATCCCCGATTCTTGGATGTCACGGGTAATCTAGAGAACCACTGGATGGACTTTGATGCGGTTTTCACCATTCTGTAAAGGATATCTTGAGGAAAGATTCTGTAGAAAATCATTTATGTATGATCAAAGGAAGCCAAGCAGTAACGATTTCAGTGAAAAATTCGAAAACAAACTTGGCGTCCGTGCGCTTCTTAAGCTTACGCTGGGCAAACCGTTAAAAATATCAATATACTATGAGCGTAAGAATTGGTCAGCATGAAAAGTTCTACAAAAAAATCCGAGAGAGTATACCTCTATCGTCAATACATCGCCCTCTATAAGTGTTTTTAGACTGGATGGAAGGGGCACGTCCCCGCGCGCTCTGGGGACCTTGACGGCATCCCGCGTGCCTGACCCTGCTTTGCTCTTGGTTTGCACTTGCCGTTCACGAGTAATTTGAAACAAGATAAGCAAGATAAGTATTATGCAGATAATTTTGTAACATGTCAAGAGTCGTTGGCTTCGAACGAAGCGAGAAGCCTCCAGCCTTTCTAGCATTTTTCAGCATTTGTAGCATTTAAAATGATACAAAGTCTAGTCTTTGAGACTGACTGTCACTTTTTTAAATATTTAAGGAAGCATCTTCTCTTTCCCACTCTACTAAAGACTTCCTCATTTGTGACCATTTATTTCCATCTGATTTGCATAATCCTTCTGTAGCACCAGGTTTCAAATGCTAGCAGTATTTTCCTCTCTCTCTCATATTGTCCAAGATTCGTTGCCATATAGCGCGACGCTCCATACAAAGGTCTTCAACATTTGTTTCCTCACATCAAGACTTATGTTCCTTGCAGTAAATAGGTTCTTCTTTTTATAGAAAGCGTTCGTGGCTTGGGCAATCCTGCTTAATATCTCTCTGCTGCTTCTTCTATCATTCGTTGTTTTACTTCCCAGATAATTATACTCATTCACATCTTGTATCGTTTCATTTCTTAACTCTATTGCTGTCTGATTTTCGCCATTTCTACTACAGACCAAAATTTTTGTTTTGCTAGTATTTATTCTCATATTAAATTCTTCCCCCATTATGTTGTCCATCTTGCTCAGGATCTTTTGTAAGTCTTCTGCATTTTATGCAATTAACGCTTTGTCATCAGCTATCAGTCAAGTGGTAATAAGGCAACACTGTAAAATGCCTTCAGAGCATTTTATCTGAAAGAATGTTCTACAACATTCTTGCGTCCACTGCTTTTTAAACTCTCTGTCCATGTCTTGTAATGCAGTGAATTCTGTATCGATCGTCTAGTCTGGGCAAACTAATGGTATAACTTTTAATGTCATACGTTGGGAGTTGTTGCGAGCAAGATTAAATGTGCATTTGGCTCTCCATAGCGGGGGAATTCTACGAGATGTTAGTAATAAACGTTTGTCCTTTGAATGGTACCTGTCGGACAATAACCGTGAAGAAGTTCACTTATCTTAGACAGAGCTCGCTTGAAGTGATATTAAAAGTCCTATAAGACACTATATTGCACGTTTACCAACTCATTTGCAATAACACGCGTATAGTCTGCCAGTGTAATGTTACTCTTAATTTTCTTTCGAGGTAGACCAGTCTGTCAGACAAACAAACGACTGCTTGCTCTTAAAACACTATTAGCGGCAGCAAACCGGGTGAGTTAGCCGAGGTCGTTGCGGCATGACTGTTGGCAGTCGCTCACATCCGGGAGGCGAGGAGGTTCGAATCCCCCCGCCCCGGCAACCTTGAAGATGGTCTTCTGTGGTTTCCCATCTTCCTTCCAGGCAAATGCCGGGGTTGGTCCTTAACTATAGGCCACAGCCGCTACCTTCCAACTCCTCGACCCTCCCTTCCAACTGTCCTCCCCAACGGTACTTGTAGCTCACCCATTGGGTGTCCGTCTCGAAGCAGCTACAAAAACTGGCGAGCCGAACATGTCCTCGGACACTCCCGGCACTAAAAGCCATACGCTAAAAAAAAAAAAAAAAAAAAAAAAAAGCGGCAGCAAATTCAAACCTGGTGGTCGCCAAAAATCCACAGTTCGAGCCTTTCAGGCAAGCAACTTTATAAATTAGCGGCTTCGGTGGTTTAGTTGGTAGCATGCTGAGCTTCTATGCCCAAGATCGCGGGTTCAAAGCCGGCCGAAGTCGTCGGTTTTTTAAGAGCGTTAAAAACCCCTGAGTATGCCTTTCTTCGGAGGGGAAGTAAAGCCGGTGGTCCCATGTCATAGAATCATGGCATGTAAATGAACCTTCTACTAACTAAACTTGTGTGAAGCATAATTTGTCGGTTATGTTTGATTAATGCTCTTAAGTTCCAACGTTCGTCACCAGGTGCTGGTTACGATGGCATCTAGTAGTAGCCAAGTTCACAGCTAGGTGCCGTGGATGGTAGCATTTGGTAGCAAAAGTATGAACTACTTGAAATTATCGTCTGCAGTCCTTACTTGAATTAAAAACAGGAAACACACACTAATACAGTCATCACAATTAACACCGGTTATCAGACAGATTCTACACACACCCAAAGTACACGGGGCTACGTGACCGCGTTGTCGCAGCCCCTTTACTAAGGAACCAACCAACTCTTTTAATGTCATGGACTAGGCCCATTACTTCTCACATCTAGTGGGACGTGGGTTGGCGACCATGGGATCGCAGCTGAGTCCAGAATTGCTTCCACTTACTTGTGCCGGGCTCCTCTCCATCTTCTTTCCTGTCGACCTCTCTTGGTCAACTCTTGCTCTCTTCCGACCCCTACGGTATTAGGGTATCTAAGGCCTAGGGACTCTTAAACTTTCCTGCCTTAATTGGCCCTTGTCTCATCTTTCCTGATACCCTCATTCTTCGAGGGGTCAGCCTTATTTTTCTTTTCATGTTATCTCCTGCCTTCTGCACAAGGCCCTCAAGGAGGCAGGGTGTATGTAGCCCCACCACTTCTGATGCACCTTGGATAATGCTACACCGTCAGGGGCTCACGGCTGGTGAGTTTTGGAATTGTCGACCACGAGGGATTCCTGAGCTGGGTCCGTTTTGTCCCAATTTTCCTCTTACTTTGGCGTGGGCCCTCTTCTCTTTCCCCTTTCCTATCTGCCTTTTATGGTTCTCCTTCCTTCCAAGTCCCTTAATCCTCATTCTTCGAGGTTTGAGGGTATTTCTCTTCTTCCTGTCCTTTATTTGCCTAATCCTCTATTTGGTTACCATTAGTATTAGTTATAGTTTTCATTCTCATCTCATCTTTCACTATCACCCAAACCATTAAGGGCCTATAACCTAGATGTTAGGCCCCTTAAAACATAAATTATCATCATCTTCGTTCGTGCCACGTTCTTCTCGTTGTCTAGCGATCACTATTGCATTTTCGTCCGACTGCCAACTCGAAACGCTACTGAGAGAATTGGCATTGGAAGATTCTCGGTCATTGAGCAATTTTCTACGAATCGACGAGAATATGTTTGAGGAACTCATACGAAAGCGATATTGCTGATATTGTTCCAGAAACTGAAACTTAAGAATATCAAACGCACCCATAATATAATTACACACAATACACGTGGTCGAGTGATGCAATGTCACGACACGACTGGCACAAACCTGTTCTTATGACGACATTGCGTGAGGAAGTTCACGTTAGTGTCACGACAGCGTTGATGCCGCAGTGTCGCATATCAAAACTTTTGAATACGCTACACCACTGCCACGGCACTGTGACGGTGGCATCAAAAACTGTTCCGACAATGACACTGCTGCGACATTTCATGTCATGACAGCAATGTCGTGACAACAGTGCCACCGTGAGAACAAGCCTTAAAGGACACACTAAACGTTCGTTTCGTGGTCCCGGCATTATGACACGCGGTAGACTGATGGTTGGTCACCGGAAACTCTACCATATCCGGTCGTTTAGATTAGCAACTTTCGTTTTCTATCACTATGAGCGCTATCAATACAGAGTTTCACTTAAGCCCTTATAACTATTTCCGGTGTGAAGATTTTTCAAAAAATAATTAAAAAATCACCTCATTGTATTGAACCAAGGAACACATTAAAGAAATAATTATATAAATGGGTTAATTTGGCTAGGAGTTGAATCAAAAATTGGAAACAAAACTTAAGGTTGAAAGCTAAAATAAGAATCAAAACATAAAGTGAATTATATAAGTTGAAGGTTGAAAAAAGAAATAAAATTTACAGTGAATTATTATTTAAATTAACGTAATGAATTAAAACATAAAAGTTAAGAAGTAGTTCCGTGAAGAACTAAATAGCCTATTTTCATATATCCAACTAATATTAATTGCCTTTATCAACATACAAATTGTCAGTTTGATTGCTGTAATAGATTCGTAGATATTGAGAACTGTCTAAATATTTTGGATGGTCACCGTGATGCATTTTTATATTACAGGCCTTAGATTTATGTAGGCCTACTATTACATGAAGATTATTATGTAGGTGTTTTATTCAAACTTCAAACGCATGATTAGGACACAAGAAATAAAAACTGGATTTTAAAATTTCGCTCAGCCGCCATCTTGTGGTTATGAAAATAATTTAAATGAATTAGATGCCAGTCGATTAAAATTTGTACAAGCATATACCGTATGAAGTTTCACTGCGCTCTGATGGTTAAAACGCAAGAAACGTCCATTTGAATATTTAATATTCGCGTTGCCGCCATGTTGGATTTGTGCTCGCCAGGTTATTGAACGTCCCATAGGTGAACTTATGCTTATAGCCTCTAATCTCTTACAAAGTTTCAGTTTGATTGCTGTAGTAGATTAATAGATATTCAGAACCGTCTAAATATTTCGGATGGTTGTCATGTTGGATTTGAATATATGTAGGCCATAGAGTTATGTACTATTAGATGATGATTTTTGTTTACGTTCATTATGCAAATGTTGATTTCGATCGCATGATTAGAACATAAGAAGTAGAAACCTAATTTTCGAAATTCGCACAGCCGCCATCTTGAGGTTACGTAAACAATTGAACAAAATTAGATACCAGTGTATTACAATGTGTATAAAACTTTGCGGTACCATGTTCCATTGCGTTTGGATCATTAAATCGCGAGAAAAGTCTATTTAAAACTTTCAAATTTGCTTGGACGCCATGTTCGTTTTGTAGTTAACCGGTTTTTGAAATTCTCATAGATAAACTTCCAGTAATGCCCTTTATCTGCGTACAAAATTTCACCGTGATACCGGTAATAGTTTCAGAGATATAGAATGCCGGTGAAATATTTCCCACAGCCGCCATCTTGAGGTTATGTATACAATTGAACGAAGTTCGATGTTGGTGCATTACAACGTGTATAAACATATATTATACCAAGTTTCATTGCGTTTGGTTGGTTAAATCGCGAGAAACGTCTGTTTAAAAGTCGCAAATTCGCTTGGCCACCATGTTGGTTTTGTCGTTACCAGATATTCAAACGTCACATAGGTGAACTTCTACGAGCTCCCTTTATCACCGTACCAAATTCCAGGGTGATATCGGTAATAGTTTCGGAGATATTGAATGCCGGTGAAATATTTCGCACAGCCGCCATGTTGGATTGGTGAGACCTAACAAAATTTGAGAGGCACCGTCGGGGTCGTCCAAAATAGTGCTATGAGCTTACCGAGTTTCATTGACATCGCTTCAGCCGTTTAGAAGTCATTAGGGACACACACACACACGCACACACAGACACACAGACAAAAGGAGATCTCATAAGCCTATTTTTTCATGAATGAAAATAGGCTAATAAATAAGAAACAAAACTTAAGGTTGAAACTAAAATAAAAATAAAAACTTAAATTTGAAAGTTAAATAAGAAACAAAACTTAAAGCTGAAAGCTAAAATAAGAAATAAAATTTAAAGCTGAAATCTAAAATAAGAAACAAAATTTAAAGCTGAAATCTAAAATAAGAAACAAAACGTTAAGTCGAAAGCTAAAATAAGAAACAAAACTTAAAGCTGAAAGCTAAAATAAGAAACAAAACTTAAAGCTGAAAGCTAAAATAAGAAACAAAACGTTAAGTCGAAAGCTAAAATAAGAAACAAAACTTAAAGCTAAGAAACAAAATTTAAAGCTGAAAGCTAAAATAAGAAACAAAACTTAAAGCTGAAAGCTAAAATAAGAAACAAAACGTTAAGTCGAAAGCTAAAATAAGAAACAAAACTTAAAGCTGAAAGCTAAAATAAGAAACAAAACTTAAAGCTGAAAGCTAAAATAAGAACAAAACTTAAAGCTGAAAGCTAAAATAAGAAACAAAACGTTAAGTCGAAAGCTAAAATAAGAAACAAAACTTAAAGCTGAAAGCTAAAATAAGAAACAAAACTTAAAGCTGAAAGCTAAAATAAGAAACAAAACTTAAAGCTGAAAGCTAAAATAAGAAACAAAACTTAAAGCTGAAAGCTAAAATAAGAAACAAAACGTTAAGTCGAAAGCTAAAATAAGAAACAAAACTTAAAGCTGAAATCTAAAATAAGAAACAAAACTTAAAAATGTTGAAAGCTAAAATAAGAAACAAAACTGAAAGTGAATTATAAAAGTTGGGACTTAAAATAATTAAAAAATTAAAGTGAATTATAGAAGATGAAAGTTGAAATAATAAACAAAAATTAAAGTTGAAAGCTAAAGTAAAAAAAAAAAAGAATTATAATTAAATTAACGTGACGAATTAAAACATACAAATTAAAAACTAATTCAAATTAATGCTTAATAAATAGCCCAGAAATAAAATAAAATATATGAAAAGTTTTGTGGGTGTACGACAATTGCCAAATTAAGTGAATATGAAATTATTTATTTCCGGCGCGGCGTGCTGAGAGTTTTTTTTTAAATTATATTAGAAGAGGTATTCATAATACTAATAATGCCCTATCATCTTTCTCCGATTGAAGTATGAATAAAGCATAGCATTGCAGAAACAGTTTATTTTTTAAATCCCTAGTAGCAGCACACACCATTTGGTTGTGTAATTGTTTGCTGGTGATATTACTGCCATATGTAACAACCGGCGCGGCAGGCGTGGTGCAGCGCACAAAAATACGTGACGATACGTGAGTGATGGCGCCTACACACTGTAAACACGTATTGTTATACATTCGATATTGTTGTCCGCGCGGTTTAACGGCAAACGTGCGGGAAAGAAATTATTCATACTGCATGCGCTCTGTCGATAAATCAAGTAAATGAAAGAGTCCGCTTTGCTGGCAGCCACCTTACTTTATATAAATGGACGCTATGAAAATTATAAAACGAGTTATATTAGAATTCATACTGCTGTTTGAAGCTATTACGTCGAGAGAAATAAAATATATTCATTTTTAAGGTGGCCTTGTAGCCAAGAGGGGTCAAACACAGTGGCGGATAACGGATAATTGCTCAGGGTGTTACACTATTTTCATAACGGGAGCGGGGAAAGGTGGTAGGGTTAAAGTCCGCTTGATATCAGAGAAAACTATTCAATTGCGCGGTAAAATGGATTTTTTATTCATCACGAATGCCGCAGTTCGGAATAAATGGATTATAAGTTAGTCTACAAGAAAATCTTCACGAGAACAAAACAACGTCAGTCATACAGGGTGTCGTACTAGAGTACCCTTAAGGGGCGTGTAGGGGACGGGTATAGGATCAATTTGAGATAGGGAACCTGGGGTCGGAATGGCCTCCTAACCCCAGAAAACTGGTTTGTTTCAAGCCCTTAGCCCCTGTAAAGTAGGGAAGCGCGCCATCTGGTACTCTTAAGTTAGGCACTCTTTCGCTGTCAACGGTCTTGGTGCGAAAACATTTCAAAGTGCAAGAACTCTAAAGCAGATAATTCTAGTTTGCGTAACTTTTAAATTGAAAGTACAATTTAAGTGATTTTTAGCCTATTTTCATTTATGAAACAAGATGTTCAGTAAAGAACATATAGCCTACTTTCTCCTAAATGTTTGAGTATAGTTATAACTCGTTGTTATTATCAAAGAGTATAATAGAATCATTTCTTGGTTGAAGACCTTAGAAACTATTTACCTCTACCAAACGCCACAACCTAGAAAAAAACTACTACCATCATTGAAGAAAGATAGATAAGAAGTATCTCAAGAATGTTATGGATCTGGAGACATAATCGACCGGACTTGCTGCGTGGCTCTGCGGTAACGCTCTCGCTTGCTGGGCCCTAGGTTGCAGGTTCGTATCCTGGCGCAGTCAGCTGGCATTTGAGGTGCACAAATGCGAGGGAGCCGTGTCAGTAGATTTACTGGCACGTTAAAGATCCCCTTCGGGCCAAAATTTCGGCACCCCGGCGTATCTAAAAGCAGCAGTAGTTAAAAGGGTCGTAAAACAAATAACATTATTATTATTGTTATTATTACATAATCGACCTGCCGTGGGCAACCTCCAACTTTGAGTGGAGGCATGTCTTTACACGTCTGGTTGTGCATGGCTTTCACAACCCTAATTGAATTAACAAATCTTTCCATGTCCCTACAGAGACGTGTGTATACAAACTATGTGGATATTTTCGATTGCTATTTGCCTGAAATAAAAGTATTAATAACCTGAACTAGTACCAGCGGCTAGAATTCAGTTACTATGTGAAATCGTTTTGTTCTTTACTTCAAATAACATTTTCAAATAACGCACAATAGGCTGTAACAAACCCTTTAAAATAAGAAGTAAAAAATGTATCATAGTATCATCCTGTCATTCTTCAAATTCGATGCGCATAGAATGCCAATGGTATACTATCAATGGAGTCCCATGTAGACCAGTCGTGAAATCTAGTGGAGAAATATCGAACAATATAATCCTAACAGGGCGAGTGCATTCTAGCGGCCATAAGAAGAAACTTTTCAATAAAATCTGGAAGTTAATAAGTAGGCCGGCGAGCAGTTACCTTTTTGGCTGCTAGATGTCTCGAGCAAATCTGCTGGCGAATTATGTTTTAATTAAATATATGTTTTGCACCGTAATATGCACAATATAAGGCTTAATTTTAAAACGTCTGAGTCATTACAAAGCAACAAATATGTAAAATTTCAAGCAAAAAACCAAACTCTGATGGGGTTTGAACCATAGGCATATGAATGACAGACTAACGCTTTACCACGGAGCCATTTGTGCCAACGGACATTGATCTATATAAAATGACTTACATAGAACTTGTTAGCAAGTAATGATTTAGACCTAACGATTTCATCAGTGGAGTATATTATTTATGTATAAAGCATTTCATACTAAGTTTATTTATTTTGTATCAGTACGCTATATTGCATGCAATACACAAATTAGTGAAATATAAGTCAGGCACAAGATATCCGCTGCCATCTTGTCTTCTTACCGAGACGGCTCAGCTTTTTAAAATCACTTCTGCACTATAGTATTACAAAATAAACTTTTAATTTCGAACGTGCCTCTTCCTTTAGAACAGTTAAATCGATTCTCGGCTCGATAATCGGAACTGGTGGGTCCCATGATATGGATTATAAAGTTTGCATAATTCGCACGGCCGCCATCCTAAAATGGTACGGCGGATGACCTTGTAGTTTGGTCACAAGACGCGTCCTATACGAAGGTATGTTATTACCAAATTTGGTAGAGATCGGATAATTTGGTTAGTCGCTATTTGATTTTACGTTTTGAACGTTTGAGTGGCCGCCATTCAGATTTGGTAAAGATGGCAGCGATATAAAACATGACACTGAGGTGCCCTTTGCTTGTTCTACCTCTGTACCAAATTTCGTTCAATTCGGTTTCACCGTGTTCGAATTGATACGGGGGGACAGACATTCAGAGTACTCACACTCACACACACACACACACAGACTCACACACACACACACACAGACAGACACACAATTTTGGCCCTGTAGTAATCTCATAAGTCTACTTTCACTTTTTGCAAAAATCGAAAGTAGGCAAAAAAATAGGCTTATGAGATCACCTTTTGTCTGTGTGTGTGTGTGTGTTTGCAAACCCCCCAATAAAATATAAACGGATGGAACGATTTCAGTGAAACTCAGTAAGGTCATAGTTCTATTTTGGCCGACCCCGACAGTGCCCTTCAAACTTCATTACGTCTCACTAATCCAACATGGCGGCTGTGCGAAATATTTAATCGGCATTCTATATCTCCAAAACTATTACTGATATCAAAAACCTGTTAACTACAAAACGAACATGGCAGCCAAGCGAAGTTGAAACATTTAAATAGACCTTTCTCGCGATTTAACCATTTGAGCGTAGTTATATTTGGTACAGCAAATGTTTATACACATTGTAATGGACTGACATCCGATTTAGTTCAATTGTTTACATAACCTTAAGATGGCGGCGGTGCGAAATTGTAAAATTAAGTTTTCATTTATTGTGTCCTAATCATTCGATCGAAGGCAACGTTTGAATAATGAACTTACGCAATAATCCTCATCTAATTGTATGTAACTCTATGGCCTACAAATATAAAAATCCAACATGGCGACCATCCGAAATATTTAGACGGTTCTTCATATCTACGAATCTATTACAACAATCAAACTGAAATTTTGTATGTTGATAGAAGCAATTAACATGAGTAGGATATATGAAAATAGGCTATTTATTTCACGGAACTACTTGTTTCACATGTCTCTTGAAAAATAGGAGAGCTATAAGAATGAAACTTGCACAACTTTCTCTTCATTCACAAATTATGAAAATGGTGCACAGTTCTGGCAATCTGTTGCGTACTTGATTGACAAGCTCTGGAAATTTGGCTTTATGTAAAAAGAAAATGAATAACATATTATTTAATTTATATCTCAGAACTCATGAGTGGTAATGTACGAGGGCGGAACGAAAAGTTTTTGCCTCTATATTTTTTAGCCGAACAAAAATACAAATATGCGTACTGTTTTACGAACCTTACACTGTTCTTCCACATTTGTTCAGACATTTGTCCCATCGCAGCACTAAATTTGAGATGGCCCAGTGGTAGAATTCAGCCGGCTGACTGTGGAACCATCGTCGGACTGCTGTCTTGGCGTCATCGTTGCACGTGAATTGCTGTTCTGCCAGGAACTTCTTTAGCGGACCATGACAATGTGGGACCACATGTGGCAACCAGAACCACCAACAAGCTCCGCTCATTTCACTGGGAGAGTCTGGACGACCCACCATACAATCCCGACCTCGCCCCTAGTGATTTTCAGGGTTTTGGTCCACTGAAGAAGTTCCTGGAAAGACAGCGATTCGCGTGCAACGATGACGCCAGGACAGCAGTCAAACGAACACATTAATTGTTTTCATATCAAACTAACATTAGACTTAAGTACAGGGAGCAGCAAAAAGATCTGATGGTTTTTAAATCACAACAACTCAAACATTTTAAACGATACAAACTCTTTTATTACTTATAACAGCAAGGTATCATGTCAATTAATGGAAAACATGAAAGAACAATAGATTTTAACTTTTAACATTTGAAGATAACGTCTTTCAAATGATGCCCATCTTTTGCCATGCGGCAAAAAGATCTGACGGTTTATGTCGTTGTACGGCTGAGCGAGTCGAAGAGGACGCGTTCCATCTCGTAACACAATTTTGTTATGGGTGAGTAATTTTAGAGCTACAGGTTCATCCTTAAAACGTACGTCGACAGGCCGCCCAAGGTCAGCCAGGACACCAGAAAATGTTGAGCGAGTGAGACAAGCTGTGGAAACCAGTCCACGGCGGCCGGCTCGTAAACAAGCTGCTGCTTTGCAAATGTTTGATCGAACAGAGAGACGAATATTGCGTTTCGATTTGCATTTTCATCCGTATAAAATGGTTATCGTCCAGCAGTTGAAGTCTAATGACTATGCAATGCTTCAGTGCAAGACTGGAAGAATGCATGGCAAAAGATGAGCATCATTTGAAAGACGTTATCTTCAAATCGTAAAAGTTAAAATCTATTGTTCTTTCATGTTTTCCATTAATTAACATGTAAACCTTGCTGTTATAAGTAATAAAAGAGTTTGTATCATTTAAAATGTTTGTGTTGTTGTGATTTTAAAACCGTCAGATCTCTTTGCCCCCTGTACATCTCTAGTATTTTATTTTATTCTTAATTGATTTTATTCTTAATTGAGCTTAAGAAGACCTCAATGACAGGTGGAAACATGTACAATATATAATAGATATATTTGTGTAAGCATTGATTGGCGTACAATTTAAACTTTGAACTGTGAAAAAGGTAAATAAAAAGTTGCAAATGAGCGTTGGCAATATATGACATCCCTTAAGGGCATCCGGAATGCCGAGTATCTTCATATTTGCGTCACATTAATGTACGGACCATTATTTTTCTAACGCTAGTCTTATTTCTTCATTAATTATTAGAAAATAATTAATAATTAATTATTTTCTTCAGAGCTCATTCCTATGCCGACTTTCCTTATAACTCACATATCTACCGTATGGAGTATGCATCAGTTAACCTACAGACCAGGATAGACTGTAAACTTCAGGTTAGTCTTGGAGCAACTCTAGCAACTGCTCCATCCCAGCACGAATCAAGACTGCTCCCAAGCTCTGAATAATAGAAGAGCAACTCGCGGTCTTGACCGGAATGAAACCGCAACGGTGGCAATCTATTTTAAGAGATGGGAAGCCGGAAGATCATAACTTTATTATTCTGGCGGTAATAAGATGACGGAGAAAAATGTCTATTGTCATGATAGAAAACACAATGCGCTGCCAACTCATTTAAAGTTATAAACCGCACTCGTTCCAGGTTCCGTATTGACCATGTTTACAAGATGTATAACACAATTTACACTCGCCAAATCAATACTTTACTTTACTAAAAAATACTATAGGTACATGTTTCGGAAACTTGATATGTTTCCTTCTTCAGCCCATATGTTGGTGTGAAACATCATATGACATCCAAATCCTAACCAAAAATAAAAATACAGTTCGTACTTTTTCTCTTGTTCTTCATTTGTTGAGCCTGTGTCATTAGACATATTAATGTCAACCATGGAATAAGCACTTATTATTTGAAGTGATGAATGAGTTACCTAAGTCAAAAATATACTAGCCTTTTTCACGTTCAACTAACTGCAGTGGCTGACATTATTGTTAGACAAGGCATAAAAGCTTCCATTTCTAAATTAAAATCTGACACAGAAATCCGAGAAATGCCTGAACTGGGTGCTATTTCTCATTGTGTCGTAAGTCACCTTACAAATGCTAATTTACTATGAGAAATGACTTGTGACTTTTTTTTTAGCCTATTTTCATTTTATGAAAAAAAAATAGGCTTATGAGATCACATTTTGTCCGTGTGTGTGTGTGAGTGCGTGTGTGTGTGTGTGTCTGTGTGATGGTGTGTGTAAACCCCCCCCCCTAATAAATTCTAAACGGCTAGAGCGATTTCAATGAAACACGGTATGATCATAGCACCATTCTGGCCGACCCCGACCGTGCCCTTCAAATTTTATTGTGTCTCACCAATCCAACATGGCGGCTGTGCGAAATATTTCACCAGCATTCAGTATCTCCGAAACTATTACCGATATCACCCTGAAACTTTGTACGGTGATAAAGGGAACTACTAGAAGAGACTTTCAATAAACCTGTTAACTACAAAACCAACATGGCGGCCAAGCGAAGTTGAGATTTTAAATAGACTCTTCTCGCGATGTAACCATCCAAACGTAATGAAACATGGTACAGCAAATGTTTATACATATTTTAATGCACTGGCGTCTAATTTAGTTCAGTTGTTTACATAACCTCAAAATGGCGGCTGTGCGAAATATTTCACTGGCATTCAATATCTCCGAAACTATTTATGATATCACCCTGAAATTTCGTACGGTGACAAGGGCACTTCTACAAGTTGGTCTATGTAACTTTGAAAAACCTGTAAAGTACCAAACGAACATGGCGGCCAAGCGAATTTGAAATATTTTATTATACTTTTCTCGTGATTTAACCATCTGAGCCCAGTGAAATGTGGTACAGTAAATGATTATACATATTGTAATGCACTGGCATCAAATTTAGTTCAATTGTTTACATAACCTCAAGATGGCGGCTGTGCGAAATTTTAAAATTAAGTTTTTATTTCTTGTGTCGTAATCATGCTATCGAAGAGAAAGTTTGAATAATGAAGCTACGCAATAATTTTCCTTTAATGGTACATAACTCTATGGCCTATACATATAACAATCCAAAATGGCGAGCATCCGAATTATGTTGACGGTTCTCAATATCTACGAATCTTTTACAGCAATCAAACTGATTTTTTATGTTCATAGAGGCTATGAACATAAGTTCACATATATGAGTTTCAGTAACCTGGTGAGCACAAATCCAACATGGCGGTGACGCGAAGTATAAATATTTAAATGGACGTTTCTCGCGAATTAACCATCCGAGTGCAGTGGAATTCTGCACGTTAAATGCTTATACAAATGTTAATCCACTGGCATGTAATTAATTTCAATTGTTTTCATAACCACAAGATGGCAGCTGTGCGAAATTTTAAAATCCCGTTTTTACTTCTTGTGTCCTAATCATGCGACTGAAGTCTGAATACCACACGTAGCCTACACAATAATCTTCAGTAATAGTATATTTAAAAAATCCAACCTAGCAACTATCTGAAATATTTAGACGGTTCTCAATAACTACGAATCTATCACAACAATCAAACTGAAAGTTTGTATGTTGATATAGGCAATTGACATGAGTAGGATGTATGAAAATAGGCTGTATAGTTCTTCACGGAACTACTTGTTATCAATAAAATGACTCGGTTTCATTTAAGTTGTCGTTGATTCCTTAGGAAACTGCGAGGCTCAGCGGTAACGTTATCGTCTGCTGTGCCAAAGGTTGAAGGATCTATTCCTGGCGCAGTCAACTGGTATTTGAGGGTGCGCAAATGCGGATGAACCAAGTAAGTAGATTTACTGGCACGTTACAGAACACCTTTGGGGCAAAATTCCGTCACCCCGGCAGTTGTTGAAAGAGTTAACAAAAGATTCTTTAGAGGCTCTGCGTCATCGTGGTCATGTAGCCCCGTATACTTATGTGTGTGTGAAAGTTGGGATTTGAGTAAGAAACTGTTCATCGCCTACCGATACTTGAAGATTACGTTCTTACAAGGGAAGTATCCGGTAAGACAGATCGAAACCTATCTTGAAACTTTGTGCACGCAATCGTTGTACTATACGAGGACAACGGGCGGAAAATCAGCCGTCAGATTAAACTGCAAGGCTCCGAAATCATGTGGCGAATCTCTCATATAAATCAATGGGAGGTAGCGAGTACCGTACATGTTGGAATGGACAGCCCTGACCGCCTAAGCACTCAAGGCCGGTGGGAAGCAGCCACACGCTCCAGTCAGCATATACACTGCAATTCGCTACTACTCTGAGTGCTACAGGGATGTCCATCTCCTCCAGACGTCATGCCTGCGTACCAGGATGTCAGGTACGATTTCGCAGCCTTGTAATTCAATCTGGTAGCAGATTTTATGCACGCTGTCCTCTTATAGTACAGTAGAACCTGCCTAAAGTGGAACGCATTGGTTCCGGATTAAATTTTCCGTTTTAGCAGGTTTCCGTTTCATGAAGGGTTGAGTTTTAATATGACAAAATACACTAGAAAGAAATGCTGTATTATCGCGTAGGATTACTATGAAATAATTTGAGTTTTCTCAATTTAAACAACACAGTTAATTCTTTAGCAGGACATTTACTTTTCTCATGTTCTTCAATAACTTTAATTTTCTCCTCCCATGTAAGTATGTTATGTTTAGAAGTCATTGTCCCTGAATTACAGTACGCACAATAAAACGAACACCTTTGAAAATCACTCAATTTCACTGTTTTCTTCTACTCGTACATCTACTCTCACTTGTCAGAAGGAAACGGTGAGTATTACAAGAGGGTTGGAGGAAGAAATGGTACAGATCATGTGAAATGTAGCATACCTGCTGCATCCTTGAGGAAAAATTAGAGTTAATGTTTCCTAAGACTTTGGTGCAAGTACAGTCGCGCTCAATATTTAGTACTGTGCCCTTTTGTACAAGAAATATGCAAATCACTGTCCAGCTGCTCAGTCTTATCTCTTTGGGGGCATAGAACGTCCTCCCACTGAGTGATTCACACATAATAGGATCAAGCTTAGGATAACACTTCACTGAAATGAAATTCAAAATCCTATTATAAAACTATTTAATTATCAAAATTTGGCGCTACAATACACAAAAATAAACTGAATCAACTTCACACTTGTTCTAATGAACAAGGAACAAATACACATTAATCAAAAAATCAATATTTGAAGTTCAACTGAACCCTAAACAAAATTGATCTCACTTCCATTTAGCAACATTATAAAATTCTCTCAAAACGAACTCTAAAAGTCTCGGAAAAATTATTACATATAAATTTATGTTTAAAAACACACTAAATATTCTAAGTTTGAATATATTAAAATTTTGAGTTAATAAAAATCAATGGTATCAACAATTACCATTTATTTGGGTACCATATGATATTCACAATATATCATCCCTCTCTCCGAAACTACCAAACTGTATTTGTTTTCGGGAATCTCATGCACCTCAAGCGTTGGAGACTACTGATTTACTCAACTCAAAGTAGACTCCCAGCTACCCGATATCTCCAACAATCACTTGGGAACAATAACATTTATCATGCAACAATACAAAGGGATTTTCATTATTGTCTCAAATGACAATCTAATTATTCGTGAAGTGCGGATCTATAATGCAACGGCAAGGATAAATAATCATAGTAAAACTCGGTACAGATTACCGGTCCATTAAAGGTTTATTATAGCAGAGTGAAGACAGGGTCTGTCTCTGTTCTTGGTCTACCCCAACAGTGACCTTCATTAAGAAAACGTCGAGACACTTCAGGCACTTTACACACAGCTTTCAAACAAGCGTGAATCGGAGACTTGGAAAGGCGACACACCACTTTCATTTAACAACAATATTCTGAGGTTCTAATGACCTATTTCTGTAGCTCAGGTATAATTATAATTTCGGAGTTTTAACACTGGCAAGTAAGAATTCAATAAAACCAATCATAATTAAGGGGCTTCCGACGTGAGAGAATTCCGGTTAGATTCTCTGGCCAGCCTCTAGGATACTTCCATTATCGAGGGCTTAGGGCTAACTCCTAGAGCGAGGGTATCTGACCACTCCTCCGAATAATAATAGCGACATTGGGAAAAGGTATTCGCACACAATTCCGCGCTTGACAATAAATTTAGCACCCTTTAAAGTTTGTTACTGCAAACACACACATAATCATTTACTTCTGTCCAGCTGATCTCCACAATTATAACCTCTTGGCATTATTTTCACCGCAATTATAGCGTGACCATTAATAATATAGCGCTCAATGGCGACAATCAATACATTCGTGATGCCTTCCAAAGTCTAATATTTATTTCAACGTAATTAATTAATTTCTTCGTCCAAAATAATAGTTTTGCTTTTAACTTAATCTCGACTTTTCATTTACAAGAACACAACTGGTCCAATAATTATCATTATCATTATTTTTAGCACACAACGGCTCATACTTGAATATCACTCCAATAATTGGTTTATTCATTACATTATTCTTATAATTTTAGCACATAACGGCTCATACTTGAATATTATTTCCATATCTTAATATAATTTATATATTATCCTGTTTGCCTTTTAAATAACATTATATTTTTCATTTACTAGTATTCCACTGAATACAATTTCTTAGATTACACATTTACATTTTTAGTAAATTTTACTTTAATTATTAGATCCCGCACTTATCGTTCTTACAGAGTTTTACATCCCTGATTTTCAATGTTGGAGAATACTTTCCCCGTGGTTACCATTGTTACACGAGATTCCCGAATCCAAAACACATAATAAATTTTGGTGTTACTTACATGATTTATCCGGCCAAACTTTCCGGATCCCAGTGGAGCGACATTTGGCCCACATTAGATTTCTCACTCCATGATGACACATATATTACCACTAATTAAATTGCCCTCTAGATTACACAATTTTAGATTAATATGAGGGATTAAACACATTTTCACTACACTAAAAAAATTATAACTTTCACTAATATTTATATTTACACACAGAATTTCACTTTTGTGGCATCAAACACTGCCTTACACACGTGAATTCTTTCTGATCCAAATCCTAGGGGTGCAAGTTTCGACCGATGCCTTCTACCTCCTATTTGGATATTGACAGTCTCGTACGAAATTGACCTCCTTGGCTACGAATTTCCCCCTAATTCTGGTGTTGAATTTATCGGCACTTACAGTACTGCACGATTATATTGTCTCTTCCGGTTTGCAGTTGTCTATATAGGAAACGATATGTGGTTACGTTACCCCTGAAGTCACTATACTGCGCTTGACAATTGTCTTTAATACTATGCGTCTGAACTAAATTCTGACGACTATTGTCTTTACTTTGTGGAGTACTTCCTTGAAACTCCACATGGCTACTGATGTCTATTGTAGACTCCTAACTCTATCGCCACTTTGTCACGCTAATCTCCTCAATTCAGGAAAATTAGGTGTTAGCTATATTTGACCCTACTGTGGTTATACTAACGCACTGGGAAACATTTTAGAGTATCTACTCTCTGCTGATGTCTCGCATACTTTCGAGATACTACGATGTCACTTCAAAAACTAGTGTCTGGGCTTCGACTATCCTCGCCGGATAACGTATGTTTTTGCTCAAAGTTTATAACTTGGCCTAACACCGTAGACTATTAATTTTTCAAAGTTCTGACGATACTTTCCTTTTGAAAAGAACTTCAGCGTTTTTAAAGCGCGGCGACACTGAAGAAAGCTGGACAGTACTCCTATTTAGAGTACTTCCGCGTCGTGATACAGGTTCGAGTCCCACTGACTGAACAAGACTGCCGGTGCTGACGAACAGCACGACCGATACGTGGTCTGATGAATTACTGCATTTACTGTTGAATACTTGTCGAACAGTATAACCTCTCCCCGAGGTTCTGTCTGGCTGCGCGGCTCAGGAGTAACGTTCTCGCTTGCTGAGCCCAAGGTTGCAGGTTCGAAACCTGGCGCCGTCAGATGGCATTTGAGGGTGCGCAAATGTGAGGGAGCCGTGTCAGTACATTTACTGGCACGTTGAAGATCTCCTTCGGGGCAAAATTCCGGCACCCCGGCGTCTCTAAAAGCCAGCGTAGTTAAAAGGGTCTTAAAACCAATAACATTATTTATTATTCTCCCAGAGGTTCGCTATAAACTGTATGTTGCGTGATGCAGCACCTTAGTTCGAGGCCTGTTGTAAACTGCGTGAATTACCTTGAAACAGCAACACGCCCTCTCGGACGCTAAAGACTGAATGTCTGTCGAAACAGTACAACACCCTCCACTAGGGTTCGTAAGACAAAATTGTTGGTTGATCCAGCATTCAGCGCTCCTGCGTTCACTGTGACTGAATGTTACTCAGAAACAGTACCGTGCCCCCCAGGCACCTATGGTAGACTGAATGAATTTGCTTGGGCTCCTGGCCCTTATATTTGATTCTGGTAATAATAAATAAATTTCTCTTTTTCTCCACCACCAATTTCCAAAATAATCGTCGTGCAAAGTTAAAAAAATATCTCTGAAAAGCTGAGGTTTTAAACGTCTCAACAATATCTAAGTTTCCAGGAATCGATCGTACAAATCTTAAATATTAATTCAAATGATCTCTTCAACCATGTGGGCGCTGTGTTCTTTTTGTCTCCCACCATAAGATCCTGGTTCGGGAACTCACCAAATACGTAATGCTGAATGTGCATTTCTTTCCTGTACAATTTCTATGGACTTTATCCACTCTAAAAATCTCTTTCCCTGGATAATTAACACTGATGGAGTCCTTTCTTTATTTTAATGCCCGTAAAGGGCTTAATTCCAATTATTTCTCTACTTTCCTGGCTCCTCCCTTGAAGCGACGATGCCATCTTACTGTCGACTCAGGGCTATTTCCGAAACTACATCTCTCTCAATAAATGGATTATTTTCAGATCTATATTTATCGAGTGCATAACCGGCTCTCTGGTGACTGTTCAGTGACATCACCGGGCATCTGTGGCCTGGCAATCTATGGTTGCACAACGTATCCACGCCTCACGCAATACGATGCAGTATTACCTTCTCAACTGACTTCAGAACTCCATTCTAAAGTCTGCACTAATTCTTTCTTTTCCGAAATACAAGGATATGGGTTCGATACTGTACCTCTCCCATGCGTTCAGTACATAGCTTTGTATTATGGATAAGATATCCGTCTTCGTCAGGGTATTTACGCCTAGAGTTCCGAAATTTCTATCCGTTTCCGCGTTAGGCAGTTTTCCGGTTTACAGTGTCATTTTACATAGGAAATATCTCCGTTCCGAATTTTGTTTTCCGTTTGTCAGGTTTCCGGTGTACAGAGGGTTCGGTTTAGGCAGGTTTACTGTAGAACGATTGCGTCCACAAAGTTTCAAGATAGGTTTTGACCTGTCTTACCTCATACTTCCCTTGTAAGTATTACAACAGTCAGAGAAACTGATAAGGTATCATAGAACCCATACAGGCAGTAACAAAATGCAGGACACATTCCTCACACGTTGACGAATAAATTATATTATATGAACATGGGTCCGGAAACGCTTTGTTTCCACGTTACACCTCATTTTCTGCAACTCATTAATCATGGAAACACACGAGAACATGAGAATCATGGGGAACATGCACTCTTGGTTACGTCTGGTTGCGTTGTCATTATCGTAGGTGCACCGCCAGTGTTTTGTTTTACATGGTCCTATTGCCAGGCGACTTACGGCTTTGCTCGTTTACAGCTGTGCCACAAAACATTTACTTCACGCATGATGGAGCACTTCCTCATTTTAGTGTTAATGTCCGTTGGCTTCTAAATAACAGATTCGGTGACAGATGGACAGGTAGAGGTGGACCAATTGCCTGTCCTCCGCGCTCTCTGGATCTTAAGCCACTTGACTTTTATTTGTGGCGGCATTTGAAAGCTCTTGTGTATCGACCCCAGTACAAGATGTTCAGAGTCTCCGTGCCCGTATTATGGAAGGCTGAGAAACCATACGCAGTACACCAGGAATACATCAGCGCCTCCGAGATTCACTACGACCGACGGTGGGTTGATGCATGTATCAATGCGCACGGAGGACATATTGAACATCTCCTGTGAGCAAGAGTTGCATATGGTACGCTGGTACGTACTGTTCTTGTATGTTTCCCATGATTAATGAGTTGGAAACAATGAAACAAAGCGTTTCTGGACCCATGTTCATATAACATAATTTCTTCATCTACGTGTGAGGAATGTGTCCTGGATGTTGTGCCGTACATTTTTGTTACACATTGCCATTTTGGTCACATTGTTGGCTATTGTTTTGTTTTAATTTTTCAAATATTTACAATATACTGAATATGGTTTGACCTTCGACCGATCAACCACAATACAGCGAAAGCAGTACGGGAGGGAGTGAGACGAAAAGTGAGTGAGAGAGACAGACTATAGTCTTCCCCCACCATCCTTGAAGGGCCATCCGCACCAAAAGCTCGCCAGCGTGCGGTATTGACACCTCTGGTTTAGGGGATAAAAATACAGTTTTACAAATTTCAGTTCTACCATTTAAAATTTAAACAATAAAGGTGCACATGGGCCTGATTAGGATAAGTCTGCCCAAAGGAATTGTCTCATAAGTAACGTCGTATTTAAAGAAAATTTCATTTGGAAAGTTATCTGACGAGAAATTAAACTAAGTTTTAATTCACTGGGCTGTGAAAGACAATGTACCATCTTTTTGGAAGCCTTTATAGGGAGGTGAAAGACTGCTTGAAGTTTTAGCTTTCGCATTTAAGAGGCGCATGTGCGCTTCATAAGAATGGAGGTAGTTCACAGTTCGCTACTCCTGTGGGGGTCCGAGCGTGGACACCAAGAGCCCGCTGATGAGCCAGCTTGGTGTTCTTGGGCGAAACCCCACACAAGGCACGGCACAAACCTAGAAAAAATGCTGAGTTTTAATTCACGGACCGTGAAAGCCAATATACGATCTTCTTAAGAAATTAAACTATTATTCATAATAGAGACCTTCAGATTCTACGGTCTTGAGTCATCTTTCAACGAGGTTTCTTATCCCGCGACGGTCCCAGTCTCTGGTTTTTTATGCGAAGAATTCGGCGAGACCCACTTCCACAGCCTCAATGTTTTCGAAATTTCTTCCAAGCAAGACATGGGTCATGGATCGGAAAAGATGGCAATATGAAGGCGCAAGATCAGGGCTGTATGCTGGATGTGGTATCAGTTCGACTCCTCCCCATTACTGAATTTATGCCATGGATGTTCGCGCAGTATGACGTCTCGCATTGTCCTGCTGCAAGACAACTCTATTTCGGTTAACTAATGCTGGGTATCTCCATCTCAAAATTGTATTAACTCGTTCCAGTTGTTGAGAATAAAGATTCGCATTGAATCCTCGCCCATTTGGGACACTCTCCCAAATAATTACTCCTTCATATTTCCAACAGATACACAACATTACTTTGGGGCCGAACCGATCCATTTAAACGATGACTTGGCAGGTTGACGAGAACTGACCCAGTGTTTCGAGGCGTTAGCGCTGCGGCAATAGACCCATATTTCATCACATGTGACAATCCTCCTGATAAATCTATCATCCACAGGGTTACCGATAAGCTGACGACAGATATCCATTCTACGTTGAGCCTGTTCAGGGGTCAATTCATGAGATCTACAGCTTGTGTTTGATTTTCCAAGTTTCTTAATCTGGCGATGTATGGTAATTTTTAGCCTACTTTCGATTTTTGCAAAAAATGAAAGTAGACTTATGAGATCAACACAGGGCGAAAACTTGTGTGTGTGTGTGTGTGTGTGAGTCTGTGTGTGTGTACTCTGAATTTCTGTCTCCCCCCCCCCCTATCAATTCGAACACGGTGAAACCGAATTGAACGAAATTTGGTACAGAGGTAGCACTAGCAAAGGGCACCACAGTGTCATGTTTTATATCGCCGCCATCTTGACGAAAACGTAATGGCGGCCACCCAAATGTTAAAAGCTTAAATCAAATTACGACCAACCTAATCATCTGATTTCTACCAAATTTTGCAACAACATACCTATATGTGAGAAGCGTTCTTCGACTAAGCTATGAGGTCATCAGTCCAATAGTTTGCATATGGCGGCCATGTATGTGTACAAACCGATTGCCCCTATCAATTCAAACACGGTGAAACCGAATTGAACGAAATTTGGTACAGAGGTAGCACTTGCAAAAGGCAACTCAGTGTCATGTCTTATATCGACGCCATATTGACGGAAACGGAATGGTGGCCACCCAAATTTTAAAAGCCTAAATCAAATTACGACCAACCTAATTATTTGATCTCTACCAAATTTTGCAACAACATACCTTTTTGTGGGAAGCATCTTTTGACTGAACTACGAGGTCATCAGTCCAATAGTTTGCAGATAGCGGCCGTGTATGTGTGCAAATCGATTCACCATACCAATTCAAATACGGTGAAACCGAATTGAATGAAATTTTGTGCAGAGGTAGCACTAGCAAAGGGCACCTCATATTCATATTTAATATCCGTATAGCACGTTGTATTTCAACGAGCTACTACAACCAACATTCAATTATATTCCTTGAAAAGGACAGATAGTTATAACAATACCCATGCATTTAGGAGAAAGTAGGCTATATGTTCTTTACTGAACATCTTGTTCACTCATGAGACATCGTAATAAATATGTGAAAAGGGACAAAAACCACAGTTGTAGTTAAGAACAACATTCTTGCACACTTTTAAGCTGCAGCGGATTGTACAAGCACGATGTAGCTTATTGACTATAGTAATACAACACCACACCACAACGATGGAATTTTCTATAGCGGAAGCAATCGCTGCTCGTTATTATTAATGCGGGCGAATCGATTATCGATAAGTCGACAGGTCGACAGGTGAGATGCGTAATTAGAGCGTTGTGTAACGCGGGCGTGCCTAGCCGCCAGGGGCTGTGCATAACACGAGGTAAATAAATCTGCAGCTAGCACTGGAGGACTGTCAGTGATGGTGAAGGATGCTGTTTGAAGGGGACGGAACATCTAGGTCATCTACCCTAAAGAGTGATGTTGTTGATTCATTTTAAGGGCTTTACGACACCGCGGTCATGTAACCCTGTGTACTTGGATGTGTATGGAATCTCTCTAATAACCCGTGTCATTATGGTGGCTGTTTTAGTGTGTGCTTATAATTCATATACAAGGGCTGTTTTTTAAGTAAGGGCCGTTTTTTTAAGTAACCGAACATTTTATTTTGAAACCAAATTTATTTTGAGGTTTTACATACCTTCCTCTATTTTTCTACCTAGTTGCCTTGCTTATTTAGGCACTTGTCATATCTTAAAACTAAGTTCTGAAATTCCTCTGCAGAAAAGTTTGCCGCCTGCTCTGACAACTAAGAATTCACGGCTGTTTTCACTTCTTCATCATCGGCGAAGCGCTTCCCACCAAGATTACGTTTCAGCTGCGAAAAGAGGTGGAAATCGCTCGGAGCAAGAGGCGGATGACATGTTGAGTCGAATCATCACAGGAGATGAAACATGGGTATCCCATTCCACCCCTGAAACCAAGCAACAGTCAATGGAATGGCGACAATCAACCTCTCCTGTCAAGGTCAAACCCAAACAAACCCCGAAGAAGAGAGAAGAAAAAGAAAGTATCCAAGCCAATAGCTCTAAACGTCGCACACGTATAGTACCTGACATTCTAGATTAATTTGGAGTAACTATCTTACGTGAGTGCTGCCAACATGATTCTAAGCCTGCTGATAGGTCCAATTTTAAAATATATGTAACTTATATACTAGCAAATTGATTCATCCAAAATTGGCACAACAAAAGATCATAATATTTCAGATTATTTCTGACCAACTCATGATTGACATTGTTGCCACCATGATTTTATGCGCGCTGATAGATCCAATGAGTAACTGCAAGTAACGTCCATGGTATCCATTGGACTTCAACCAAATTTTGCATTGTGTACCGTACCTTAAGAGATGTAATTGAGATTATATTCAGTCACCAGTGCTGCCAACTGTAGTGCTCTATTAGGCTACATTATACCAGGTATATTTCGAAATAATTTCGATATTACCAACTTAATTTCGTCATTATTCTAGATAGGTCTATATAGATTAATAATTGGTATGAATCTTAAATTTTAAGAAAAGTAGGCTCTTTAGTTCGTCACGGAACTTCTTGTTTTCTCCCGATTTTTGCTAATTACACAAGTCAAGAAACAAAACGAGTCTATTATTTAAGGCATATATTCTGACTGTCCACATCGAACAGTACCCAAAATTGCCATTCATAATTAATACAGTTTGCTTTTGTACTTCATGCAAAGATAAATAACGTTCCATATAAAATTAGGCCTCATGAAGCAGTTTGTAAAGGCTTCGTCAAGATTCTGGAGATTTTCAATATTTCAAGTCTTTTGTTCCTAAATTGTCAGAAGCTAAAATTAAAGGTGGTATTTTCGTCGGTCCTTAAATAAAGAAAGTAATGGCCAGTGAATAATTTCCCCAATTACTCAACAAACATGGCACAGCCTTAAGGCTTCCTTGGAAATAAGAAAGTTGAGAATTGCAAAGAGCTTATTTGCACTATGCTTGAGAACTTTAAACTCATGGGTTGCAGAATGTCCCTTAAAGTACACATGTTACATGCTCACTAGGACTAATAAAGATAACTTGGGGGCCTATTCAGAAGATCAAGGGGAACGTTTTCACCAAGACGTGATGGACATTGAGCAACGTTATCAAGGACAATGTAATAAGAATATGATGGGTGATTACATTTGGGGGGCTAATACAATAACGTTCGTACCCACTCAGAAGAAGTACCAAAAATATTCATTTTTAAAGCTTTTTTTGTATTGTATTTTCGATTTGTAAATTAATGTTAACTATGTTTTGTAAATAAAAGTGATGCAAATAATGTTTTAAAAATTTATTTATCGTATGCCTTTTAGTGCCGGCAGTGACCGAAAACATGTTTGGATCGCCAGAGGCTGTAGCTGCTTCCCGGAGGGTGAGCTACAAGTTCCGTTCAATTTCAAGTATTCCAGCTTTCGCTGCCAAATGTCAGTGATACCTAGTGGTGAACGTTGGAACTTTGATAGAGCGATCCAACGAAATATAACCTAGAAATTTAGCTTTACACAAGTTTAGTTTGTGGAACATCTATGACATGGGACCGCCGGCTTAACGTCCCCTCCGAAGGAAGGCATACTGAAGGATGTTAACTCTCTTAAAAGAATCCGACGACTTCGGCCGGGTTTAAACCCACTATTTTGGGCACAGCAGTTCAGCATGCTACTAACTACGCCCTCTAGACTACGTTTGCTTTCGTTTGAACTTATAAAAATACAGACCTTCTTTCAAATTTGAACTTTCGTTGTGGTAGCTACAAAAGCAAACGTTATTAGGTAAAACTATTAATTATTTCATTAGTTAGGTATACAGACATACAGAACCCAGACTGAAAATTCGTGTTGACTTGTGTTATTGACGAACATCAAACATTTTCTAGTATTTTTGAAGTGTTTATAGTGGGCCAGTCATAAATGTTATTTGGGTACCTGAATTCGTAAATGGGTTTTGATTTAGAGGAAGCGATTCTTTATTGATTTTGCTGCACCATTTTCATCAAATTCTACTGTTTTTGCTCGGTGTAGGACTCAAAACCATTCAAAATGGTCAATAGTCCTCTAAACAATACTTAAAACTTTTATCTGATAATAATTATCATAATATCGTATGACCTTGGGTGCCGGGTACAAGCTTTGTTATTTGTCGCCCAGAAGACAGCTTGCATATCGAATTTTGTCGTTGTTTGAAGAGCTGTGAAGATTAAAGAGGTTAGATATCGTAGCTCCTTGACACTATAGCGCTTTCTAGTAGAGAAATGAGGAACTTTGTGTTGACGGAAAATGCCGAGATCATTTTGCCATTATGAAGACGGCCTATTGAATTCAAATGGGTTCTTTAACATGCCAACAGCATATGACATGCGTGTCGTGATATTTGTCACCTTTCATAAATCACTTACCACGGCCAGGAGCGAACCTGCAAGCTTGGTAGTCCGACATTTTAACCACTCACCCACCGTGGCAAGCTTGTCTGATAGATTTTTTGATATGACCCACCCTTACGCCAAGAGATGAGCAAAATATTCTAGATGAAGACGTCAAGTTGATGAGGGAAGAGCTAAGTCGAAGATAGGTATTACAAATTATTGCTTTCGGTAGCGTAGTTGGTAGCATGCTGAGCTTCCTTCGGAGGGGAAGTAAAGCCGGCGGTCCCATGTCATAGATATATGGCATGTTAAAAAAACCTTCCACTAATTACACCTGTTAGAAGGTAAATTCTAGGTTAAATTTAAACAACGCTTTTAGGTTCCAACGTTTGTCGCCAAGAGCCGACTGCGGTGGCGTCTGGTAACCTAGTTATGAACTAGTAGTCGTTGACGGTGGCGTTTGGCGGCAAAAGTAGGAACTACTTGAAAAAAATTAATGTCTGCAGTCTTTACTTGAATTGAAAACAGTTTTTAGGATATCAAACATCCATTTTGGTTCCGTATTGATATACTAATAAAGTTTAATAGGCTAGGGTTCCACCTGAATCAATACTTTTGTTGTTGTTGTTGTTCATTATTGGGCGGTTTCAGTTCCAGCTATTATTGTAGTGAGGACCTTATTATTTAATTTAGTTTCCCAATTGTGTTTAGGGCTTTGTTCAGAATGTCTAATTCATGATCAGCCAGATTATTATTAATGTTACATTTTTTAATGGATCCTGAAATTTATGAAGAACTCTTCTTGTTGGGTGGTTATGTGTGATATTATCATTATTTTGTAAGTTACTTAGTTTGTTGTCCAAAGTAGTATTTTCTGTGACATTTTTCGTGTGGACAATTTGATTAACCACGAATGAATACTTGTCCCAATCTTTTTTAGTAGATAAATTAGCTGCTTTTAGATGTGACTGGTACGACATGTTATTAATGTTATTCTTTCTTATGAAAAGGAATTTAATTTCTCTTTGAAATAATCTGTTATTTATCAATCTTTGTGTTTTAATCTACCGACAGTAGTGGCTACGCTTGCTAAAGCGCAGCGTTAGGTCATGGGGCCAAGCTCTCTGCTGACTTGGTAGACGCGTGGGTTTGAGCCCCACCGTCGGCCGTCCTTGAAATGGTTTTTCGTGGTTTCCCCATTTTCAACACCAGGCAAATGCTGGGACGGTACCTTCTAACAGGCCACGGCCACTTCCTTCCACATCCCTGCCCAGTTCCATTCACCATCATTCATTTCATCTCTCATTAGCTCCTCTCATGAGGTTGGCGTCAGGAAGGGCATCCGGCCGCAAAAACCATCACCACAAAGACTTCCATCGCATCTCATCCCCGACCCTGTTAGAAAACGGGAATAATAAGGGGTAGACATACATACTTTGTGTTTTAATCTCATAGGGGTTTAATGGGCCCAGTTACAAACACGGTCACCTCCATTTCTTAAAATTTTTCAGGAGAGACGAACAACTGTTTAATACTTTTTCTACTTGCCTTCTAACTTAATATTTTGAATGCAGATTCTCAGCATAATCAGAATCATATTTACATCAATACTGTATTTGCATATGCTATTCCATAGTTAAGTCAAAAATCACTGTTGAAATATGCAGTTGGCCATGTTTTTAACTTAACTCCAAGATAATGCACTGATTTAACATAGTAAATTGGTCAGCAATGCGAAAATTAATGACAGGTGCGTTCAGTAAAAATATAAAACTGTCAGTTTTAATGATGAAAATGTGATTATTTTATTAATGAGACAAATATAAGAAAGTGGGACTTCCATATATTATACGATAGTTTGCAGTTTTTGAAACTACGTAATCACTTCAACAACTTCAAAATCTCCCTCCGTATTCTGTACGAGATATTGGCAACAATCAGCGTCTACAGGTACCTCTGGCCTGGTGTAATTTTCGTCAATAAACTTTTGGAACCATTTCAGCTTCTCATTTTTGTTCCACTCCTCTCCATAGTGTTTCTGAAGCAAATTTTTCCATCTTGCATCTTCAATGGCTTTACTCTGATGCCGGGAATTAGTTCAGTAGGATTTACATCTTTCGGTCGTTTACCTTTTTTCGTAACAGACAAAGATTGCGCAATCTCAAGATTATAGTTGAGTTCCCCACCGACAGTGACTGAATTTGACTTCCTTGTAAGCGCAAGCCTTTTAAAACTCAGCAATTTCTCTAGGTTTGTGCCATGTCTTGTGTGGGGGTTTCACCTAGGACACCAAGCTGGCTCATCAGCGGGCTCTTGGTGTCCCCACCCGGACCCCCACAGGAGTAGCGAACTACGCGCTACCTTCCTTTTTATGAAGCGCACTTGTGCCTCTTTACTGCGAGAAATAAATCTCAACAAGCCATACCCTGCCTATGAAGGCTATTATCGGGAGAAGTCTCTTCTATATTTTTCTCCATATCACAAAGTAACCTTTCGATGTATAATTAATTCCTTTATCACTACAATAAAATTATTCACAATTGTTACAAAATTCTAGTACAGCAATCGTTTATATCACACAATATCAACAAGAAAAGCCACTGTTTACTACCACTTCCCACAAACGACTGTGCCAGTCACGTGTTTATATCGAAGCTTGCGATTGATCTATGTGGAATTGGTCGGTTTTGCTACCAATGTCTTAAGGATTTGGACGTTTCTGTAACTTAGGAAGATTTTCTAATGCTAAATTAACACCGTTATGGTCGATTTTGATACTAACGAATCTCATAATAAGATTCCCCATAGTCTTCAGCCATAAACCCGATTTAAAACAAGTAGTTCAGTGAAGAACTATACAGCCTATTTTCATATATCCTACTCATGTTAATTGCCTCTATCAACATACAAAACCTCAGTTTGATTGTTGTGATGGATTCGTAGATACTGAGAACTGTCTAAATATTTCAGATGGTCGCCAGGTTGGATTTTTATTTATGTACTATTACATGACGATTATTGTGTCAGACTTCAATCGCATGATTAGGACACAAGAAGTAAAACAAGATTTTAAAATTTCGCACAGCTGCCATCTTGTAGTTATGAAAACAATTGAAATAAATTAGATGCCAGTGGATTAACATTTGTATGAGCATTTAACGTGCAAAGTTTCACCGCACTCGGATGGTTAATCGCGAGAAACTTCCATTTAAATATTTAAACTTCGCGTCGCCGCCATGTTGAATTTGTGATCACCAGGTTACTGAAAGCCATATAGGTGAACTTATGTTTATAGCCTCTACGAACATAAAGAATTTCAGTTTGATTGCTGTAAAAGATTCGTAGATATTGAGAACCGTCAAAATATTTCGGATGCTCGCCATTTTGGATTGTTATTTGAATAGGCCATAGAGATATGTACAATTAAAGAAAAATTATTGCGTAGCTTCATTATTCAAACTTTCACTTCGATCGCATAATTACGACACAAGAAATAAAAACTTAATTTTAAAATTTCGCACAGCGGCCATCTTGAGGTTATGTAAACAATTGAACTAAATTAGATGCCAGTGTATTACAATATGTATAATTATTTACTGTACCACATTTCACTGCGCTCAGATGGTTAAATCACGAGAAAAGTCTATTAAAATGTTTCAAATTCGCTTGACCGCCATGTTAGTTTTGTACTTCACAGGTACTTAAAAGTTACACAGATAAACTTGTAGCAATGCCTTTTATCATCGTACAAAATTTCAGGGTGATATCATAAATAGTTTCGGAGATATTGAATGCCACTGAAATATTTCGCACAGCCGCCATTTTGAGGTTATTTAAACAATTGAACTAAATTAGACACCAGAATATTGCAATGTGTTTACACATTTGCTGTACCAAGTTTCATTACGTTTGGATGGTTAAATCGCGAGAAATGTCTATTTAAAAGCCTCAGATTCGCTTGGCCGCCATGTTGGTTTTGTAGTTACCTGGTTTTAGAAAGTCTCATAGGTGAACTTCTAGTAGTTCCTTTTATGACCGTACAAAATTTCAGGGTGATATCGGTAATAGTTTCGGAGATACTGAATGCTGGTGAAACATTTCTGACAGCCGCCATGTTGGATTGGTGAGACACAATAAAATTTGAAGGGCACGGTCGGGGTTAGCCAGAATAGTGCTATGATCTTACTGAGTTTGAAATCGCTCCAGCCGTTTAGAATTTATTAGGGACACACACACACACCATCACACACACACACACGGACAAAAGGTGATCTCATGAGCCTATTTTTTCATAAAATGAAAATAGGCTAAAAATATAGAGTTGGCCATGTCTGTAACTAGGCTACTCTATTCCGTTATTTTTAATGTATTTTTATTTAGTTTGTAAATGTTGGGGTATTCAATTAAGGACTCTGCATTTCCTAAGGAAATCAATATCTTTTATACTTTTATCTTCAGATCTTTAAACTTGTATTTTGTTTTGTCTAATTTAGCCTGGCTCGCTTCATTGATTTTAGGATATAAAACATTCATGTTGGTTCCGTATTGATATACTAATAACGTTTTAAAAGTTTTATAAAGTATTGATTCAGGCGGATCCCTAGCCTATTAAAACGTTATTGCAAACAGATAACACTCACTAATACATCCATCACAATTAACACCGGTTGTCTGACAGATTATACACACACCCAAAGTACACGGGGCTACATGACCGCGTTGTCACAGCCAGTGATCAAAGCAGACCAACAACAACACATCTGTTGTAAATCCTTCAAATAGTGAGGTGTTATCTCCAGCGTCTTCAAACCTACGGTTGTTGAATCAAAATGACAAAGTTTTAAGCAAGTAACTTTCGTACACCCGTAGCCACAAGGATTTTTCACACACGATTTTTCACAAAATAATTGTACAATGGGGTCCTGTGTTTGAATTATATTTCAACGACGAAGGGCTTATGACCTGAGCTTCTGCACAAAGTCGAATTTTTTAAGTATTTTATGTCCATTTTTAAATAACTTTGACGATTGTAAAAAGATTTTTTTAAGTTTTTTAACATGATCAACACATAGACTGTCATATGAGAATCATTAATGTGTTTGACTGAAGAAGGCTCACAGAGCCGAAACATGTATCTAAGAGTGTAAGGACATCGTACAGAAACATTTTTGTATTGCAAAGTGGATATTGGTGTAATATATCATAATAAATACGGGAAAATCTAGAATAATGACAAAAGTCACAGATATTCCTAAATTAAGGAACCAACCAACCAACCAAATTATTGCTGACTGTACTATGGATGTCATCAATGCAATTTTGATGTTATTTTGACAGCCGAGTCGTTCTACAAACGAGCCAACCTCCAACTCCTGTCCGGCAGTTGTGCTAGTGCAAGGTAAATAGCAGTAGTTTTTTTTTTAGACTTGGCCTTTATAATTATTATATGAAGGCGGGGATTCTCGCACACTAAATATGTAGGTATACAACAATTGGCAAATTTAATGAATTCGAAATATGTTTCTTTAGTTATAATTGTGGTAAATGTTCCGCCTATTCAATACCTTTTATTTTAATAAATGATCACTTGGTGGACATGTTTCGAGGCCTACTTGTTTTGGCCCCTTCATCAGCCGATACAGATTAAAATATCCAGGAAAACAGGTGGTTGGAAAGCTTAAAACTAACAATATTCCCGTCAATAACCCTATTATGGTGCACCATATTGTGTTTTGGTTTTCAAATTTCAACTATTTCTTTCTTTCTTCCTTTCTTTCTTTCTTTCTTACTTTCTTTTTTGTTTGATTTTTTTATTTCTTTATATTCAGTCGCTAATTTTTAATGTATCTTTGGGGTAAGCATCTTCCACCTTTCCTTATGGCGCACCATAATATGGTTATTGAAGGGAATGTTTTTAATGTTAAGCTATCCAACCACCTGTTTTCCAGGATATTTTATTCATATCGACTGATGAAGGGGCCAAAACAATTACGCCTCGAAACATGTACCCAATGACCACTAAGTGATCATTTAACAAAATAAAGGTATTGATTAGGCGGAACTTTTGTCACACTTATTCATCATCATCATCTTCATTTCCCCTTTTCCAGCTAACACTGGGTGGGGGCAAATATGGTTCCTCTCCACTTTGTTCTGTCGTTCCACCATTCCACTTCCGACCCAATCCAGGTTCCTTTTACTAATGTCATTCTTCACCGAGTCCATCCAACGCATTCTTGGTCTTCCTCGTCCTCTCTTCCCTGTCATCCGTCGTTCCAGTGCTCGTCTTGGTAGCCTTACTTCATTCATCCGTTTGACATGTCCAAACCATCTCAATCTGTTTTGCTCCAGTTTATCATTTAGTTTCTGTACTCCCAGTTCTTTCCGTAATTCTTCATTTCTCACTCTGTCCCTCCTCGTTTTCTGGACCATACTTCTCAGGAATCTCATCTCTGCTGCCTGTACTCTGCTCTCATCCCTCCTAGCCATTGTCCAAGTTTCTGCTGCATATGTCATTATCTTTATATATATAATTCTTCGACACGTGTGTATGTGACTGAACTCCTCCTAAACGACTGAACCGATTTTGATGGAATTTGGTATGTATATTAGTGTGGGTCTATGTATGGTTTAGATTCACAATCCGACCCGGTAGGTGGAATGAACACAATTTTAGAACCACAATTTACACACAATTTTAGAACCACAATATACAGTCAAAAACAGTCGCCATGGAAACCACTAGCCTTGGCCTTCGTGAAAGCTGATGTCTTTGAACGGTTTGTCTCTGCACGTTAGAGCCACCTGGTCGCAATCTGTGCAACTACCGCCATTACTTACACTCCGCCTGTGGCGGAAAGTTGTGTTTTATACCAAAGGTGGCAGTGATGTCGAATTCTACTGTTTGTCTCTGCACGTTAGAGCGTTTCAAAGTCCCGTATACGTTCATATACCATTCATCCGATTGCCATGAAACTTGGGTAATATGTTGAGTGAGCTCCAGGGAAGGTGTTTGGCTTAGTAAATCCATTTTACAATAGATAGCGCACGAATAGATTCAACAAATGAGCGACGACGCGCGAAGCGTTTCAAAAAGGTCCCGTATGCGTTCAAATACCATTCGTCCGATAGCGATGAAACTTGGGTGAGATGTTGTGTACACTCCAGGGAAGGCTTCTGGCTTAGTAAATCAATTTCACATTAGGGAGCGCACGACTAGATTCAACAAATGAGTGACGACGCGCGAAGCGTTTCAACAAAATCGAGTATAAGTTTATATTCCATTCATAGATTGAGATGAAATTTTGATGAGTTGTTGTGTACACTTAAGTGAAGGCTTCTAACTTAGTAATCCATTTCACAGGAGGTTGCGCACGAGTAGATTCAACAAATGAGCGGCGACGTGCGAAGCGTTTCAACAAAGTCCCGTATGCGTTCAAATACCATTCGTCCGATAGCGATGAAACTTGGGTGAGATGTTGTGTTCACTTACGTGAGGGTTTCTAACTTAGTAAATCCATTTTACAATAGGTAGCTCACGAGTAGATTCAACAAATGAGCAACGACGCGCGAACTTTTAATCAAAGTCCCGTATGCGTTCATATACCATTCATCCGATTGCAATGAAACTTGGGTGAGATGTTGTGTGCACTTACGTGAGGGTTTCTAACTTAGTAAATCCATTTCACAGGAGGTTTCGCACGAGTAGATTCAACAAATAAGCGACGACGCGCGAAGCGTTTCAATAAGGTCCCATATGCGTTCAAATACCATTCGTCCGATTACGATGAAACTTGGGTGAGATGTTGTGTACACCCTACGGAAGGTTTCTGGCTTAGTAAGTCCCTTTTACAATAGGTAGCCCACGAGTAGATTCAACAAATGTGTGACGGCACGCGAATCATTTCAACAAAGTACCGTATGCGTCCATATACCATTTATCCGATTGCGATGAAACTTTGGTGAATTGTTGTGTACACTCCAGGAAATGTTTCTGTCTTAGTAAATCCAGTTTTTAATAATTAGCGCACGAGTAGATTTAACAAATGAGCGACGGCGCGCGAATCGTTTCCATAATGTCCTGTTTGCGGTCATATATCATTCATCCGATTGCGATCAAACCTTGGTGAATCATTGAGTACACGCCTGAGAAGGTTTCAGTCTTAGTAAATCTATTTTACAATAGGTAGCGCATGAGTAGATTCAACAAATGAGTGACGGCACGCGAATCATTTAAAGAAAATCACTTATGCGTTCATATGTCATTCATCCGATTCCGATGAAACTTTGATGAGTTGTTGTGTTCACGCCAGGGAAGGTGTTCAACTTGGTAAATCCATTTTACAATATTGGTAGCGCACGAGTAGATGTAACAAATGAGTGACGAAGCGCGAAGCGTTCCAACAAAATCCTGTATGCGTTCATATACTATTCATCGATTGCGATGAAACATTGATGAGTTGTGTACACTTACGTGAAACTTTCTAACTTAGTAAATCCATTTCGCAGTTGGAAGAGCGCGAGTAGATTCAACAAATGAGTGACAGCGCACGAATCATTTAAACCAAATCGAGTATGCGTTAAATGCCATTTATCCGTTTGCGATGAAACTTTGAAGAGTTGTTGTGCACGCTCCAACGAATGTTTCTAAATTAGTTAATTCAATTCACGATAGTTAAGAGGCAGTTAAAAGAAATTGAAAAAACATATTGTGTATCCAAAAGCACTTCAAGAAACAAAGTTACAACACTTTCTTTGATTGGCAGGACAACGTCTGCCGGGTCAGCTTGTCTTTATATATATAATTCTTCGACACGTGTGTATGTGACTGAACTCCTCCTAATCGCCTGGGCCGATTTTGATGAAATTTTATATGAATGTTAGGGTGGGCCCATGTATGGTTTAGATTCACAATTTGACCAGATAGGTGGAATTTTAGAATTTTAGAACCACAATTTACCCACAAATTTAGAACCACAATATACAGTCATGAACAGTCGTCATGGAAACCGCTAGCCTTAGTGAAAAGTGATCCTTTTGGATTGCGTGTCTCTGCAAGTAGAGCCACCTGGTCGCAACCTGTGCAACTACCGCCATAACATACACTCCGCCCATGGCCGAAAGTTGTGTTTTATACCAAAGGTGGCAGTGATGTCGAATTCTGTTTGTCTCTGCACGTTAGAGTGTTTCAAAGTTCCGTATGCGTTCATATACCATTCATCCGATTGCCATGAAACTTGGGTGAGATGTTGAGTGCACTCCAGGGAAGGTGTTTGGCTTAGTAAATCCATTTTACATTAGATAGCGCACGACTAGATTCAACAAATGAGCGACAACGCGCGAAGCGTTTCAAAAAAGGTCCCGTATGCGTTCAAATACCATTCGTCCGATAGCGATGAAACTTGAGTGATATGTTGTGTGCACTCCAGGGAAGGCTTCTGGCTTAGTAAATTAATTTTACAATAGGTAGCGCACGACTAGATCCAACAAATGAGTGACGACGCGCGAAGCGTTTCAACAAAATCCCGTATAAATTTATATACCATTCATCGATTGAGATGAAACTTTGATGAATTGTTGTGTACACTTACGTGAAGGTTTCTAACCTAGTAAATCCATTTCACAGGAGGTTGCGCACGAGTAGATTCAACAAATGAGCGGCGACGTGCGAAGCGTTTCACCAAGGTCCCGTATGCGTTCAAATGCCATTCGTCCGATAGCGATGAAACTTGGGTGAGATGTTGTGTACCCTCCAGGGGAGGCTTCTGGATTAGTAAATCCAATTTACAATAGGTAGCGCAGCAGTAGATTCTACAAATGAGCGACGATGTGCGAACGCTTACACTAAGTCCCGAATGCGTTCAAATACCATTCGTCCGATTACTATGAAACTTGGGTGAGATGTTGTGTACACCCTACGGAAGGTTTCTGGATTAATAAATCCATTTTACAAGTGGTAGCGCACGAGTAGATTCAACAAATGAGTGACGGCACGCGAATCATTTCAACAAAGTACCATATGCGTCCATATACCATTTATCCGATTGCGATGAAACTTTGGTGAATTGTTGTGTACACTTCAGTAAAGGTTTCTGGCTCAGTAAATTCATTTTACAATAGGTAGCGCACGAGTAGATTCAACAAATGTGCGATGGCGCGCGAATCGTTTCAACATAGTCCTGTATGCGTTCATATACCATTTATACGATTACGATGAAACTTTAGTGAATTGTTGTGTACACTCCAGGAAAGGTTTCTGGATTAGTAAATCCAGTTTTTAATAAGTAGCGCACGAGTAGATTCAACAAATGAGCGACGGCGCGTGAATCATTTCCACAATGTCGCGTATGCGGTCATATATCATTCATCCGATTGCGATGAAACCTTGGTGAATGATTGAGTACACTCCAGAGAAGGTTTCAGGCTTAGTAAATCTATTTTACAATAGGTAGCGCCTGAGTAGATTCAACAAATGAGTGAAGGCACGCGAATCGTTTAAAAAAATCCCGTATACGTTCATATGTCATTCATCCGATTCCGATGAAACTTTGATGAGTTGTTGTGTATACTTACGTGAAACTTTCAAACTTAGTAAATCAATTTCACAGTTGGTGGAGCACAAGTAGATTCAACAAATGAGTGACAGCGCAATAATCATTTAAACAAAATCCCGTATGCGTTTTATGCCATTTATCCAATTGCGATGAAACGTTGGAGAGTTGTTGTGCACGCTCCCACGAATGTTTATAGATTAGTTAATTCATTTCACGATAGTTTAGAGGCAGTTAACAGAAATTGAAAAAAATATTGTGTATCCAAAAGCACTTCAAGAAACAAAGTTACAACACTTTCTTTGATTGGCAGGACAACGTCTGCCGGGTCAGCTAGTAGGAACATAATATGCTCTGTACATAACTTCTTTAGCCTTAATTGGTATATCCTTGTTCCATACCAGTCCCCGTACGTGTTGGTAGAAAGCACTCCCGTGTTGTATTCTACTGCTAATTTCCAAATCTAGTCTTCCATCTTCAGTCAGTTCGCTTCCCAAGTATTTGAAGTGTTTCACCACTTCCAACTCCTTTTCTCCTACTTTGATCACTCCTTTTCCTTCTTTCTTACCTGTACTCATCACTACTGTTTTACTCTTCTCCACATTTATCTTCAATCCCCATTGCTCAATCTTTTCATTTATTATGTCTAACTGTTCTTGCACCTCCATCTCATCCTCGCCCCAGATCACAACATCGTCTGCAAACAACATTACCGTCATCTTTGCCCTACTATAGTCTCTCATTGCTGCCTTCATGATGTCATCCATCACCATTACGAACAATAATGGTGACAACACACTTCCTTGCTTTAGTCCAATGTCAATTTTAAACCATTCTGATGTCCCGACTCTAGTCTTCACACTACTGTAGCACTCCATGCACATTCCTTTTATCATGTCTCTCAGTTCCTTGCCTATCCCCCTATTTGTTAAGCTTTCCCAAACTTTTGTTCTAGGGATGCTATCATAGGCCTTTTCTAGATCAATGAAAGTCATTACCATATCCTTCCCATATTCCCAACTCTTTTCATTGTTCTGTCTCAGAATGAAAATGGGTTCCACTGTTGACCTGCCCCCTCTAAATCCAAACTGCTCCTGCTCTATTTGGCTTTCTACTTTTACTCAATTATTTTTTCTATCAATAAACCTACTATGGTGCACCATAAGGAAAGGTGGAATATATTTACCCTAAAGATACAATAAAATAAGTGAATGAATATAAAGAAAGAAAGAAAGAAAGAAAGAAAGAAAGAAAGAAAGAAAGAAAGAAATAGTTGAAATTTGAAATTTAAACACAATATGATTAAACTCTAAATCGTTACCTTATCTTGTAGATTACTCTATTGGGCATTCTTCATTTGGGATATAGTTATACGGTCCAATTCTTCAGAAAATATGCGGTGACAATAATAATTTGAAGATAAACACACGCTTCACTGTGGTCTGTAGACGTCAAATATAGTACATTATGCAACGAGCCTATAATGGCTATAATTAAGACACGAGTATTTTTTATAAAACGAGCGTATGCGAGTTTTATAATTTCCATACGAGTGTCTTAATTACCATTATAGGCGAGTTGCATACGACTGTTTATGTTCGACGATAATTATAACTTTATTATATGTTTTAACATAAATATTCATAAATATCTGTTGAGAGTCAGCTACTGGAATTTTGTGATCGCAGAGCGAGCGTTGAGTGTTATATCTTTGTCTTTCAAGAGCTTTGAACGACCGACGCATGCGCTCTGTGGGCTTGCAATGCCATATGCAGCCATATGTTTACATCAGCCGTCCCTCAGTAATATTGTCACCGCAGTCATTTGAAGACAATGCGCTGTGTAGAAATTAGTGTTGGTGATTTTAAGGTACGGTGCTATTTCTTGTCTCATATTCGCCAGTTTATTTACGCGAACATATGGACGGTGGGTATTCCATGTCGGTAATTTATTATAGTTCGATGTTGTGTTTATGTCCGACATGTTGGATTTTGAGCGCATGCGCGAAGTTATCGTTACCTAATTGGTCAATGAACGAGCTCTGATTGGCTGGAGAAACTGTATCATAATGGAAAACAGTGTTATAATGACCATCATTATGATACAGTTATCTGACACATAATAGTGAGGGTCGAACATAAAGATATAATTTGTATTGGTTTTGTTCTGTGGCAGTATTTGAGATGATATCAACATGCTAAATAGAATCCATTAGTGATAATGGAAATGTATTGAAAAAATTATAAAATTTCACCAGGGATATTTCTTTGCCTGTTGAAATCTACCACCGCCTTCTGGCGTGCCGAGAGGAACTTCTGTTGTTTTGTAAGTTTAGCAGGTATGCGACACACATCCTCAGATTTATCAAGTGAAATCCAAAATTCCCTTTAGACATGTACTGTGCAAGCCAATCGATACTCACCCTCTCGACCTAAGGTGGGACTGTCAGGTGGCTAGTGGCGACACGCACCAGAGAATACGCAAGTGGCTAGTTAAGCCTGTGAGAGAAGTGCGTAGCGCACGCAGGTGAGTAGGGTCCAGCATCGCCAACAAGATAGATGCTGGGGACCAGGTGTATTTTAAAACCATTCTCCACGCGTGAACAGAATATCCTCCAAGAGGGGAAACTTACAGTTGGGTGGAGGTCAGGCATAATGTATCTTACAGATTATCATCAAATGAAGTGGTTTCCATCGGTTGCAGTTCCCGTATTTTGCTAAACCTTTGTCTGGGTGAGATTTTCATATTTATGCTGTATAATCCACCCTGTCAATACTAAAAGTAGGGGTAAAAGGCCGGATCTGGGCCAGGGGCATTTGTGCAAGACGGGAAAGGGGACTTCATCCCGAGTAATATGAGCCATCACATAACTTCTCCAATAATTGGTTCGGGGCATATTAGGAAAAGTCGATACTTACTAGTGTTGGATTCTTTGCCAAATTCAAAACAGAATATTAATAAATAAAAATTAAATTAATAATAATAATAATCTAGCAGACCTGTGCGAGAAATCTCGCATGTTCATAAGCCACACTTTCCCCAATAGGTTTATAATAAGAGACTTAAGGAGAAATGTTGTTATGTTTTTATTTGAAGCAAATGATTATAGAACACTACGGCCAAAATGCGAAATGAACAGCAGTGATTTCGCGTATTTTCCTACGGCAACAGTATTTGCAAATCGCACACTTCTTACAAAAATTGATTTTTTATGAAATTAGAATGCAGTTCGTCACTGCTAATGCAATTTGTGTTTTGAGCCCCTTGATTGACAGTTTAGCCGTAACACTCACAGGTTATTCGATATTTATGGAATTATACGATTTGAGTAGGCTACTCATTCCTTTAAATTACTGTTACTGTAATCCATGCAAAATGATAAAGGAAAGACCTCAGAATGTTAAAATGACATGAAACAGGCGTCAAGGCGGCCGAAATGAGAAGTGGACAGCAATTATGGAGCTTATCTTCCTGCAACAACAGTATCTGCAAATTGCACACTTCGTGAAGTTTTTTAAAAATCATTTTCTAAATAAATTATAGATATTTATGAAATTAGAGTGCAATGCGTCACTGGTAATGTCTATTCTCTTTCATTTGAATGCTCATTTTTCACGATCGGTCGTTTGTGAGAGCCGCAGGAGGGATCTATACTACTGAAATAATATATATGACGATAATAATATTAAATAAAATAAATTAAATAAATACATAAATAGCAATAATAATAATAATAATAATAATAATAATAAATAAATATTTAATAAATAATAAATAACAGCCAGTAACCAATAAATAATCGTTTAAAAAGTCCGCCATTCAAGAGTGCGTTGCGCGCGGCGGCCATTTTTTGAAGTACCCTTGGCCCAGCCGTTTACCCCTACTACTAAAATATGTAGTTTGTTAATAATTAAACGAACATGTTTCGATATAAAAAGAAAACATTTAGCACTGTAGGTAAATGTGAGAAAATTGCCGTGTTGATTAATAGATAATTAGTTAAAATTCTCCACCAATCAATACAAATTCTATTAAATATAATACAGTCCCTAACAAAAGTTTAAGACAATTAGCTAATTTCACCTAAAATATACACTTCAGTCACAAATGTTTTCGTGATTATTTTAACAATAACTCGGCCTCTTATGCATCCGTTTACGTAGACACCATTGTGATCAGACATTCAATTTTTGAATTAGGAATTTGTTATAAAAAATCTCCCTAGGTTAATTTCTTTAACTTTGCTCAAACTACGGACGAAATTGTAAAATAATGGGGTCATTTCTGGGGGAATGTTATTTCTTATGCCAAGACATTCATTAATATCATATAGTTGTACAAAATATTAACATAAAGATAAACATGTTGGTTTAATGTTTACAAATTTATCCGTCCAAGGAAATGCATGATTTTTTCTTCTTCTTCTGTCGTTTAGGCTGACTGTGGACCACGTTAATTTGATTTAAGCTTCTGGATCTTAATTTTTTTCCAATACACCTTCATTCTATCGCTCTGCATTCTCCTCATTTCTTCAGTCCATGGTGCCCGGATCCGGGATGTAGGATGGCTCTTAAAACCCGTGAAATTCTTAACTTTGGCTTTGTATGCTTCCCTGTTGCTGATTTCAGCTTCAGATGTTGCAATTTCTTCTAGGCCCTTCTTCACCTTCTGATACCAGCGATCTGTGGTTTTCCTAGTCGCAAAGAATTTCATTATCTGGTTGGTTAATCTACCTGGGTCCATTCTTTATACAGTGGAACTTGGATAATTCGAACCCCAAGGGAGCAGTAAAAAAATCGAATTATCCAAAAATTCGAATTAAGAAAGTTTTTTAAAAAAAGGGTAGAGAAAATATATTGTAATACGTTTACAAATAATTTACGTTCAACAAAGCAGATGAACAGACAACGGTACTTTATAAAGACTGGCTCGTGAATAACCTCAAAAGTTTCAAATGAAAAAATAAACCAAAATGTAGTCTACTATTCACCTTTTTAACGACAGTAGTAATCCAGCAATCTACAGTAGTTAAAAATTCTTAGAGAAATCTACTGATTTTCAAAATAGTTTGAGATTTATACCTATTTCCTACAGTTAAGTCTCTCAGCCATCACAAAAGAAACTAACGAATTTAAGGAACGGAAAACAGAACAACTTACGTCATTTGTACTTTCAAAGAAACGCGTAAGTTCTGTGATGAGGTTTGTTGCTTGGGCTGCACTCGGAACAGTTTTTTCGGGAACTCACCCAACTGTTTGGCTTCCGATCGGCGTTATACACGTAAAAACTTCGAATTATTCAAAATATAATTCGAATTAACCACGACTTTTTAGCACTGATTTTATATAAAATGCTAAGGACCAAGAGAAAAATTCGAATTAAATAAGATTTCGAATTATAGAAGTTCGAATTAGCCACGTTCCACTGTATAAGTTACTGTATGTCCAAAGAACATGGCCCTTCTTTTCCGGATGGTGTCTGAGATTTTATCCAATCTGAGGTATAATTAATTCTTGGTTACCTTCTTTAGGTCCAAGTATCTTCCTAAGAATCTTTCTCTCTATTAGCTCCAACGTTTTGATCATTCCTTTCTTTGTCAGAACACAAACATCAGCTGCATATAGCCTATGGCTTCCGGACGAATCACTGTCTGGTAGTGTCTCAGTTTTGTGTTGATCGAGATGGTCTTCTTGTTGTAAGTATTCCAGGTTCATTTGTATGCCAAGTTTAACTTGTTAGTTCTCGATTTAATTGCCTCTTTTTCTGACAGGTTTTCCTCTATCCATTCTCCCAAGTGCTTAAAGTTCTCCACTTTTTTGATCCGTTCTCCCTCTACTGCCATCCATTTGGGTGCTGTTTCGATGTTGGTCATGTATTGCGTTTTTCTTCAAAGGAGATCAGTACACCAGTTTTACTTGCTTGTTCTTGCAGTTGAGCAATCTGTTTTTGTGCCTCCTCTATTAATTCTGACAAAATCGCAATGTCATCTGCAAAAGCTAAGCAATCTACTTCAATTCCTCCGTTCTTGCTTCCCATTCGTATACCACCTATTCCTTATAGGTTTACGCGCCACTCTCTAATAACCTTGTCAAGTACACAGTTGAAGACAAGGGGGGAAAGACTGTCTTCCTGTCTAACACCAGTCTTAATCTCAAAGGGTTCCGACAAAATCCCTCTGAACTTGACCTTCGATGTTGTGCCCATTACCGTCTATCTGAAAAATGCTTGATTTATTGAATAAGAAATTTTCAATGAAAAATTCTGATTGCAACGAGAGGGTAAATATTTTACATAATGATAGGCTACATCTTTTTATCAAAATATCACCAAGAACTTGTCACTAAGCGTTCTACGCCAGTAGTAAAATCACCCGAAAGTTGAAGTTGGCAGGTAATCTTTAGTCAGAAAAAGATATATTTCTCCACTTCTCTTCTTACGGGCCGATAACCTAGATGTTAGGCCCCTTAAAACAACAATTATCAACATCATCATCACTTCTATACATCACAGCTAGACCCCAGGGCTCTTTTGGCTCGTGGCACAGCGTTGTCAAGTCTCCACCGTAGCCTTCGAGTGCAAACAGCGACACCGGACAGAGCTGCATGCAATTGCGCAACACAGGAGATGTGACTAGTGGTCAAGAACCATCAGCTATTTGTCAGCAGCGAACAGCGACGGGGTTCTGAAAGTAGGCCTAATCCAATCTAGCTATCAGTTTTGTCGGCGAGTCGCTGGTGGATTACCAGGAAAGAGAGATAAGTAATTTTGTATTTGGGAGTAAGGAAAAACAAGCAGTTGCGTGAAAAACTAAAGCCTATTTTTAACAAGAAGTTCCGTGAAGAACTATACAGCCTACTTTTCATGCCAATGATTATTCTACAGTATATGAACCTATCTAGAATAATGACAAAATTAAGTTGGTAATATCGAAATATCAACTTAGTTCAAAATATACCTGGTATAATGTAGCCTAATAGAACTCTACAGTTGGCAGCCCTGGTGACTGAATATAGTCTTAGTTCCATCTTTTAAGGTACAGAATACAAAATTAGGTTGAAGTCCAATGGACGTTACATGCAGTTAGACACTGGATCTATCAGCACGCGTAGAAGCATGTTGCCTACAATACCATGCGTGTGCTGGTCAGAAATAATCTGAAATATTATGATATCTTGTTGTGCCAATTTTGGATGAAATCCATTTGTTAGTATAGAAGTTACATGTATTTTAAAATTGGACATATCAGCAGGCATAGAATCATGTTGGCAGCACTGCCTTGTATTAATTACTCCAAATTAATCTAGAATGTCAGGTGCTATACGTGTGCAAAGTATAGAGCTGTTGGCTTGCATACTTTCTGATATATTGATATTAGGATAATAAAAATATAGACAGCATTTATTAACAGTTGGCAGCCCTGATTGCTCTTAACAATACTTACAGTCATATCTGTTATGGTACACATAGCACATACGAAATTTGGTTGAAATCCAACTGATAGTATAGAAGTTACATGTATTTAAAAATTGGTACTATCAGCAGGCTTATAATCATGTTGGTAGAATTGACGTATATAAGTTACTCCAAATTAATCTAAAATGTCAGAATATACGTGTGGTGCATAGTTTAAAGCTGTTGGCTTGCATACTTTCTGATATATTGGTATTTGTATAAAAAAATAGAGAGAGCAATTATTAACAGTTGGCAGCCCTGGTGGCTCTTAAGAATACGCTCAATCATATCTGTTTATGTACAGATATTACATACCAAATTTGGTTGAAATCCAGTTGATAGTGTAGAATTTATATGCATTTAAACATTGGACCTATAAGAAGGCTTAACATTATTTTGGCAACACTGTCATTGTTGGCCACCTGGAAATTAAACTGAAATAGTATTATCTGCATGTGTACCAATTTTGGAATAGCTTCTATGCATACCTTGTGAGATATCCAACATGGAGCTCAAATTTCTAGTGCGTTTTTTCAGCAGTTGGTGGCACTGACATCATTTTCAAATATGGACGTGAGATATTCCGGTGCACATCTTTACTCATACTAAATTTGGTTTTGATTGCTGCAGCCGTTTAGGAGTTGATAGGGGACACACACACACACAGCCAGCCAGACAGACAGACAGACACACATTTTCCCGGATCGATCTCAAAAGTCTACTTTTTCCTCATTTTTGCAAAATGTGTAAAGTAGGCTAAAAATGCTACTTATGTTAATTGCCTCTATCAACAAACAAAATTTCAGTTTGATTGCTATCATAGATTAGTAGATATTGAGAACCGTCTAAATATTTCGGTTGGTCGCCATGTTTGATTTTTATATATGTAGCCCATAGAGTTATGTACTATTAGATGACGATTCTTGCATAGGTTTATTATTCAAACGTTCACTTCGATCGCATGATTAATACACAATAAAATAAAATTTCGCACAGCCGCCATTTTGAGATTATGTGAACAATTGAACTAAATTAGATGCCAGTGCATTACAATGTGTATAAACATTTACTGTACCATATTTCACTGCGCTCAGATGGTTAAATCGAGAGAAATGCCTATTAAAAATGTATCATTCGCTTGGCCGCCATGTTCGTTTTGTATTTTACAGGTTTGTAGAAGTCTCATAGTTGAACTTCTAGCAGTACGCTTTATCACCGTACACAATTTCAGGGTGATATCAGTAATAGTTTCGGAGATATAGAATGCCGGTGAAATATTTCGCACAGCCGCCGTTTTGAGATTATGTAAACAATTGAACTACATTGGATGCAATTGCATTACCATATGCATAAACAATTGCTGTACCAAGTTTCCTTGCTGGGTAAATCGCGAGAAAAGTCTATTTAAAAGTTTCAAATTCGCTTGAACGCCATGCTTATTTTGTAGTCAACAGGTTTTTGAAAGTCTCATAGGTGGACTTCTAGTAGTGCCCTTTATCACCGTACAAAAATGTTTAGGGTGATATAATTAATAGTTTCGGAGATATAGAATGCCGGTGAAATAATTCGCACAGCCGCCATGTTGGATTGGTGATACTTAATCAAATTTGAAGGGCACGGTCGGGGTCGGCCATATTAGTACTATGGTCTTATTGAGTTTCATTGAGATCGCTCCAGCCGTTTAGAAGTTATTAGGGGACAGACACATGGACAAAAGGTGATCCCATAAGCCTATTTTTTTTGTAAAATGAAAATAGGCTGAAATAGGTAAAAACCTAAGAATCCGATCCCTAGTGATGACTGTAGTGGTGTGTTTTACTGTATTTCTGACAGGGATTAGTGCTTTGGCGTAGTTGATAGCATGCTGAACTGTTGTGCCCAGGATAGCGGGTTCAAACCCGGCCAAAGTCGTCGGATTTTTAAGAGCGTTAAAATCATTCAGTGTGCCTTCCTTCGGAGGGGAAGTAAAGCCGGCGGTCCCATGTCATAGATTTATGGCATGTAAATGATCCTTCCACAGACTGAACTTGTGTGAAGGCAAATTTCTAGGTTAGATTTCGTTGGAACGCTCAATCGAAGTTCCAACGTTCACCACTAGGTATCAGTGACATCTGGTAGCGAAAGATGGAACTACTTGAAATTGAACGGAACTTGTAGCTCACCCTATGGGTGTCCGCTTGAAGCAGCTACAGCCTATCACGAGCCGAACATGTCCTCGGACACTCCCGGCACTAAATGCCATACGATAGTTAAATAAATAAATAAATAAATACCGACAGGGATGAGGTAGGTGCCCCGGGACCTGAAGTAAGGTACTGTCCAGGTGATAAGCAACATTACACTACCTCATCTAAGAGGACAGAAAGTTCTTGCTTGATAATGATCTAGAATGCTGAATAATGAAACTCTGAGCAGTGTGCCACACCCCGACTTAAGTCTCGTCAACCTGCATGGAGAACCGCTTTAAACCTGGCATCCGATGTATTCGATCCTATGGATACGTGGAAAGCAAATGGGATATCTTCACCCCAACGAAGGTTTCTACGAATTGACAACCAAACCTAAAGCCAGCGGGTTTCAACCTACCTCGCGCCACATGGTGCAAACTTAATCGTATACGATGTGGGATAGGAAGAACAGCCAATAATCTTTACAAATGGGGACGGCAAGATTCTCCTCACTGCGACTTCAGCGAAGTAGCCCAAACAATCCAGCGCTGACTGTCCACTTCGTGCTTTCTCTGGATCTTTGGAAGATGATCATGATGCTGATAATAATTCTTGTTTTAAGGAGCCTAACATCTAGGTTATCGGCCCCTTATGAAGTGGGTGAAAGATGAGATGAGAAGGAAAACTATAAGTAATACTAACTACAGACTTACATACTAGAAGAAGAAATGGTAAACAAATAAAGGATAAGGCAAATAAAGGACAGGAAGAATGGGGATTGAGGGACTTGGAAGAAAGGAGAGCCATGAAAGGCAGATAGGAAAGGGAAATAGTAGATGGACTGTCTCAAAGTCATTGAAAAAACGGGAACAAATGGACCCAGCTCAGGAATCCCTCAGGATCGCCTACTCCTGAACTCACAAGTCGTGAGCCTTTGAGGGTGTAGCACTATGCAGGGTGCACCAGAAATAGTAGGGCTACATACACCCTGCCTCCTTGAGGGCCATGAGCAGCAGGCAGGAGATAACATAAGAAAGAAGGCAGAAGGAGGCTACCAGGAAAGTCGAGACAAGGGCTAATTAAGGCGGGAAAGGAAGACACTCCCTAGGCCTCGGATACCCTACTACTGTCGGGGTTGGAAGAGAACAAGAGTTGTCCACGGGACGTCGACAGGAAATAAGACGAAGAGGAGTCCGGCACAAGTAAGTGGAAGCAATGCCGGACTCAGCTGGGGTCCCGGGGTCGCCAACCCACGTCTCACTAGATATGAGCCCGTAGGGGACCTCTGGAAGAGCTTAAGCAGTTGTGTGGCTGGCAAACTTTGATATTGAAATTTAGTATCATTTGTACTGCATATAGAGTATGATATTTATTTGATTTTCTATATAGCATCATACGCTAAATAAATAAATAAATAAATAAATAAATAAATAAATAAATAAATAAATAAATTATCCAGGTATATGAAGGAAGAACCAGAAAATTGGACCTGGCCTACAAACTAACCCAGAATAAATACAACAAACGAGCTTTATCATACAAGGCCAAAATCAGACACTACAAATCGGTAGCACAACCTGAAGGATTGTACGCTTCAGAGTGTCTTATTTTAAGTGAAAAGGGAGAACTTCAAGTACTAGAGAAGAAAGAAAGGAGGATTCTAAGAAAAATACTTGGACCACAGAAGACTACTGATTTGATATGGAAGAAGAGGAAAAATGAAGAACTTTACAAGTGTACTGAAATGATCACAGACGTAATGAAGAAGTGGAGGCTAAAGTTATACGGACATTTACTACGAATGGATCAAGGTAGACTGACCAAAAGGATCTTCAGCTACATCATGGGATTAAAGGTCACATCTAAATGGGTAGATGAGGTGAAGAGGGATGCAGCGGAAGTTGGAATTACTCCACCGATGGCCTACGATAGAAGAGAGTTCCGCAGTCGAGTTGACGGAGTAAAATCATTTCAGGAGAAACCACCAAGAAGGAGGCCCAAACGGATCATTTCCGAGGAGGAGAGAAAACAAAGAAGGGACAGGATGAAGAAATTCTGGGAAGGGAAGAGAAAGAAAGCCAACAAGTCTTGAGTTCCCTGCGGTCCATAGTTGGCCGAATTCGATAATTTAAAAAAACGGTAATTGCCTGGAGGGAGTGTAGATAAACCCGGGGTAGAACCACACTCAGGACAGATGCTGTAAACGCTGGGATTCGAACCTTCAATCTTTGAACTTGTTGCAGCATCCCCGTCACAGACGTGAAGCGTGATTTAACGTACATGGCTAAGTCGCAAAACCCCTAAATGAATCAACAACAACACAGGTCTATACTATTTTTACTTTCTTGGTTTTGACTCTTATTTTACATGTATATTGTTCATATGAATTCAGAAGTGCCACTACTTTTGTCCTATCACATACCAATTTCTTATAATTGCAGTAATTTTGATTAACGAGATATTGCTAAATTTCACAATATCCCTACTGTTGGCTGATAAAACGTGATGATCTTTCTAGAGTGAACATGAGAGAAAGCAATATAAGAAGCTTTGAATCCAAGCAGCAACGGTGCCTTTGACTTAATCATACAAGTGAACACAAACTGGTATGTATTTGTTACAATATGTCTTACGTTAATGTGTTTATTATTTCCATGTACTAAACTCTGCCTGCTGTAAAGAAACAATACAATGCAGATTTTCAAGTTCACGCATCTTGTAATGATTTCTTTAATATGTGGTTTTTTATCGTCATGAATTCCATAACGCGAGACCTGCAGAAGTGTGTCCCATGGACATTGCTATACGCTGATGATGTGATGCTTGCGGCAGACTCCAGGAAGGATCTTGAAACCCAAGTGCAGACATGGCATGATCGTCTGCAAGGATTCGGTCTTCGTTTGAACATCCACAAGAGTGAATACCTCGAAACGATTCCATCCCCTGGGACTATAGGTATTAATGGAGCTCCTCTTACCAAGGTAAATACATTCCGATACCTAGGTTCACGATTGCATAGCGACAGCTCTGTGAATGAAGATGAGCGAGCACGAATCAATGCGACTTGGATGCGATTCAGAAATCTTTGTGATAAGGAGATGCATATCCACCTAAAATCAATGATATACCGCACAATGGTGAGACCAGTTGCATTATATGGTACCGAGTGTTGGCCAGCACCTAGAAGTGCTGAGCACTCACTTCATGTATGTAAATGCGGATGCTGCGAATATCTTTAGACATTTGTCTGCTCGATCATATCCCCAACACAACGATTCGACATATAGCTGGGGTGGCTCCAATCAATGAGAAATTGCAGGAACGGAGACTCCGTTGGTACGGACACGTTGTCCGTGCACCACAAAGTTCAGTCATCGGCTCGGCCTACCATCTTACGGTCGACGGCCAGAGACAGCGTGGGAGACGAAAATTGCGGTGGCTGGACACTATTAACGCAGATTTACGATCAAGAACCTTGAAATCACGGGAAGCATTAGATCGCAATGGCGTGCATTGATCCAAAAAGCGGACCCCATTCCTACGGGATGACGCTAAGTAGAAGAAGAAGATGTGATACAGGAATATAGAAGACATTTCCGTAATGCATACACTTTCAATATACAAAATCAGTTAATGAATCCAAAAGGGACTCCAAAAATTTTACTTTGTAGACCTGTGTAATCTTAAAATGGCTTACCTTGCTTACCTTATCAATTAGCAGGCACTTGGAGTATTCTTTAAAAGTTGAAGCTAGTATCTCGCAGATTAACCCCGGGAGACTCAAGTGGTTGAGGTTAACAGCGCGCACTTTCAGGGAGGAAACTAACCTGCGCTCCACGAATACAAATGTGTGCGAGTTGAGTGAGTGTGGACATCTGTCTGTGCCTTAGATAACAGCAGTGACGTCAGGTAATGGAAGAGGTGCTTTACAGGTATATTCATGTTTCTTTACTTAATGGTACAGCATCAAAACTCAAAACCACACTTGCCTGCTTGTGTCGCAAATAGAGAATGTTCAACGGATGATTCTAGAACTATAATAATAATAATAATAATAATAATAATAATAATAATAATAATAATAATATCATAATTTCGTAATATCGTATGGCCTCGGGTGCCGGGTGCAATTGTTATTTGTTATTTGACACCCAAAGGGTAACTTGCATGTCAAATTTTGTTGTTCCTTGAAGCACTATGAAAGTCAAGGAGGTTAGATATCTAAGCTCCGTGAACACTATAGCACTTTCTAGTAGAGAAATGAGGAACTTTGTGTTGGGTAAATCCCGAGATTAAGGTTGCCATTATGAACACCACCTACTGAATTCAAATGGGTTCTTTGACATGCCAAACATCGTATGACATCGTGTCGTAATTTTTCCGCCTCTCAAAAAGTGGTCAGGAGCGAACCTGCAAGCTTGGGGTTAGTAGACCGACACGTTGGCCACCTACCCACCGTGGCAAGCATTCTAGAACTTACAATAGTGGACAAAGATAGTGCACAACATTATTTTTTTGAATATTTGATTTTCTTAATATAATCTTCAAATAATTGTTGTCGTTTGAGTCTTCAGATTTTTGACTGGTTTCCTGTTCTGAGCTAATCATTTCATCTCTTACATCCGAGGCAATCAGTACTATTCTCGGTCTATCCTAATATTTCTTGTCCTCAACCCTGCCACCCGAAACTAAGATTGCTATTCCTGGGTGTCTTAGTATTTGTCGTTCAAACCTATCTCTTCTCTTCATTATCAGTCGCCAGAAACATCTCTCCTCTCCCTCTCGTCTTAATACCTCTTCATTTGTTACACTATTTACCCGTCTGATCTTCATCATTCTCCTGTAACACCACATTTCAAATGCATCTATTCTCCTCTTTTCTGCTGCGTTTACAGTCCAAGTTTCACTTCCATAGAGTGCCGTGCTAGAGGCAAAGACTTTAAGAAATGACCTTAATCTACACACTCTATCTGAAAAGTTCGGTGAATGGGTCTATGTTACGAACGAATTGTTGGCTTACCTGAAACAGCCGTTATTATCCTTCGAAGTAATCCCCGTGGATGGTTATGCACTTCTTAGAACGACTGTACAAGTCCTGGCATAGTCTTCCTGAGGGATAGCCTTCAGTTGGGTCGTCACATTACGTTGGATGTCCGAAATGTCCGAAAACCTCTGACCCTTCAGGGCTTTTCGGCGACCCTGGACCCCGATACTCCATACTTTGACGTTTGCCTTCGAGGTCGTACCTCAGGCACCAGGTCTCGTCACCCGTGACGATGGTTTTCAGGACCATTACATTCCACGGAACATTCACCCTTCTCACTGCCACCCGTCTATCAGTTGTGCAAGGCACGTTGCATAAATTCACCCTTCTCACTGCCGCCCGTCTATCAGGTGTGCAAGCCAGGATGCATAAATTCACGCTTCTCTCTTGCTTTCAATGTAGAGTTTTGACGACCCAAACTGAAGGCTAATCCTAAAGAAGACTATGCCAGGAGTTTCCAGGACTTGTTCAGACGTTCTCAGAAGTGTATAACCATCCACAGGGTTTACTTCGAAGGATAGTAACTGCTGTTTCAGGTAAGCCAATGATCCGTTCTTAATATAGACCCATTCACCGAACTTTTCAGACAGAGGGTGACTATTTATCATTGATTTGACTTCGTAAATATTAATGTGATTATCGAAGGGCTAAAAATATTTACGGCACTCCTTATTGTACGACGTCGCATCGTATCATTATCTTCATAAAGTGGCCAAGAATCCCCTGCAGGGGGTTGAGGATCAATCACATGATGCATTTATACTCATCGACTGGAGATGCGTTGATTTTTGCGACTTTACACCCTTGTTTACTCACTTTCGTAGAATTATCTTTCGTTGCTTAGTAGTTAGTACTCTTGGCTGTCATCGCGGAAGCCCGTATTCTATTTTCGCCTCTGTCAAGAAGTATAATTCTGGTCTGAGGGCTGGAACGGGGTACACTCAGCATCGTGAGGCAAAACTGAGAAGAGGAGTTTTCGATTCCCACCTCAGCCATCCTGGAAGTGGTTTTCCGTGGTTTCTCCACTTCTACTCCAGGCAAATGCCGGGATGGTTCCTAACCTATGGCAACGTTCGTCTCCTTTACAATCCTCACTTTACTTACAAGTTATCAGACAAATTCCATACATACCCAAGTACACGGAGCTCCATATCCACGATGTCGCAAATGCCTTAAAAGAATTAACAACAACAACAAAACAATAGTAAACGAAAAATTGTTATATATAAATTAGAAGATGAATATTACATGGGTTTATTATTCAATCGTTCACTCCAATCGCATGATTCGGAAACAAACAAAACAAACAAATATTTTAAAATTTTGCACAGCCTCCATCTTGTTGTTATGAGAAAAATTGAATTGAATCAGATGCCAGTAGATTAAATCTTGTACAAACATTTATCCTACCAAGTTTCACTTTGCGCGGTTGATTAAATCTCGAGAAAATGCCATTAAAATATTTCAACTTCGCTTGACAGCCATGTTGACTTTGAACTTACCATGTTTTAAAATACCACATAACTGTACTTAACTGAGTATTCTCTATCACCGTACAAAATTTTAGGGCGATATCAGTAACAGTTTCGGAGATATAGAATGCCGGTGAAATATTTGGTACAGCCGCCATGTTGGATAGGTGAGACGTATTAAAATTTGAAGGGCACGGTAGAGGTAGGAGAAAATAGTACTACAGTATGTTCTTTTAAATCACCCCAACCGTTTAGATATTATTAGAGAGGGACACACACACATACATACACACATACACACAGAAAAAAGGTGATCTCATAAGCCTATTTTCTCATAAATGAATGTAGGCTGAAAAATTACTATTAGGGCATGGAATAACGTATAAAGATGTTACTAGTTCTAAAGAACAACAAAACAATTACCTTTTGACAAAACCGCACAATTTGCTTGCGCTCCGTGCCCAATCAGTTGAGCCATTTCTTCGAGATAGCGATTCTCCGTGTTGCTACATCCCCCTGGTATGTTTGCTTCAGTTCAAGGAACTTGAATATGCAGATGCACGCTTCACAAATTCCATCAGCAAGGATGAGCCCTTATCTCTGCATCACAGCGTATACTCCTTGCGATAAGACTATCGATACCAGCTCATCGATACTGTGATGTGTGTTCGGAACAAGACATTCACCGTTGATCACTCTCCCAGTTGGTGTGCATAATGTATTCTCCTCTTTGAGCAATCCCCACAAATGTTTGGCATTCATAAAATACAAAGCAAATTAGTCATAAAAAAAACCTCTACAAATCAAAATTAGTAAAAAAACAAAAAAAACAATCACAATTTACCAATAAAAGATCAAAGTAATAAAACGAATAATTCCGGTACTTTAAACCTTTATGGGATAGTGGTCTCTATATTAACCTCCTGTCATAAGGACAGTTTATGCTTTCAAAGATGCTGATAGTTGAAAAATATAAAAATTAAATATATAAGAACATAAATTGAAAATTAAATATAAATATATAAACATTAAACTTAGAGAAACAAAAAGTGAAATTATGAACAATTATAATAATTAAAATAAATTAAAATATAGAACCACATAAAAGTAAAAACATATTTTTGCCCCATAAAAAGTTAAATCTAAAAATACAAAATCAAAATTACTCAAAAAAATTCAAAATGTCCAAAATCAAAATCCAAAACGAAAAAACAATCACAATTAATCAAAATTAGTGAAAACCAGCTCAAAAATTCCAAATAAATAAATAAATAAAAATTAATCTTGTGAGAGATACTAGGGCCTGAAAAACGAAACGATGGTACATGAGGATCTATATGACAGGCAGAGAAGATCACGGACACCATGCGTAAGAGGAGACTGCCCATTAGGGCACCTCATAAGAATGGATGAGAATCGAATAACGAAAAGAATCTTTAATTACATCACCCAGCTAAAGGCGACTACAGTGTGGGTAATAGAAACGAGAAAAGACTTGGAGGAAGTTGGCGTACATGCAAAAAACATCTGGAATAGGGCTATGTTTCAAGCTACAATTGATAACTTCAAGGGATTCAAGGAAAGACCCAGTAGAACGAGCTAAAACACCTGGTCGGAAGAAAGAAGGAAAGTATGAAAACATTCAGGGTGTAGAAAAAAGAACTGAACTGCAAATAAATTGTTTTCCGTGGTCCACAGTAGGCCAAACTCGAAGAAAGAAGAAGAAGAAATTAAAAAAAAGTCAAAATCCAGTCTACATTCTGCTAGCCTAGAGAGTGAAATAAAAATTGACGTAAGTGGTATTTTCAAAATTTATTTTTGAGACATATTAATTTACGGAGACCCAGGCCCAGGACAGAAAACAAGAGAATAAAAGATAAAAATAACCCTAGAATGGTAGCGGATACACTTGTGCTTCCCCCACTTATTCCTTTCGTCCAATTCCCAAAATACTATGTAAATTAGTCTAAAAGAATAAAAAAATAGTCAAAATCCATGAAACCCCCAAAAAAGATTCAAAATCTGTCAAAAAAAACAGGTCAAAAACTAAAAACATCTAAAAATACTTAAAATCTAAAAAAAGAAGACAAAAATTAGCCAAAATACAAAAATAATCATCAATATTAGTCAAAAAGTCCAAAATAAAACACAAAAATCACAAATTAATAAAAATTCAAAAATAAAACAATGACAATTAGGCTGATCAAAATTAGTGAAAACCTGCTCAAAAATCGAAATAGATAAATAAGTAAAAATAGACAAAATAAACAAAAAAAAACATAAACAAAAATCAAACAAACAAAACAGGCTCCATTGTGCTAGCCTAGCGAGTGAGATAACAGTTGACGTAAGTGGTATTTATTATGAGTTTCTGGAATAATAGTCGTCACCGATGCGAAGCGCTACCGATAACAACCTTGCAATTAGCGCTATCTGTCTAGAGTTAACCTAAGTATGAATAGATACGAATATAACAACGTGTGCCCAACTCCTTATTGACAAAGTTTAAGATAATCTGAAAACTAATTCCTTAAGCCAATAAAATGTACTTTTAATTACAGCACAGTGTACGGGTTTCGAGCACATGATTTGGAAATTAAGGTTATAAGATAGAAAGAGATAAAGAATCAAAGAATATATTTGATCAAACGAACTTTAATTTCATTTAAGTTCGACGATGTCGAAATGTAAATATTATATGTCAGAAAACTGTACTATAATGAGGCTCATTATAGTACAAGTTTTCCTTATGGGACAGTTTCTCCCACCAATCAGAGCTCAAGAAACAGTTGTGTGACCAATTAGGTGAGGATAGCATCGCACCTACGCTGACTTCCATGGCCTCCTTCACTGCGTGGCTAGTGTCATTGTGGGGTATTTGAGGAGGCCATGGTCAAATACAAGGTATTCTCTGCGTCCCATGTGCTCTGTTGAGAACATAAAACTGGTGAAATCTCGACAGATAGTTATGAATATTTATGTTCGAACATAAAATTGTTATAATTATCGTCGAACATAAACATACTATTAAATCTGTAGAAGAATTTCCATTTTAACAAGTAGTTCCGTGAAGAACTATACAGCCTATTTTCATATATCCTACTTATGTTAATTGACACTATCAACATACAAAATTTCAGTTTGATTGCTGTAATAGATTCGTAGATATTGAGAACCGACTAAATATTTCGGATGGTCGCCATTTTGGACTTTATATATGTTGGTCCTAGAGTTATGTACTGTTACATGAAGATTATTGTGTACTGAACCCGTTGAGCTATGGTTCATGTGATATTTTTTATAACAGAACATTTATGATGGCATGTTGTACCTTTGAACACACCCAGAAAGCCACGTGGAGCTGAGAGCTCACGCTATACTCTTTGAAGTAGCGGTGAATTGCACTTTTGACTTTGGTGAAAACTGCTAATTATTTATCTGAGGTCTTATTAATTAATTTTATCTTTCCACAAGACTCAGAATATTCAATTTCGTCATGCTGCATTATTAAAACATTTTGGTGGAGAATGTTACTTTTACTTAAGGTAAGGTAATACCCTTGCAGATACGCAAACAGGAACGTAAGTAGTCGCTCAACGACTTCGTTTTGACGACCTACTTTCTAGAGACACTCAGTGCCTTGCACTACGTCTGGAGAATCCGCCCTGTATAGGGGTGGAATTGTATTTGTCCTACAAGACGTAGAGAATATCCGCTGTTGAGCGTTGAAAGTGATTATCAGGTGCCATCGAGCACGCGAATACTACTATTCTCTGTTATCTAAGCACAGTGAGCCAAAGAAGAATTATGGGAAATAATAATTGGCAAGTATTAGTGAATTGCATAACATTGCCGTAACACCACATTTTGTACCCACGTGTTTGTGGAGGGCCAAGTGCCTAGTGGAAAATATACAGGCAAATGTGTTACAACTATTATGAATAAGTGTGATTATGATTGTATAACATATTTAAATTGCCAAAGTGAATTTATCATTTCAAAAACGACGCATAATTCACGGATGCTACGTGATATAAAAGTAGCGTCACTAGCACGTGAAGAATTATAAAGCAGTGTTAGCTCACATGTTAATTCACATCGACGAAATAAAGGCTGTGTCATATACTACAATCAAAGCCTATAACATTTACGACGAACATTATATTTTTGAAAGTGAAAGAATGAATTATTACGCAACTTATTTCACTATCCACGTGATTGGACTATTCTTCACCATGTTTGAGACAGTCAACATGGGCTAATACCATCACGGTATGAGGGTGATGTTTCTACGGGAACCAGCATGATGGTGGAACTTTCAGAACAGCGAACGACAAGGAAGGAACCAAGAATGCCATTTCCAGGCATATTCATTACATCCACGAAAGTTGTCGACAGGGACAGATCGAACCCTGGTCTTTGGAGGAGTCCAGATGGGAATCCTGATGAGGATAATACCGTTCCAGAGAGCCAGAGAGGATTTTGTACAACCCTTGTTGTTGAATAGAGGGCTGAGTGAGAGCTTCTCCATTTCGTGAGTTTTTGGATACCCCTTTCTTGTTCTAGTTTCTGGTGGTATAGTAGATTAAAAGTAGTTTGTGAACCAACCGAATTCAGTGTTAGCCATTTTTCTAGGTAGGGAATGTAACTAGTTTAATTAGATGTCATTTATTTCAGTTAGAGTGAGACACCCTTGGGTCAGACATTTTGGTCAGCCCTGGTGCAGCCTGATGAACGTCGTAGAACGTCAATGCCTATCTTTTGCTAAACGTGACCGTAGTCATTTGAGGCTACTTTGTTCAACCCTATTTGGGGTAATTTTCAAGTCTTTGCTGACTTTAGTTATGGCAATCAGATGCCATGGTTATTAGTTAACTGCATTCGTTGCAGCCATTCTTTGTTACACCCCTGACTGTCGTTAGAACGGTCGTATCAGTTAGGTAGTCAACTGTAATTACCAGTTTTGTAACTGCATTATATTTCATTTTGAATAAGCTCAGAAGCTATTATTGGTCAAGTGTGAACCTTATAATTAGAAAGAATGTTTCGTTGTCAAGCATCGAACCCAGTTCCCATCGTATCATTAAGCAGATCCAGAGTGTGAGATCTGCGTCACAATTGTTATTTTGTTAGTGTCATGTGAAGACACGCATTCATTTGATGTTGTACAAGCAACTACTGAATTATATTTTTGAGAGCAAAGAGCTCCAGTAATAGTAACATTACTATCATTTACTCGTCTTCGGTTTGGAAGACGGAATTACATTATTGTATTCAGATTTATAGCGTGTTTTTATACACGTATTCTTCGAGGTTTTTAACCTGTGGTAAAGTTTATTATTAAGAGGCCAGATGTATAGTTTTATTTGTTTAAATCGCCGGCCTTGGAGAGTCAATGTGTTGTGTCAGTGAAGCGCAGGAATGTTGAAACCTGCTAGCGACATAAACTGGTTTGAGACCCAGTGCCCTTGAAAGCACGCCTGTTATATTGTGAGACGGAACTACTTTGACATGAGACAGAATACGATTTGTATTCGCAGTTCCTTTCATTGCAACTTAGCTTATGGAACTCAGTGTCCATTCTTGTATCTGATCACATGTTTTATAGATTGTTTTTTTGTTAGTTAAACGCTCTGCTGCGTGTACCGTCGTTTTGACGTGTACAGTATGTCAGGTTTTCTATAGTAAGTTGAAGAATACCCTGTTATAGCAGGAAGTTATTGTATGAAGGTATTTTGAGTATGCCTTGTCCGGGATTGTTCCCGTTAACTAGATGTTATTGGAGGGTAACTGTAGTGTGCAGGCCCGTCCCAGAGTTATTGAACGCGAGCTTTGCGCCGCTGGTAACTTGTGTTATTGTGTGTCCGAGTTGTTAGTACTCGTTGATTATATTCCGACTGTTGAGTCGAGGCTTTTTGGTGGAGAATGATCTCAGTGGAGACGCTCCGTGCCCAGGCTATTGTCAATATTATTCGCCATAAACCAACGATAAACCTAAACCGACATCTTAATAATAAAACGCATAATTTTGGTAAAACAAAAGCTAACTAACGAATTCTTTCTATCTAACTTTGTTCTTTTGCATTTTGGAACTGTTGACATAGCCGTGCAGATGAAGGTAATTTACTTTTGTGTAAATGCCAAGGACAGCTGACACTATTGAAGCGACCTGAAGCATGCACGAACCTTGAGTTCGCAGTTTGTGGAGCGCAGGCCATGCGATGTTAGACGTAGTCTTAACTACGCATTCGTCACCGTAACCACACACATATTAGATGACTATGGCTTACAAAGAGTAAACCAAGGTGCAGGCAGGCATTTTAATAAAACTATTGTGTCTATTTCATTACTTATTTATGATGTACAAGTGTATAAATCCTACATGTTACCTTATTGTGTGCTGTTAGCACGTAGTTTCTAAGGATAATTAATTGTTTTTTTTACATGGCTGTACACTTAGATTTGAATGTAATTGTTTTCTTTTACGGACGTCACCGCCGTAAATTTTGTCATTAATTGATAGGACTTAGCTAGATGAATTAACGTTAAATGTAAATGTTGAAATGGTATCATCCTAACTTATATTTGTTTTGCTACCCTGTTAAATGTAAATTCAGATATTAGCTTGATCTTGTAACTTGAACTAGGGACTTGCGTCGTACCAATTTTCCTAGCGTTGCTGTTGTTGCTTTATTATTGTGAGTTAAATCTTTCGCGAGGGTTTTCCGTAACTTCTCAGGTAGGGACCTGCTCTTTATTTTTGTTTGTTTATTAGCTTGCGGACTAGCCGATTGTAACCCTCCGAACTAGGCTAGGGGCTTGTGAATTTCATCAATAAATTTTCACGGTGTTTTACATAAGTCTGGATGTTTATTTTCTCAGTCTAGTTTTTAAGGTGAACCTTTCCTTAGGCAGTCTATGACCATCGTCACCATGTACCACGATCCCTGTGGACTACGGACTCTCGTGCCACTTTAGCCTATTTGGAAGTTCACCTGATCCTCACGGCATTTAAATTATGTGCTCGACGGGTGAGATGTTAGGGAAGTCATTGCGGTTGTTGGCTATCCTGACAACTCCAACCTTGACGGTTTCAGTACGTCTAGCATTCAAACTTCAATCGCATGATTAGGACACAAGAAGTAACAACAAGATTTTAAGATTTCGCACAGCTGCCATCTTATGGTTATGGAAACAATTGAAATGAATTAGATACCAGTGAATTAACATTCGTATAAGCATTTACTGTACCAAGTTTCACTGCACTCGAATGGTTAAATTGCGAGAAACGTCCATGTGAATATTTATACTTCGCGTCGCCGCCATGTTGGATTTGTGATCACCAGGTTATTGAATGTCCTATAGGAGAACTTATGTTCATAGCCCCTATGAACATAAAAATATTCAGTTTGATTGCTATAAAAGATTCGTAAATATTCAGAGCCTTCTAAATATTTCGGATGGTCGCCATGTTGGATTGTTAAATGTATAGCCATAGAGTCATGTGCCATTAAAGGAAAATTATTGTGCAGGTTCATTGTTCAAACTTTCACTTCGATCGTAAGATTACGACACAAGAAATAAAATCTTAATTTTAAAATTCGCACAGCCGCCATCTTGAGGTTATTTAAACAATTGAAATAAATTAGATACCAGTGCATTGCAATGTGTATAAATATTTCCTGTACCAAGTTTCAATGCATTTGGAACATTAAATCGCGAGAAAGGTCTATTTAAATTTTCAAATTCGCTTGGCCGCCATGTTCGTTTGTAGTTAACCGGTTTTTGAAAATCTTATAAATGAACTTCCAGTAGTACCCTTTATCTCCGTACAAAATTTCAGGGTGATACCGCAAATAGTTTCAGAGATATAGAATGCCGGTGAAATATTTCGCACATCCGCCATCTTGTGGTTATGTAAACAATTGAACGAAGTTAGATGTCGGTGCATTATAAAGTGTATAAACATATACTGTACCAAGTTTTATTGCGTTTGGTTGGTTAAATCGCGAGAAACGTCTATTTAAAAGTCGCAACTTCGCTTGGCCGCCATGTTGGTTTTGTATTTACCAGTTTTTCAAGAGTCACATAGGTGAACTTCTATTAGTTCCCTTTATCACCGTAAAAATTCCAGGGTGATATCGGTAATAGTTTCGGAGATATTGAATGCTGGTGAAATATTTCGCACAGCCGCCATGTTTGATTGGTGAGATGTAACAAAATTTGAAGGGCACGGTCGGGGTCGCCCGGAATAGTGCTATGAACTTACCGAGTTTCATTGAAATCGCTCCATCCGTTCAAAAGTCATTAGGGGGGACACACACATACCTCACACACACACACACACACACACACACACACGCACGCACGCACACACACACGGACAAAAGGTGATCTCATAAGCCTATTTTTTCAAAATTGAAAATAGGCTAAAAACAAGCGTTTTATAGCATATATTTTTAAATATCATTTAAGCCGGAAGTAATTTTTAAAATGTTATTTTGGAATGTGATAAAGCTTTTCATTTAAACACGGATTTTGTCAATTTTTCGGGTCTTCTAGCTTTTCAACTTTTGGCACCAATGTCAAAGTAACTTACCTTCACGTTTTTGCTCAACTGGACCCCAATAGTCTGAGTACTCTTAACGTCATTTAACAAGTAGTTCTGTGACGAACTAAAGAGCCTACTTATCTTAAAATTTAAGACTTAAGCCAATGATTTATATACAGTATATAGACGTATCTAGGATAATTACGAAATTAAGTTGGTAATACTAAGGTGGCTGAGAGCACTAACGCACTACCTCGTGTCTCGCTGGTATCGGGAGAGCGTGGGTTCGAAATCGGAAAAGAGTCGTGTGGATGCAGGACGGTTGCGGGGCGGATGCGGATAACTTATTGTTTATCTACGCAGGGCTCTAATAAAGGACAGTACTAGAAGTTCACCTATGGGACTTTCAAAACCTCATAACTTCGAATCCCACCTCGGCCGTCCTGAAAATAGTTTTCGTGGTTTCCTAATTTCACTACCAGGAAAATGCCGGGATGGTTCCTTTCAATAGGTCCTCGGCTGATTTCTTTCCAATATTCCTTCCCTGACCCGTCCTGAAAAGAAAGAAATACATGACCAATTGCATTAATAAAATTATTAAAAACCCTCTTGTCCAGCCTCCGTGGCTAAGGCGGCAGCACGCCGGCCTCTCACCGCTGGGTCCGTGGTTCAAATCCCGGTCTCTCCATGTGAGATCTGTGCTGGACAAAACGGAGGCAGACAGGTTTTTCTCCGGGTACTCCGGTTTTCCCTGTCAAAATTTCATTCCAGCAACACTCCCCACTATCATTTCACTTCATCTGTCATTCATTTAATCATTGCCCCGGAGGAGTGCGTCAGGCCTCGGCAGCCGGCACAGTTCATATCCTCGCCGCTAGATGGGGGCTTCATTCATTCCATTCCTGACCCGGTCGGAGACTGGAAGCAGGCTGTGGATTTTCTTCATTAAAAACCTCTTAACTACAAAACGAACTTGGCGGCCAAGCGAAATTGAAACTTTTAAATAGACCTTTCTCGAGATTTAACCATCCAAACGCAATGCAACTTGGTACAGAAAATGTCTAAGCACATTGCAATGCATTGGCATCTAATTTAGATCAATTGTCTACAGAACCTCAAGAAGGCGGCTGTGAAAAATATTTCACTGGCATTCTATACCTCCGAAACTATTACAGATATCACCCTGAAATTTTGTACGGTGATAATGGGTACTGCTAGAAATTCAGCTATGAGACTTCCAAAAACCTGTAAAATACAAACCGAATATGGCGGCCAAGCGAAGTTAAAGCATTTAATAGACTTTTCTCACGATTTAACCATATGAGCGCAGTGACATAATTATGGTACAGTAAATGTTTATCCACATTGTAATGCACTGGCACCAATTTTAGTTCAATTTTTCACCTAATCTCAAGATGGGGGCTGTGCGCCTTTTTAAAATTAAGTTTTCATCTCACGTGCATTAATCGTGCGATCAAAGTGAACGTTTGAATAATTAACCTACGCAACAATCGTCATCTAACAGTATATAACTCTATGGTCTACATATATAAAAATCCAAAATGGCTACCAACCGAAATATTTAGACGGTTCTCATTATCTATTAATCTATGACAGCAATCAAACTGAAATTGTGTATGTTGATAGAGCTATGAAGTTACGTTCATCTAGAGGACTTTCAATAATCTGGTTAGCACAAATCCAACATGGCGGTGACGTGAAATATAAATATTTGAATGGACATTTCTGGCGATTTAACCATCCGAGCGCAGTAAAACTTGGTACGGTAAGTGCTTATACAAACTTTAATCCACTGGCATCTAATTTATTTCAATTTTTTAATAACCGCAAGATGGCATCTCTGCGAAATGTTAAAATCTGATTTTCATTTCGTGTGTTCTAATCATTCGATAGATGTTTGAATACTGCACCTACACAATAATCTTCATGTATTAGTTCATAACTCTAAGACTTACATAATATAACAATCCAACAAGACTACTATCGGAAATATTTAGACGGTTCTCAATATCTACGAATGTATTACAGCAATCAAACTGAAATTTTGTATGTTGATAGAGGCAATTAACATAAGTAGGATATATGAAAATAGGCTTTAGTTCTTCACGGAACTACCTGTTACAAATTGTGAAAGGTACTGTAGGCTAAAATATGTTTTCAACATTTAAATATCCATGATTCAATATTTGAGTCATCTAGTATCAAAACCGGCCAAGTCACTGAAGGCATATTTTTCAGTATGGATGAAAAACCTCTAGAGACAAAGCAATGGTGGTCACAAAAGATTTTATTGCATAGTTATATCCGTAATGGTTTAATATTTAAGTTCTGCTATTTTGAGAAATCTGATTCATAATGAACCCATCTTTTTTGGTAATATTAATTTTGACTTGGCCATTTTTGTTGCAATTTGTTATACTTTTAGTCTTTTTTTGTAAAACTTTTCTTTTTAAATTCCAAACTCCAGTGAAAAAATGCAATTAAATTAAAATAAATTGACATTGTGATTACCTGTCTTTATTGCAATAAAAACGAAGGCATTCTGCTTAAATTGGATAGTAGCCTAATATATGAAGATGAACATCAGAAAGCTGAGGAGAATACAAAATAGGTATTATATCATTAAAAGTTAGTAGTTCACTTAGATCTTGAACACAGTAAAAGAAAATGAGTAACTTATTAAAATAGGAACAATATACACGTTACACTACACAATAATGACAAAAGACAAGCACACAGGATATACGATTGCTTTCGCGCCAATGTGGTAAGAAGCCCGTGAATAAGGAAGTCAGTGTTGGAAACTAAAAAAATACAAATTTTTATGACATCGAAGAGTATACAGTATAATGAACAATGTTGCCTACTGATATTATCACATTCTTGCATAATCTAACAACGCAAGATTCCAAACAATAATGCTGCGACATGAAGATTGCTACTCGTTCTTTGACATGGCCGGTTATGAAAGCACTGCCTGCATGACTTGGCCCATTTTGTTGCACGACCAAGAATTCAGTGCTCTGTAATACGAAGACATGGAAGATTTTGAAGCATATTCTTGTTTCGCCTGATAGTGCTATACTTCTACTTCAAATTGATAACCTTAACTCATTTTCGTAAATTTTGTGACTTGGCCGGTTTTGATACTAGACGACTCATTTGTCTGTGTAGGGGAACCTTAATTAAACATTATACAGGGTGTCTCAAAAAATGTACTCACACTTTGAATGCCTATAAAACATTATTTATAAACATAGAGACAAGTTTGAAGGCGTGAATTATAGAAGAGAAATGCAAGGAATGAATCATGTTGGCAAATAATCGTATTGATGACCGTCATTGTCCAGACAAAGCTGATAACCCGAACCAATGGATTCGCAAACGTCACGACACAGTTCATTTGGGATTTCACGACATTGTCTTTCAATTACCAATTTAATTGCATCAATTATTGTTCTTGGTTTTGTGCGATAAACTCTGTCCTTGAGGTATCCCCATATTAAGATGTCCATTGGCGTGAGGTCTGGGGAACGCGCAGGCTATTCAATAGAACCCCTTCGTCCAATCCCAGTGTTTGGATGAGGTGCATCAAGGTGAGCTCTGACGTCGCGATGGTTTGGGAGGTGCTCCCATCTTGCTGAAAGTAAGTCTCTTCATCGCCATCACCTAGCGTCTTCGGTGGCGTAGTTTGTAGCTTGCTGAACTGCTGTGTCCATGATTGCGTGTTCAAACCCGGCCGAAATCGTCGGATTTCTTAAGAGCATTAAAATCCTTCAGAATGCCTTCCTTCGAAGGGGAAGTAAAGTCGGCGGTCCCATGTCATAGATTTATGGCATGTAAAAGATCCTTCCATAGACTTAACTTGTGTGAAGCTAAATTTCTAGGTTAGATTTCGTTGTAATGCTCTATCAAAGTTCCAACGTTCACCACTAGGTATCATTGACATCAGGTAGCGAAAGTTGGAACTACTGTACTTGAAAGGAACTTGTAGCTCACCCTATGGGTGTCCGCGTGAAGCAGCCGAACACGTCATCGGACACTCCCGGCACTAAAAGCCATACGATAAATAAATAAATAAATAAATAAATAAATAAATAAATAAATAAATAAATAAATAATAAATAAATCGCCATCATCAAAGTGTTAGTACATTTTTTGAGACATCCTGTATTTACCTTTTTTAGCGACATACACAATCGATTCGAGCTATCAATACTTATCGAATTATACTGTAGCTTCATTGTGAAGGTAAGATCGGTCACACTCTCACATGCTGTGTTAGGAGTCCACTGTATCAGATATCGCGTGTAGTCTCCAAGAGGAACCCAACCGCAGACAGCCTGAATCAATACCGCTCTGGCAGAATTAAATTTCGTACTGTATAGGATTACCGTGCTTACTTTTGACTTCCACAGTTTGTTTTATTTCTTCTCCGCCAAAGACGAAGGAAAACACACTCAACTGAGTAATATCTACAATTGTATAAAGCGCTCGGATCAGCGTTCAGTGAGATAAGCGGTTTATATGACGATTGTTTATTTAATACAGGGTTGGAGAGTAACATGTTAGTGTAACGCTATTAATAGTAACCGTTCCTTTTGCAGGATCGAGGAGTAACGACGCAACTAGGAAACCGTTACTTTCGCAGTAACGAGGAGAGACAAAGTGACTATGAAACCGTTCCTTTTGCAGTAACGAGGAGTAACGACGCAACTGTGAAACCGTTCATTTTGCAGTAACGAGGAGAAACAAAGTAACTATGAAACCGTTCCCTTTGCAGTAACGAGGAGAAACAAAGTAACTATGGAACCGTTCCTTTTGCAGTAACGAGGAGTTACGACGCAACTGTGAAACCGTTCATTTGGCAGTAACGAGGAGAAACAAAGTAACTATGAAACCGTTCCTTTTGCAGTAACGAGGAGTAACGACGCAATTGTGAAACCGTTCATTTTGCAGTAACGAGGAGAAACAAAGTAACTATGAATCCGTTCCTTTTGCAGTAACGAGGAGTAACGACGCAACTATGAAACCGTTCCTTTTTCAGTAACGAGGAGAAACAAAGTAACGATGAAACCGTTCCTTTTGCAGTAACGAGGAGAAACAAAGTAACTATGAAACCGTTCTTTTGCAGTAACGCGGAGTAACGAAGCAACTATGAAACCGTTCCTTTTGCAGTAACGAGGAGAAACAAAGTAACTATGAAACCGTTCCTTTTGCAGTAACGAGGAGAAACAAAGTAACTATGAAACCGTTCCTTTTGCAGTAACGAGGAGTATTGGCCAAACTATGAAACCGTTCCTTTTGCAGTAACGAGGAGAAACAAAGCAACTATGAAACCGTTCCTTTTGCAGTAACGAGGAGTATTGGCGAAACTCTGAAACTGTGACATTTGCAGTAACACGGATTAACGGCGTGTCTATGAAACCATCCCTTTCGCAGTAACGAGAAGTAACGGCACAATTATCGAACCGTTACTTTTTCAGTAACAAAGAGTAACGACGTAACTATTAAACGGTTTCTTTTGGAGTAGCAAGGGGTAACGATGTAACTCTTAAACCGTTACTTGTGCATTTACAAGGACTAACGACGTAACTATTTAACCGCTACTTTTGCAGTAGCAAGAAGTAACGACGAAACTATGAAACCGTTACTTTTCCAGTAACGAGGAGTAACCACGTAACTGTGAAACCGTTCCTTTTGTAGTAACGAGGAGTAACGACCTAACTATGAAACCGTTATCTTTGTAGTAACGAAGGGTAATGACGTTACAGTGATTCCGTTACTATTCAGTATGAAGGAGTAACGGCATAACTATGAAACCGTTACTCATGCAGTAATTAGGTGTAACGACGTAACTATTAAACCGTTACTTTTGCAGAAACAAGGGGTAAAGACGTAACTGTAAAACTATTCCTTTTGTAGTAACGAGGAGTAATGACGTAACTATGAAACCGTTACTTTTAACAGTTACTTAATAACTGAAGTCCTCGTTATATTTTTCCTAGATGCATGAAACGGGCAGCGCAGTTTTGGGTGATTTTTTAGGGGCTTGGCCGATTCAGCCTTGTGTGGTTTGGGTGTGTGTGGAGAATTGGTCTGATAACATTTGTTATTGTCGTGTCAGCAGTAGTGTTTGCATTTGTAATTTAGGCAACCGTGAGTCCTAAGTTTAAAACCCTCCCAGAATTTGCAAGGAGTAGAAGTGAAGAAACCACGGATAACCACTTTTAGAATGGATGAGGAATCGAAACCACATCTTATCAGCTTTGCTATCACGCTCATCATTTACAAATTACTGTGATTATTTTGTTCTAATTTAGCTCACAGGAAATATACATTCTAGCTTCCCTTATACCTGATACTGAGATGCACGTTACGGGTCACCCGGTGCAGGGAGACACACAAGATATACGAGATGGAAATTCATAAGATCGCGCGCGCGGAGAAATAATTCTCGCTCGCCTGGAGAGAAGAGAATTGATATTCTGTTTTAAATGGGATCAAAGTGAACGTTCCGTGACGCTCTATATCTCTTATCGAACCGGCGACCCACCTTTTAATATCCTCTGCAATTCATATGGCGCCCAATAAGAATATCCGCAGTTGTTTAAGGGGACTCTAAGTCACTGGAGCACAGTATCTTTAGTAAGGATACTGAGTGATATAGAATGAACGCTTCTGAATAACGCTGTAATAGTTAGTTTCTCAAGACGGAATATGAAAGAGAAGTTGGTATTCACAAAGGTGTAAGGCAAGGCTGCAACTTATCACTAGGGCTAGGATTTTTAGGTGCTTAACATTGGGGAAGATATTTATTTTTTATGTATTAAAACACCTAAAATATGTGACAAAAAAGTAAAAATGTGTAATTATAATTTAGCTTATTAATGTGAATATAAACAATATGCAGTATTCACAAAGGAAGACGGAGAGGAGCCCGGCACAAGTAAGCAGAAGCAATGCCGGAATCAGCTGGGGTCCCGTGGTCGCCAACCCTTGTCCCACTAGATGTGAGGGGGGGATTGTAAATGGTACAATCTCCGTCTTCATGATGAATGTCAATAAATGCAAAACTAATATAATGGAATGCACCCGAAAGAAATCAGAAACCATTTTGGCATCGAATTAGCAGGTGAAAAGGTACTTAAGAAGAAAAATAACTAGTGATGGACGAAGTAAAGAGGATGTAAAAAGTAGGTTGGCTCAGGCAAGGAAGATATTTCTACAGAAAAGAAATCTGTTGACATCATAGATTAAGGTATTAGGAAGTCATTTTGAAAGCCTTTGCCTGGAGCATAGTACTCTATGGAAGTGAAACTTGGACTGTTGGCGTAGCAGAAAGGAGGAGAATAGAAGTACGGTATCTGATATGTGGTGTTACAGGAGAATGATGAAGCTCAGATGTGTAGATAGAGAAAGAAATGAAGTGGTATCGAGACGAGTGGGCGAGGAGAGATGTTTCTGGCGACTGCTAATGAAGAGAAGTTGGTTGGTTCCTCAGTTTAGGGCTGTGACAACGCGGTCATATAGCCCCGTGTACTTTGAGTAGCCTATGGGTAGAATCTGTCTGATAACCGGTGTTAATTGTGATGGCTGTATTAGAGCATGTTATCTGTCGTTCAGGTAAGGACTGCAGACGATCAATTTCAAGAAGTTCCAACTTTTCCTACCAAATGCTACCGTCAACGACACCTAGCCGAGGACGTAACTTAGAGCGTTAATTAAATCTAACCTAGAAATTTAGCTTCACACAATTTTAGTTATTGGAAGGTTCTTTTATATGCCATAAATATATGACATGGGCCCTCTGGCTTTACTTCCGCTCCAAAGGAAGGCATATTGAGGGATTTTTAACGCTCTTAAAAATCCGACGACTCCGGTTGGGTTTGAACCCGTGAACTTGGGCACCGCAGTTCAGCAATCTACCAACTACGCCACTGAAGCCACCCCAATGAAGAGAAGAGATAGGTTAGTAGGTCACATACTAAGACACTCAGGAATAGCAAACACACAGTAGTTATGGAAAGCAGGGTCGAGGACAAGAACTTTAGGGGTAGATCAAGGTTAGAATATGTTAAACTGATTACCTCGGATGTAAGTTGCGGTAGGTATGTAGATATGAAACGATTAGCTCAGGGCAGGGAGGCATGGAGCGCTGCTTCAAACCAGTCCAAAGACTGAAGTCTCAAACAACAGCAACAATAGTAAGCGTTACTTTTTACGGTAATTAGGGTAACGACGGCATTTACTATATTCAGTAGCTGCGACTGTAACGCCAGGCTATAAATGATATTTGGCTTCCCCAGCTAAGTAATTAAAACTCAGAAAATCGTGTGTACTCCTAGCAATTTGCAAAAGTTGGCATCAGAAGGGTTCAATTTTTGCAAGAATCATAACATTGGTCAGCTGGAACATCGTAAATAATCGTTACTTATGGCATATTGGCCCTCACGGCCAGTGAATTAACTCAGCAATTTTTCTAGGTTTGTGCCGGTTTAATTCACTGGTCGTGAAGGCCAATATACAATCTTATTTTGGACCCTTTACCTGGTATGGGCACAAACATTATAGTTTTGATTTCCCTCAAAATAAAATATATATATATAGGCTTATGAATTTATATTTAGATTAATGAAGACCCAGAACATATAGACATGTTAAGCCTATCACCCTGCCCTCCCCCTCCCCCTTCATGGATAAGTTAAACATTATGACATTTACATTTTTTTTTTAATGCGAACGAAGAAACTCAGCACTGAGGTACAACAAGTAGTTCCGTGAAGAACTAAATAGCCTATTTCAATATATCCCACTGGTTATTTCCATTAAAATTCTCCAGAATATTACAAGGATTTTGCAAGAAACATCTATATAAATATTTAGATTTCGCATCGTCACCATGTTGGATTTGTGTTCATCAATTTCTTGAAGAGCCCACAGGTGAACTTATGTTAATAGCCTCTATTAACATACAACATTTCAGTTTGATTGCTGTAATAGGTTTGGAGATATTGAGAAACGTCGAAATATTTCGGATGATCACCCTGTTGGATTGTTCTATGTGTAGGCCACAGAGGTATGCACCATTAGATAAAGAAAACATTACATAGATTTATTATTCAAACGTTCACTTCAGTCGCATGATTAGAAAACAAAACAAACAAAAAATTAAAATATCGCACAACCCCCCATCTTGTTGTTATATGAAAAATTGAATTGATTCAGATGCCAGCAGTTTATATCTTGTATAAGCATTTTATCCTTGAAAGTTTCACTGCGGTCGGTTGATTCAATCTCGAGAAAATGACATTTAAATATTTTAACTTTGCTTGGCCGCCATGTTGGTTTTGACTTACCATGTTTTTGAGCATCACATATCTGAACTTAAATAAGTATTTTCTATCACCGTACACAATTTCAGGGTGATATCAGTAATAGTTTCGGAGATATAGAATGCAGGTGAAATATTTCGCACATCCACCACTTTGGATTGGTGAGACGTATTAAAATTTAAAGGGCACGGTAGTAGTTAAGGAAATGTATGTTTTGAATATTGCGTAATCGCGAGGACATATTGCATCATCATGACGTCATCTGATAGCTATGCGGATGTGAGCACGTGCACGTGCACATGTTAGCGTGGGAAGAGGTTGACCTTTAACTGCTTGAAGCAGATAACCTTTGGGTAACCGCTTGAAGCAGATAACCTTTGACTTATTTATGTGATAGAGATAAAAATTAATGGGTGTTGATGTCATCTGATACCCATGCAAGTGAGCAGCTGTGCGAGCGATCACGTGATATGTCTGCAGTGTTCGTGTGAGACGTGGTTGACGCTTTTGTAAGAGAGCGGAACTTTTAAATGATTATTTATAGATGAGTTTTTTTTTATATTTATTAAAAAACAAAAACAAAACTAATAGGTCATTCGCTTTTTAGTATCTCGCTAACCAATAATGCGAGTTAAACATATGGGGTGTCGTAGGACTCGTAGTGAATTCTCCTTTTGTATGAACGAGGTATGACAAACCCCAAAATAAAAACTAGCCTTACCCGCGGAGAAATAGTATTTTTTTGTATGTATGCACGCCGGTGGCTTTTGTCAAAAGGGCCTAACTACACTTTTGTTAATATTTTCTGAACCCCTGATGGGATTTTGCCATAGGCAGTATCCTAGCACTTGGGGTGACGCCTCGTTTTTAAATGTGTGATTCATTTTTTTTTGTCAAAAGGGCCTAACTACTCTTTTGTTAATATCTCGCGAACCAATCATGCTAGGGACTTGTATGAGGGGTCCTAGCACTTGGGGCGACGTCCCCCCTTTGGGGGTGAAACTACCCCCCAAAATTGAAAACTCAATATCTTGGAAACTAAGAATCCTAAAATTTGGCGTGATAGCTCTAAAAATAGGTGATGACATAGGCTTTTAGCTGGATTGGTCATTTCACCCCTAAAAAAGTAAATAGTCATGTTGTAAAAAAAGTGTTAAACACCTAAAAATGATAAATGAAACAAAGATCTTTTGTTTTTGATGAAAAATAGCAGGGGGTGAAAACTACCCCTAAATTGAAAAATCGATACCTTGGAAACTAAGAACTGTAAAATTAGGTGTAATAGCTTAAAAAATTTGTTGTGATATAGGCTTTTATCTGGATAGATGATTTCACCCCTAAAACAGTAAATAGTGATTTCACACTTGGGAAAAAGGTGTTAAAAGGGTAAAAATGATAATTGAACCTATGATCTTTTGTTTTTGATGAAAAATAGCAGGGGGGTGAAAACTACCCCTAAATTGAAAAATCGATACCTTGGAAACTAAGAACCGTAAAATTAGGTGTAATAGCTTAAAAAATTGGTTGTGACATAGGCTTTTATCTGGATAGATGATTTCACCCCTAAAAAAGTAAATAGTGATTTTACACTGGGGAAAAAGATGTTAAAAGGGTAAAAATGATAATTGAACCTATGATCTTTTGTTTTTGATGAAAAATAGCAGGGGGGTGAAAACTACCCCTAAATTGAAAAATCGATACGTTACCTTGCAAACTAAGTACCCTAAAATTATGTGTTATAGTTGAAAAATAGGTGATGACATACGCTTTTACCTCGATAGATTATTTCACTCTTAAAACAGGGAATAGTAATGTTACAGGAGAAAAAGGTATTAAACACTTAAAAGCATAAGAGTTTTGTGAAACCATGCTTTAATGAATGAGTTGTATCGAGGATGACAGCTTGCTAATTATTATTATTATTATTATTATTAGGTAATTATGGATTAATGTGTTTATTGCTAACGAATAAGGCTACAGTGTTTTATCAGTTGTTGTACAAATCAGGATGGCCAACCCGTTGCCATGCCCCATGAATTTACCCAAAAGAGCCAAAACGTTAAGGTTATCGACCTGAGATTTTATAAAACTAATTATCAGAGAGGGTGTTGTTTTGGACTGACAATGGCTAACCCCTTCCCATGATTCATGAATTGACCCAAAACATTTTACCTGACAAGACTGAGTGTACCCTGTTGCAGCCTTTAGAAAATTGAACCTGGAGCTCTTGGTGACAGTTGAGTTATATGAATGATGCTTTTTGAACAAACACACACTTGCATACGATCGTTGGGTTGAATCTGCACAGAGCCACTGGCTTTGTTTATGTAATGAGTCTTGGTGATAAGAACACGGAGCTCTTGCCAGCAAGTTTCATATTACTCGTCTGCTTGATAGTGGACGTGCTTCGCACCGTTTTAATTTACATGACTAGATAGTTGTTAGGTAAGGCTTGACAAGGCTCAATGAACCTTATTGCAACCTTAAAATGAAAATGAATTTTTTGGTATAGTCGGAGTTGGAAGCCAAGTCCTTAGGGTAGACAACCAAGTATGTTAAACACTACACTGTGAGATGGTCAAATGATAATGTAACAGAACATAGAGTGTAGAAAAGTTTTCTGTGGTTTAACGAATTGACTAAGAGCCATACCATGAGAGGTATAGGTAATTGAAATTGAATCCTTAGCTGTTGACCCTACTACATGTAAGCTATAGCAATGCCTGCCTATAGGCTATCATGTTAGAAAAATAAATTTATGGGTTGTTTTAAATGGAGAATGCTTGTGTTTACTGTGAAACACAAATCTGAATTTAAAAATAGTTTTTGTCCTACATGATATTTGAAATCATTTTTATTTATACTTTAGACAAACGCTAACATAGTTGTAATCCAGAAGCCATGGCTGCCTCCTTTCCAATCCTACACCGTACACTGAAGTTAAAATTAGTAATGATCACGTTACAGACAGCCAGTTTCAAAGCCATGAGAAATAAGTGAACAAAGTATAAAATTCTTGACCCAGTCGGGAATTCAACATGGTGTTGTTTCAAACAAAAGACAAGCGTTCTATAAACTTAACCGCCAAGCTGTCCTATCGACCCCTAATTGTTTGGCTGATGGTGAAATTAAAATTAAATGTAAACTATAACTAAAACTAACTACACACTTATAACTAGGAAAAAGAAATGTAAGACAAAAGGATAACAGGACAAATAAAGGACAGAAGGAATAAAAAATTGCCCCTCAACCCTCAAGAATGTGGATTGATGGACTTGAAAGGAAGGAGAGCCGTAAAAGGTAGATATGAAAGTATAAGAGGAGAGGGTCCCGCTCCAGTGGTAATCGATACAAAGGAGGAAAACTGGACCCAGCTCAGGAATCGCTTGTGGTCGCCAACTTCCAAACTGATCAGCCGTAAGCCCCTGAGGGTGTAGCCATATCCAGGGTGCACCACAAGTGGTGGGGCTACATACACCCTACCTTCAGTGTGGCTTCAGAAAAAGGCAGGAAATAACATAAAAATAAAAAGAAGCCTGCCTCCTCACACAAGGAGGGTATCAGATAAAAATAAACAAGGGTCAATTACGTCAGAAAATATAGAGACTCTCTAAGCCTTGGATAGCCTAATAATGTCGGAGTCGGTAGAGAACAAGTGTTGACCAAGTGTGGTCGACAGGAAAGAAGATAGACAGGAGCCTAGCACAAGTCAGTGGAAGCAATGACGGACTCAGCTGGGGCTCCATGGTCGTCAACCTACATTCCACTAGATGTAAGTAAGACAAAAACAAATTATTTCCATTTCCAAACAGTTGGGGTGAGGTGAGGTGAGATTTATAAACGTCAAACTCATGTGGTTTTTCCACTTGTACTCCAGGTAAATGCCATGTTTGCCCACAGACAAGTGCAAAGAAAATCAAAACATGTTGTGTTTTGATCAATTCCTTACCTATATGACATGTACTTGAAATAACAAGTAATGAGCATTCTATGTTAACAATAGTGAGACGGTTGCAAACTGCCAATGCTTAGAGCTCATTAGCGGCTTCTATGGGAGGCATGGAGTACACTTACTTGAAAAACTAACAAGAGGAGTGTTCGACTTTCCCACAACACACATCCTGATAGTAAATATAATTGACTATGCACTTAAGTCCATAACCAGCTCCTTACCATTCCTACCCTTCATAGTCGAAGCACACATTAATACAGCCATCACAGTAACGGAGGTTATTTGTAAAATATCTTAATATCTGAGATTTATCTTGAAATTGACCAGAATTTTTTAAAATCCAATAAATTTACCGCAAATTTAGCAAATTCCACCAAATTTCAGCAAAATCCAACAAATGACTACCAGATTTATTGAAATGCCATTGAATTATTAAAGAATGGTTGAAACTACCTCAAAGGTATATAAAATTACCCGAATATTGATGAAAATTCACTAAATTCTACCAAATTTAGCCAAGAGGTCTACAAACCTTGTAATTTAACCAATTTTTTAAAACATTCACAACATATACTCGAAAATTCCATAATATTCCCTTTACTTGTATGCTTTTTAGTTGTTGTTTCGTTTCCCACACTCCCTTCAGACAAATACCTGAACGTGACTTTCTCCTAGACTAGGAGCTCCACATTCGACATGATAGCTGAGTTTCATCTCCCATAAACTCGTCTCTGAGATGGGTGCCAGAAAAGACATCCAACGGTAAAAACCACACCCTCACATAGACTTTCATAACTTCTTACAATGAGGTTCATAACAATTACTACATTGAATGATTTAGCGGCTTCCTTTTCACAATTCCTGTCTATAATTTCCTCTTGAAGGCTGCAAGATGCTTGCAAGTTTCCTAAAATGCAATTAAATTTAATAAATACCTTAAGATGGTTTGATTTGTTTAGGGATATGGTGTTAATACTATTTTTTTAGGTCTTGACTGGCTTTGCAATAAGAATTGACTAAACAAACATGAGTTACCTATCAGGGAAACATTTTGGCCACTATGTTGGTTATTGACCCGTGAGTGTAGCTGTTTATCATTTTTTGAAATCATATACAACAGAGGCTCAAACCTATAGACGAACCGTGTGACCATGTTTGTTAAACAAGACATTATACCAGAGACAATTAGGATACTTATGTAGAGTTTACCAAAAATAACGTTGTGTAACAGTAAATGCTAGTCAACAAACAGTTATACAGTACTAAACAAGTAGTTCCGTGAAGAACTAAATACCCTATTTTCATATATCCTACTAATATGAATTGCCTCTATCTACATACAAATTGTCAGTTTGATTGCTGTAATAGATTCGTAGATATTGAGAACCGTCTAAATATTCTGGATGGTCACCATGTTGGATTTTTATATTATAGGCCTAAGATTTATGTACTATTACATGAAGATTATTGTGTAGGTGTTTTATTCAAACTTGGTGGTCCCATTAATGGTATTCCTACAATAAATGATTTTCAAGTTGTCGTTCTATGACGTGAAAATATTTAATATATGATATTTGTTAACAGGATATGCCACTGGAATTATTTTACAAGTAGTTATTTTAATGACCAACTGAGTTCACTGTTAAGAAGGGAGAGCTCTATGTGGAATGTAGGATAACATGTTACATATTATACGTGATATGTCACAACTGTAATGCTTGTGATTTTTTAAGATGCCTTTATACCTATATTAATCACCCAGTTTACAAGACTGATAACTGTAATGCTACGTAAAAATCAAAACAAATCGAAAATGTGCATTGAAAAACCAAAAAGTGGTTGAGGAAATATACAGTCAACATGCAAAAATAACAAGAAATATATACAAACTGTGTTAATTAATTTAATTCAAATATATATATATATTTTTACAATAGGTATACACACACAGAATACAGCTCTTTTATGTTCACGTTTGCTTGTTATAGTTTTTAAATAAAACACTTGCTGAACATTACTTTAGGGGATGGGGGTGTTGCTACGTTGACCAATTACACTATAATACCAGCTTTACGAAGTTCATCTTCTATTTTTAACAGCTCTTCTTCATAACCAATATGACCAGCCTGTTTACAGGCATGCAAGAGCTGTAGACGTTCTACTAATATATTAGGATCGTTCCATTTGGTATTTTTTATGAATGGTTTTAAATACTCGGGAAGCAGTTCATCATTTTCACCATCATCATCATTATAATCATCTTCATAATGATCATCATCATCGTCGTCATCTTTACCATCATAATTTCCACCTATGTCCACAATCTGTTCAATGGTTTGAGTTGCCTTTGATAGTGTTGAAAGCTTCTTTTTAGATGTGCTAGAGTGCTTTAACATTGTTAAGTTATTATTATCATCACCATCCTTTTCACCTTCCCCAACCAACTTCTTGATGGGGTATGTTGTCTCTGACAGGGTTGAGGGCTTTTGAGATATGGGTGTGTGTCTGATCATGGGTTTTACAGGAGGTGTTAAAGGTTTCTCATTAAACAACTCGCTAACAGCATGAGTGCGTTGTAGTGTATTAGACCTTAGGTTAATATTATCTTGATCAGCACTATTTTTTCTTGGACTTGGTTCTTTGCTTCGGTTTGAGTTTTCCTTACATTTACACTAGCATGATTAGTAAGTTTACAATCATGATTGTTTGAAGAAAGTATGTCCAATTCTTTTGTCTTAAGCATTCCTCGACACTGTTTCGATCGTTGCTTTGAACAGCGCCAAATAACAGTTCCATTTTTATTCCTTCGTTTCACAATATATGAATACCCTTTATAGTATGCATAAGGCTTACCATACCTAGTCACTGATACTTCCATATCAACTGTCAAGCATAAACTAATTTCTAGTAAAGACAACTTGGTAATAACAATAATAGATTAATGTGGGAGCATATATAGATGCAAAAAGTGGGAGAAAAAGTGGGGGTAAAAAGTGTCAGCAAAAGTGTGAGCAAATTTGGGAGCAAAAACTGTGAGCAAAAAGTGGGAAGCAAAAAGCGGGAGCATATATGGGATGAAATGTGGGAGCAAAGCAAATATAAAAAGAGGGAGCAAATATGCTAACAAATATGTCAACAAATATGCCGGCAAAAGTCAATACACAAGTCAAGATAGTTGAAAGTGCAAAGAAAATATGGAACCAAATATGAGAGCAAAAGTGGTGTTTTTCTAAAACAATTAAACATAACAAACTTAGCCATAACCTAACCTAACCTAACCTACCATAACCTCATCTAACCTAACTTCACCTAACCTAACCTAACCTAACCTACCCTAACCTCGCCTAACCTAACCTAACTTCACCTATCCTAACATATCCTAACCTCACCTAACCTAACCTCACCTAACCTAACCTAACGTAACCCAACTTCACCTAACCCAACTTCACCTAACCTAACCTGACTTTACCTAACCTAACTTGACCCAACTTTACCTAACCTAACCTAACTTGACCCAACTTTACCTAACCTAACCTAAACTATCATATCTTCACCTAACCTAACTTTACCTAACCTAGCTTCACCTAACCTAACCTTTCAACTCTCAGATCAAAATTAAATTCTGGGCATAGTTGAGTTGGAACCCAAGACCTCAGGGATAAAACCAAAGTCTACTAACCACTACACCGCGAGATCGGCAAATTATCACGCAACACAACACAAAAATAAAAGTATCCTGTAGTGTAACTCATTGGCTGACAACCATAGTTGGGAATTCAAACCCAAGACCTTAGGACTTTTGTTTTGAACATTATCAGAAATATTATTCGATTTACATTTTGCTGCTGCTTATAATTAATACACTTTTTAATTATAAACTATTTTTTTTTAGTACCTACACTTTTAAGAAATCTTATTATTTAAATCTTTATGTCACCCCAACACAAACATTAGGAATAATTTATGCTATACTAGCCAAACTTTTTTAATATTATATATTCCTATTAACAAATAACTGTTAAAGGTACTTGTGTACAAGAGTTGGCATTAATATGGGAGCAAAAAGTGGGAGCAAAAAAGCGGGAGCAAAAGTGGGAGCAAAAGTGGGAGCAAATTTGGGAGCAAAAGTGGGGGCCAGACAGCCTATTGCACATAGCCTTTCACTGAGCGGCAAAGTTCTTCCCATGTGCAATTCACTGCGAATGCTGGGAATACACATTTCCAGCAATTTGAAGTGGAATGTACACGTTGAAGAATCTAGGTGTAAGGCATTTAGAATTCTAGGATTTGCAAGACGTAATCTTCTGGGATTCAGAAGCCGTGCACTCCGAGCGGTGTATCTCTCCACGATACGGCCCATTCTTCTGTACGGACTTCCTGCCTGGCATCCCACTACCGAGGAAAACATGAGGAAGTTAAGTGCAGTCCATCGTCGAGCAGAGCGACTCATTTACAATCAGGGTAACAAAGTTTTGACAAAACCATTAACATCCATCAATGACATATGTAGCCAAATAGATCTCACCTTTCTCCGAAAATCTCTAGCTGGCACCATTATACTGTACCCATTTCACCGCCTTCAGCTGTCATATCGTTCAGTCCGTAGAGCACAGGGTGTCACACTTGTTCCTCCATTCGCTAGGACAACAGATTATCAATCTGGATTCTACAATCGCTCTGCTCGAATTTGGAATGACCTGCCTCGTGAAATAAAAGACCTTCCTCCACGACAATTTTGCCGCAAAGTGAAGGCTCTAAAGGGACTAAAACCCCATGTAAATTGAATTATATATTGTATAATGTAACTTTGTGAGTGATTGGGAGTGGGCGCGTGCGTGTATATATGTATGTATGTATGTATGTATGTATGGTTGTATGCGTGTGTGAGCGTGTATATGTGTGTGTGCATGCCTGTGTCTTCCCTTTTATTTATGAATTGTATGATATAGACGTCATGTACAGCAGATTATGTGTATATAGCAAATGTAAAGGTGTAAATTGAATAATGTAACATTTGAGATTTGTTTAGATTTAATGAACGGAGATGGAGACACTGATGTGTATGTGGGGCTTGCCCTTTCTCTATCTGCCGTCCATAAATTGTAGGCACAATTTTTGGTAAATAAATAATAATAATAATAATAATATGGGAGCAAATGTGTGAGCAAATCAGCTCACCTCGGATATCACCAGTGAGTGCTCATATCCACCGCTAGGTAGCGGATCACACTTTGCGTGTTGTATGTAACTATCTTACAAAGTTTGACTGCATGCAAAACGTGCTTGTATAAGCAGTGCATAAAATTTTAATATACAATTACCACTAAGTGTTCAGAACTAACATGTATAGCCTTTTCTAGGGTATATATAGCATCCTTAGCAAGAAAGACTGACTAAACCAGGAGTGTAAGGCCTTGCCATATGCAGTAAGCACCTGTTGGCAGAAAATGTTTCCTAATGATAACGGACTTAATGAATATGGAACGTCTTTTGAGTGTCGTCAGTACAAGTGGAAAAACCACATGAGTTGGACGTTTAGAAAACTCACCTCACCTCACCCCAACTGTTTGGAAATGGAAATAATTTGTTTTTGTCTTACTTAGGGGCTTGGAAATCATGGTCATCCATCCCATGTACTGTACTTAGAGAAAAGAATAAGGGGTCGTGTACACTATTATTAGCTGAGTATCTAATACAATTTTGCATACCCCTAGGACCAGTATCGCATTATAAAGGCATGCCATGTGTTACCGTCCTTAAAGCCAGTGATTTAAAACAAAAGAGGCCTTTATTTTCCACCACCCCCAAACATGGGCTTACATCTAGTGGAATGTAGGTTGACGACCGTGGAGCCCCAGCTGAGTCCATCATTGCTTCCACTGACTTGTGCTAGGCTCTTGTCTATCTTCTTTCCTGTCGACCACACCTGGTCAACACTTGTTCTCTACCGACTCCCACATTATTAGGCTATCCAAGGCTTAGGGAGTCTCTTTATTTTCTGACTTAATTGACCCTTGTTTATTTTTTTCTGATACCCTCCTTGTGTGAGGAGGCAGCCTTCTTTCTATTTTTGTGTTATTTCCTGCCTTTTGCTGAAGCCACACTAAAGGTAGGGTTATGTAGCCCCACCACTTGTTGTGCACCCTGGATATGGCTACACCCTCAGGGGCTTAGGCTGATCAGTTTGGAAGTTGAGCTGCGTCCAGTTTTCCTCCTTTTTTATCGATTACCGCTGGAGCGGGACCCTCTCCTCTTATACTTTCATATCTACCTTTTATGGCTCTCCTTCCTTTCAAGTCCATCAATCCACATTCTTGAGGGTTGAGGGGCATTTTTTATGCCTTCTGTCCATTATTTGTCCTGTTATCCTTTTGTCTTACATTTCTTTTTTTCTAGTTATAAGTGTGTAGTTAGTTTTAATTATAGTTTACATTTAATTTTATTTTCACCATCAGCCAAACAATTAGGGGTCGATAGGACAGCTTGGTGGTTAAGTTTATAGAACGCTTGTCTTTTGTTTGAAACAACACCATGTTGAATTCCAGACTGGGTCAAGAATTTTATACTTTGTTCACTTATTTCAAATGGCTTTGAAACAGGCTGTCTGTAACGTGATCATTATTAATTTTAACTTCAGTGTACGGTGTAGGATTGGAAAGGAGGCAGCCATGGCTTCTGGATTACAACTATGTTAGCGTTTGTCTGAAGTATAAATAAGAAAAGGGGTTCAAACATCATGTAGGACATAAACTATTTTTAAATTCAGATTTGTGTTTCACAGTAAACACAATCATTCTCGTTTAAAACAACCCATACATTTCTTTTTCTAACATGATTGCTTATAGGCGGGCATTGCTATAGCTTACATGTAGTAGAGTCAACAGCTAAGGATTCAATTTCAATTACCTATACCTCTCATGGTATGGCTCTTAGTCAATTCGTTAAACTACAGAAAACATTTCATTATGTCCTGTTACATTATCATTTGACCATCTCACAATGTAGTGTTTATCATACTTGGTTGTCTACCCTAAGGACTTGGCTTCCAACTCCGACTATACCAAAAAATTCATTTTCATTTTAAGGTTGCAATAAGGTTCATTGAGCCTTGTCAAGCCTTACCTAACAACTATCTAGTCATGTAAATTAACGCGGTGCGAAGCACGTCCACTATCAAGCAGACGAGTAATATGAAACTTGCCGGCAAGAGCTCCGTGTTCTTATCACCAAGACTCATTACATAAACAAAGCCAGTGGCTCTGTGCAGATTCAACCCAACGATCGTATGCAAGTGTGTGTTTGTTCAAAAAGCATCATTCATATAACTCAACTGTCACCACAGAGCTCCAGGTTCAATTTTCTAAATGCTGCAACAGGGTACACTCAGTCTTGTCAGGTAAAATGTTTTGGGTCAATTCATGAATCATGGGAAGGGGTTAGCCATTGTCAGTCCAAAACAACACCCTCTCTGATAATTAGTTTTATAAAATCTCAGGTCGATAACCTTAAAGTTTTGGCTCTTTTGGGTAAATTCATGGGGCATGGCAACGGGTTGGCCATCCTGATTTGTACAACAACTGATAAAACACTGTAGCCTTATTCGTTAGCAATAAACACATTAATCCATAATTACCTAATAATAATAATAATAATAATTAGCAAGCTGTCATCCTCGATACAACTCATTCATTAAAGCATGGTTTCACAAAACTCTTATGCTTTTAAGTGTTTAATACCTTTTTCTCCTGTAACATTACTATTCCCTGTTTTAAGAGTGAAATAATCTATCGAGGTAAAAGCGTATGTCATCACCTATTTTTCAACTATAACACATAATTTTAGGGTACTTAGTTTGCAAGGTACCGTATCGATTTTTCAATTCAGGGGTAGTTTTCACCCCCCTGCTATTTTTCATCAAAAACAAAAGATCTTTGTTTCATTTATCATTTTTAGGTGTTTAACACGTTTTTTTACAACATGACTATTTACTGTTTTAGGGGTGAAATGACCAATCCAGCTAAAAGCCTATGTCATCACCTATTTTTAGAGCTATCACGCCAAATTTTAGGATTCTTAGTTTCCAAGATATTGAGTTTTCAATTTTGGGGGGTAGTTTCACCCCCAAAGGGGGGACGTCACCCCAAGTGCTAGGACCCCTCATACAAGTCCCTAGCATGATTGGTTCGCGAGATATTAACAAAAGAGTAGTTAGGCCCTTTTGACAAAAAAATGAATCACACATTTAAAAACGAAGCGTCACCCCAAGTGCTAGGATACTGCCTATGGCAAAATCCCATCAGGGGTTCAGAAAATATTAACAAAAGTGTAGTTAGGCCCTTTTGACAAAAGCCACCGGCGTGCATACATACAAAAACATACTATTTCTCCGCGGGTAAGACTAGTTGTATTTTGGGGTTTGTCATACCTCGTTCATACAAAAGGAGAATTCACTACGAGTCCTACGACACCCCATATGTTTAACTCGCATTATTGGTTAGCGAGATACTAAAAAGCGAATGACCTATTAGTTTTTTGTTTTGTTTTTTAATAAATATTAAAAAAAACTCATCTATAAATAATCATTTAAGTTCCGCTCTCTTACAAAAGCGTCAACCACGTCTCACACGAACACTGCAGACATATCACGTGATCGCTCGCACAGCTGCTCACTTGCATGGGTATCAGATGACATCAACACCCATTAATTTTTATCTCTATCACATAAATAAGTCAAAGGTTATCTGCTTCAAACGGTTACCCAAAGGTTATCTGCTTCAAGCAGTTAAAGGTCAACCTCTTCCCACGCTAACATGTGCACGTGCACGTGCTCACATCCGCATAGCTATCAGATGACGTCATGATGATGCAATATGTCCTCGCGATTACGCAATATTCAAAACATACATTTCCTTAACTACTCACGGTCGATTTCGGACGAAATAGTACTATGTCCTTAACGAGTTTCATTGAAATCACTCCAGCCGTTTAGATTGTATTCGGGACACACACACGACCTAAAGGTGATCTCATAAGCCTATTTTCTCATAAATGAAAATAGGCTAAAAAGTCAGAAGCTGACTGGGCAACTCAGCGCTTAAAAGTTAATTAAAATTGAATTGTGAGTTGTTATTAAACTGAGAGATTTATATCAGTTCTTTCTTGTTAACTTAAGGGGTTGTGTCAGGGGGTGCCAGACAACCCCCCAATGAGTAGCGGCCTATTTTTAGCCTACTTTCATTTTTTGCAAAAAATGAAAGTAGACTTATAAGATCTACACAGGGTGAAAAATTGTGTATCTGTCTGTGTGTGTGTGAGTCTGTGTGTGTGTGTGAGTGTGTGTACTCTGAATGTCTGCCCCCCCCCCTATCAATTCAAACACGGTGAAACCGAATTGAACGAAATTTGGTACTTATGTAGAACTAGCCAAGGGCACCTCAGTGCTGTGTTTTATATCGCCGCCATCTTTACCAAAACTGAATGGCGGCCACTCAAACGTTCAAAACGTAAAATCAAATATCGACTAACCAAATCATTCAATCTCTACCAAATTTGGTAACAACATACTGTAAGGTACCTGTGAGGGATGCCTGTACAAATAATAAATCTATGGGATGAAATTAGTCTAAAATGGGGGTTGAGCTTGGCGAAAACTGTAAGAGGTAAGGAATGTTTTATGAATGGAGATCGATCGTGCGATCAGCCAGGAGAACTCCCCAATGTACTGTTTGACGGGGTAGTTCTAGGTAAAGGGGTTGTTTGCAAGAGCTATTAAGTTATAAACCAAAGCGCGACGACTGCGCCACGCGGTCTGCAGTGAGCCGTAAGCACGCGAGTAAGTGGAGAGTTCGCTGTGGTCAGCGTGGAGCAAGGACGCTCAGCTGAATGCAAGCAGCGAATAAGCAAGTACGCAATAAGGCTATTTCTAAGTCCTACCTAAAGTGGAATCTATTAGGGTAGGAACTTACGAACTAAATAAATAAAAGAGTGAGACCAGTGGCTTCTATTATTTAGGAGTTTAATGTGTATCTCTATCTGGAGATACACTAATAGAGCTAGCAGTTCAAAATAATAATTAATAAGAAATAAATACAGTCCAAGCACAGGGGGAGGGGAGTGTGTGGTGTAGTGGTTAGTGTGTAGATCGCTAAGACACTTACCCGGCCTGTAGACAGCAGAGGTTCAACGCGTCGGTGCACTGAGTGAGGACTGAATGATTGATGATCCTCGGCACTTGACCTCTGGGGTTCTTATATCTTTTGTGTGCACGCTTGGCAGAATCCTTACATTCCTACCGAGTCGTGCACCTCTTCCAGGTCATTGCCTGTGGTACGAGGCTACCCGATTTCCTGTATGTGCTAATTGTTCTTCATGTAATTTGTAGGTGGTATTTTATAAGGATTTTAGATCAGAAGTTTGTAGTTTTGGGATTTTATAGATTTTCCTTAGGGGATGGGGGTAGCGTACCCTAGGGCTACAACAATACCTTCATATAGGACGCGTCTTGTGACCAAACTACAAGGTCATCCACCGTAGCATTTTAGAATGGCGGCCGTGCGAATTATGCAAACATTATAATCCATATCATGGGACCCTCCAGTTCCGATTATTGAGCCGAGAATCGTTTTAACTGTTCTAAAGGAAGAGGCACGTTCGAAATTAAAAGTTTATTTTGTAATACTATAGTGCAGAAGTGACTTTAAAAAACTGAGCCGTCTCAGTACAAGGCAAGATGGCAGCGGATATCTTGTGCCTGACTTATATTTCACTAATTTGAGTATTGCATGCAATATAGCGTACTGATAGAAAATAAATAAACTTTGTATGAAATGCTTCATATATAAATAATATACTCCACTGATGAAATCGTTTAGTGTAAATCATTAATTGCTAACACGTTCTATGTAACTCATTTGATATCGGTTAATGTCCGTTCGCACGTTTGGCTCCGTGGTAAAGCGTTAGCCTATCAATCTTATGGCTACGGTTCAAACCCTATCAGAGTTAGGTTTTTGGCTTGAATTTCCTTATATTTATTGTTTTGTAATAACTCAGACGTTTTAAAATTAATCGTTATATTGTGCATAGTACGATGGAAAATATATAATTAAAGCAAAATTCGTGTCGCCTCCGTAGCGTAGCGGTCAGCATGGTTAGCTGCCACCCGGAGGTCCTGGGTTCGATTCCCGGCTCTGCCACGAAATTTGAAAAGTGGTACGAGGACTCGAACGGGGTCTACTCAGCCTCGGGTGGCCCAAATGAGTAGAGGGGGTTCGATTCCCCCTCAGCCATCCTCGAAGTGGTTTTCCGTGGTTTCCCACTTCGTCTTCGGGCAAATGCCGGGATGGTACCTTCTTCAAGGCCACGGACGCCTCCTTCCCTCTTCCTTGCCTATCCATCCTAACCATCCCTTACCTTCCTTCCCTCATGAGGCCCCTGTTCGCTTTGCAGGTGAGGCCGCCTGGGCGAGGTGCCAATCCCACCTCACCAGTTGTATCCCTTCCGATTCGATGTTCCCAGCTCTAGGACACTGCCCGTAATAGCGGTAGTGGTGAGTTCCCTCGCTGAGTCCGTGGGTTCCACCAACCTGGAGGGTAAACGACTAAAAAAAAAAAAAAAAAAAAAAAAATTCGCCAGCAGATTTGCACGAGACATCTAGGAACAAAAAAGTGAATTATCATGGCGAACTGCTCGCCGGCCAACAGATTAACTTACAGATTTTATTGAAAAGTTAATGTTTATGGCTGCTAGAATGCACTCCCCCTGTTAGGGTTATCTTGTTCGATACTTCTCCATTAGATGACACGACTGGTCTACATGGGACTCCATTTATTAGTATACCATCGGCATTCTATGCGCATCGAATTTGAAGAATGACAAGATGATACTACGATATATTTTTACTTTTTATTTTAAAGGGTTTGTAACAGCCTAATTGTGCGTTATTTAAAAATGTTAATTGAAGTAAAGAACAAAACGATTTTACATAGTATCTGAACTCTAGCCGTTGGTGCTAGTTCAGGATATTAATTAATACTTTTATTGCAGCCAAATAGCAATCGAAAATATCCACATAATTGGTATACACACGTCTCTGTAGGATCATGGAAAGATTTGTTAATTCAATTAGGGTTGTGAAAGCCATGCACAGCCAGACATGTAAAGACATGCCTCAACTCAAAGTTGGATGTTGCCCGCGTCAGGCCGATTATGTAATAATAATAATAATAATAGTAATAATAATAATAATTATTATGTTATTGGTTTTACGTCCCTTTTAACTACTGTTGCATTTAGAAACGCCGGGGTGCCGGAATTTTGCCCTGAAGGGGATCATTAACGTGCCAGTAAATCTACTAACACGGCTCCCTCGCATTTGAGCACCCTCAAATGCCAGCTGACTGCGCCAGGATACGAACCTGCAACATAGGGCCCAGCAAGCGACATCGTTACCGCTGAGCCACGCAGCCAGTCCGGTCGATTATGTCTCCAGATCCATAATATTCTTTAGATACTTCTTATCTTTCTTTCTTTCTTTCTTTCTTTCTTCAAAGATAGTAGCAGTTGTTTTCGAGGTTGTGGTGTTTGGTAGAGGTAAATAGTTTTTAAGGTCTTCAACCAAGAAATGATTCTATTATACTCTTTGATAAAAACGAGTTATAACTATACTCATACATTTAGGAGAAAGTAGGCTATATGTTCTTTACTGAACATCTTGTTGAACATGCCATCGTTTCTGGCAGGCAGTGTCTTATTTTGTAAAGAAATATTGTGGAGTAATTCTGTCTTTCCTCACAACAGGCAATCTTTATTAAGAGGCAATTTAGATTGAATACTTTTCTAAATTGATTCTAGTTAGCAGAGCGGAGTTCTTCCATCGTGCACGCATGAGTGGGCGATCTATTTCTTTTTATTCCGGCAAATTACATCTTCTGTTCAGAGAAGATTTTGTTCCTCAATCTTGCTGTGAATACTCTAAGTACTTGATAAAGAAAAAAATACAAGCCTTACAGTAGTCGTATATGATGTGTAACATCTGACATAGAAGAAACCTCACGTGAAATTGTTGATACACCGGTATTTTACAGTATTATTGGCACATATATTAATCTATTCTAAAAGGGAGAGTTTTACACATATTGTAGTATAAAGTACGGAACTCATTTTATTAGATGATTTGTAGCTTCCACCATCACTAGCCTAAACAAAGAATACGATATGGATCAACTAGATTAATAGACGCGACACCGCTCATAACCTTAAATTCCTTATAAATAGGTCCTCTTGATTCACAGACCATACGTAATTTCATATGGATTCTGTTAAAATGCCTCATATTGATATAAATATCGTTTAAAATGATAATCTGGTAGCGAAAATATCTACCCCGCCCAGGATTCGAACCCAAGATCTCTAGATTCACAGTTATACGCAATAACCCCACGGCTATTTCGACTACGCAAATATTGTGCACAAGATGGTGTGACTTATTTCCACGTTCCAATAATGTTGCATTACGGAATTAAGTTTCATTTATATTTTGCTTGTTTCGATAATGTTCCTGAGTGACATTGAATTTAAAATGCCTTATGCCAATGCAATGCCGACTTCTTACAATGTTTGATATTAAGGCATTTTACCATTTAAATACTGATATGAAGACTTCGAACATGTGCCATGTCATTTGCTTAAATCACTTGACACCAGAGTTCGCATGAGCGCTTTCCGTTCAGTATGTCATATAGCCTACATTCCACATGGCCGAGAGTGCATGATGGTATCAATTTTCGACACCGCGCGCTGATTGTTTCTCTTACCAGTGCCAGCTGGATCGATCGATCGTGCGGGCAGCGCATACTTCCGTTGTCCACCACTGCCAGCTAGTACACTTCCGTTTGATCGATCGAGCGGGCAGTGCATACTTCCGTTGTCCACCACTGCCAGCTAGTACACTTCCGTTTGATCGATCGAGCGGGCAGCGCATACTTCCGTTTGATCCACCACTGCCAGCTCGATCGTTCCGACCCACTTCTGTCCCCAATTTTCAAAATCACTTCCACAAAACTATCCAGCAACCGAGCGGAAAGATGTTACACATCAAAAAATGACGAGCCTTACAGTAATCACATATGATGTGTAACATGTGACATGATGTCCCTTGTTAACAGTGAACTCTGTTGGTCATTGAAATAAATGTAAAACAAAAATACTGGAATGCAGCCGAATAATTCAGAAACCTCTATGGAGATCAAATTGGCAGGTGAAAAGCTGAAGGAAGTAGGAGACTTCTGTTACTTAGGAAGCAGAATAACCAGTGATGGACGAAGCAAAGAGGATATAAAAAGTAGGTTGGCTCAGGCAAGGAAAGCCTTTCTACAAAAAAGGAATCTGTTGACATCGAATATAGATTTAGGTATTAGGAAGTCATTTTTGAAAGCCTTTGTCTGGAGCGTGGCATTCTATGGAAGTGAAACTTGGACTATTGGTGTAGCAGAAAAGAGGAGAACTGAGGCATTTGAAATGTGGTGTTACAGGAGAATGATGAAGATCAGATGGGTAGATAGGGTTACAAACGAAGAGGTATTAAGGCGAGTGGGAGAGGAGAGATGTTTCTGGCGACTGCTAATGAAGAGAAGAGATAGGTTGGTAGGACACATACTAAGACACCCAGGAATAGCAAGCTTAGTTATGGAAGGAAGGGTCGAGGACAAGAACTGTAGGGGTAGACCAAGGTTAGAATATGTTAAACAGATTGCCTCGGATGTAGGGTGTGGTAGCTATGTAGAGATGAAACGATTAGCTCAGGACAGGGAGTCATGGAGAGCTGCATCAAACCAGTCAAAAGACTGAAGACTCAAACAACAACAACATTGAAATAACTACTTGTAAAACTGCAGTGCCAAATCCTGACCGGTTTTTAGCAATTATGATATAATGAATATTTTCACACCAAACGACGACAACTTGAAGATGATTTACTGTAGGAAGAATATCTTTAATGGGGCTTCCAAACCTTGAAGTAATTTAGTATGCGGTATAGATTCCACATAGCCACATGGCCGTCAGTATCTCGAGTGCTTTCATTAAATAAGAAAACAGCAAAAGTATGAAGATTTAATAAATCATAATTGTTTTCAGCAACTATGATATAGGCCTAATTAATATTTTCACACCAAAGAACGACAACTTGAAGATGATTTATTGTTGGAATATCTTTAATGGGGCCTCCAAACCTTGAAGTGAACCGTATGCGATATACATTCCACATAGCCACATGGCCGACAGTTCGTCGTGGTATCAATCTCCACCCCTGCGTGCGCTCATTGTTTCCGTCCCATCCATTTCCGTTTCATTGTTTCCGTCCCATAAATTTCCGTTTCATTTTTCAAAATCACACCTACAAAAAATATACAGATACCTAGTGGAAAGATATTTTACATCAATAGTAACCAGCGTCCACGTTGAGGGGGAGAACAGCAGCAATTTGCACCATCAAGAACATCACATCCAGTGGCGTAACTACGGAGTATGATTTGGGGAATCAATCCCCACCACCAGAGCCAAATATTTAAAAGAAAGTGATTTGATGAAATTCTTTAAAAATAAAATGGCAGTTTTTGGATTTATTATGTACAGTACTTTCGTACAGGGTCATGTGCGCGCGAGTAAACATGGCAAGCTAAGCCGGTGGTTGGCGCGCTCCGCTGACTCATATCGTTAGTTCATACTTGTTTTGTCATTCATATGGACGTGTATCTGCAAAGCTTAGACGTTAGTGTTGCACATTTAGCGAGTATTGTGATTACTGTGCTTGTCTGTCATGCCTAGACACCAATTCACATTGCGCGAACGTGTGTATATCCATAACATTCGTATAAGAAAAGCAGAAAATCTCGTTCTGAAACGAGACGAAAATTTCGAATCAAGTTTCCAGGAAGACCTTTGCTTGATGCCAATACAATTAGGAAGCTCCCCAAACGATTCAAGGAAACAGGCTCCGTAAATAATTAAAGAGTTGACGGACATTCTTTCATCAGAAGATGTCAGGTGTGTGTTACAAGAGAGGGAGAAAATTTCAGAATCGCCTATGAGCACTGTAAGGTGAGATAAGTCGTAACATAGTAGATGTACTGGAAAGTGTATAATATGTTATTTAATGTAATATATTTATTAAAAATATTATATTAGTAATGAAATGTTAATCGTTTTTTTGTTTGGTAAAAGTGCGCGCCACCACTGGCTGAACCTGATACGCGCGCCCGTGATCTGCGCCAGTCACAGCTTGCCGTGTTCACTCGCGCGCACATGACCCTGTACTTACTAATTGGAGAACATTCCTCTTTGTGAAAGATAGTGTTACCAAAACTGTTAATTTTCGAGCTTTTGCACATTGAGAGGTGCCAATAAAACATGTCAAACGTTATCAAGATCAAACATGAAAACTTATAGGTTTGTTTTCATCGATTGTCTTATTTTGTCCCACACACAAACCAAAAACAAAATCAAAAGCAGAAATAAACACAAAAGCAAAATGCTAAAATCAAAAACAATATCAAAAGCAGGAAACAAAAACAAAAACACAAGAATAAAAAGGAAAATTCAAAACCAAAGCAAAAGCAGAAAACAAGCACTAAAGCAAAGAACAAAATTCAAAATAAAGGTAAAACAGATATCAATCACTATACTCAAACCAAAGCAAAAAGCAAAATTGAAATACAAAGCATAAGCAGAAATCAAACACAAAACTGAAAACACAAAGCAAAAAGCAAAGTAAAAAAAGCAGAAGCAGAAATCTCAAAACCAAAAACAAAATGAAAAGCAAAATACAGAAACAAAACAGAGAAAAACACAACATCGGAAAGTTAAGAGAAAAGCAAATTAAAAAAGCAAAACCAGATCACAAACACTAAACCAAAATTTAAAAAACACAAAGCACAAAACAAAATTCTAGAAAGAAAAATTAAAAGCTGAAACCAAACACAAAAAAAAACTAAAAGCAAAATTCAGAAACAAAAACAGAAAACAAACACACAACTAAACACATAAAACACAAAGCATAAAGAAGAAAACAACAAACACAAAAACAAAACCGTAGTTAGTTCAGATTTGTCTCCGCTGATCTTCCTCCAGAATTAAATCCTAGGTAGGCCACTGATCACATCACTAAAATTAGAAACATCCGCACATACGGGATTGAACTCATGTTCGGACAAACTGAAATAGGTGACCTGGGAAAGCTAGAAAACGTGAAAGCAAGATATATCAAAAGGGCCATAGGAGCAAGCAAGTATGCACCAAACACAATGGCTAATATCCTAGCAAGAGAAACTTTTATCCTGGAAGACATAACATAAAAGGGTCAATGAATCGCCACCAAATACAGGCTCTTACAAAGAAGGAAACAGAACGAGATAGATCCCGACTTTTGCCGAACGGAAGGTAGACAATCATAGGACTCGCGATTCACGAATTATTCCACCATAAAACGTGTGTGAATACAATAGTACATTATGCAACGAGCCTATAATGGCTATAATTAAGACACGAGTATGTTTATAAAACGAGCGTATGCGAATTTTATAATTTCCATACGAGTGTCTTAATTACCATTATAGGCGAGTTGCATACGACTGTTTATGTTCGACGATAATTATAACTTTATTACATGTTTTAACATAAATATTCATAAATATATGTTGTCACTAGAATTTTGTGGTCGGGTGCTGCGCTGGGTAGTAACTTATATCTCTGTTTTCCAAACTCTCTGGCCGACCGACGCAAGCGCTCTGTGTGCTTCAATGCCATATGTTCAGATTGTGCACCAGTATTCAGTAAAACTGTCACCGAAGGCATTTGAAAACATCGCGCTGTGTAGAAATTGGATTTAGGGATATTAAGGTACAGTGCTATTTCTTGTCTCATATTCACCAGTTTATTTACGCGAACATATGGACGGTGCACTTTCGGTCATTTATATAGACATGTTGGATTTTGAGCTCATGAGCGATGGTATCCTTATCTAATTGGTTACACAACTGTTTCTTGAGCTCTCATTCGTGGAAGAAACTGTTTCATAATGAAAAATAGTGTTATAATGAGCCTCATTATGATACAGTTTTCTGACACATAATAGTCAGGGTCGAACATAATAGTACATTATGCAACGAGCCTATAATGGCTATAATTAAGACACGAGTATATTTATAAAACGAGCGTATGCGAGTTTTATAATTTCCATACGAGTGTCTTAATTACCATTATAGGCGAGTTGCATACGACTGTTTATGTTCGACGATAATTATTATAACTATTTTGTGTTCGAAGATAAATATTCATAAATATCTGTCGAGATTTCGCCAGTTTTATGTACTGAACAGAGCGCATGAGACGCAGAGAATGCCTTGTATTTGACCATGGCCTTCTCGATTACCCCACTATGACACTAGGCAACGCAGTTCAGAAGGCCTTGGAACTCCACGCAGGTGCGATGCTAACCTTATCTAATTGGTCAAACAACTGTTTCTTGAGCTCTGATAGGTGGGAGAAACTGTTTCATAATGAAAAATAGTGTTGTAATGACCATCATTATGAAACAGTTTTCTAACACATAATAGTCAGGGTCGAACATAAATTATTATCAAATAGGCTACATGATAATATTTTTTCTTAATGATTTTAAGTCCCTTTTAACTACTACAGCTTTTAGAGACGCTGGGGTGCCGGAATTTTGTCCCGAAGGTGATCTTTAACGTGGAAATAAATCCACTGACACGGCTCCCTCGCGTTTGCGCGCCCTCAAATGCCAACTGACTGCCACAGGGTTCGATCCTGCAACCTTGAACACAGCGGGCCAGAAAGTTACCACTGAGCGACGCAGCCAATCAAACGTATTTCTGCTATACTGGTTTGCTTTTGAATGAACTCGTACACACTGATCTGCTGCTTCTCTCTGTGTGCTTCAGCACTTAGCGCATGCGCGAGACTTCACGATAGATTGTCCTTTGTCATGGCGATGTTAAACATTTTTCCTGTGAACTAAAATGATTGTCTTATTTTGCCCCCCCTCACAAAGCAAAAACAAAATCAAGCGCAGAAATCAAACACAAAAGCAAAAAAGCGAAATTTAAAAGCAAAATTAATAGCAAAAAACAAAAACTTAATACACAAAAGCAAAAAGTGAAATTCAAAAACATAATCAAAATCAGAAAACAAGCACAAAAGCAAAAAGCAAAATTCAAAAACATAAGCAAATTCAGAAAATAAATACAAAAGCAAAAAGAAAAATTCAAAAAACAAAAGCAAAAGCAAATAGCAAAATTCAAAAACTAAAGCAAAAGCAAAAGACAAATACAAAAACAAGAAAATCACAAAGCAAAAACCAAAATTCAAAACCAAAATCAGAAAACAAAAAGCAAAATTCAAAAACAAAAGCAAAAGCGGAAAGCTGCGAATAGCAAAATTCAAAAACAAAAGCAGAAAACAAATACAAAAGCAAAATTCAAAAACAAAAGCAAATTCAGAAAACAAATACAAAAGCGGAAAGAAAAATTCAAAAACAAAAGCAAAATCAGAAAACAAACACAAAAGCAAAAATCAAAAAACAAAATTCAAAAAATAAATACAAAAGCAAAAATAAAAATTCAAAAACAGAAGCAAAAGCAAAAAGCAAAATTCAAAAACTAAAGCAAAAGCAAAAGACAAATACAAAAACAAGAAAATAACAAAGCAAAAACCAAAATTCAAAACCAAAATCAGAAAACAAAAAGAAAAATTCAAAAGCAAAAGCGGAAAGCAGCGAAAAGCAAAATTCAAAAACAAAAGCAGAAAACAATATTACAAAAGCAAAATTGAAAAACAAAAGCAATTTCAGAAAACAAATACAAAAGCAAAAAGAAAAATTCAAAAACAAAAGCAAAATCAGAAAACAAACACAAATGCAAAACGCAAAATTCAGAAACAAAAGCAAAATCAGAAACTGAAACTCGGAGTGCCCTTCGTACATGATGGAAGTAACACCCGTCTAAAGTGAAGCCCCGTGGTAGCCATGACCCCAAGAATTAGATAGTAAATATGCTTTTCTCCAACCTCCTCAGTACAATAGCATTGAGTAGTCTTTAATCACAGCTTTATACCTCCCCAAGGACTCTGCACATTATCTTGAAGAAGTAGAACTTTATACCATGTAATTGCGCCACCGCCAGCTCTCAGGGGAGACATCAAACCACGGACTCTTAACTCAGATATATTCTTTTAATTATAGCTTAATGGATCGAACAATTACTTTCGTGGTGCTGATTGCCGTTTTAAGGCGCGGAACACCGACGTCATCTGCCTCTATCATGTGACGTGAATGATTAGGCTAAATATAGCTTCGAAGTCATTTTACAGTGTTGCCATATTATCAATGAATATTTTAACTTTCAGTCGGTCAACACAAAATAATTCCAATATATCGGAATATTTGAAAAATTGCCTGAAATAAATTACATGTGATTAAGATTTATATAGTACACAAGAACCGGGTTTATACGGCACTCAGTAATCCGGATCTTCGGTTTATCCAGATCGAAAATAATAAAAAAAAACAAGAATTTCCTTGACGAACCAAAGAGCCTACTTTTCTTAAAATTTAAATTCATGCCAATCTATATAGACCTATCCAGAAAAATAGCGAAATTAAGTTGGTCATATCGACATTTCTAATTAGTTTGAAATATACCTGTAGCCTAATAGAGCACTACAGTTGGCAGCTCCGGTGACTGAATATATTGTTAGTTCTATCTCTTAAGGTACAGAATACAATATTTGGTTGACGTCCAATGGATTGCATGGACGTTACATGCAGTTAGACATTGGATCTATCAGCGCGCGTAAAATCATGTTGGCAACAATGCCATGCATGCGTTGGTCAGAAATCATCTGAAATATTATGATCTCCTCTTGTGCCAATATTGGATGAAATCCATTTGTTAATATAGAAGTAACATGTATTTTAAAATTGGAACTATCAGCAGGCGTAGAGTCATGTTGGCAGCACTGACGTATATTAGTTTGTCCTAATTAATCTAGAATGTTAGGTACTAAACGTGTGCAAATTTTAAAGCTGTTGGCTTACATACTTTCTGATATATTAATATTTGGATAAAAACAGAGACAGCATTTATTAACAGTTGGCAGCCCTGGTTGCTCTTAAAATAAGCATGGTCATATCTGTTATGGTACACATAGCACATACGAAATTTGGTTGAAATCCAATTGATAGTATAGAAGTTACATGTATTTAAAACTTGGTCCTATCAGCAGGCTTAGCATCATGTTGGTAGCACTGACGTACATAAATTACTCCAAACTAATCTAAAATGTCAGGTACTATACGTGTGCATAGTTTAAAGCTGTCGGCTTGCATACTTTCTCATATATTGGTATTTGGATAAAAGAATAGAGAGAGCAATTATTAACAGTTGGCAGCCCTGGTGGCTCTTAAGAATTCGCTCAGTCATATCTGTTTATGTACACATATTACATACAAAATTTGGTTGAATTCCAATTGAGAGTATAGAAGTTATACGCATTTAAAATTGAACCGATCAGCAGGCTTAGAATCATTTTGGCAACACTGCCATACATGGCCTCCTGGAAATTAAACTGAAATATTATAATCTATGTGTGCCAATTTTGAAATAGCTCCCATGCATACCTTCCAAGATATCCAATATGGAGCTCAAATTTCAATTGTGGTTTTTCAGCAGTTGGTAGCACTGACTTAATTTTCAAATATGGCCTTGAAATATTCAGGTATAGATCTGTACTCATACCAAATTAGGATTCTATTGCTGCAGCCGTTTAGGAGTTGATAGGGACACACACACACACTCACACAGCCAGCCAGCCAGCCAGTCAGACAGAAATTTGCCCAGATCGATCTCATAAGTCTACTTTTTCCTCATTTTGGAAAATGTGAAAAGTAGGCTAATAAAAATATATTTTTACTGCACAGTATTTCTTTTACGGGGTCGACTTTTCTTGAATGTCGTTTCCGCCAAGGATAGTTAAGGACAGGATTTGGAAGTAATTCAGCCACGGTCTACCAAAGGTACCGTCCCGGCATTCACCTGGAATTGTGAACCGATGTTAGTGAAACGTCTTCGTGATCGTGCTGCGCGCAAATGCTACATAAATGTAAAACAGAAAAAAAACTCACACTTTTATTTTAGTGCATAAAATAGAGACGTAAATGTACGAAAAGTGTTCTTATATTTTTATATTCGACCCTGACTATTTTATGTCAGAAAACTGTACTATAATGAGGCTCATTATAACACTATTTTAATTATGAAACAGTTTCTCCCACCAATCAGAGGTCAAGAAACAGTTGTTTGACCAATTAGATAATTAGATGCGCTGAGTTCCACGGCCTTCTAATTTAAATTTCACTGCCTGGCCTAGTGTCATAGTAGGGCATTCGAGGAGGCCATGGCCAAATACAAGGCATTCTCTACGTCTCATGCGCTCTGTTCAGTACAAAAAACTGGCGAAATCTCGACAGATATTTATGAATATTTATGTTCGAACATAAAATAGTTATAATAATTATCGTCGAACATAAATAGTCGTATGCAACTCGCCTATAATGTTAATTAAGACAATCGTATGGAAATTATAAAACTCGCTTACGCTCGTTTTATAAACGTACTCGTATCTTAATTATTGCCATTATAGGCTCGTTGCATAATGTACTACTGTACAATTGAAAAAAGGTATTGCAGTTTATGTTAATAGATTATATAACATTTGTTTGTTTTATAGTTTTTTTTCGGATTATCCGGATTTTTAAGAATCCGGATTAGTTTCAGTCCCACCTAATTCGGATAAATGAGGTTCTTGTGTATATTTATTGTTACGGACTATTCAAGAAGGAGAAAACTAAGAGATGACATGTTTCGCTCGTCAAGTGAGCATCAGCAGATCCATATATTGAAGATAAATAGCTCTACAAAACACTACCAAACCTTCAGTGACAACCACATACACTCTCTGCCCTCCAAAAGCAAAATATATGAAATCCTGTCAGGAAACATAGTAAGTGTGGTAATTATTACTGATAAATATTAGGGCATTAAGCACAGAGTTAAGAACTATTTATTTTAATGTTGCAAAACTTAGGAATGACGATCCCATCAATAACAAGTAGTTCCGTGAAGAACTATACAACCTATTTTCATATATCCTACATATGTTAATTGCCTCTATCAACATACAAAATTTCAGTTTGATTTCTGTAATAGATCCGTAGATATTGAGAACCGTCTAATATTTCGGATGGTCGCCATGTTGGATTTTTATATATCTAGGGCTTAGAGTTATGTACTGTTATATGAAGATTATTGTGTACGTGTAGTATTCACACTTCAATCGCATGATTAGGACGCAAGAAGTAAAAACGATATTTTAACATTTCGCACAGCTGCTATCTTGTGGTTATGGAAACAATTGAAAAAAATTAGATGCCAGTGGATTAACATTTGTATAAGGATTGACTGTACCAAGTGTCACTGCACTCGGAAGGTTAAATTGCTAGAAACGACCATATGGATATTTATACTTCGCGTCGCCGCCATGTTGGATTTGAGATCACCAGGTTATTGAAAGTCCTATAGGTGAACTTATGTTCATAGCCCCTATGAACTTGAAAAAATTCAGTTTGATTGCTGTAATAGATTCGTAGATATTGAGATCCATCTAAATATTTCGGATGGTCGCCATGTTGGATTACTATATGTATAGGTCATAGAGTCATGTACCATTAAAGGAAAAAATTATGGCGTAGGTTCATTATTCAAACGTTCACTTCGATCGCATTATTACGTTACAAGAAATAAACACTTAATTTTAAAATTTCACACAGCCGCCATCTTGAGGTTATGTAAACAATTGAACTAAATTACATGCATTACAGTGCATTACAATGTGTATATACATTTCCAGTACCATGTTTCATTGCGTTTGGATCATTAAATCGCGAGGAAGGTCTATTTAAAATTTTCAACTTCGCTTGGCCGCCATATTCGTTTTGTAGTCAACCGGTTTTTGAAAGTCTTTTAGATGAACTTTCAGTAGTACCCTTTATCTCCGTACAAAATTTCAGGGTGATACCGCTAATAGTTTCAGAGATATAGAATGCCGGTGAAAGATTTCGCACAGCCGCCATCTTGAGGGTATGAAAACAATTGAACAAAGTTAGATATCGGTGTATTACAATGTGTATAAACATATTCTGTACCAATTTTTATTGCGTTTGGTTGGTTAAATCGCGAGAAACGTCTGTTTTAAAAGTCACAAATTTGCTTGGCCGCCATGTTGGTTTTGTAGTTACCAGGTTTTTGAAAGTCTCATAGGTGAACTTCTAGTAGTGCTCTTTATCACCTTACACAATTTCAGAGCGATATCGATAATAGTTTCGGAGATACTGAATGCTGGTGAAATATTTCGCACAGCCGCCATGTTGGATTGGTGAGACAGAATAAAATTTGAAGTGCACGGTCGGCGTCGTCCAGATTGGTGCTATGATCTTATCGAGTTTCATTGAAATCGCTCCAGCCGTTTAGATGTTATTAGGGGACACCCATACACACACACCATCACACACACGCACACACAGACACACGGACAAACGGTGATCTCATAAGCCTATTTTTTTTTCATAAAATGAAAATAGGCTAAAAACAGTCTCCCGCCCCCAAATTAATCTATGAAGGTGTAGCTAATATTGGTGTGATACACTTACGCAGTAAGCACTGTAACTACAGTAGATTGTAAACTAATATGTATTTATTTATTTATTTATTTATTTATTTATTTATTGACGCTACACAACAGGGCTCAGTATGAGCTCCAATAACAGTGCACCTACACAGTAAAACACATTTCCAGGTATTTCAATATTAAGTATTAATATCTAAATTCAATTCTTACAGCTAGGAAGTTCACACAGATGTAAATGCATGGTAGTAAAAAGCTTAATCTAATTATAATATGAAACAGGACCATCCAGTCATTGCGCTCCGGGAGCGCGGCCGCGCTCGGGGAGCACTGGGCAGTCAGACTAGCGCTCCTTCCCCTACCACCACTACACTGTGGCAGCGAGAAGACGGACGATGTTCGGACCGCGCTGAATAGATACGTTCGTACAGTCGTGCGGCTGACGGCTCTTCTGGGATTGTTGACATATTAATAGGGCTATTTTGCCATAACAAATATACCGCATATACAAATCGAATGGTACTTCGATGAATGGAATGTGCAGGAAACGAATACAAGTGTTAAGTAAAGAATATTGTGATTTATTCCAAGCTGAAATGTGAACATATTAGAGAGAAAGATTCAACAACAAATTGTGTTCTTTTTAACACATTATATCTCAGTTGCACACTAAACATTTGGCATGCCGTTTATAAGCTGTACAGAAAAATGAAATTTCACATTCTGCTTTAAAGACTGCTGCTTTACCACTCCTTTTTTGTATGCTTTTCAGTCATGACCACTGCGAAACTGATTTACTTACACGCTGTCAACAAAGTGCATTGGACAAGACTAGAGACTGATGGATCGGCTGCACACTTCAGCGCGCTCAGCCAGATGAGCTCCTCCCACCACTTCTGAAATTACTTTACAAAACCGCTCCGAGCACAGGCTTAGAGCGCGGCCGGAGCGCTGTCTGGATGGCACTGATATAAAAACTAAATCTACATTTTATCTCATGTGAAATATTAACACAGGTTTTGAAATTATTACTAAGAAAACTGAAAGGTAACTTTAATAACTAGGGAACAGACTTATCCACATTTATGCATTGTCGGTTCTGTTTTGTATGATATAACTTGTAATTTTATTTCAAATATGAATTTATTAACCCTTTAAAGGGCAGAATATTACAGTAGTATATATAATTTATTTGTATTTGTTTACATTTAATTATTTTAACCTAATTGTAATTATTATTAATTTAAATTATGTTTTCTTTAACATTTTAATGCTCATAATTACTTTAATATTTTACAATTAAGATGGTAAAATTATTAGAAATTTCATTTTTATAAGCTTATTTATTTTCAAAATTTAGAGGCATTAGCATTATTAAACAATTAAATATAGTTAAAAATTAAAATTAAAAATTCATTATTTGTATCACCATTTTTTATTTTTACATTTTTATTTTAAGTGTATTTATTAAAACATTTATCTAGCGCCCTAGGTCAAGGAGATAAACTAATAATATTTGGTTTACAGAAACATTAATACTTCCACAAGACTTAGTTGAAATATGAGCGAAAGTTTCAACCATCTGCATCTTTGATAATATAAATTGTGCTTTTGGTAGGGGGTTAATATACTGACCACTAACCTATAAAGGGTTAACTGCATTATAATCCAAGAACGGCCTAATTGAGAGACAGAAATTTAGTTTCGGATTTACACGAACTGCATCGTTGTAAATACTGCAAAGCCTCCATACAGGTGAATTGTTATGTGAAGTAGTATTTGCTATATCATTTTTAGCCTATTTTCATTTATGAAACAAGATGTTCAATAAAGAATATATAGCCTACTTTCTCCTAAATACATGGGTATTGTTATAACTCTTTGTCCATTTCAAGTAGTATAATTGAATGTTGGTTGTAGTAGCTTATTGAAATACAACGTTCTATACGGATATTAAACATGAATAGGAGCCCTTTGCTAGTGCATCCAATTCGTTTTCACCGTGTTTGAATTGATATGGGGAATTGATTTGCACACATACATGGCCCCTATCTGCAAACTATTGGGCTGATGAACTTCTAGTTCAGTCAAAAGATGCTTCCCACCAGAAGGTATGTTATTGCAAAATTTGATAGAGATCAAATGATTAGGTTGGTCGTAATTTGATTTAAGCTTTTAACATTTGGGTGGCCGTAATTCCGTTTCCGTCAAAAAGGTGGCGATATAAAACATGACGCTGAGGTGCCGTTTGCTAGTGCTACCGCTGTAGCAAATTTCGGTCAATTCGGTTTCACCGTGGTTGAATTGATAGGGGGAATCCATTAGCACACATACATGGCCGCTATCCGCAAATTATTGGGCAGATGACCATGTAGTTTGGTCAAAAGATTCTTTATACATAAAGGTATAATGTTGCATTTTAGGTAGTGATCAGATGATTAGGTTGGTCGTAATTTGATTGAAGCTTTTAACATCTGGGTGGCCGCCATTACGTTTCCGTCAAGATGGCGGCAACATAAAACATGACACTGAGGTGCCCTTTGCTAGTTCTACCTCTGTACCAAATTTCGTTCAATTCGGTTACACCGTGTTCGAATTGATTAGGGGGGGGGCAGATATTCTGAGTACACACACACACACACACAGACGTACACACAGACAGACACACGATTTTTGGCCCTGTGTAGATCTCATAAGTCTACTTTGATTTTTTGCAAAAAGTAGGCTAAAAATAGGGTTATGACAACACTTTTTGTCCAAGTGTCTGTCTGGGTGTGCTTGTTTGTGTGTGTGTGTGTGTGTGTGTGTGTGTGTCCCTCTAATAAAATCTAAACGGCTGGAGCGATTTCTATGAAACTCGGTAAGTTCATAGCACAATTCCGGACGACCCCGACCGTGCCCTTCAAATTTTGTTACGTCTCACCAATCCAACATGGCGGCTGTGCGAAATATTTCACCAGCATACAATATCTCCTAACCTATTACCGATATCACCCTGAATTTTTGTACGTTGATAGAGGGCTCTACTATAAGTTCACCTATGAGGATTTCATAAACCTGGTAACCACAAACGCAAAGACACTTGGTACAGCAAATGTTCATACACATCGTAATGCTCCGGAAACCAATTTAGTTCAATTGTTTACATAACCTCAAGATGGCGGCTTTGCGAATTATTTCACTGGCATTCTATATCTCCAAAACTGTTACTAATGTCACTCTGAAATTCTGTACCGTTATAAAGGGCACTAATAAAAGATTATCTATGTAACTTTCAAAAACTTGTAGTATAAAACGAACATGGCAGCCAAGCGAAGTTGAAACATTTTAATAGGTTTTTCTCGCGATTTAACCATCTGAGCGCAGTGAAATAGGGCACAGTGAATGATTATACATATTTTAATGCACTGGCATCTAATTTAGTTCAATTGTTTACATAACCTCAAGATGGCGGCTGTGCAAAATTTCAAAATTAAGCTTTTGTTTCTTGTGTCGTAATCATGTGTCCGAAGTGAAAGTTTGAATAATGAAGCTACGCAATAATTTTCCTTTAAAGATACATAACTCTATGGCCTATATATATAACAATCCAAAATGGCGACCATCCGAAATATTTAGACGGTTCTCAATATCTACGAACCTTTTACAGCAATCAAACTGATTTTTTTAAATGTTCATCGAGGCTATGGACATAAGTTCACCTATAGGACTTTCAATAACCTGGTGAGCACAAATCCAACATGGTGGTGACGCAAATTATAAATATTTAAATGGAGGTTTCTCGCGATTTAACCTTCCGAGTGCAGAGAAACTTTGTACGGTAAATACTTATACAAATGTTAATCCACTGGCATCTAATTTATTTCAGTTGTTTTCATAACCACAAGATGGCAGCTGTGCGAAATGTAAATCTTGTTTTTACTTATTGTGTCCTTGTGGTTTGAATACCACACCTACACAATAATCTTCATGTAATAGCAAATAAATGAAAATCCAACTTGGCGACCATCTGAAATATTTTGACCGTTCTCTATATCGACGAATCTATTAAAACAAACAAACAGAATTTTAGTATTTTGATTGAGGAAATTAACATGAGTAGGATATATGAAAATAGGATGTATAGTTCTTCACGGAACTACTTGTTGAATGTTATGGTTGATCTTGTAGTTAAGCGAGGGATGTTTAAATTCAGGAGCGATAGGAAAAATGAGTTTATGTTCGACGATGTCGAAATGTAAACATTATATCTCAGAAAACTGTGTCATAATGAGGATCATTATAACACTATTTTTCATTATGAAACAGTTTCTCCCACCAATCAGAGCACAAGAAACAGTTGTGTGACCAATTAGATAAGGATACATTCGCGAATGCGCTGAAAATCCAACATATTTCTGTATTGGCAAGCAAAGTGGATTGTTTCTGTTTTCGGAGTGCCTTGACCCACGCATGCGCTCTGTTCTGTCAGCAACTGAATCCCACAGATATTTATGAATCTTCTTCTTCTTCTTCATCTTTTCCCGCTCATGCGGGGTCGACGTTTTTGGCAAGTCTTTTCCATTTCCCTCGGTCCCAAATGGTGTTTTCGGTTAACTGCTTTTCTGCGAAGTCTTCCCGCACGCAGTCCATCCATCTTCTTCTAGGTCTGCCTCTCTCCCTCCTGCCCTCCAGCTCAAGATCCAGCACTCTTCTTCCCACATAGGTCTCATCCCTGCGCTTAATGTAACCATACCAGAGCAACCGCCTTTCTTGAACATTCCTTGATGCTTGGGTTACCTTGACACTTCCTCGTATGAAGCTGTTCTTGATGTGGTCTTTCCTAGTAACACCAAACATCCATCTCAGCATTTTCATTTCGGCTACATCCAGCCGTTTCTTTTGCGACTCTACTATTGGCCAAGTTTCTGCTCCATATAGCATGGCAGGTCTCACCACACTTTTATAGGCTCTCCCCTTTACTTGGACATTTAGTCTCCTGTCACAGAGGACACCAGACAACCTTTTCCAGTTTAACCAGGCAGCCTGAATTCGGTGGGTAATTTCCAGGTCTAGATTGCCATCGTCAGATACCGTTGATCCAAGGTACTTGAAACTATTACTTGCTTGGAACTGATTTCCGTCCATCTTCACACTGTCATTTCCCTTTCCACCGAGGCACATGTATTCAGTCTTATTCCGGCTGATTTTAAGACCCCTGTCCTCTAATGCTTTTCTCCAGTGTTCTAGTTTAAGTTCGAGTTGTTCTTGATTAGTGCTACATAGTACAATGTCATCTGCAAATAGCATGCACCAAGGAGCAGGTTCTCTAAGGCTTTCAGAGATAACATCCATTATCAGATCAAAGATATAGGGACTCAGTGCAGATCCTTGATGGAGACCAACTTCAACTGGTATGGTTCCCGTTAGCCCTACACTGCTTCTAACTTGCGTCTTTGCCCCATGGTACATGTCCTGGATAATGCGCACATACTTCTCTGGTACTCCCTTGAATCTCATGCATCTCCATACTTCTTGACGGGGGACACGATCATACGCCTTCTCTAGATCTATGAACACCATATGCAATTCTTTCTTCTTTTCCCTGTGTTTTTCCATGAGCTGTCTCAGAGAAAAAATGGCATCTGTGGTTCCTTTCCCTGGCATAAATCCAAACTGTTCTTCTGCTATTGTTGTCTCTTGCCTAAGCCTACCTACAATGACTTTTTCCCAGATCTTCATAGTGTGCGACATGAGTTTTATTCCGTTGTAATTTGCACAATCCTGAATGTCCCCCTTTTCTTTATAGATGGGAATTATGGTACTCTTCCGCCATTCGTTGGGCATTATTTCCTCTTGAAATATTTGTTGGAATAGGCTCAGCAACATATCTATTCCCTCTTCTCCCAGGCATTTCCAGGCCTCTACGGGGATTTCATCGGGGCCCGTTGCTTTTCCACTTTTCATTTTCTTCATAGCAGTTACAATCTCTACCCTGCAAATGTTAGTTGTTAAATTATAATTTTGAATACCATCTTCAAACACAAGCCTTTTATTCTCCTCATTAAGCAGCTTTTCAAAGTACTCCTCCCATCTCTTCTTAATTTGGTTCTCATCTCGAATTACCATTCCTTGTTCATTCTTTATTTGCTTGATGTGGGTAAGATCTTTTGATGCTCTGTCCCGTGCCTTAGCAATTCTGAAGAGCTTTGCCTCGCCTTCTTTGGTCTCTAGATTTTCGTAGACTTCATTCCATGCCATTGCCTTTGCTCTTCCAACTGCTCTTTTCGCAGCTTTGTTTGCTTGTCTGTAGTGTTCTCTGTCTTTGGTCATTCCAGATTCTTCCCAGGCCTTCTTGGCTTGTTTTTTCGCCTTGATCGTATCCTGGACCTCATCATTCCACCACCATGTTTCTTTATCAAGTGGAGCGCCTTTCCCAGACGTCTTACCCAGAACTTCCACACCAACTTTCCTGATAGCCTCAGCATTTACTGTCCACCATTTCTGAACTCCCTCCACTAAATGTGTTTCTTGGAGCACCTTGTCCTTGAATTCACTTCCCAAAATTGGATCTTTTAATCTCCACCATTTGATTCTTGGAGTCATTTTCCGTACTGCTCTTTTCTTCATGCCTGTGCATTCATAGTCCAGCACCAGCACTCTGTGCTGTGGAGTCACGTCTTCCCTTAGTATGACTTTGCAGTTCTTTACCTCCTTCAGATGTATTCTTCTGCACAAGAGGAAATCTATTCGGCTTTCCCGTCCTCCACTTTTGTATGTCAATAGATGCCTCTCGCTTTTCTGGAAGAAGGTGTTACAAATTGCCAGATCTGAAGCCAAGGCAAAATTTATCACTCTCTCGCCTTCTTCATTTCTCGCATCAAATCCCCAACCTCCATGTACTCTTCTCATTCCTTCTTCTTCGATACTGGTTCCAACGTGTCCATTCAGATCTCCACCCAAAAATACTTTTTCATTTGCTGGTATGCTGGAAAGTTCTTCTTCCAGGTCTCTCCAGAAGTCATCCTTTTCTTGCTCTTCACAACCAACTTGTGGAGCATAAGCAGCTACAATTGTGAACTCCTCCCCAAGGCACAGCTTCACACTCATTATTCTGTCATTTCTTCTGTTTACACTGACCAGGCAGGTGGCAAAGTCATTTGAAAGGATAATTCCAACACCATTTCTACCTGCACTGTTTGCTCCACTGTATAGCAACTTAAAGCCACAGCCAAGCTCTCTTGCTTTATTACCCTTCCACCTAGTTTCTTGAACACACAGGATTCCAATCCTTCTCCTTATCATTAGGTCCACAACCTCTCTACCTTTACCAGTCATAGATCCAACATTCAGGGTACCAATTCTCATTTGGACTTGCTTCTTTAGCCAGGCCCGCCCATGGCCCGGTAGCCTTCGCTCATTTCTCACAAGGGACAGGCGGAATCCTTGCGCGTCGCTTCCGGGGAACGCCCTAGCAGTTTCCGAGGCTAAGCTTGTAGAACTTGTCATATTTGTACGGTTTTGGCTATTTAGTTTTATGGCCGGATGCCCTTCCTGACGCCAACCCGTTTCCAACTTTTCGGGCTTACAGATATTTATGAATATTTATGTTAAAACATATTATAAAGTTATAATTATCGTCGAACATAAACAGTCGTATGCAACTCGAGTATAATGGCAATTAAGGCACTCGTATGAAAATTATAAAACTCGCTTACGCTCGTTTTATAAACATACTCGTGTCTTAATTATTGCCATTATAGGTTCGTTGCATAATGTACTATTTTCAATTTAACCGTTAATAACTTTATAAAAGAATTTTATATCATTCACTTGCCTTCGAGACTCCAAACTAGTCATGCCGAAATTCAACAAAAGTTCGGTTGGTTGGTTTTTAAGTTCAGGGGCTGCGACAAACGCGGTCATGTAGCCCCGTGTACTTTGGGTGTGTGTAGAATCTGTCTGATAAACGGTGTTAATTGTGATGGCTGTATTAGTGTGTGTTACCTGTTTTTTTGTTTTTTTTTTAAATTTAAGTACTGCAACTTATAATTCTTCAAATAGTTCCTACTTTTTCCGCCAAGCGCCTCCGTCAACGACTACTAGGCCAAGTTCAGAACTTAGCTACTAGACGCCACCGCAGTCGGCTCTTGACAACGAACGTAGAAATCCAAGAGTTTTGTTTATAGTTTAACCCATCCAATTTAGCTTCACACAGGTGTAATTAGTGGAAGGTTCTTTAGCATGCCATAAATCTATCACATGGGACCACCGGCTTTTCTTCCCCTCCGAAGGAAGGCATACTGAGGGATTTTAAACGCTCTTAAAAAATCCGACGGCTTCGGCCGGGTTTGAACCCGCTATCTTGGGTATGGAAGCTCAGTATGCTACCGACTACGCCACCGAAGCCGCTCAACAAAAAGGTTCACCGTAGGCTACCATGTGTGGGTAATTGGCCGTTATTTTGAGGTGTAAATGAACTACAAATCCTCTACAAAAGCAATGCTATTGGGAACAGAACTATGATCACGTTGCAAGGTGCTTCTCTGTCGAATTATCCGTAAGTCCTTTGTTAGCCTATTTCCATTTATGACAATATTCTTACAAGATGATATTTTGTCCGTGTATGTCCCCTAATAAAATCTAAACGGCTAGAGCGATTTCAATCAAACACGGTAAGGACATAGTAATATTTTGTCCAACCCCGAACGTGCCCTTTAAATTGTATTACGTCTCACCAATCCATCATGGCAGCTGTGTGAAATATTTCACCGGCATTCTACTGTATATCTCCGAAACTATTACTGACATAACCCTGAAATTTTGTACGGTGATAAAGGGCACCACTACATGTTCAAGTATGTAACCTTTTCAAAATCCTGTTAAGTACAAAACGAACATGGCGGCCAGGCAATGTTGAAACATTTAAATTTACTTTTCTTGTGATTTAACCATCCGTGCGCAGTGCAACAAGGTACAGCAACTGTTTATACGCATTTTAATGCACTGACATATAATTTAGTTCAATTGTGTACAAAACCTCAAGATGGCAACTGTGAAAAATTTTTAAATTAAGTTTTTATATCTTTTGTCCTAATCATGCGATCGAAGTCAGCGTTTGAATAATGAACCTACGCAATAATCGTCATCTAATAGTGCATAACTCTATGGCCAACATATATAAAATCCAACATGGCGACCATCCGAAATATTTAGACGGTTCTCAATATCTACGAATCTATTACGTCTGGCAAACTTAAATTTTGTTTGTTGATAGAGGAAATTAACATGAGTAGGATATATGAAAATAGGCTATTTTGTTCTTCACGGAACTACTTGTATTTTTACAGGACCAACACTATAGACACAAGTCACTTGATAGAGCATTCCACTAGTTTCGCTTTGTAAACCAAACACAAAAATACAATTGCCATGTGCTCGTTTCACAATGTCTGTCTGTTAGGTAGTCAGCATGGAGGCTGGTTGGATCCTCTATAATAATAATAATAATAATAATAATAATAATAATACTAATAATCATAATAATAATAATAATAATAATAATAATAATAATAATGGTGGCATCATGGGAGTGATATGCACAATACATTGGATTCACAAAGTGAATCCGACTAGCCTCTGTCACTCCAATTCCAACATGTAACCTACCCGAGGTGCCACTGTTAAGCCGAGCAACCTAGTGGAAGGTTGGGTAACCAATCCCAGCGGGAAACTAGGTCGGCGAGCCGATCAGTGTTGGGGGAAATGCAAAGATGGTCAACAGCTACAACGGCGGAAGAGGAAAATAATTCCCAACGGCGAAGAAGGTGGAAGAACTATCTCTGATGCAACTTAAATCCATTAGTGTCTGTACTGGTATCCAGCGGCTAATGGTCAGCGTCTGTTAGCTCAGTGAGCTCGGCTGGAAACACGATGTTCCAAAGGCCTCAACAACCTCTGGTCCTATATGGTCCTGGTACTCACCAGGCCAAGCAAATCAAGTACAAGCAAACATGAACTGTGCAAGCAATCACAACTCTACCCCAGGTGGTACCCAATCCACCCGTCCACAATCGGCAACTGGACTTTCGTATTCTGGGGAGTCCAGGCAAGCGCAGCAGAGAGAGTCGGAGATCTCTGGTCACCTTCCCTACAAACAGAAAACATTCATTGGAACACTAAACAATAATACCCTAAATCAAATTGGAAAATTATACAATATCACGCAATAAATCAACAGACAAAAAATTCTCATTCTTTCTCTTCAAGAAACTAGAATGACTGACAACGAAACTATGGACTATGGAAATGACCACATTTTCAAGAGCAAAACGTTTCAGAGAGTCGCGAAAGGTGCACCAATCTTCGGAATGGCTTTTCTTGTACACAAATCCATCATTAATTCTGTCAAAGAAGTCACACCCGTTAATGATCGAATTATGACCATGCGCATCCAGAGCGCCAATAAGAAATACACTCTTGTCAATGCTCATGCACCTACTAACATCGACAACAAGAAAAATCCTGAAAATGTTGAAAAATTTTGGAAAAAACTGGAAAAAATTATGAGTAACATTCATCAAGATGACGTGAAAATCCTGATGGGAGATTTCAATGCCCAACTTGGCAAAGAAAAAATCTATCGAAAAATCATTGGCAAAAATTCTGCACACCAAAATACAAACAGCAATGGCACACGATTGGTAGACATTTGTCATCAATTCAATCTCAAAGTTATGTCTACGCAATTCAGGAAACCCGCACGCAAACAGAAAACTTGGCGATCTCCCATTCAACATCTCGGTGAATACCAAATTGATCATGTTGCCATCTCCCATGCACACTATAGAACCATCCATGACGTTCAAGTCCGACGAGGGGCAAACATTGATTCAGACCATTATCTCACAAGAATCAAAATGAAATTTTCACCAAAGAGGATTCATAAAAAATATATTACATCCCAAAATTTGACACATCCAAAATTCAAGAAACAAAAATCGCAGAAGAATGGGATAAAGAACCAGTGAACAATTTGACGGACTTCTGCAGCAAAATTATCAGAAAAGCCAAATAACTAATTCCACTAAAAAAGAAAGCAAAACACCCCTGGTGGGATTCCAACTGTGATCAAGTCATTATTGATCGCCGAATCGCATTCCAAAAATATAATAGCCATAAATCTCCAGAAACTTCACAACACTTTCTCGGCGTCCGCAAACAGGCAACCAAAATTATCAGGACAACTAAACGTAATTTTATAACTAAGCAACTTCAGTCTATCGAGGATGACTTCAGGAATCACAACAGTCGAGATTTTCATAAAACCTTCGGGAACATAATTAAAGGTTACACACCGCAAAATTTGACTTTCAAGAAACAAGACGGAAGTCTCGCACTCACTAACCATGAAAACTGTGAAGAACTAGCACGTTATTTTTCTGACCTCCTCAATTGTCCTGAACCACCTGAGCGATTTATACACACAGTCCCAGAACACATACGACCCGAAGCCAAACCACCAACGCAAGAAGTAATCCATCACCACATCAAAAAACTCAAGAACGGAAAGACATCAGGAGAAGACGGAATCATCGCAGAACTATTGAAAAATCTAGGATCATGATCACTACAGGAAATCACACAGATCATTCAGGACATTTGGCGAAGTGAAAAACTACCGGACGAATGGAAATGCGCACTCATCCACCCACTCCACAAGAAAGGAGATAAATCTGATGTAAATAACTACAGAGGAATTTCCCTCTTACCCATCGCTTATAAAATCCTCTCCGCCTGTCTTTTACAACGCACGCAAGAACAACTCGAGCCACTCATCGGTGAATATCAGGCTGGCTTCAGACCAAACAGATCAGCCGTCGAACAAATCTTCAATCTGAAATCCACCTTCAAACTTCAAGCCACACGAAATCTCCCAACCATCTGTACATTTGTCGACTTTCAGATGGCTTATGACTCCATTGATTGAAAATCTCTTTTTAACGTACTCGAAGAAAACCATCTCGATCCGAAGACGAGACGACTCATCCAACAAACCTTAACCGACAATTTCCAAGGTCAAATTCATTGGAGAGATCTCCCAAACTTTTCCCATTAAAACTGGTGTTCGGCAGGGTGATGGACTTTCTCCATTGCTGTTCAACATCGTTCTCGATAAGGTCATCAAAGAATGGGAAAAAGAATTAAAAAGTCGCAACATATGGAAACCTGTCGTGTTAGGAAGACAGAAGGATAATATAAATGTTACATGCTTAGCTTTTGCTGATGATTTGGCAATCCTCTCCGGAGATGAACGAACGGCAATTCACCAGACTGAAGTCCTCAAAGAATGTGCTGGGAAAGTAAGGTTGCAAATCTCCTTCACAACAAGATGTTCAGTAAAGAACATATAGCCTACTTTCTCCTAAATGCATGGGTATTGTTATAACTCTTTGTCCTTTTCAAGGAGTATAATTGAATGTTGGTTGTAATAGCTTGTTGAAATACAACGTGCTATAGGGATATTAAACATGAATATGAGGTGCCCTTTGCTAGTGCTACCTCTGTAAAAAAAAACATTCAATTCGGTTTCACCGTGTTTGAATTGATCTGGGGAATGGATTTGCACACATACATGGCCGCTATTTGCAAACTATTGGGCTGATGACCTTGTAGTCAGTTATAAGATGCTTTCCACAAAAAGGCATGTTGTTGCAAAATCCGGTAGAGATCAAATTATTAGGATGGTCGAAATTCGATTTAAGCTTTTAACATTTGGGTGGCCGTCATTCCGTTTCCGTCAAGATGGCGGCGATATAAAACATGACACTGAGGTGCCTTTTGCTAGTGCTACCTCTGTACCAAATTTCGTTCAATTCGGTTTCACCGTGTTTGAATTGATAGGGGGAATCGATTTGCACACATACTTGGCCACCATCTGCAATTTTGGGGCTGATGATCTAGCAGTTCGGTCAGAATATGCTTCCCACATAAAGATTTGTTGTTGCAAAATTTGGTAGAGACTAGATTATTAGGTTGGTCGTAATTACATTTTAGCCTTTAACATTTGGGTGGCCACGATTACGTTTCCGTCAAGATGGCGGTGATATAAAACATGACACTGAGGTGGCCTTTTCTAGTGCTACCTCTGTACCAAATTTCATTCCATTCGGTTTCACCGTGTTCGAATTAATAGGGGTAATCGATTTTGACACAAAGATGGCCGCCATCCGCAAACTATTAGGCTAATGACCTATTAGATTTGTCAAAGGATGCTCCCTTCATAAAGGTATGTTGTTGCAAAATTTGGTAGAGATCGGATGATTAGGTTAGTCGTAATTTGATTTAAGCTTTGAACATGTGTGTGGCCGCCATTACGTTTCCGTCAAGATGGCGGCGATATAAAACATGTCACTGGGGTGCCCTTTGCTAGTACTACCTCTGTACCAAATTTCGTTCCATTCGGTTTCACCGTGTTCGAATTAATAGGGGCAATCGATTTTCACACAAAGATGGCCGCCATCCGCAAACTATTAGGCTGATGACCTATTAGTTTGGTCAAAGGATCAACAAGGTTAATCATTTCAAATACTTGGGTGAAATTATTGAACCTACAGGCATAGAAAGAATAGCGCAAAGAACTCGTGAACTCAAAATGCGGAAAGCATATGGGAAAACCGCAAACATCTACAACAAAAAATGCATGAGCATTAACACTAAAATTCGACACTACGCGACGGTCATCAAACCCGAAACACTCTATGCCAGTGAGACCTTAAACCTCAATTATAAAGGGGATTTTGAAAACATCCAGAAAGCTGAAAGGAAAATCATCCGGAAAATTCTTGGCCCAAGACTTACAGATGAAGGATATCGTTTACAATCGCACAAGATCACAGAAAAATATTCAAATATTGAAACCGATTTCCGTAAGCGACGCTTGAAATTTTATGGACACATTATGAGGCTAGATGACAACCGATTAACAAAGAAAATATTGTTGTACTCACAAAAATTAAAGACGACAACGGTTTGGATTAAACAAGTCCAAACTGATCTTAATAACGCCAACATCACACCCACAGATATCGAAGACCGCAAAACTTTCAGACATAAGATCTACACTTGGGAGGCTGCATCAGCAGACCTAGAGGAAAATGGACTGACGAACGTCGAGCTAAACATAGCGAAATGATGAAAGAATTCTGGAAGAACAAGAAAAATAACAGCAACAGATCATAACTTGCTTTATGTGATCCTGTATGGGTCGAAACATACTAAATAAATAAATAAATAATAATAATAATAATAATAATAATAATAATAATATCGTATGGCCTCGGATGCCGGGTGCAAGCTTTGTTATTCGACACCCAAAGGGTAGCTTGCATGTCGAATTTCGTTGTTTCTTCAAGCACTATGAAAGTCAAGGAGGTTAGATATCTAAGCTCCTTGAACATTATAGCACTTTCTAGTAGAGAAATGAGGAACTTTGTGTTCGCGGAATCTCCTGAGATAAATTTTGCCATTATGAACACGGCCTACTGAATTCAAATGGGTTCTTTGACATACCAACATCGTATGACATGGTGTCGTAATTTTTGCCGCCTTTCAAAAATCGCTTACCATGGCCAGGAGCGAACCTGAAAGCTTGGGGTTAGTAGACCGACACGTTGACCACTCAACCACCGTGGCAACCGTTGGATCCTGTAAAAGCACCACCATAGATTATGTGGTAGAAATCCACAAAACCGAGGCAGGACTATAATTAGGCGTACTAGGCAAGGTGAGCAGAACCTTTCACAGCATCCTCAGGCACTGACTGTGCCCTGAATGTCATTACTAAGCACCACCCATACCTCAGTAGCTTCCAAATAATCACAGCCATGAATGTGACTGAGGCATTGGTGAATGGCCACATTTTACTCTAGCCTGTGCCAATAGACAAAAGCAAATGTACTGTATTTATCAAGAGATGGCAAACAGGCAGCCGTTTCACAATATTGGGCCTGATCACGGGAATCGATCCTCCGATGTCCGGACTTACTGCAGCTTCACATTGCAGTAGTGGTAAGTGATTTAACTCGCACGGCTGCGCTGTGGGGTGGTATTTTTGACCGACTACCAGAGCAATGAATAGCTAACAGAAGTGTCTTTTTGCAACTGCGAGGTGTAGAGATAGGCTCCATGTCTGCGCTGTGGGTTGCTGGCGGTGAGGCGGAGGGGAATGTAAATTGCGGGAGGCTTCTTCACACATACAAACACTTCATTTGAATTATTCATGAAACACTCGTAATTTTAAACGCGATAGCGGAACTTAAAAAAATTTGAAATGAGGAATAATCACACCAGAGCTGTGATATGATGGACGCGTTTGAGTTTATGGTCAGGACGTTCTCTGTGAATTAACGTCAATCCCCGAAAGATTGGGGTCTAGTTGGACCCCTGGTCAGGCTTCTTCATTTCTTAATGTTTGGTCACTCGTATTTATATGAATATCCTTCTTGATATTAAAAGAGGAACCATTCCGGCATTTGTCTGGAGTAAAAGTAGGACACCACAGAAAATTCCAATTCTAGGACCGCTGAAATAGGATTCGAACCCGGGCCTCCAGAGCGACAGCCAATGATAATAGCCGCTCAAACATGAGGTGGTCATTCGTTATTCTGAAAAGTAGCGACTTTTCCACCTCGTTATTGAAAAAAAAATGACTGTTACTAGTAAAGGCGTTACTGATAAAGTAACGGTCACTAATAAAGGCGTTACTGATAAAGTAACGGTCACTAATAAAGGTTTCACTTCAAAATCAGCTTGCCACGGTGGGTGAGTGGTTAACGTGTCGGTATACTAACCCCAAGCTTGCAGGTTCGCTCCTGGCCGTGGCAAGTGATTTTTTTTGAAAGGGGGCAAATCTTACGACACTCATGTCATACGATGTTGGCATGCCAAAGAACCCATTTGAATTCAGTAGACCGTGTTCATAATGGCAAAATGAATCTCGGGAGTTTCCGCCAACAGAGAGTTCCTCATTTCTCTACTAGAAATCGCTATAGTGTTCAAGGAGCTTAGATATCTAACATCCTTTACTTTCACAGTGCTTCAAGAAACAACCAAATTCGACATGTAAGCTGCCCTCTGGGTGTCAAATAACAAAGCTTGCTACCGGCACCCGAGGCCATACGATATTATATTAGTATTATTACTTCAAAAATAATGGTTGCTAGTAAAGCCGTTGCCTCCTGGTTATTATAAAAGTAACAGTCACTGTTGTTGTTTTAGTCTTCTGTCTTTTGACTGGTTTGATGCAGCTCTCCATGTCTCCCTGTTTGAGCTAATCGTTTCATCTCTACATAGCAACCACACCCTACATCTGAGGCAATCTGTTTAACATATTCTAACCTTGGTCTACCCCTAGAGTTCTAGTCCTCGACCCTTCCTTCCATAACAAAGCTTGGTATTCCTCGGTGTCTTACTATGTCTCCTACCAACCTATCTCTTCTCTTCATTAGCAGTCGCCAGAAACATCTCTCCTCTCCCACTCGTCTTAATACCTCTTCGTTTGTAACCCTATCTACCCATCTGATCTTCATCATTCTCCTGTAACACTACATTTCAAACGCTTGAATTCTCCACTTTTCTGCTGCACCAATAGTCCAAGTTTCACTTCCATAGAGCGCCACGCTCCAGACAAAGGCTTTCAAAAATGACTTCCTTATACCTAAATCTATATTCGATGTCAACAGATTCCTCGCTATCATAAAAGTATAGTTTAATAGTAAAGGCATTGCCTCCTCGTAATTATATAAGTAACGTTTACTAGTATAGGCGTTACCTCCTGTGAAAACAGACCGTGACAAGTAGCGTGGTATTGGAGGAGCCTGGCTGCTGGCGCAGTAATGACAGCGAGCTGTGTTTTGCTCTTCTCCAACACGCAATCCTCTTAGCCGGGCTCTGTAATTTATCTTGTGCTTTCTTCTCCTCTCAGAGCTGTTATCTGTGAGCGTGGTTATCAGCTTCTGTGGTGTGCTACTTCATACAGTAGAGTCGACTGGACCAGCTAAACATTCAAGGCTTTTCTATTGAATAGATATATCTGTTGACATCGAATACACAAGAAAAGACGATCACTTGAAAAATTCAACATTACTTTCATTCAAACCATAAATATGAACTGTATAGGCCTTGTACAGTACACACTGTAGTTATAGCATGGATGTAAGGTTAATTGTTTTTCCGGATGCATTACCATTCATCAAGTCATTGTTTCAATTAACAATTGTAGCTTGCCACGATGGGTGAGTGGATAGCGTGTCAGTCTACCAACCCCAAGATTGCAGGTTCGTTCCTGGCCGTGGTAAGAGATTTTTTTTTGAAAGGCGGTAAAAATACGACACGCATGTCATACGATGTTGGCATGTCAAAGAACCCATTTGAATTCAGTAGGCCGTGTTCATGATGGCAAAATTAATCTCGGGAGTTTCCGCCAACACAAAGTTCCTCATTTCTTTACTAGAAAGCGCTATAGTGTTCAAGGAGCTTAGATATCTAACCTCCTTGACTTTCAGAGTGATTCAAGGAACAACGAAATTCGACATGCAAGCTACCCTCTGGGTGTCAAATTACAAAGCTTGCACCCGGCACCTGAGGCCATACCGATATTATTATTAATTAACAATTGTGATTCCTTGACAGGATGCTGTTTCCCGCGGAAAGATGTGCGCGCCATCGCTATCGTCAACAATGCAATGTTTTATTCTATTTTCTTTTGCCACTTGTAGGCACAGGAAAAGATCAATAGAGCCATATCCTGAGTAGTTCTTGTGCAATTCAGAAACGAATATGCGCTTGAGGCCTGACGATGTTGCCAGGGCAGAGGCTCTGATCGAAAATGGTGGCGTGCACATCTTTCCGCGGCAGCATCACGTCAATGAATCGCTATTGTTAAGAGAAACATTGACATGAAGAATGATAATACATCCAGGAAACCTTACTTCCATGCTATAAACAGTAAGTTACGTACTGGGCCTGGACCGTTCATATTTATGATTTGAATTAAAGTAATGTTGAACTTTACAAATGATCGGGTTCCTTCGCCGGTCAGTGTAGCCATATTAACAATAATATTTTAACTTTCAGTCGATCAACACAAAATCATTCCAATTACTGGAATTTGTGAAAAATAACCTGAAACAAATTACGTGTAAATAAGATATACAGGGGGTAATTGATGTGATGGAAGTCCGTCACACTGGTGATAGAAGAGACTATTCTAAGCTTCCTGTGTAAAAGACATTGTCACCTATCTTTTAAATTGAGAATTAATAATTAAAAAGTCAATGTTTTTAGATTTTTTCAGAAACTCTTCAAACAGAAGGTGGGGTGGAAGTCGGGGAGAAGCGTGGCGGGGCGAGGTGGGACGACGCGCGGAGGGGAAGTTGTGACGTAATCGGAGCATTGACCTTACCGGTTGAGGGCTGGAATCAGCTGTTATGAGGAAGCGACACACGTCTCGTAAGAAAATTTGTATTGCTGTTGTTGTTGTTGTTGTTGTTGTTGTCGTTGTTGAAATCGTACGCAATGGCTTGGGACGTTAGGACCGGTAGTATTGTGTAGCCTACTTTGTAAGTGTAAGTATAAAATAATTTCGGTAATCAGCCCTGGTGTGTCATTGGTGTCCGGCACGTTAATGAAATACAGTCGGACAAAATTCCGACATCCCGTAGTCTGTTCAGAACTAGCATTTAAGACGGAAGTAAAATATTTGATGTTTTGTTTGAGAGGTTTGCTGATGATTTTGGCCATTTAGCCCCATGTAGTTGGATGTGGGTAGAATTTGTCTGTTATGCTTTTTTTGTGGTTTCTGTAGTAATGTGGGTATTTGTATTTCAGGTGAGGATTGGGAAGAAGGCGGCCGTGGCCTTAAGCTAGGAACCATACCGGCATTTGCCTGCGGTAGAAGTGGGAAACCATGAAAAACCACTTCCAATATTTAATACTAGTACGGTACCTCATGTACATAATAATAATAACAATAAAGCAAATATGGTGAGTTGGTCGGTCCTATCAAAATGCAATGGCATGAAGAACGGGTCAAGACCATACCTATCATTGTCTCAAGTACGGACGGGATCCCAAGTACCTTGCTTCAAGGCCTTAAAGAAATGCTTGAAAAGCTTTTTGTGCTGGTAGTTGTTAATTCATTTTAGTGGCTTGGGAAATTTGTTTATCAGCCCCGTGTAGTTGGTTGAGTGTTGTATTTGTCTAATAAACTGTCATTTTGTGGTGACTGTAGTTGTATGTGTAGCTGTAGTTATTAGGGTCGTGAGTGAGGTTGGTGCCCCGTGACTCCAAGACCATACTATCCCGGCATGTGCTTGGAAAGCGCGTGGAGAATGCGGGAAAATCCAAACTGAGAATAGCCACTGTCGGTGCTGAATTCGGACCTCCAATCACCGGACTTGCTGCGATCGTGGTGCACGATTAAACGAGCATGCCTACACCGCGGGGGTAGGGATGAATGTAGCCGTGGTATTATGAAGGGACATCCCAACTTTGGCCTCGTGGGATGCCACGGGAAATCATCTTTTGGCTGCCAATGGTGGGAAGTAAGGAAGCTTGTGGTTTTACATCACTTTAAATTTTGTGATCATGAGCTACTGGACCTCCTTCTTGTGTGGATTCCGAACCACAGGACATGGCATTTCACTTCGAAAATCTCACATGCATTGACCGGGAGTCAAACTCGGTCCGCCGTGGTGAGGGGCCAACAGCTAGACCGCTGCACCATCACGCCCCGACTTGCATATGGGCCGATAATGGTAAGCTGCCTCAATACTAGCACCACATGTAGATTATGATAAAAATAATAATTATAATAATTATAGTCTAATAATAATAATAATAATAATAAGAGTCAGCATGTGTAGCTCTGGTAGTAGAGTGCTAACCTTCCTGAGTCTGGCAACTCGACATACCAGAAAAAACATAAAAGGAGTCAGTGTGTCTAAAAGTCTATTATCCCTCCCTATATTATTCTCCTAAGGTCCCATTCCAGTTTTGTACTGAAAATAAGGTCCCATTAACACCAACCTACACATGTAGGGTACCTACAGGTTCAGCATAACCCAATGCGTAAGCGAAACGCACTCACTTACTCTTTAAATGCCACACAATTAAATAAATACCTTAAAACATGTATATTTACAATGAAATAATTAAATAATGCAACACGGTAACCATGGTAACAGAATCTCACAGGTCCATCTATTTCTGTAAGACGCAATGCAATTCCAATTATTACATTACTGTGAAAGTTTCCAGACGGTTATAAGGTTATGACTGAACCAAATTAAGCTGTAAAATTCATAAATACATACAGTATAATGCGCTTAAGGGGGTCATGGGGCACTCGAGAATTTTTCACGCAATTTTCACGCGTGAGTGTGGTACGAAAAGTCTTTTTACCCGACTATAAAGGGTCTCCGAAAACCACATTTAAAGGCCCTTAAATTAACAGTGTCTGTGATATTCCCAGAAAACTATCTTCACTCTGATATGCCTATGAAGGAATGACAAACACCTAACCACTGCACCAGTAGCTGAATTGATAAAGTCTGATTTTTCATACCAAGGATAAATCAGTCATAGAATTCATGATTGAGATTTTGTCAAGTGTACTCTTTACAACTACAATATTCTCGGGCGAAGCCACGACGGGTAATGCTAGTTACAATTATCATTATTATTAGCCTACTATAATAACAATAATAACTTATTATTAATATTTCTATTACAGTTTTTGCACTGCCTTCACACAAAGATAGACCAACAGTTCCGCAAATTACTATACCAAATCTTTAGGATTTCTATTTTCTATGCATAGGCCGTGAGGCTGGCAAAATCCTCAACAGATCCACTATCACTAGTCATGCAGTCACTCCCCATGAAGGTGTGAATCAGCTGTTCATAGGCTCGGCTCGTGTAATTTAATGCCATTGGCAGACAAGACGAGGTCACTCAACTTCAGACTATTGTCAACATTCCTCAGCGTTGGAGGAGAGGGCAATGATTATAATCAATGCTTCTAATATAACTAATAAGATCATACGAGATGATTGCATAGAAAAAGTGGTGTGCAGATGATATCTTAAATACGAATAGCTGTTACGGTAAACAAGCCTTGCTCTAAAAAGGTTAGAATTCATAACTAATTTGTTGTGTGGGAATGCAACTGATTTTTCCGTTCTAGGCTGGAAAACAGTATTTTCAGCATCCGCAGTTGATATCGAAAGTATTTTCTTAGGTAAAAATTATACGCGTAGCCCTATTATTATCTAAATTTAATTTTATAATGTCTGACTAGGTTAAAAAAACATACAAACATTCAATTATGCACATGTTATAAACAATGCATAAAATTTGTAGAAAATAATAGAAAACTTGGCAGACTTATTTAAAAGAATATTACGATTAATTTTAAATCACTTGTATTTTCTGCCATAAAAGACGTTATAATGTGGCAAACACTTTATACCTGATTTATTGAATGAGCGGACTTGACATCAGCTGCATTCAAGAATTCGCTCATGCGCTGCAGAAGGTGTTTGACCCGGCCCTTGATATGCGAGCAGGAGGGTTATGCCATTTGTTTACGTCTTTGGGGATAACCCCTTTGCCGACCCCTTGCCAAAGCCTGAGCGGAGTTGAGGAACTCATTTTTGGGTCCCTTGGAGGACCGAGTGGAATTAAGGAAAATCGAGGGGAATTGATGTTTGACCGCTCTCCAAGATCAAAAAATAAAAACCAGTCAGTAAAATTAGTAAGTGTGGCAATTGTTACTAATAAATATTAAGGGATTAAGCACCCGAAATAAGAACTATTTATTTTAATGTTGCAAAACTTGAAATGACCATCCCATCAACAAAAACAAGTCTTCCTCCCCCAAATTAATCTACAGAGTCATTATCTATGTACGCCCCGATAAACACGGCAAGCTAAGCCGGCTTTGACTGGCGCAGATCGTGGGTGCACGTACACGGTTCAGCCGGTGGAGGGCGCGGACTTTTAAACTTTTATCAAACATGTTCAATAATGTGTACTTACAGTGCTCATAGGCGAGCTGAAAATGTCCTCCCTCTCTTGCATAACACACCTGATATATTCTGATGAAAGAATGGACAACGATCTCATCTAATTTTTGTTGTTTGTTAACATTTTATTATTTACGGAGCCAGTTCTCTTGAATCGTTTAGCGAGCCTCCTAATTGTACTGGCATTAGGCATAGGTCTTCCTGGAAACATGATTCGAAATTTTCAGATAACTCACTAACGATATGAGTCAGTGGAGTGGGGTATTTCGAAGTCCACACCTGGCCAGCCAAATGACGCAATAGTTTGCCGCGGTCCACTCATTTGGATCAGGAGAGATGAGACAAGGGCCAATTATGGCAGGAAGGTGAAGACTCCTAGACCTCGGATACCCTAATACCGTCGGGGTTGGAAGAGAACAAGAATTGACCAAGAAAGGTCGACAGGAAAGAAGACGTACAGGAGCCCGTCACAAGTAAGTGGAAGCAATGTCGGACTCAGCTGGGGTACCGTGGTCACCAACCCATGTCCCACTAGATGTGAGTCCCTAGGGGGGATGCTCAATTGAGCTTTGGTCTATAAGTTGTTGAACACATACTGATCAGTTCGGTGTAATCCACTTGTTACGCTAGCAATAATACCGGGGAGTATTCCATGAATAATTCAGAATCTTGTGTTTGTATGTGTGGAGACGATCCACGCAATTTACATCTCACCCGCCCCCGCCTTCCGTGCGCCTTGCCGCCGGCTACCCACAGCGCAGGCTCTCGACAGCCCACAGTAGTAGCAATGAGCCTGTGTTCTTAGCCTTTAATTGCTCTGTTAGTCGGTATACATTTAATAAGCAATGCATGTTGTTGATACCTTTAGGGGCTTTTGCAGGATCGGATTCTGGTACAGACAGTTGGCATCTGAGGGTGCGTAAATGCGAGGGAGCCATGCCAGTAGATTTACTGCCACGTCAAAGATCCCCTTTGGGGCAAAATTCCGGCACCAATAGTATTAGTGGAAATCATGCAACTCGTCAATATTTTCACCCATGTATTCAGACACAGATTTTATAGCCTAAGTGTAGTGGATTTCATGATGATCGCTTGACGATGGAAACTGGTAATAATAATAATAATATCGCATGGCCTCGGTGGCCGGGTGCAAGCTTTGTTATTTGACACCCAAAGGGTAGCTTGCATGTCGAATTTCGTTGTTCCTTGAAGCACTATGAAAGTCAAAGAGTTTAGATATCCAAGCTCCTTGAACACTATAGCGCTTTCTAGTGGAGAAATGAGGAACTTTGTGTTGGCGGAAACTCCCGAGATTAATTTTGCCATTATGGACATGGCCTACTGAATTCAAATGGGTTCCTTGACATGCCAACATCGTATGACATGGTGTCGTAATTTTTGCCGTCTTTCAAAAATCATTTACCACGGCCAGGAGCGACCCTGCAAGCTTGGGGTTAGTAGACCGACACGTTGACCACTCACCCACCGTGGTAAGCAAGATAATGCAACTCGTCAATATTTTCACCCATATTTTCAGATATAGATTTTATAGATCTGATGATGATCGCTTGACGATCGAGACTGGTCATCCTAGTGTATTTATTATTCTCTTGTAACTTTTTTCAGGATAATATCATTCCATGGATTCTGAGATACTGAGAGTTGGTTGGTTGGTTCCTCAGTTTAGGGGCTGCGACAACGCGGTCATGTAGCCCCGTGTACTTTGGGTGTGTGTAGAAACTGTCTGATAACCGGTGTTAATTATGGCTGTATTACTCTGTGTTACGGTATCTGTTTTTAATTCAAGTAAGGACTGCAGACATTTGCTTTTTCAAGTAGTTCCCACTTTTGCTACCAAACGCCACCGTCAACGACCAACTAGTTCTGAACTTGGTTACTAGAAGCCACCGCAGTCGGCTCCTGGCGACGAACGTTGGAACCTAAGAGCGTCAGTCAAATCTAACTTATAATTTAGCTTCACACAAGTGTAATTAGTGGAAGGTTCATTATCATGCCATAAATCTATGACATGGGACCACCGGCTTTACATCCCCTCCGAAGGAAGGCATACTGAGGGATTTTTAACGCTCTAAAATCCGATAACTTCGGCCGGGTTTGAACCCGCGATCTTGGAGATACTGAGAGTCTAGGGATCAAATGCTTAGAGTGTTATTAGGTAGTTGGTAGGTCTGCCGCCTCTGAAAATGTGCTCTAGTATATCCCTTACAGCGTACACACAAAATTTGTTAGCTATCCATTAATGTTATGGAAGTTACATGCAGTTAAACATTGAACCTATCAGCACAGGTAGAATTGTGTTGGCAACATTGGCACGTATGGGTTGCTCGAAATGAATCTACAAAGTTATCGTTTATACACATGTACCAAATTTGGAACTGTTTGTTTGCATTCATTGAGACTAGGGTTCAAGATCATAGAGAGAATTTATTTAGTCCACAGGGCTACGAACTGTTTTGATATAGTATATAGGATAGAAAAGAGGAGAATCAAAGCATTTGAAATGTGGTGTTACAGGAGAATAATGAAGATCAGATGGGTAGATAGGGTTACAAATGAAGAGGTATTCAGACGACTGAGAGAGGAGAGATGTTTGTGGCGACTGCTAAATGAGGAGAAGAGATAGGTTGGTAGGACACATACTAAGACACCCAGGAATAGCAAAGTTAATTACGGAAGGAAGGGTCAAGGATAAGAACTCACGGGTAGACCAAGGTTAGAATATGTTAAACTGATTGCCTCGGATGTAGGGTGTGGTAGCTATGTAGAGTTTAAACGATTAACTCAGGACAGGAAATCAGTCTAAAGACTGAAGACTCAAACAACAACAGTATTAGTGGGAGACGATTCAGTGTTTTATATTGACAGCGTTCACTGTCTCCAGATTTGTGTTCATTCTTTGATAGCCCATTCAATAACTAAAGAGCTGTTTCTATCCAGTTAGTATCTACGTCAGAATGGAAGGACGGAAGCACAAAATCGATAGAACTACATCTTGTGCTTCTTCACTTACCAAAGCGAAAGAGAATGGCAGAGAGAGCGAGAGAGAGAGAGTTCTCGCCCAAAGTTTGATTTGGCTTCTCTGGATGGGAATCAATATGGCGGAGTGTCATATCTGTGACAGCTAGTGGCTAAACTTGTCTCGCGTTGTCATGACGACAACGCTATGATAACATCTTTTGTGGCGTTTCTCGTTTAAGTAGATTTTCAACTTTGTATCTAGTCCTACCTTCTACTCAGAAACTACAGTATTTATAGGAAATAACTGATTCTTTTCTGGGATGCTCCTTGAAACTTTTTCCTTGTTTTAACTCAGGCTATATGAAAATAAATCAATTATTTCCTTTTTCAAGTTTTTTAATGTCGTAATTTTAACAGCATTTTTACGACATAAAACATGACACTGAGGTGCCATTTGCTAGTGCTATCTCTATACCAAATATGGTTCAATTTGACTTCGTTGTATTTCAATATTAATCAGCTGTGCAGAAAACGAGGAAAGACAGAATCAGAAATGTTGTATTATAAAAGATATCCATATTGTATTTTCCTGGGGGGTAGGTAGCTCGATTTGGGGTGGTTTCGTCTAAAGGACGAAGTATTAGTCTGCAGGACAATGACCTGAGTGTAAGGAAAGGAGAGAGTGGTTTCTAATGAATGGAACGAACAGCAGCGAGCCGGCCGTGCTAATGAAGTTAATGCTGACGCGTGTTTACAAGGTTGACAGACAGCAAAGGCGACCGTCGTCGTGTAGAGGACTAGAGTTCGCTGGCTGAGAGCCGGAGTTTGAACAAGGGGGGTTTCAAAAAATACAAGAAAGTGGTCTCATAGAATGTAAACGATTTAATTAATGTAAGTGTGCAACTGTGCAAAGAATGAATGAGATGAATATAAGTTATTAGGTTTGGATGGAAAGGATTCACTAAGGACCTTTTATGAGTACAACTCACCAGACTGTAGAACGGTTGGACGTCAGGCAGCACCTTGGCGTGTGGAAGACGACAGAGAGACCTCAGTTCCTGGTGTGGGGAGTATTTAAGCGAATCGCCAATGTTTGTATAATATGGTCAGCGTATTCTTGTGCTAGATAGTAGGCAGCGACCTGTTTAGACTTATGTCAAAAGGATGTTGTAAGGATTACCACATGTGTGTGTGGTTTGGTTTGTCAAGCTGAGTGTGTTTGCCATGGTTAAACATTGGTTGTTGTTGGTTTCTCTGGGGTTGTGGCGTGAAATGGAGGTGAAGGGTGGTGAAAGGGGCCGATAGGGGGTGGCCCTACCCTGTGAGCACCCCATGGTAGAACAATATAACCTTGACAGTGAAACAGAGACTGCGTATTGCAAGGTTGAAGTGGTTTGGTCATGCCGGAGACACGTATCGCCAGACCGTACTTGGAAAGGAAGGTACCGGGGAAGAGACCCGTTGGACGTCCCATAAGAAGGTGGATAGACCAAGACACAACTTAGCGATACAGCCACACATTCATTATTTAAACGCGTGTCTTGTTTCCGACAGGGTGAGTTTTTTAGTAGAGTGAAGAGGGGTGAGCTCTCCATAAACAATTTCCCGCCAAGCAAAATAAAACCAAATTATAGCCAAACCTAAAAATAAAGATAAAACGATTCTCAAACCGGAACACATATAAAATCACTAATCTATTCAAAAGTCTTCTTCTTCTTCTTCTTCTTCTTCTTCTTCTTCTTCTTCTTCTTCATCATCGTTTGTCCCGCCTGGTGGCAGGGTCCGCTACATGGATTTGATGTCTCCATTTAGTTCTGCCCTGGGCCATGTCAGGGTGGAGATTGACGCACTTCAGATCTTTGTGAAGGGTATCGGCCCATCGCTGTTTTGGTCTATTACCGGCGACTTCCAATATTTAACCCGTCTTTGCTATAGTGTCAGCCCCTGTCCTCAGCACATGTCCAAACCATCTTAAACGATTCTCGCGAATCTTTTCGGGAATGGGTGCAGTGTCAAATCTCTCCCTGGTGCATTCATTGGGGATGCGATCCAGTTTAGAAACACCAGCTGTCCACCGCAGCATCCTGGTCTCCATGACTCCCAGTCGACGCTCCATCTCAGTCGTAGTAGGCCAACATTCGCAACCATACAGTGCGACAGGTCGGATAACAGTACGATAGATTTTAGATTTGAGGTGATCTTTCATCCTCTTGTCGAAAGTGACGCCAGTTGTTGTTCGCCATTTCATCCAAGCTGCGGATATCCTTGCATTGACGTCTTCGACAAGTCTACCATCAGCAGCGATCGTGGAGCCAAGATACTTGATTCTCGTTACTCGCAGTAGATCCTCGCCGTCTACCTGAATGGTTCCGGTTGCTTGTGTGTCAGATATCATATATTCGGTTTTCTTCTTATTGAGGCGCAGGCCGTATTGCAACAGCCGATTGTTCCATTGCTGGGTTTGACGTTGCAGATCAAGCTGGGTCTCAGAGGTCAACATGACATCGTCAGCATATAGGAGCGTCCATGGCAAAGGATGGTGCAGGTCTGCTGGTACAGTGTCCATTACTAGAATGAACAAAAGCGGTGACAGCGCAGAGCCCTGGTGAACGCCGACGGTGATGGGAAAGTCACGGGAGGCTCCTGCCCTATTCAAAAAGTAAGGCACAAAAATAGCATTCACAACGAAAAACACAACCGGTAGGCACCTACAAAATAGTAATCTAAATAAACGTAATTGGCTTCACAACCAGAGTCTTGGCACGTTATAGAATATACCCATGACTTTGAATACGGGTCATTTTATTTTCACACGACACTATCCCAAAAGCATGAATAATTTTAGTAACATCACCGTCTAGGGATCCTTCCAGCGGACGGACCTAAAAATAATTCATCACAAATCGAAAGGCAGAGCTCTTGATATAAAGGAAGCAATCGAGATACATCTAGCGGGACGTGGGTTGGCGACCACGGGACCACAGCTGAGTCAGGCATTACTTCCACTTACTTGTACCGGGCTCCTCTCCGTCTTCTTTCCTTTCGATCTCACTTGGTCTACTCTTGTTCTCTTCCGACCCCGAAGGTATTAAGGAATTCGACGCCAAGCGAGTCTGTTTCCTTTCCCGCCTTAATTGGCCCTTGTCTCTTCTTTTCTGATACCCTCCTTCTGCGAGGGGTCAGCCTTCTTTTTCTTTTCATTTTATCTCCTGCCTTCTGGTCAAGGCCCCCATGGAGGCCGGGTGTATGTAGCCCCACCACTTCTGGTGCACCCTGGATTTTGCTACACCCTCAGGGGCTCACTGCTTGTGGGTTCGGGAGTTGGCGACCCCGAGGGATACCTGAGCTGGGTCTGGTTCTTCCCCTTTTTCCCATTACCTCTGGGGCGGACCCTCTCCTCTTTCACTTTCCTATCTGCCTTTCATGGCTCTCCTTCCTTACAAGTCCCACAATCCGCATTCTTCGAGGGTTGAGGACATTTCTATTCCTCCTGTACTTTCTTTACCTTATTCTCCTTTTTTTCATTTCTTCTTCTAGTATATGTCAGTAGTTAGTTTTAGTTATAGTTTTCATTTTACTATCATCTTCACGACCACCCAAACCATTAGGGGCCGATAACATAGATGTTAGGCCCCTTAAAACAACAATGATCATCATCATCATCTAAACGTTTCGAAAGGAACCTTTCCTTCGTTTTCAATAGAATTAAAACAATGTGGCCAAAGAATGTGTGTCAATGAGCTTACAAAAAAACTAGAGAAATTCCTCCGTTCGTCACTAGAGAGCAGCCGCCAGAAATTACTGTATGGACCTTGGTAGAAAAACGCGCCATATTAATTAGAACAGCGGATAGAGCTGTAAGAAAGGGAAAAAATGGGTCGGGGGGGGGGGGGATTGAGACTCCTCGAAGGATGAGGATGTCCAAATAAGGATAAAGGGCGGGGGAAGAGGGGAAAGGGATGGATGGATATAAGGAAACAGAAACAAAAGGGAAGTGTATCTGTAAGATACCCAACGGCATACAGGCCTCGGTGAAAGAACATATGGAGACTACTACAGTGACCAACAACGTATAATATATATATATATATATATATATATATATATATATATATATATATACAATTCAATTTCGATACAATGGAGTTGAAATCGTCATGGAGATCGTAGATATCGACAATGATGTCATCTACTTCAAAGTTGTAGAACTTGCAGTTGTAGTTCTTGAAATGACTGTAATCAAAGGCTTCAATGAGTTGCCGCATGGAGTGCTGTGGAAAAATTTTACAAAGAAATTGCACATCCGAAATATACTTTCAAAAAGGATAAGAATACGCACAGAGATAACAGGAAACGAGAATGTCTTAAATCATGGCCCTGTAGTCTTAGAGGAAACTGTACAATTTGAAATAGGTGAAGAACTAGAGATACTGAGAGGAACTGTCTTCCCAGTTCTTTAATAACCGGCACCCAAGAGTCACTTAGCTGTTATCCAGTGTCTGTGTTAAAGTTATTGGAGTTTTTACGAATTTCAACTGCCTCCCTTATAATTTTAGGCCAGTTGTGCTTAACAAGGGCAAGCGCATGAGCATCCTTGAAACATACATCGTGCCCTGAAGGCAGGGCAGGTTCAGCTATAGCTGATTTGTCAGGTTGGTTTAGACTGATGTTCCCTTGATGCCCCTTGATGCGAGTTGCAATGGACCGTATTGTTTGTCCAATGTGGACTTTTCCGCAAGTACAAGGGACTTCATACACCCCAGGTTGTAGTAGGGGGGAAATTTTATATTTGTTTAATCCTAAACGTAGACCATTTTTCGTCATAGTGCCAAAAACTGTTTTATCTTGTGCTTGCGGAGAATCTTAGCAACGCGGTCAGTGGTTGTTGTGAATATAACGGAGGTAAGCAGTTCCCCTCACGTCGGAGCTCTGAGAAGGTTGTCTATCCCTCCTTTTGGGATGTAGGGACCTATATAGTGGATTCATTATAGCCATTACCCTTAAACATGGTCTGTAACGCATCTAACTCTTCCCGAAGAGTTGATGCCTCACGAATACGTTCCGCTCTTTTGGCTCGAGTTGTAATAATCCCTTGTTTTTGTGCTGGGTGGTGGTGGGACGTCGAATGAAGGGTCGAAGGCAAGAAATGTAGGGGTAGAAGAAGGTTAGAATACGTTAAACAGATTGTCTTAGATGTAAGCTATGTAGACATGAAACGATTAGCTCAGGACAGGGAAGAATGAAGGGCTGCATCAAATTTCACACGACAGCAAAGTAGGTGGGGATAAAATGACTACTACACAGGGGACAAATTATTATGGTGAAGCAAAATAGAGGCAAATTTTTATTGTTAATCGGTTCACAGATTCTGCGACAATGTATAGATTTCCCGTATCGTTATGAGGATAATTTGTTTTAGTGGCTTCCTAACCAGATCAGTCTTTGTCGCCAATTGAGGTTACGCGCTTGATTTACAGTCGATGGTTTGCAATGCGATAATTCATTCTATTTAAGATATTCGTTTGCCACACATTACTCGAAAGAAAGAAGATACAACGACAGATGTAATATAGTTCCAAATCCACACCGTTTTTCTTTCTTAGCAATAAAATAAAATAAAATAATATAAAAGTTCTTTAAAGCTAAAACGTTAAAAGTGCATACATTGATATCTCTTGCTGCACATTTGGTGAATATATGGAAAAATACAACCAAGAAATGTCCTGCAACGAAGACTCGTACTCAAATAATACGTTCCATTTTAATGCATCGTATCTTATTTTGCAATAAAGAATTCGGTTCTATTCAGCTTTACCATAATAATTTGGCCACCTTTGTATGTCCCAGCTCCTCTAATGAAAGGCTGGTGTTAGCGTGTCCCCGTTTGAACTTTGAGCGTGCTCACTTGTTTGTGAAGTGGTCGCTGTACGCCTACCTCTTGCCTGCTCGGAGCTACCGTGGCGTGGGAAGAGCGCCCCGTACGATAAATGTCAGCCTGAATGCAGGCGGCATTGTCTAGGGACTAGAGCATTGTTCACCTGTTACACAGTCTCAATGTTGGAGACTAACATTTGTCGGGCTAATTTCTGCACACATCTCTCCTCTCTTTTATCTCCTCGTAGGAACAAACTTTCTTCATACTTCAACAACTCACAGGACCCGCAGGTAATGTGAATTGGCCACCACGAGACCCAAGCTGAGTCCGACACCAATTTTTGCTTACCTTTGTTGGAATCCTCTCCGTATTCTCTTTCCCACTTGGTCAACCCTTGTTCTCTACCGAGTTACTTGTGTAGCGGCTAGCTCTGACAACAAACTGGTCTGAGGGCTGGAAAAGGATACACTCGACCATCCTGAAAGTGTTTTTCTGTGGTTCCACACTACTGCTCCAGGCAAATGCCGGGATGGTTCCTGTTTTATGGGGGGAGGTATACCTTTTGCATGACAATTTCTACTGAGTTTAAAAAAAACTAAACTACAGTATTATATTGCAAAGAAATATAACTTTGCAGGATTATTTAACACAGTTCACTCATAATTATGCACAAAAACATGTTATAGTATGCTTGCCTTTTTATGCATTATTATACCCCCAAACTTTCAGCTGTTTTTTGTACAGTTGGACAACGTTTACATGATAAATACCCCACAATTTGAAATATTTACATTAACGTCTTTTTTGAACTGTTGGTAACATTTACGGCTAAAACATACACCAAAATAATTGATATACAAATTCAGAATTAATTTTCATATTCTTTCTCTGAATATTCTTTTTTTCTTTTTTACTTTTTTTTTGCTAAAACATGTCTCTTAAACGGGAAGTATGCTTGATACACAAAATATTTTGGTGTATGTTGTTCATATTAGTACAATACAGACATCTAGAAAGTGTTTTCTCCGCACATCAGATATGCTTCAAGGGAAAGCAGAGAATGCTAGGATCAAGATGTGGAAACAAAGAACTAACCACCTTTCCAACTGGATGGAGCCGAAGGAAAGTCTTCCATGTGGACACCAGGAGTGGTGGACAACCTGGAAAACCCTTAACAGACTCCGCAGAGGAGTCGACAGAACAAAAGTAAATCTATGGAAGTAGGGTAGCATGCATGTCGAATTTCGTTGTTCCTTGAAGCACTATGAAATTTTAGATATCTAAGCTCCTTGAACACTATAGCGCTATCTAGTAGAGAAATGAGGAACTTTGTGTTGGCGGAAACCCCCGAGATTAATTTTGCCATTATAAACACGGCCTATTGAATTAAAATGGGTTCTTTGACAAGCCAACATCGTATGACATGCGTGTCGGAATTTTTTCCGCCTTTCAAAAAAAAACCTTATCACGGCCAGGAGCGAACCTGCAAGCATGGGGTTAGTAGACCGACACGTTAACCACTCACCCACCGTGGCAAGAACCTCTAAAATAGCTGACGTGGAAGGAGAATATTAGGGAAATTGGGGTAAATCTGTGAATTTTTGGGAATATGGGTAAATTTGACGAATTTTAGGGAAATTGAGGAAAATCTGGGATATTTTAGGAACATTAGGGTAATTTTGGGGAATTTTAGGGAATTCCGGAAAATTTGAGGAATTTGGCGAGAATCTGGGGGGTCTGGGATATTTTATGGCATTTGGGGAGATTTGGGGTATTTTGGGATAGACGACTCAGCTACCCTATCGAGACAGCCAGGTGACATGTTTCATGACTATGTTGAAGCCCCTCGTCACTCAATGTGCCATTAAGAAGAAATATAAAAAAACAAATTTTAGTTTTGCACTTAGGCTCTAAACGTAAAAATGAATTGGCCTCGGGAATGGGGGTGTCACCTCTTGCCTTTCGAGCCCTGATACGACTTTCTCCGAATACTCGTTCGGGAGATATCGACTATTTTAAAATCTGCTGACGATGCTATTTTTCAACTGGCACTACCTCTTTACTCTCGCAAAGTCCGTGGGTGTGGTTGAGTTTGGAGGACAAGCGATAAAAAAAGACCAATCCTCTTAAGTTCATACACCCATTTCACGTTTTTACTGACCATCCTGAATATGAGTAAGTTTTATTAACGTGTTGGAACCAATTTTTCAGTCTTGCCTTATGCTTTTCAGTCGCTCGACACCACTGTACCCAATTGTAATGCGTGTTTCACTTTCCTGAAAAACATTTACATTATATTATTAAATAAATTCTCTTTAGATTATCAATTTTGATCGTCAAGCGATCATCATAAGATCCTTTACACTTGGCTATTAAACTTATATCCAATGCTCGACAACTCCGCCAAGGACGGTCCCAAGCCCGGATGAAAAAGGAGAAGGGTTGGAGTGGATATCTCGTCCCACTCTGGAAAATCAACTAGAGAAGAGTTGAAGATCTAACTCCACATCTATGAGTATGGACACAGTGAGGAGGCATCCCCTCCACCATGATAGGGTGCTGTGGGCCAATTACTCACACATCTGAACTTATTCGAATACTGAAACTGCAACAGAAAATAACACGACTGATAAAGAGTTGACGTTTTTTGGCATGAGAATGGATACGAAAATTAAATGCTGGAACATAAGAACTTAACGCCAAACAGGCAGGCTAAAGCAGGTCTGCGCAGAAATGAGAAGCTACCAGTTAGACATTGCGTGAAGGACTTTGGGGAATACCTGGAGAAGAGTGGAAAATCCTGGGCAGACCTGCAGAGGCTGGTTGGGAGAAGAAATCAGGGGAGGAACATTGTTGCAGCCCTTTGCTACGAGAGGGGACATAGGAATTAAGTCAGTAAGTTAGTCTAATGCTCGGCAAGTTCTAGTGAAGCCCTGAGTGAGGGCACTGCCGGCGCGAGTGAGCGAGGGAGGGAGGAGGGAGAGTTGGTAAATCATCCTCACGTGCGCGCTGCCCAGCGCCAGTTGGTTTCTGTGCCTTTCGCGTGCAGCAAATTGCAGTAGATCCAGCAACATGATGACAGCAGGAGCAAGGGGAAGCCTAGTAGTTCGCATACTTTCCGGGACTTAAGATGAACTTGTCGAGCTGTACAAGTAACATGTGGGTGATGATCAGGTCCCGGATAATTATGTGCTTAACTTTTCAGAAATATGTATTTATTTATGTGCTTAAAAGTGGAAAATATGTGACTATGTTTCCAAAATATGTTCTTAAAGTTGTACCATATTTATGTCTCCCAGTTACTCGAAATATAGTTGAAACATCCAGCTGCTTGAATAATCCATAATTCTGTCTACAGTAAAAAAGGAAGGAAGGTTTTAGTTTTACGTGACGGTTAATCATGCGATAATGAGCCAAAGGACCTCCTTTTTACGTGGAATCCGAACCACAGGACATGGCATTTCACTTCGAAAATCTCACATGCATTGACCGGGAATCGAACACGGTCCACTGCACCACCACGCCACCCCCGTGTCTACAGTGTTAATCATACAATACTTACTGCAGATGCGCTATATGAAAACATGTATTTGCTGTTTGTGAATTTCATTCTAAAGAGAAAAGAAAGAGTCACTTCAAAAGCTTTCATAGCACTCTCAATGCTCACAATTTTCGCAGAGCACTGTAATTTCAAGTAAAATTTGTCAAGATAAGAACTACTGGAGGCTTAATGAGACTGATGACTCCACCCCTACTATACATAATGACCGGGGAATTCCTGTCTTGAAACACTACTACAATACAGAGACAAGGTTGCATTCACGAAATAGAGATGCAAATTACTGGAATTGCCAAGGGTCGACAATGTGGACAGCAGTCATCTAAGGAGTACAACATACCATCAAATTTAGGAAATATGTACTTATGAATAAATACACCAGAATATGTATTTATTTATAAAAAACGGAAAAAATATGTAAATACATAGAAAATATTTAAACACTTCACTTTCCGGGCCTTAGTGATGATATTTACAATATATACCCTTATTTAGTTATAGCAGTTATTATAAACTAGCGGAACTTGTCATCATTTGTTAGTTAAATGTGACTTTTATGTTAAGCTATTGTTAGTGGTCTACTTTATTCGTGTCAGAAGTATCAATATTTAGGAAAGAATATGAAGAATGAATACATTATATCTACATTTCTACCATACATATATAGGCAGCAGGTCTATTATACAAACAAATCACATATTGAGCAACAAATTTGAGAGCTAGATGATTTTTTCCAGTATTGGGCCACGTCAATAGCGCTGGAGGAGGCTGCAATCAAATCTTTCATAGTGGACATAAGTCCCACTGACATAAATGTTGGATCGTCTGCTGTTCTCCACAGTCACAAAATGATGAGTCGCTTGAGATACCACACTTCCGCAGATTTACTCTTGTTCGGCGGACTCCTGTACAGAGTCTGTTAAGGGCTTTCCAAGTTGTCCACTTCTCCTGGTGTCCACTTGGAAGACTTTCCTTCGGCTCCATCCAGTTGGAAAGGTGGTTAGTTCTTTTTTTCCACATCTTGATCCTAGCATTCTCTGCTTTCCCTGGAAGCTTCACTAATGTGCGGAGAAAACACTTTCTAGATTTCAGCCTCCTTGTGGCAGGATGGTATCCATAGAGGGGATGTGCTTCTGAAGTAGATGATTGGAGCCTCTCTTTGTTAGCTGCTACCTCCCTACGAATCTCACCGGGAGCAATACCAGCTAGAAGTTGGATCTTCTCAATAGGTGTTTGTTTTAGTTATTATTAGTGGTTATTGACCTTAAAATTTGCTTTTCTTATTGTGATTGTTAGTAAATGGTCAGGTTGGAATTGAATGTGAACTTAGCTTATTCGTTGCAGATAAAAGCATAAATCTATACGAATTATAATACTCGTTACAATTGGGTGCATTCGTGTTGACAGACTGAAAAGCATTTGTTTCGATGATTAAATTTATAAGATACTTCTGTTACTTAGGAAGCAAAATAACCAGTGATGGACGAAGCAAAGAAGATATAAAAATTAGGTTGGCTCAGGCAAGGAAAGCATTTCTGCAGGAAAGGAATCTGTTGACATCGAATATAGATTTAGGTATTAGGAAGTCATGTTTGAAAACCTATGACTGGAGCGTGGTGCTCTATGGAAGGGAAACTTGGACTTATGGTGCAGCAGAAAAGAGGAGAATTGATGCGTTTGAAATGTGGTGTTACAGGAGAATGATGAAGACCAGATGGGTAGATAGGGTTACAAACGAAGAGGTATTAAGACGAGTGGGAGAGGAGAGATGTTTCTGGCGACTGCTAATGAAGAGAAGAGATAAGTTGGTAGGACACATACTATACACCCAGGAATATGGAGCTTAGTTATGGAAGGAAGGGTCGAGGACAATAACTGTAGGGGCAGACCAAGGTTAGAATATGTTAAACAGATTGCCTCGGATGTAGGGTGTGGCAGCTATGTAGAGATGGAACGATTAGCTCGGGACAGGGAGGCATGGAGGGCTGCATCAAACCAGTCAAAAGACTGAAGACTCAAACAACAACAGCAACCCGCCCTGGTATCTTAAACGGTTTACCCAGTGTAAGCTTAAAAGGCGCATGGTCGGCAGGTCCCAGACGCAATTCAGAAAAGCCGAGGTGAACAGCGAAACTCCAAACACATATACTCTTCTCTGAAGTCTTAACTCGACACGACTCGACAGTTTGATGCTGGCCGAAGCTGGGCTGATAGACTCGCTTGCTAGCTCGTAAACTCGCCCTGAAGCTAGTAATTTATATTCCGACGTAACGGAAATTGTTGGAAGAAATGAAAACATAACAACATTTATAGTGGGCGATGTATTTAAGACTAGCATTACCCGTCGCGGCTTCGCCCGCGAATATTCTAGTTGTAAAGAGTACACTTAGCAAAATCTCAATCATGAATGCTATGACTGATTTATCCTTGGTATGAATAATCAGACTTTATCAATTCAGCTACTGGTGCAGTGGTTAGGGGTTTGTCATTCCTTCATTAGTATATCAGGGCGAAGTTAGTTTTCTGGGAAGATCACAGCCACTGTAAATTTAAGGGCCTTTAAATGTGGTTTTCGGAGACCCTTTGTAGTCGGGTGAAAAAGACCTTTCGTACCTCAATCACACGTGAAAATTGCGTGAAAAAGTTCTAGAGTGCCCCTTGACCTCCTTAAGCGCATTATACTGTATGTATTGATGAATTTTACAGCTTAAATTGGTTCCGTGATAACCTTATAACCGTCTGGAAACTTTCACAGTATTGTAATAATTGGAATTGCATTGCGTCTTTCAGAAATAGATGGAACTGTGAGATTCTGTTACCATGGTTACCGTGTTGCAATCTTTCATTGTAAATATACATGTTTTAAGGTATTTATTTAATCGTGAGGCATTTAAAGAGGAAGTGAGTGCGTTTCCCTTACGCATTGGGTTATGCTGAACCTGTAGGTACCCCATATGTGTAGGTTGGTGTTAATGGGACCTTATTTTCGGTACAAAACTGGAATGGGACATTAGCAGATTAATATAGGGAGGGAACAAAACTGGAATGGAACCTTAGCAGAATAATATAGGGAGGGACACAAAACTGGAATGGGACCTTAGCAGAATAATATAGGGAGGGACACAAAACTGGAATGGGACCTTAGCAGAATAATATAGGGAGGGACACAAAACTGGAATGGGACCTTAGCAGAATAATATAGGGAGGGACACAAAACTGGAATGGGACCTTAGCAGAATAATATAGGGAGGGACACAAAACTGGAATGGGACCTTAGCAGAATAATATAGGGAGGGACACAAAACAGGAATGGGACCTTAGCAGAATAAAATAGGGAGGGACACAAAACTGGAATGGGACCTTAGCAGAATAATATAGGGAGGGACACAACACTGGAATGGGACCTTAGCAGAATAATATAGGGAGGGACACAAAACTGGAATGGGACCTTAGCAGAATAATATAAGGAGGGACACAAAACTGGAATGGGACCTTGGCAGAATAATATAGGAAGGGATACAAAACTGGAATGGGACCTTAGAAGAATAATATAGGGAGGGATACAAAACTGGAATGGGACCTTAGCAGAATAATATAGGGAGGGATACAAAACTGGAATGGGACCTTAGCAGAATAATATAGGGAGGGACACAAAACTGGAATGGGACCTTAGCAGAATAATATAGGGAGGGATAGGGAGATGCTGTCACGGACTTCTTTGTAGAACTTTTCATGCTGAAAAAATCTTACAGTGCCTGTTTACCACCTCTTGATGGATGCAGTATTTTTTTATTTGTCTGTTGGCACAGGCTAGAGTAAAATGTGCCTTTTCACCGATGTCAAAGCCTCATTCATGGCTATGATCATATGGAAGCTACTGAGGTATGAGTTGTGCTGAGTAATGGCATTCAGGTCACAGCTAATGTCTATGGATGCTGTGAAAGGTTCTGCTCATAGGGTCAGGGCTGTTGTTCTGACTCAGTGAGGAAAGCAAAGGCAAACTACCTCACTCGTCACCTTGCCTAGTACGCCTAATTATAGTGCTACCTGGGTTTTGTGAGTTTCTTCCACATAACCTATGATGGCGCTTTTTGAGGATACAACCAACCTCCGGGTTGACTACTTAACAGACAGACCATTCTTACACTCATAGTATCAGATATGTTTAATGGTTTAGCCAGCGTAAGCATAAAAGGCGTACGGACGGCAGGTTTTTAGCCTACTTTTTACATTTTGCAAAAATGAGGAAAAAGTAGACTTATGAGATCGATGCGGGAAAATGTGTGTCTGTCTGTCTGTCCTTCTGGCTGTCTGTCTGTCTGTCTGTCTGTCTGTCCTTCTCTCTGTCTGGCTGTGTGTGTGTGTGTGTGTGTGTGTCCCTATGAACTCCAAAACGGCTGCAGAAATCGAAACCAAATTTAGTATGAGTAAAGATGTATACCGGAATATCTCACGTCCATATTTGAAAATGATGTCAGTGTTACCAACTGCTGAAAAAACGCACTAGAAATTTGAGCTCCATGTTAGATATCGTGGAAGGTATGCATGGGAGCTCATCCAAAATTGGCACACATGTAGATAACACTATTTCAGTTTAATTTCCAGGAGGCCATACATGACAGTGTTGCCAAAATAATTGTAAGCCTTCTGATAGGTCTAATTTTTAAATGCCTATAACTTCTACACTATCAACTAGATTTCAACCAAATTTTGTATGTAATATGTGTACATAAACAGATATGACTGAGCGTATTCTATAGAGCCACCAGGGCTGCCAACTGTTAATAATTGCTCTCTCTATTCTTTTATCCAAATACCAATATATCAGAAAGTATGCAAGCCGACAGCTTTAAACTATGCACACGTATAGTACCTGACATTTTAGATTAATTTTGGAGTAACTTATATACTTCAGTTCTACCAACATGATTCTAAGCCTGCTGATAGGTCCAATTTTAAAATATATGTAACTTCTTTACTAACTAATGGATTTCGTCCAAAATTGGCACAACACGATATAATATTTCAGATTAGGCTATTTCTGACCGGCACACGCATGACATTGTTGGCAACATGTTTTTACGCGTGCTGATAAATCCAATGTCTAACTGCATGTAACGTCCATTGGACTTCAACCAATTTTTTTATTCTTTACCTTAAGAGATGGAACTAAGAATATATTCAGTCACCAGGGCTGACAACTGTAATGCTCTATTAGGCTACATTATGCCAGGTATATTTCGAACTAATTAGTCATTTCGATATTACTAACATAATTTCGTCATTATTCTAGATAGGTTCATATACTGCAGAATAATCATTGGCATGAAACTTAATTTTAAGAAAAGTAGGCTCTTTAGTTCGTCACTGAACTTCTTGTTCTTCGTCTCATTTCACTGAAATCGTTACTGCTCGGCTGCCTTTGATCATAAATGACTGTTTTTCTGCACAAACTTTCCTCGAGAAATCCTTTACAGAATGGTGAAACCCGCATAAATATCCATCCAATGGTTCTCGAGATTACCCATTACATCCAAGAATCGGGGTCTTTGTTTTATACTGTGTATAGATCAGTTTGGACACCCCTGTACTCTTCTATTTAAGTCCTCTTCTCTGGATATCAACTGCGCTTGAGGAAGAATTGATTTTCTTTTGCTGCCAGCCTCTTTGTGGAGCGAAGATAAGAATGTGTATAAAGTAAGTTAATAATAACACTCGCTGGAGATAAAATCATAAATCTATACGAATAATATTTAATAAGTTCCTTATTCTTCTCCCTCGGGCTGAATTTAGAAATAATATTTAAGTTCTCCTGGGATCCACTTGGGCTGCGAGTTTCACAAACTTTAAATAGCCTAATACAATATCTCTTTCTCGGTATTGATATTGCGAGGCAATAGCTTCTATTATCTCCCCCAGGGGCTCACATCTAGTGGGACGTGGGTTGGCGACCACGGGACCCCAGCTGAGTCCGGCATTGCTTCCACTTACTTGTGCCGTGCTCCTCTTCGTCTTCTTTCCTGTCGACCTCTCTTGATCAACTCTTGTTCATTTCCGACTCCGACGGTATTAGGGTCTCCGAGGCCCAGGGAGTCTTTCACTTTCCCACCTTAATTGGCCCTTGTCTCATCTTTTCTGATACCCTTATTCTTTGAGGTGCCAGCATTTTCTCTTCTCATGATATCTCCTGTTTTCTGCACAAGGCCCTCAAGGAGTCAGGGTGTGTGTATCCCCCACCACTTCTGGTGCACCCTGGATAGTGCTACACCCTCAAGGGCTCACGGCTGGTGAGTTTGGGAGTTGGCGACCTCGAGGGGTCCGGTTTTTTTCACATTTTTCCTCTGACCTTGGGGCGAGCCCTCTCCCCTTTAACTTTTCTGTCTGCCTTTCATGGCTCTTCTTCCTTCCAAGTCCCTCAATCCTCAATCTTCGAGGGTTGAGGGCATTTCTTTTCTTCCTGTCCTTTAATTTGTTTCTCCTTTATTTGTTTACCATTTCTTCTTCTAGTATATAAGTTTGTAGTTAGTATTAGTTATAGTTTTCATTCTCATCTCATCTTTCATTATCACCCAAACCAATAGGGGCCGATAACCTAGATGTTAGGCCCCTTAAAACAACAATTATCATCATCATCAGCAGCAGCTTCTATTATCATTATGATGGATCAGAATTAGAGTGTCAATTTCATGATTTTAAAATCACGGGTTTCGATACCCGGCGGGGGCACAAATCTTCGGCACTCTCCGTGTCGTCTGTATCGGGTCGCAAAAGATCCCCGTATTATATTTAGTGCCTACAAGATAAATCAAGTAGTTCTGTGACGAACTAAAGAGCTTACAATCCTTTATTTGAGATTCATGCCAATGAGTAATATATATATCAGAAATGAAATGTTACATTGGATCTAGCAGGGTGCGTAAAATAATGTTGGCAACAATGTCACATATGTGTTGCTCAAAATTAATCTAAAATATTGTGATTTATCATTGTCCCAATTTTGGATAACATTCATTTCTTAGTATTGAAGTTGCATGTAATTAAAAATTGAATCTATCAGAAAGCTTAGAATCATGTTGGTAACTCTGAGGTATATTAGTTACTCCAAATTAATCTAGAATGTCAGGTACTATACGTGTCCAATGTTTAGAGCTGTTGGCTTGCATACTTTATGATATATTGTTATTAGGATAAAGAAATAGAGAGAGAGCATCTATTAACATTTGGCAGCCTTGCTGGCTCTCAAGAATACGCATAGTCATATCTGTTATAATACACAAAGCACAAACGAAACTTGGTTGAAATCCAATTGATAGTCTAAATGTCACATGCATTTAAATATTGGACTTATCAGTAGGCTTAGAATCATGATGGCAACACTGTCATATATTGTGGCCTTGCGTACAAGAAATATGCAAATCACTGCCCAACTGCTCAGTCTGGTAAATTCGGGACATAGAATGTCCTCCCACTGAGTGACTCACATATTATAGGATCAAGCTTAGGATAGCACTTCAATGAAATACAATTCAAAATCCTAATATAAAAAGTATTTAATTAATCAAAATTAGGCGTTACAAACAAACATAATAAACTGAATAAACTTCATATTTGTTCTAATGAACAAGGAATGATTACAATATTAATTTATAGAAATCACTATTTGAGGATCCACTGAATCTGACAAAAATATCAAAACTGCTCTCACTTCCATTTAGCATCAATACAAAATCACTCAAAACGACTCTAAAAGTCTCGGTAAAAATCATTACATAGAATTATCTATTCAAAACACATTAAATATTCTTAACTTGAATATTATTACAAATTTAAGTTAATGTTTATAATGGTGTCAACAATTTCCATTTACTGAGTCCCACATGATATTCACAAAGTATCATCTCTCTTTTCAACACTACCAAATTGCATTTGTCCTCGGGAAACTCATGTGCCACAAGCTTTGGGAACTACTGATTTACTCACCTCAAGATAGAATCCCGGCTACCTGATATTTCCAACAATTACTTGGGAACAATAGCATATAAAATGCAACAATACAAAGGGATTTCCATTATTGTCTTAAATGACAATTACATATTCATTTAATGCGGATCTGAACTGCGACAGCAAGCAAGAACTCGGTACTAATTACCGGTCCATTTAAAATGTTTATATAATAGCAGACCGCAGACAAACTGGCTGCATTACCGGCCTACCCCAACATTGACCTTCATTAAAGTCAAGACCCTCAAAACGTTGATTTATGACTGGGAGGGGGAACTCGCACTTCCCTTCCTTAGAACGATACTACAACTGGCTTTCAAACAAGCAATTACTCTTAAAGCTTAGAGAGACATCACATCACTTTTCATTTAACAAACATATATGACGTTCTACTGACCTATTTCTTTGGCTCAGGTATAATTATAATTGTGGAGGTTTATCACTGGCAGGTAAGAACTCAATAAAACCAATAGTAATTAAGGGGCTTTCGACGTAAGAGAATACTAGTTCGATTCTCTGGCCTGCCTCTAGGACACCTCCATTTTCGAGGACTTAGGGCTCACACATGGAACGAAGGTATCTGACCACTCGTCCAAATAATAATAGTGGCTTTCGGGGGGCATATGCACTATCCCTTGCGCTCAAACAACAATAAAATTAGCACCCTTCAAAGTTTGTCATAGCAAATACACACATAATCATTTACCATTTCCAGCTGATCCCCACAATCATAATCTCCTAGCATTATTTCACTGCATTTACTAGCGTGACAATTAATATTATAAGCGCTCACTGGCGACAATTAGTACATTCGTGATGCCTTTCAAGGCAAATTATTTACTCCAACATAATTAATTTCTTCGTTCAAAAATAATAGTTTTTCCTTTGAAGCAATCTTGACTCTTCATTTTACAAGAACTCAACTGGTTCAGTAATTATCTCTATCATTATTATTATTATTATTATTATTCAGCACATAACGGCTCATACTTGAATATCAATTCAACAATTTATTCATTCATTACATTATTATTATTATTATTATTATTATTATTATTATTATCCTGCTTGCATTTAAATAACATTATTCCGTTCCATTTACTGGTATTCCACTGAATACTATTTCTTTGATTTCACATTTTACATTTAAGTAATTATTACTTTCATTATCAATTCACTGTTTAGATCATGCATTTCTCGTTATTTCACAGATCTCTACATCCCTGATCTTCAATGTTGGAGAACACTTTCTCCATGGTTACTATCATTTCATGAGCCTCCCGAGTGCAAAATACATAATGAAATTTGATTTTACTCACATGATTTATCCAGCTGAGCTGTCTGGATCCCAGCGAAGTGACATTTTGCCCACGCTGACTTTTCACACCATGTTGACACTTACATTATCACTGATTAAATTTCCCTCTGGTTTATACATATTACACACACTTAAATTGATTTCAGGGATTACACTCATTATTTCACAAACACTAAAATGAATCACTAAAATATATAAAATTTCACTAACAAATTATATTTACACAATGAATTTCACTTTGTGGCATCTAGCACTGCCTTCCACATGTGAATTCCTTCAATCCAGATCCTAGGGGTGCAATTTCAACCGCTGCCTCCTGATTCCTATTTGGGTGATTGACAGTCTCGTTCTATATTTCCCCTCCTTGGCTACGAAGTTTCTCCTACTTCTGGTATATATTTATCGGCACTTACAATTACTGAACGATAATAATGTCTCGTTCGGTATGTAATTGCTTATATGGTAAACTGTCTATGGTTTAACGTTTACTCCTGGAGTCGCTGTACTAACTTTACTGCGCTCTACAATTGACTTTCTTGGTTCACGTTTGAACTGTATTCTGACGACTATTGTCTTTACTTGGTGGAATAACTTCCCACGTCCTTCCTGTAATTCCACGTGGCTACTGATGCCTATTTTGTAGACTTCTGAATCTATCGCCACTTATGACGCTAACCTCCTCAATTCAGGAAAATTAGGTGCTTGTTATTTTCGACCCTATTGTGGTTACTTAACGCACTGGGTAAAAATGTTTAGAGTTCCACTCCTCTAATGATATCTCGTATACTTTCGAGATACTACGACGTAACTTCAAATACTGGTGTCTGGGCTTCGATTGCCCTCGCTGGCTAACGTATGTTGCTCAAAGTACAATACTTGGCCTAAGTCCGTAGACAAATAATGTTCGAAGTTTGACGATACTTTTTCTTCTGACAAGGATTTCGATGTTTTACTGCGCGGCGACACTGATGAATGCTGGAACAGTACCTCCCTCTGGAGTACTTCCACGTCGTGATACGAAGTCGCGTCCCACCGGACGGAATAATACTGTAGGTGCTATGAAGCAGCACGACCGTACGTGGTCTGATGATTACTGCATGATGCAGCTCCTCCGTTCCTGGAGTGCTCGTAGACGGCTTGTACTTTGAAACAGTACCACGCTTCCTGGCGTCTCTGGTTAACTGAATTGTTGATTGAAATAGAACCGTGCGCTCCCGCGCCCTTGGTAAACGGAATATCTTGGCTTGGGCTCACGGTCCTTATATCTGATTCTCGTAAAAATAAATAAGTTTCCGTCCTTCTAAAAATCATTTTCCAAAAGAATGGTCGCATGATCTTGAAAAAATTACCTACTGGTAGCTAACGTCTTGAACGTCTCAGTGATATTTATTATCTAAAAAATCGATCGTGGCAAGTCCGACAAAAAATTAATTTAGCTCCTCAAATGAGTGGGTAGTAATTTCTTATTTTCCATCTCCACTGCCTCCTGGCGTGGGGAATAACTGAATTCGTAGTGCTGATTTGACACTTCTTTCTTGTGCAATTGTTATTAACTTTATCCATTCTCAAAAATCTCTTTCCCAGGATAATTAACAATGACGGGGTCATTTCTTTAGTTTAATGCCCGCAATAGGCTAATTTTTAATTATTTCTCGTTTATATGATTGCGGCGTTGTCATTTTACTGTCGAGTAAGGGCCTTTTCCGAAAACTTCTTCTCTCTCTACTGAATGGAATCCTTCCAGATCTATTTTTATCGGGTGCGTAACCTGGTTTCCGCTGACTGGTCATGACATCATCCCGCAGCTGTGGCCTGGTATCTTTGGTTACACAACTAATCCATGCGTCACGCAACACGATTCTGTATTAACCCTTCACAAATCTTTAGAAATCTGTTCTAAAATCTTCCTTAATTCCTCCTTTTTCTGACATAAAAGGGTATGGTTTCGATAACTGTGCCTCTCCACATGGGCACAATATGGGCTCCTGAATTAATTTTGAATGTTATTAACTCTGTGTGTGTGCCAATTTTGGAACAGTTTGCATGCATTACTTCTGAGATTTCCAACATAGAGCTCAAATCTTAATTGTGATTTTTCAGCAGTTAGTAGCACTGATGTCATTTTCAAATATGGCGGTGCGATATTCAAGTATAGATCTTTACTCGCACTAAATCTGGTTTTGATAGCTGCAGCCGTTAAGGAGTTGATAGAGGGAGACCTACACAGACAGACAGACATACAGAATGACAGACAGACAGACAGACATTTGCCCTGATCAATCTCTAAGTCTACTTTCTCCTCATTTTTAGTCTACTTTTCAAATTTTGTAAAAATGAGGAAAAGTAGACTTATGAGATCGATCCGAGCAAATGTGTGTCTGTCTGTATTTATGTATGTGTGTGTGTGCCCCCCCCCCCCCCCAGCAACTCCTCAACGGCTTCAGCTATCGAAACCAAGTTTGGTATGAGTAAAGATCTATACCTAAATATTTCACGGTCATATTTGAAAATGACATCAGTGCTACCACCTGGTAAAAAATCGCAATTGAAATTTGAGGTCTAAGTTGGATATCTCGGAAGATATGCATGGGAACTGCTCCAAAATTGACACACATATAGGTAATATTGCATCAGATTAATTTACAGGAACCCAGATATGACAGTGTTGCCAACAAGATTCTATGTCTGCTGATAGGTCCAATCTTTAAATATATGTAACTTCCATATTATCAATTGGATTTAAACCAAATTCAATAAGTCTTTCCTGCCCACCGGATCAGATAGAATATACGTTTTCTTTAGTGTCAACAGGGCTGCCAACTGTATAAAAATGCACTCTACAGATGTTTATCCTTATCTTAATATATCAGAAAGTATGCAGGCCAACAGTTCAATTTTTGCATACATATAGTACCTGCAAATATAGATTAATTTTGAGTAACCAATATACTACAGAGCTGCCAACATGACTATACGGGTATTGATAGGTTTAATGGTTATTCACATGTTACTTCCATACTAATAAATGGATTTGTTCAAAAATCGGCAAATATATAGATCATAATATTTCTATTTAAGTTTGAGCAACCAATTTATGGCAGTGTTGCCAACCTGATTTTACGCATGCTGATAAATTCAATATTTAAATACATGTAACGTGCATACTATCTTTTGGATCTCAACCAAATTTTTCATGTGCATTGTGTATCTTAAGAGATGGAACTAAGAATATATTGTATTTAGAGTCGTCAGTTCTGCCGACTGTTGATATAGTTTTTTTAAATTTCGAGCCGTAGTCTCAGTAGATTAGAACGTATGCAGGCGAACAAATTTAATAACCCACGCGTGGCAATGTTGCCAACATCATGTATATAAGCCAATCAGTGGTATGAATGTTAAATTTTAAGAAAAGTATCGTCCTTAGTTCCACACGGAACTACTTGTTTTCATTACAAAATGTGGAAAATAGACTAAAAATTAGCGAAAACTCGTATTTTTTGCAAGCCTGTGTAATTCATAATAATTCGGCCATCTGTGTAAGGTCTAGGGGCAGATGACCTTGTTGTTGTGCCCCTTAAAACAACAACAACAACAACTAACTAAAGTAAGCTTTCTAGCTTAATATTTTGAAATTTCGACTAAAAATGGGATAAGTTTGCTGTTTCGGTGAAATTTCATGTCAATTAAGCAAATGCTAATCGGAATTGAATCCTCACATATTAAACAACATATGAGATGAGACATATTGGGCTAGAGAAGGATTGGTCAATTAACAGTTGAAAAGAGGGGGGGGTAGGGGGGACTTGGAGTGGTATTAACGCGTGAACCAATCAGATCACCCCTCTGATTACGTCACTGGATCCCGCTTTAGTGCTGTGCCCATAATTATGTCGCCATGTGCACCGCCGATTTGGGTCACGCGTGATATATTATTTCCATGTGTCTTAATTGATTGCACCACTGATGGTAATATAATTAGTTCGACAGGGCTAATTTAGAAATAATCGCTTGATTGACGACGATCAGACGGGGCTAAATTAGTCGCCAGAGACAGGTGAGGGGGATTCAATATGTAGTCCAGGTGGGGTCCAGCAGCTGATGACATTATTATTATTATTATTATTATTATTATTTATTATTATTATTATTATTATTATTATTATTATTATTATTGCTGTCGTTTCGGCCATCTACGGACCACACTATTTCAACTGCCCTTGTCCATGTCTTTGCGCCTGGGCTTTAACGTTGCCCAGTATTCCCACATTCATTTCCTATGCTGTTCCTTCCTCGCTTCAGTCCATGTCTTGCCAGTATTTAGTTTTGGCTTTTCTTGCAATCCATGATGTTCTTAGAGTTTCGACTTTAGTGGAACACGTTTCTGGAAATCCTCCTGGGTTATTCCCACTTCACGCAGGTCTTTTTCTACTTCGGTGAACCACGCTGCCTTGGTTTCCTTGTTATGAAGAAAACTGAATGAAAATGAAAATCCACAGCCTGCTTCCAGTCTCCGACCGGGTCAGGAATGGAATGAATGAAGCCCCCATCTAGCGGCGAGGATATTAACTGTGCCGGCTGCCGAGGCCTGACGCACTCCTCTGGGGCAATGATTAAATGAATGACAGATGAAATGAAATGATAGTGGAGAGTGTTGCTGGAATGAAATTCTGACAGGGAAAACCGGAGTACTCGGAGAAAAACCTGTCTGCCTCCGTTTTGTCCAGCACAGATCTCACATGGAGTGACCGGGATTTGATCCACGGACCCAGCGGTGAGAGTCCGACGTGCTGCCGCCTAAGCCACGGAGGCTTCTATGAAGAAAACTAAAGATTATTATTATTTTTTGGCATCATTAACACGGCAGATACCGGTTACATTTTATATTACAGCCTGGTTCGGCCTTAGCAAGGAACCATCTGTACTGAAATACAATGTATGTAAATTATAGAAACCTCACATTACATTAATTTCGTGTCCGGACTCTTCACGAGTCTCCCTCATTTATAGAATGAGCTAAATTTCCTTCTGAATCATCTTCGAGCCTTGCTGAGTGTTCGGCGAGGGTATTTACTGTCACCAAGGAACTTCCTGACAATATGGCAGGTGTTTAACAGAACTGCCTTCTGTAGTTCAATATATATCTGTGGGTGCAGATTCAATATCGATAGACTACTGTTGAGAGCTTTGGGTATAACACCAGTACACGATACAATTATCGGGATTATACCTAGGTAGTCACCGACTCAAGTTTCCACATCTGCTTTAACTCAATTGCCAGCTCTGTGTACTTAGATAGTTTAGTAGCAGCTGTTGTTTGGATGTTTTGAGTGTTGGGACATGCGATATCTATCAGTAATGCCTCTTTGTGTACTTTATTGATGACAATGATATCTGGCCTGTTGTTACTGACTGCAACATCTGTCACAAATCCCCTGTCCCAGTAGAGCTTGTGTGTGGCATTTTCGAGTACTGCGGATGGTGTGTATTTCCAATAGGAGACGGAGCTTTGAAGTAGTTTGTACTTCAAGGCCAGTTTCTGGTGGATGATTTTGGCAACTTGATCGTGTCGATGTTTGTAGTCAGTGTTGGCAAGGTGGGAACAACCTGCTGTTATGTGTTGAATGGTCTCACTACATTTGCCACAGCGGCGACACTTCTCACTCTCTGTTGCTGGATCGTTTATGATAAATTTCCGGTAACTTCGAGTAGCAACAACTTGGTCTTGGATAACTACAACAAATCCCTCTGTTTCCGGAAAGAGAACCGAGTGGGTTAGCCAAGCGTGCGACGCTAACTAGTCGACGTGAGGCTGGTCCAACTCTTGTGGAAACTTCCCATGAAGCGCCTTCTGTTTCCAATTCCCGATCTTGTATTCAGTAGTTTTCACTTCGTTTACTGGTGAATCTAAAGATGACAGATGGAGCGTTGTGTAATTATCATCAGCTGAAGATACAGTGCGATGGAGAGGGGATGTTTCTCCTTTGTTGTGGAAAAATGCACGCAGAGTTGTCACTTGTTTTGTATGAAGGTTCATGATGTCTATCAGTCCTTTACCACCTTCAGACCGAGATAGAGTCAGGCGCTCTGTTGCTGATTTCGGATGATGCATACGATGGCGTGATAAAAGCACCGATGTTTTTCGTTATTATTCTCAGACATGAATGTCTGTACGCAGCAGAAACACTAGCCATCATTGGGAAGGGTGGCCTCGAAGACATCCGGAAGAGGGAAAGGAAAATGCTCCAAAAAATCCTAGACCCAAATATCAAGGATGGAGAGAGGAGACTCAAACCTAACAAAGAACTATACCTGAAGACAGAAGTAGTCGTATCCCTAATGAGAATAGAGTTTTATGGACACGTGGTGAGGATGAACAGTATCAGATTGACGAATGGGATTCTTGAATTCTTCAGGAAGAGGAAGACGGAGCCGAAATGGTTTCGGGAAGTGAGATTGGACTTGGATCGGATGGGGATGAAGGAAGGAGACAATGAATAGAGGGTGATTTAGACGGCTGGTAAGGAGATTGCAGGTTTCCAGGGGACAAGGGAGTTGTCAGTGAGGAAAGGGAGATCTTACACGGAGGAACAGAAGAAGGAAGTGGGAGAGAGGATGAAGAGATATTGGCAGAGAGTGAAGACAACAAATAATGTAAACAAGTAGTTCCGTGAAGAACTATACAGCCTATTTTCATGTATCCTACTTATGTTAATTGCCTCTTTCAACTTACAAAATTTCAGTTTGATTGCTGTAATAGATTCGTAGATATTGTGATCTATCTAAATATTTCGGATGGTCGCCATGTTGGATTGTTATATGTATAGGCCTTAGAGTCATGTACCATTAAAGAAAAATTATTGCGTAGGTTCATTATTCAAATTTTCACTTTGATCTCATGATTACGACACAAGAAATAAAAACTTAATTTTAAAATTCGCACAGCCGCCACCTTGAGGTTATGTAAACAATTGAAATAAATTAGTTACCAGTGCATTACAATGTGTATAAACATTTCTTGTACCAAGTTTCATTGCGTTTGAAACATTAAATCGCGAAAAAGGTCTATTTAAAATTTTCAAATTCGCTTGGCCGCCATATTCGTTTTGTAGTTAACCGGTTTTTGAAAGTCTTATAAATGAACTTCCAATAGTGCCCTTTATCTCTGTACAAAATTTCAGGGTGATACCGCTAATAGTTTCAGAGATATAGAATGCCGGTGAAATACTTCGCACAGCCGCCATCCTGAGGTTATGTAAACAATTGAACGAAGTTAGATGTCGGTGCATTACAATGTGTATATACATATATTGTACCAAGTTTTATTGCGTTTGGTTGGTTAAATCGCGAAAAACGTCGATTTAAAAGTCGCAACTTCACATGGCCGCCATGTTGGTTTTGTAGTTACCAGGTTTTCAAAAGTCACATAAGTAAACTTCTAGTAGTTCCCTCTATCACCGTACAAAATTCCAAACTGATGTCGGCAATAGTTTCGGAGATATTGAATGCTGTTGAAATATTTCGCACAGCCGCCATGTTGGTTTGGTGAGGCGTAACAGAATTTGAAGGGCACGGTCGGGGTCGCCCGGATTAGTGCTACGAACTTACCGAATTTTATTGAAATCGCTCCAGCCGTTTAGATTTTATTAGGGGGGACACATACGCAAACACACAGACAGACACACGGACAAAAGGTGATTTCATAAGCCTATTTTTAGCCTACTTTCGATTTTTGCAAAAAATGAAAGTAGACTTATGAGATCACTACAGGGCGAAAAAAAAAGTGTGTCTGTCTGTGTGTGTGTATGTGTGTGTGTGAGTCTCTCTCTCTCCCTGTGTGTGTGTGTGTGTGTGTGTGTGTGTGTGTGTGTGTGTGTGAGTGTATGTACTCTGAATGTCTGTCCCCCCTATCAATTCGAACACGGTGAGCGCAAATTGAACGAAATTTGGTACAAAGGTAGCACTAGCAAAGGACACCTCAGTGCCATGTTTTATATCGCCGCCGTCTTGACGGAAACGTAATGGCGGCCACACAAATGTTCAAAGCTTAAATCAAATTACGACTAACCTAATCATCCGATCTCTACCAAATTATTCAACAACATACCTTTATTGAGGGAGCATCCTTTGACAAATCTAATAGGTCATTAGCCTAATAGTTTGCGGATGGCGGCCATCTTTGTGTCAAAATCGATTCCCCCTATTAATTCGAACACGGTGAAACCGAATGGAATGAAATTTGGTACAGAGGTAGCACTAGCAAAGGGAACCCCAGTGTCATGTTTTATACCGCCGCCATCTTGACGGAAACATAATGCCGGCCACCCAAATGTTCAAAGCTTAAATCAAATTACAACTAACCTAATCATCCGATCTCTAACTAATTTTGCAACAACATACCTTTATGAAGGGAGCATCCTTTGACAAGTCTAATAGGTCATTAGCATAATAGTTTGCGGATGGCGGCCATCTTTGTGTCAAAATGGATTACCCCTATTAATTCGAACACGGTGAAACCGAATGGAATGAAATTTGGTACAGAGGTAGCACTAGCAAAGGCACCTCAGTATCGTGTTTTATATCACCGCCATCTTGACGGAAACGTAATGGCGGCCACACAAATGTTCAAAGCTTAAATCAAATTACGACTAACCTAATCATCCGATCTCTACCAAATTTTTCAACAACATACCTTTATGGAGGGAGCATCTTTTGACCAAACTAATAGGTCATTAGCCTAATATTTTGTGGATGGCGGCCATCTTTGTGTGAAAATCGATTCCCCCTATTAATTCGAGCACAGTGAAACCGAATGGAACGAAATTTGGTACAGAGGTAGCACTAGCAAAGGGCACCTCAGTGTCATGTTTTATATCGCCGCCATCTTGACGGAAACGTAATGGTGGCCAAACAAATATTCAAAGCTTAAATCAAATTACGATTAACCTAATCATCCGATCTCTACCAAATTTTGCATCAACATACCATTATGGAGGGAGCATCTTTTGACCAAACTAATAGGTCATTAGCCTAATATTTTGCGAATGGCGGCCATCTTTGTGTGAAAATCGATTCCCCCTATTAATTCGAACACGTTGAAATCGAATGGAACGAAATTTGGTACAGAGGCAGCACTAGAAAAGGCCACCTCAGTGTCATGTTTTATATCACCGCCATCTTGACGGAAACGTAATCGCGGCCACCCAAATTTTAAAGGCTAAAATGTAATTACGACCAACCTAATAATCTAGTCTCTACCAAATTTTGCAACAACAAATCTTTATGTGGGAAGCATATTCTGACCAAACTGCTAGATCATCAGCCCAATAGTTTCCAGATAGTGGCCAAGTGTGTGTGCAAATCGATTCCCCCTATCAGTTCAAACACGGTGAAGCCGAATTGAACGAAATTTGGTACAGAGGTAGCACTAGCAAAAGGCACCTCAGTGTCATGTTTTATATCGCCGCCATCTTGACGGAAACGGAATGACGGCCACCCAAATGTTAAATGCTTAAATCAAATTTCGACCATCCTAATAATTTGATCTCTACCGGATTTTGCAACAACATGCCTTTTTGTGGAAAGCATCTTATGACTGACTACAAGGTCATCAGCCCAATAGTTTGCAAATAGCGGCCATGTATGTGTGCAAATCCATTCCCCAGATCAATTCAAACACGGTGAAACCGAATTGAATGTTTTTTTTTTTACAGAGGTAGCACTAGCAAAGGGCACCTCATATTCATGTTTAATATCCCTATAGCACGTTGTATTTCAACAAGCTACTACAACCAACATTCAATTATACTCCTTGAAAAGGACAAAGAGTTTTAACAATACCCATGCATTTAGGAGAAAGTAGGCTATGTGTTCTTTACTGAACATCTTGTTTCATAAATGAAAATAGACTTAAATTGTCAAACGATGTCCATAGTTGTCCGTAGCATAATATATTATTATTATTATTATTATTATTATTATTATTATTATTATTATTATTATTATTATTATTATTATCGATTGAAGCCCAATACAAAGCGCTTATGACTAGTTCTTCTTCGATGCTCTTTTCCGTTCCCAATATCTCTTGAGCCTGATAATTTCTCCTTTCTCTCCTTCGAAAGGGGCTTCGGACATTTAGGGACTCTAGGTGTTGGGGTCCAAGACTCTACCATAGCACAAAATTTAGAACGATCTTCTGCATCAAGGTCAGCAAATACAGCCGAATCCAAGTCCTTTAGTACTTCATTAAGCCACTGGCTTCCAGTCTTGTAGCTTTTAACTAAGGAAAATATCTTCTTGGCAAGCCTGTTGCTGTTCATTCGTTGTAGGTGCCCGTATAACTTTAGCCTCCTGCATCGCATACTGGTATTGGCTGAGTCTAACAGTCGATACAGGTCAGAATTAGATTTGAAACGGTAGGTTCCATCTAGGAGCAATCTCGGGCCATGAATTTTCCTGAGGATACGTCCTTCGGCTTTCTCAAAGTCATCCATGGCACCTTTTCTGTTCATCAAGAGGGTCTCTGCGGCGCACAGAAACTGTGGTCTGACAGCAGTTCTATAGTGACAGATCTTAGCATTCCTCGAAATGCATTTCATGTTGTAGAAATTGTGGGATAGTTGGTATGCTGCGTTGAGTTTGTTACGCCTTGCTAAGATGGAGGTGCCGTCTCTACCATTGGGGAGAAGCAATTCACCAAGATAACGAAAGCGATTGACTCTTCCAATCGTTCCATGTATGGCCGTCAAAGGGGTGTTTCCGGAGTGCCGATTCTCCAAGTAATTGGTCTTATCGTTAGATATCTGTATTTATATTATTATTATTAATTCGATACAGCCATTTATGGACTACAAATACACAACAATTATTGAGGTCTTCCTTCCTGATTTTTCCTTGGCATTTAGCTCCCTGCCAGACATTTTTCAATCTTTGACTCCTTCTCAATCTTTCTTCCACTTTTTTAGCGTATGGCTTTTAATGCCGGGAGTGCCCAAGGACATGTTCGGCTCGCCAGTTTTGTAGCTGCGTCGAGACGGACACCCAATGGGTGAGCTACAAGTACCGTTGGGGAGGAAAGTTGGAATGGAAGGACGAGGAGTTGGAAGGTAGCGGCTGTGGCCTATAGTTAGGGACCAACCCCGGCATTTGCCTGGAAGGAAGATGGGAAACCACAGAAGACCATCTTCAAGGTTGCCGGCGGGGGGATTCGAACCTCCTCGCCTCCCGGATGTGAGCGACTGCCAGCAGTCCTGCCGTAACTACCACGGCTAACTCACCCAGTTTTCTTCCACTAATAATAATAATAATAATAATATCGTATGGCCTTGGGTGCCGGGTGCAAGTTTTGTTATTTGACACCCAGAGGGTAGCTTCCATGTCAAATTTCGTTGTTGCTTGAAGCACTATGAAAGTCAAGGAGGTTAGATATCTAAGCTCCTTGAACACTATAGCTCTTTCTAGTAGAGAAATGAGGAACTTTGTGTTGACGGAAACTCCCGAGATTAACTTTGCCATTATGAACACGGCTTACTGAATTCAAATGGGTTCCTTGTCATGCCAACATCGTATGACATGCGTGTCGTAACTTTTGCCGCCTTTCAAAAATCACTTGCCACGGCCAGGAGCGAACCTGCAAGCTCGGGGTTAGTAGACCGACACGTTAACCACTCACCCTCCGTGGCAAGCTTTCTTCCACAGAAAGTGTGTCTTCTTTTGGGGAGATCCTTCAGACTTGCAACTTTAGTTCTGAATCTTGTCCTGTCCCACACTTCAACCAGTCCATATTTGCTCTTGATATACCTCCTGAAGCCATGGAGTTTGTATCTTCCACTTCTCTTGAAGTTTAAGAATTGTATCAGCTAACCACTCAGTTCCCAATCTTTTAATATGCCCATAGAACATCAATCTTCATTTTGTCATACTGACAGAAATCCCTTTGCACTTTTCATAGAACTCTTGATTTGACTGCATTTGAAATGTATATCCAATGTCGGGTAATTTCTTGGAACCTAGAATTTTCCGAAATAATTTCCTTTTTATTCTCAGTTTCAGTAATTTTCATGCTTGCTAAGGTTCTTTCTTTCTTTTTATCTTCGTTTAGGCCAGCTATGGACCACGTCATTTCAACTGCTTCCGTCTTTGGACCTTGATCTTTGCCCAGTGATCACGCATTCGCTGCCTGTGAAACTCCCTTCTTTCATCAGACCACTTCTTGCCCGTTTTTAATTTCGCTTTTTCTTGGAATTGGTGGTTTGCTCCAAGCTTTTCCTTCAAAAGATCACGTTCCATAATGTCTGCGTTGGTTGTCCCTACTTCTTGCAATTCCTTGTCTACCTCACAAAATCAGGGGCCCATGGTTTTCTCGTTAAGAAAATGGTAAATATCTGACTGGCGATTCTCTCGGGTTTCATACGAGTTCAGTGGCCATAGAAAGTTATTCTTCTCTTCCGAATTACTTGAGATTTCATTTCTACATGATGGTACAGCTCATTGTTATGCCGTCTCCTCTATTCACCATCGTCTTTCAACGTCCCTAAGATCTTCCTCTGGATCTTCCTTTGCTTGGCTTCCAATTTCTCAACCAAACCCTTCCTATTCATTGCCAGGCATTCTGCTGCGTACAGCGCATCAGTTCGGATAACTGTACGATAGTGTCTTAGTTTGGCAATGCGGGACACTGTTCGCTTGTTGTACACTTCTTTCGTTAGCTAATGTTATTATTACTATTATTATTATTATTATTTATTTATTTATTTACTTACTCAACTTACAGTTGGTAACATGACTCATATCGGTACATTACGTACAAGAAAATGAGTAAAGCCTATGGCATACATTTTCAAACTACCTAGGTATATAACATAGACGTTTGGCAGTTATTATTTTTAGCCTACTTTCGATTTTTGCAAAAAATGAAAGTAGACTTATGAGATCAACACAGGGCGAAAAAAGTGTGTCTGTCTGTGTGTGTGAGTCTGTGTGTGTGTGAGTCTGTGTGTGTGTGTGTCTGTGTGTCTGTGTGTGTGTGAGTGTGTGTACTCTGAATGTCTGTCCCCCCCTATCAATTCGAACACGGTGAAACCGAATTGAACGAAATTTGGTACAGAGGTAGCACTAGTAAAGGATACCTCAGTGTCATACTTTATATTGCCGCCATCTTTACCAAAACAGAATGGCGGCCACTCAAATGTTCAAAACGTAAAATCAAATTACGGCTAAACTAATCATCCGATCTCTACCAAATTTGGTGACAACATACGTTTATATAGGGCGCGTCTTATACCCAAAATTCAAGGTCATCGGCCATGCCATTTCAGGATGGCGGCCGTGTGAATTATGCAACCATTTTAATAAATAGCTTAAGACCCACCAATTCCGATTATCGAGCCTAGGGGGGTTTAAGCTATCCTGAAGGTCGTGATCCGTTATTTATTATAATTTAATATTATAATATTATACAGTATGAGTGGCTTAAAAGAGCTGAGCCGTTTGTGTCACACGACAAGATGGCAGCTGTCCTCATGTGCCCGTCTTATATTTCAGTAGTTTTAGTATGTTGTATGTGATATACCGTACTGATACAATAATATAAACTTTGTATGAAATGATCTTTAATGAAGATGTACTGCAGTGAAGAAATCGTTTATTTAAAGTCATTATTTGCCAACAGTTTGTATCTAATATGTCATTTAAGAACACCTGACGTCATGGATACGGTTAGCTCTGGGCTAGCATGTTAGTCTGACACGCAGTTGACTGGGGATCGAGTACTGCTACAGTTAGGTGTTTTTTTTTCTTGAATTCTTTTACAATTGATGTGCACGAGCTTTTTCCACAGATACTGAATAAAATGTCATTTAGCTCAAAGGAGAGGATAAAGTATACACTCGTATATTAATAAAATCACAGTCCCAGCATCGCACATAAACAGAAGACATTAGAAAAAGGAGAATAGAAGAACTAGATACACGTTGTCATTAACCACAGCCTTCTTAATGCCTCTGTACGGTGCTGTCCTCTTGTGGGTTATGTGGGTAATATTGTTCCAAACATAACGCTGTGTAAATGCCTGAGCTGGCCTCCTGAAGTATGGCAATTTTGTAATACTGGTAGTTCAACTATTAGCCACGATCGCGCTCCGAATACCTTTAAACACTGCCAGCTGGATCGCCTCCCTCTTGGCTACTTTAAACTGCCTACTCATTCAACACCCATAGAACACTGCCATCGTAGTACATTACGATGGCAGTGCATAGGCGTACAAGATAAAGATTAATTCACTGATAGGTCGCAGCACCACCTACTGTGATTGGGGCGGAAGATTCTTAATTTTGCAGGCTGGCTTAATATAGAGATTAACGGACGTGAATGCATTACAATAAGTTAGTAGTTTTGTTATTCAATCATCATAAAGTATATAATATTGATCTTGACACTTACTGGCTTATTATCAATATAAAAGAAAACAAACAATACATTGTGGTTGGGGTGATTGTTTTAGGGATGAGGACAAAGAGTCATAAAGATACCCATACATTTAGGAGAAAGTAGGCTATATGTTCTTTGCTGAACATCTTGTTTGTAATGTTAACTACCACGTGTCTTTTTCACAAGAGGGTTCAAGAAAATCCTAGTGAATATTCAAAAATCCTCTAACAATGTTGCAGGTCTTCAGAATTGCAGCCTTTTGTGCAATAGTGTGGGTGTATATGGGAAGATTTAATGCGGTTAGATTAACTGAAAAGGATTTAGGTGTCAGGCCAGTGGGAGAAAGGAGGAAAGGAAGGATCGTCACATTTTTAGCCTACTTTTCACATTTTGCAAAAATTAGGAAATAGTAGACTTATGAGTTCGATCCGAGCAAATGTGTGTCTGTCTGTCTGTCCTTCTGTCTGTCTGGCTGTATGTATGTGTGCCCCCCCCCCCTACCAACTCCTAAACAGCTGCAGAAATCGAAACAAAATTTGGTAGGAGTAAAGATCTATACCTGAATATCTCAATGCCGTATTTGAAAATGATGCCAGTGCTACCAACTGCTGAAAAATCGCAATTGAAATTTGAGCTCCATGTTGGATATCTTGGAAGGTATGAATAGGAGCGATTTAAAAATTGGCACACGTATAGATAATACTATTTCAGTTTAATTTCCTGGAGACCATACCTGGCAGTGTTGCCAAGATGATTATAAGCCTGTTTATAGGTCCAATTTTTAAATGCATATAACTTCTACGCTATCAATTGGAATTCAACCAAATTCCGTATGTGCTATGTGTACATACACAGATATAACTGAGCATATTCTTAAGAGCCACTAGGGCTGCCAACTTTTAATAAATGCTCTCAATGTCTTTTATCCAAATACCAATATATCTGAGAGTATGCATGCCGACAGCTTTAAACTATGCACACGTATAGTACCTGACATTCTATAATAATTTGGAGTAACTTATATACGTCAGTGCTACCAACATGATTCTAAGCCTGCTGAGAAGTCCAACTTTAAATACATGTAACTTCTGTACTATCACTTGGATTTCAACCAAATGTCGTATTCTATGTGTACCATAACAGATATGACAACGCGTATTCCTAAGAGCAACCAGGGCTGCCAACTGTTAATAAATGCTGTCTCTATTTTTGTTACCCTAATATCAATATATCAGAAAGTATGCAAGCCAATAGCTCTAAACTTTGTACACGTATAGTACCTGGCATTCTAGATTAATTTGGAGTAACTAATATACGTCAGTGCTGCCAACATGATTCTAAGCCTGCTGATAGGTCCAATTTTAAAATGCATGTAACTTCTATACTAACTAATGGATTTCATTCAAAATTGGCACACCAATACATCATATTATGTCAGATTATTTCTGTATTAATATTTTGCAAAAGTTCCGCCTAATCAATACCTTTATTGTACTAAATATAAATAATCACTTAGTGGTCATTGGTACATGTTTCGGGGCCTAATTGTTTTGGCCCCTTCATCAGCCTGTGTAGATAAAAAGTCAAGGCAAACAGGTGGTCGGATAGCTTAACACTCATAAAATATTCCCGTCAAAAATCCCTATTATGGTGCACCATAATGAAAGGGGAAAGATGTTTATCCAAAGCGAGCCAGGCTATAATAGCTAAAAAAGCAAGATACAAGTTCAAAGATCTAAGGCTTAAACTAGCTAACACAATAAGAGATATAGATTTCCTAAAGAAATGTAAGAACCTAAATTTAATACCCCAACATTTGAAAACATATCAAAAGAAAGGACCTTTAAACCATTATGAAATTACAACACAAAGAATATTAAACAAAAATAATGTTACGGCTGTGAGTTTGTGTCATCACTCGCCGCATGAGTCACAACTGCCCCAGGGCTGGGCTGGGCTGTGGCCGCCTCCCGTATTGCGCGCGCCTTATGCAACAGGGCTACTACAGACAAAGGGATAGTCCAGAACATTCGTGACTGGACCAGCGCTGGAAACCTCGAGAAGCCGTGGACCCTGGATGGATCTAGAAGGATTTATTGAGTCACCGGCCTGCTATATAAGAGTGACCCGTGAAGCAGTTGTTGTTGTGTTTTACGAGCTAGTGTGAGCGATTATCGTGAGCGACAGAAGTGTGGTGACTTGCGAAACCCCTAGTGTAGCGGCGAAGTGAGGAACATACAGGGGACTGCCGTGTTCTGAGTAAGTGTGCTTTCACTGAGTGTCAGATATTGTGGTGTCGAAATCCTGTGACATTGTTCTCCCAGCTTGTGAACAGCGTACTTCAAGTGCTCGTAAGTAACTGTATTTGTTTTACCTGAGGAAGAGGGGCAGGTAGCTTCTGCCAAGGCCACCGGACTCATTAGGACGGATTAACTTCTGTGGTCTGTTGCAAGTGAAAGGGGCCAAGAGCGCATAAGGAAGAGATTTGAGGAAACTGGAGAAGGCTCCTAATTGCTTGTGTGTGCTGATTAGTGTAATTTTCTGGCCACAATAAAGTTAATTATTTCTTTAAGCAGTAAATGGTGTTGTGCTTCCTTCCCACCGTAATCCAGTTAACAAAAGTGCCACTAGGGGGTGGCACGTAACAACTGGTGTCAGAAGTGGGATTACGAACTCAAGCGCAACACCTGACGGTCCTGGTTTCAAAACCCGAGCAGGTCATTTTCTCTATTTTTCCTGTGAGTGCATGCCCTTTACAAGACAAACAACTAAAATGGAGGAGAAATTGGCAGCATTGCTAGAAAAGTTAACTGGCATGGAAGACGGCCAGAAGAAATTAGCCAAGGACCTGAAGGATGACCTGAAGAAGATGGAAGACGGCCAGAAGAAGATGGAAGACGGCCAGAAGAAGATGGAAGACGGCCAGACGAAATTAGCCAAGGACCTGAAGGATGACCTGAAGAAGATGGAAGACGGCCAGAAGAAGATGGAGGACGGCCAGAAGAAGTTAGCAGAGGACCTGAAGGACGGCCAGAATAAGTTAGCAGAGGACCTAACCGCCAAATTTCTGGATGGCCAGAAAAATCTGGAAGAGTGTCTGCTGACGAAATTAGAGGAGAGCCAAAGGAAATTAGAACAGGGCCTACGTGAGGAAGTCGCAGCAGTGGAGGAGAAGTTCAACACCTTGCAAGTGGAAGTTGCCGAGCTGCGCCAACGCCCGCTGATGGGGGTGGAGGAGAAATTTAACGCCTTGCAAGTGGAAGTTGCCGAGCTGTGCCAACGACCGCTGATGGGGGTGGAAGAGAGATTCAACGCTCTACAAAAGGAATTTGCTGAGCTGCGCCGACTCCCGCCGACAGGGATGGAAGATAGATTCAAAGCCCTACAAGAGGAAGTCGCCGAGCTGCGCCGACGCCCGCCGACCGGGGTGGATGAGAGAGTCAAAGCCCTACAAGAGGAAGTTGCCGAACTGCGCCAACGTCCACTCTAGGGGGGTGGAAGAGAAATTCAACGCTCTTCAAGAGGAAGTTGCCGAGCTGCGCCGACACCCGCCCACAGGTACACCGGGGACATCAGGAACGGGACAGAGCAGAGTGACGCCCCCAACCTTCGACGGAAAGGTCCCGTGGAGCACCTACTTACGTCAGTTCGAGGCGGCCTGTTCCATAAATAACTGGAACAACACAGAAAAGGCTACAGCTCTCATTGTAGCGCTGAGAGGGGACGCCCTTAACGTCCTTCAGGCCATCCCGACCGGATCCCAGGACTACGCTTCACTGATCGCACATATGGAGTCCAGATATGGGGATAGCCATCTTCAGCAGGCCTACCAGGTGCAGCTCCGGACCCGGGTACAAAAGAACGCGGAAACCCTGCAGGAGTTCGAGATGGACATCGCACGCCTCGTAAGGCTAGCCTACCCAACAGCGCCGGCCGACTTTCTGGAGCAGATTGCGACGCAAACCTTCACCGACGGACTACGGGACTCGGACACTCAACAGGCGCTGCGACTCGCGCGCAATAAGACCCTGGCAGATGCGCTGAGCCACGCACTTGAGTTTGAGACGGCGAAACAGGTATCTAGAATGCGCGCGCGGGTGCGTCAAGTGGACGTCGACGAACCAGTAAAAACCAACGAGACCAAGCCCCTGGCCGACGAGTTGATGGAGGCGCTAAGCCGTTTCTTCAAGAATCGCAGTACCACCAACAAAAACGTAGCCGAAGGACATCCGGAGAGGCGGCCTGGAAGAGGACTACCGACCTGCTGGACCTGCCGTAGGAGAGGCCACCTGAGCAAGGACTGCGGTGATCGCCGCCGCCAAGGGTTTCCGTCGGGACAGTCAGTCGTAGAGAAACCGCGCGGCCCAGGAAAGCAAGTATCAGCCAGCCTAGGGGGGCAAAGGTTGGCTTGTGACAGTCGTCAAGCCCCGGCAGTCCAAGTTCGTGTGACGAAGTTACGGAGGGACAATAGCAGCCTGATGGTCGACGGAGTCGTCAACGGAGAGAGCTGGCCCCTGCTGATCGACACGGGAGCGTCGAGGACCATCGTCAATCCAACCGTGATCCCGAAGTGGAGAGTGCAACCCACACAAAGGAACCTCCAGCTAATAACCGCGACCGGAGAGACCGCACCAGTACATGGCGAAGCATCACTGGAGTTCGTCATTGGTCGACGGGTGATAAAGCATCCAGTGCTTGTGGCTGACGTATCAAATGAAGTGATCGTCGGACTGGACTTCCTGGACCAGAACAACATCATCTTGGACCTGAGTACCAACACTCTGCACTTCGGAGGTGAGGAACTTGCTTTGCAACCAGCACACGAGGCCGTCACCGCACGACGAGTAAGGCTGAGAGAGGACGTCATCGTTCCCGCCAGGACGGAGGTCAGCGCTGCCGTAATTGTCGACGGAACTGCTGAGGGAGTGGCGGCTGTCATCGAGCCAAAATATGAGGACATCCAGACAAAAGGGTTGCTAGTTGCCAAGACCCTCATCAACACGACGTCTCGGCCGTACGTCCACCTGTCCAACCTGAACGACTACGACATTACGGTTCACCGGGACACCAACCTAGGAGTCTGCGAGCCCGTTACCTGGATTGCCCGCATCACCGACACGACGGACGGACACCTGCAGACGGACAACCGAAGAAGACGCACACTGCCAGAAGAACTACAGAAGCTGTACCAAGGATCCCAGGACCATTTAGACGAGGAACAATCACGCCAACTTCAGGACCTGCTACGCGAATTCCAGGATGTCTTCTCCGTGGGGAGCAAAGACTTCGGCAGGACAAGCTTGGTCCAGCACAGAATCGACGTTGGGGACAGCGCACCGATTAGGGCCCCATTCCGACGTGTCCCGCTCGCCAAGCAAGCCGAAGTCGACCGGATGGTAGAAGAGATGAAGGAGCAAGGGGTGATCGAGCCATCACATAGTCCTTGGAGTTCTCCGGTCGTGCTTGTGAAGAAGAAGGACGGTTCCACCAGGTTCTGCGTGGACTACAGGCGGGTGAACGACGTCACGAAGAAGGACAGCTACCCTCTACCCCGGATCGACGACACGCTGGACACCATATCGGGATCAAGATGGTTCTCCACCTTGGATTTGAAGAGTGGCTACTGGCAGGTGGAGGTCCACGCTAAGGACCGCGAGAAAACGGCGTTCTCTGTGGGCAGCGGGCTCTGGCAGTTCACCGTCATGCCATTCGGTCTGTGCAACGCCCCTGCGACCTTCGAAAGGCTAATGGAGCCCATTCTGAGAGGACTACACTGGAAGACCTGCCTGGTCTACCTAGACGACGTCATCGTTCTGGGGAGAAGCTTCGAGGAGCACTACAGCAACCTGAAGGAGATCTTGTTGAAGCTACGGGCTGCCCAGCTGAAGTTGAGCCCCAAGAAGTGTCAGCTCTTCCAGAAGCGGGTCCAGTACCTTGGGCATATCGTCTCCGAGGAAGGGGTGCGCACCGACCCAGAGAAGACCGCAGCTGTGAGGGAGTGGCCAGTTCCGAAGGACAAGTCCCAGCTACGAAGCTTCCTGGGACTCTGCACTTATTACCGTCGCTTCGTGAGAGGATTCGCCGACATCGCCAAACCTTTACATCGACTGACTGAGAAGGACCAACTCTTCACGTGGACAGCAGAATGCCACAGTGCCTTCGAACAACTCAAGCAGGCTCTGTGCACCGCACCTATTCTGGCCTACCCCAGACCTGGAACAAGGTTCATCGTCGATACCGATGCCAGTGACTTTGGCATAGGGGGAATCCTGTCACAAGTAGTGGACGGCGAGGAGAGAGTAGTGGCCTACTTCAGCAAGGCCCTGTCAAAGCCAGAAAGGAACTACTGCGTCACCAGGAAGGAGCTGCTCGCCATCGTGAAGACCATTGAACACTTCCACAAGTACCTGTACGGGCAAGAATTTCTCATCAGGACCGACCATGCATCCCTGCGGTGGCTCCTGAACTTCAAGCAGCCCGAGGGTCAACTCGCGCGGTGGTTAGAGAGGCTTCAACAGTACAACTTTGAGATTCAGCACAGGAAAGGCCAACTGCATTCTAACGCCGACGCCCTGTCACGAAGACCGTGCCCCGAAGACTGCACCTTCTGTGCCCGAAGGGAGGAGAACACCGGGATACTGTGCCGACGGACTACTGTGGAACTTAAGGGAACTGGAGCCGCGAATCTTTCACGCGGGCACAAGCAGAGGATGATGACCTGGGACTGATAGCCGAATGGAAGAGGGCCTGTGTCCCCAGACCCGGGTGGAACATTGTGAGTGACTGCAGCCCAAAGTTTAAGTCCTACTGGGCACAGTGGGACTCGCTGATTGTAAGGGATGGCCTCATCTGCCGTACCTGGGAGAGCACCGACGGGAAGACATCTCGGGAACAAGTCGTCGTTCCAAAGGCTATGACGGAGGAAGTCCTGAAGGAAGTTCATGGAGGATCATCTGGTGGACACCTAGGGATAAAGAAGACCCTGGAAAAGCTGAGAGAGCGGTTCTACTGGATCGGATGCCGAACAGACGTGGAGAACCACTGTGCGAGGTGCCACGATTGCGCAGCCAGCAAGGGCCCAGGACGAAGACGACGGGGTCCACTGAAGACCTACAACGTGGGCGGCCCCATGGAGAGAGTGGCCATCGATGTTGCTGGGCCATTCCCGTTAAGCGAGGCAGGGAACCGCTACATATTAGTCGTCAGCGACTACTTTACCAAATGGCCGGAGGCGTATGCGCTCCCTAACCAAGAAGCCGCGACGATTGCAGAGACCCTGGTGAAAGAATTCGTCAGCCGGTACGGAGTACCCCTGGAGCTGCACTCCGACCAAGGGAGGAACTTCGAGTCGCAGGTGTTCCAGAACCTATGCCAGCTGCTGGGAATCCGGAAGACAAGGACGACGCCGCTACACCCTCAGTCCGACGGGATGGTAGAGCGATTCAATCGCACCATCGAGAACCATCTTCGAATAGTCGTCAGCGAGCACCAGAGGGATTGGGACAAACATCTTCCACTATTTCTCCTGGTCTACCGCGCCACCGTGCATGAAGCCACCGGGTGCACACCAGCCCGGGCCATGTTTGGGAGGGAGCTCCGTCTACCTGTCGATCTTGCCTTTGGCCGACCTGGGAATGATCCGATCCCGGTAAGCCAGTATTGTCAAGAACTGGTCGACCAACTGGAGGACGTGCACGCGTTCGCGAGGAGGAAACTGCGGATCGAGACCGACAGAATGAAGACCCGATACGACCAGCAGACGGATGCCGGCGGATTCCACGAGGACGACCTGGTCTGGCTCTTCAACCCATTACGGAAGAAAGACCTGTCACCCAAACTGCAGAAGTCCTGGGAGGGCCCGTACCGAGTCGTGAAACGGATCAACGATGTCGTCTACAGGATTCAGCGGAGCCCGAGGGCGAAGATGAAGATCGTGCATCGAGATCGCCTGGCAGCCTACGGAGGGACACAGACGGACCAATGATTGATCGGGACGATCAGCCTTTTTAGGAAGGGGGTGATGTTACGGCTGTGAGTTTGTGTCATCACTCGCCGCATGAGTCACAACTGCCCCAGGGCTGGGCTGGGCTGTGGCCGCCTCCCGTATTGCGCGCGCCTTATGCAACAGGGCTACTACAGACAAAGGGATAGTCCAGAACATTCGTGACTGGACCAGCGCTGGAAACCTCGAGAAGCCGTGGACCCTGGATGGATCTAGAAGGATTTATTGAGTCACCGGCCTGCTATATAAGAGTGACCCGTGAAGCAGTTGTTGTTGTGTTTTACGAGCTAGTGTGAGCGATTATCGTGAGCGACAGAAGTGTGGTGACTTGCGAAACCCCTAGTGTAGCGGCGAAGTGAGGAACATACAGGGGACTGCCGTGTTCTGAGTAAGTGTGCTTTCACTGAGTGTCAGATATTGTGGTGTCGAAATCCTGTGACATTGTTCTCCCAGCTTGTGAACAGCGTACTTCAAGTGCTCGTAAGTAACTGTATTTGTTTTACCTGAGGAAGAGGGGCAGGTAGCTTCTGCCAAGGCCACCGGACTCATTAGGACGGATTAACTTCTGTGGTCTGTTGCAAGTGAAAGGGGCCAAGAGCGCATAAGGAAGAGATTTGAGGAAACTGGAGAAGGCTCCTAATTGCTTGTGTGTGCTGATTAGTGTAATTTTCTGGCCACAATAAAGTTAATTATTTCTTTAAGCAGTAAATGGTGTTGTGCTTCCTTCCCACCGTAATCCAGTTAACAAAAGTGCCACTAGGGGGTGGCACGTAACAATAATTACAAAGGGAGATAAAATTCCTTTTCATTAAAAAGAACAATATTAACAACATGTTATACCGAACACATCTAGAAGCAGCTCACTTATCTAGCAAAAAAGATTGGGATAAATATTTTCTTGTCGTTAATCAAATTGTTAGCACAAAAATATCACAGAAAATAGCCACTTTACAAAATAAATTAAATAATTTACATAATAGAGATAATATCAAACATAACCCCCCATTCAGATGAAGATATTCATGAATTTCAGGCACCTTTAAAAAATCTTACAAAGGTTAGTTTCAATGATTATGAACTAGACATCTTGAATAAAGGCCCCAAAAACAATTGGGAAATAAAATTAGATAAGAAAGTCCTAACCACTATAATAGCTGAAACTGAAACCGCTATTAGGAAACTACCCATCGATAAACAAAATGGAGTAAGGCATGAAACTAACAAAGAAATTCGCAAAATTATTAGTAAAAATACATCAATTAATAAAGTTAACAACCAGAACATCAATAATTTAAAAAGAAAATAGAGAGTAATAATGTAATAATAACTAAAGCAGATAAAGGGAACACAATTGTACTCATTGACAAAAATGAGTACATCAACAAAACTTACGATTTCTTTAATGATACCAATTTTGAAGAAATAAAAAAGACCCCACAGCAATCACACAAAGGAAATTAAGAAACATCCTTGAGAATACAGTTTTCATTTTAGATGAAGACCAAATTAATAATTTAACACACATGAATCCCGGTCTTCCAATCTTACGTGCCCTACCCAAAATACACAAAGAGGACATTCCTATTAGACCAATTGTCAATTTCAGAAACAGCCCAATACACAGAATAGCCCAATTTGTTCAACGATTTTTAAAACAGCATTATTGCTTCAAAGCTAATAAATCTTTCAGAAACACATTACATTTTTGCGAAAAAACAATAGAACTGAGATTAAAACAAGAACATTCACTTCATAGCGCTGATATCAAAGATATGTACACTAATATCCCCATTCTACCAACAATAGATATTATTAAGCAAAATCTAGCAAATAATAGCAAATTATCGAAAGTAGAAATAGATGAATTCATTTGCATTTTAAGTTTCATTCTAAACAATAGTCATTTCACATTTAGCAACAAATTTTACAGACAAAAAGATGGTTTAGCCATGGGCTCACCACTATCAGGTATCATCGCCAACATTTACCTCGACTATTTGGAAGAAACAAAAATAGAAGGGAAAATAAAAGACATTATGTTTTGGGGAAGATATGTAGATGATGTTTTCATCATAGTTGATGACAATATTCAAACAATAGAACAAATATTAGACCAATTTAATAACATTGATAATAACATAAAATTTACTATGGAATCAGCCATAAATAATAAGATTAATTTTCTGGATACAACCATCATTAAAAAAGACAACAGGTTACACTATCAAGTTTTCAGTAAACCAACACAAACCCACACTGCAATAAGACACGATTCAAACCATCCTGGCTGTCATAAAAGAGCCACTTTCATCAGCCTTATAAACAGAGCTATGAAATTACCCTTATCCAAACAAGATTTTAATAATGAGATTAAAGTAATTCATCAAATCGCCAGAATTAATGGCTACAAACGTCCATACATTGAAAATATAATTAATAAATTAAAAAACAAACCCGCAACGCACCTCCAACCGGAGCAAAAGGAAAAGTCAACATACGCAGTTTTCACATATTTCAATAAATTTACATATGGTTTCACCAACAAATTTAAAAAGCAGAATATGAAGATAGCGTTCAAAACCAATAATACAAATCATGACCTGTTTTTTAATTCTAATACAATCAATAAGAAAGATAAATTCAGTAAATCTGGTATATATAAATTGATTTGCAATGAATGCAATAAGATATAATGAACATATAAACGCCACAAAATACAGAAAATATTCAGCTATGGCTACCCATATGGAAGAGTCAGGTCATAAATTTACAAATATAGAAAAAGATTTGAAAATCTTACATTATACAAACAAGGGAACCCTGATGAATGTACTAGAATCCATAGAAATCAACACAGCGCATAAAATTTCAGACCCTAAAAATCTCAATGAGATAATTTTTGACTCAAACGTTTTGTTTGATACCCTCACAGACAACATAATGTTAAAAATCAACAACAAAAATAAACCCCCTTAAGCATTTTAGCTATTTTAAGCATGAAGCCATAAGTATTTTAAATTCTTTTTCTCTAAATCATGCACATATTGCAGCAACAAGTTCTAATTTCATAAGAGCCACCTAATTTTCAATCTTATTCCTACATTATTTCAAATTTTGCCAATATTTTACTATTAGAGAATTGTCTTATTAATAACATAACACTACACCCAGTTTAATACCATAATTGGTCTTCCAATGATTTAATAATCTATATATCTGAGTAATGAGTCTATGCTGTACCCATAAAATTGACAATAACGTGTAACAAAAGACAAGCCTTAGCCGACATAAACTTATCGTTTAACCTAAAGTAAGTTGACATATGTTGATATATGTGACATATTCCATTCTTAATGGTTTAATCTCAAACTGGAGACCTATTTCCTTCATTAATTATTCCAAAGCATTCTGGCAAGATGATGTTTCGGCACAAAATTGCAGTTTCATGGTTTTTTGGGGCTCATCTATGGTGAAGTATTGTGATCCATGGCATTTATCACTGGTGAATTGTAATTGGAATATTAATATAATCTGGAATGATGCCACGGAGCAGATTAAGTCTCATTTAGCATCTACAGACCGCAATAAGTTGAACTGCCACAAAGCTGAGCCATTGTATTTTTGTTGACATCTGCAAGCCACGGCATAGCGTATGGTTTATTTCAAATGTGTTATTGTCGTCCACATACTGTATTTCAGAAGATTTGGGACCACTTGAAGAATGCACAATTTCTGTGATCAACAAGAAAGGGTCAAATTTTAAAGTGTGTTCACACTATATTTTTTGTTTTTTCCAAATTTCAACTATTTCTTCCTTTCTTTCCTTCTTTCTTACTTTCTCTTTTACTTTATTTATGTATTTTATTTCCTTATGTTTCTTTGGATAAACATATTTCCCCTCTCATTATGGTGCACCATAATAGGGTTTTTGAAGGGAATATTTTATGAGTGTTAAGCTATCCGACCACCTGTTTGCCTTGACTTTTTATCTACACAGGCTGATGAAGGGGCCAAAACAATTAGGCCCCGAAACATGTACCAATGACCACTAAGTGATCATTTATATTTAGTACAATAAAGGTATTGATTAGGCGGAACTTTTGCAAAATATTAATACTAATTGTTGCATCAATACGGAATCATAATGAACCATTCAAATACTAACATTATTTCTGACCAAAACATGCATGACATTGTTGCCAACATGATTTTACGTGCGCTGTTGGATCCAATGTTTAACTGCATGTAACGTCCATGCTATCCATTGGACTTTAACCAAATTATGTATTCTGTACCTTAAGAGATGGAACTAAATATATATTCAGTCACCAGGGCTGCCAACTGTAGTGCTCTATTAGGCTACATTATGCCAGGTATACAGTATATCGAACTAATTTGAAATTTCGATATTACCAACTTAATTTCGTCATTATTCTAGATAGATCCATATATATTAATCATATGCATGAATTTTAAATTTTAGGAAAAGTAGGCCCTTTAGTTCGTCACGGAACTTCTTGTTTTGTCTCCAGATTCTAGCCACCAGCATAGCTAGAGGAGTATATTTATCAATTTTCTCACTGTATTTATGGTGGATATTATGGTCATTCGGAACAGATATGTCAATCAAGTACATGTGATGGTTCTTCTTATCAGTTAAAGTTATGTCTGGTCTATTACGGGGAGTTGTTTTGTCAGTTTGAATAGTGCGACCCCAATACAGCTTGTAATGTTCGTTTTGCAGCACACTTTCTGGAGAGTATTTGTAATAATGTATCCTGTCATGTATGAGAGCTCGGGTTAGGGCGAGTTCCTGATGAACGGCTTTGGCAACATCGTTATGCCTCTCAGTGTAAGATGTTGGCGCTAGAATTCTGCAGCTGCTGGTAATATGCTCTATGGTTTCTGGGCCGGTATTGCACTTCCTGCATTCGTCATCTATAACAGCCTGATCTTTCAGGATGTGTTCCTATAACTTCTTGTAGCGATATTATTATTATTTTTTAATTATTATTATTGACACGTGGATGGCCAGGGTGGATGGGCCTACTTACCTGTCTTCAGAGGTCCGCATCGCTTCCACAGCAAAATCACCTCCAGATGACATGTCCCAACAGAAGAACACCAAAGGGGGTGGAAGGAAGGTGGAGAAGGGGACAACGCACAGGCTATTCTACAGACACCCCCCAATGACTAATGGAATTGTCGCCGACGAAATAATGCCACAACAGTTGCTTAAAAATTTAAGAGAAAAATTTAATTGTTAAAATTTAAAGAACACCTCCACCAGAAAACAGAACATGCTTGCTTGTAAAGCAAAAAAAAAAGAAAAGAATTAAATTAAAATTAAAATGTTAAAGCCCAAAGATTAAAATAATTTAAATGAGAAAGAGCTTGATAATTTACAAGGGAATGCAATAACGATCCGACATGCAGAGATCCAGGCCACGTCATAAAACGAAAAATTTAAAATTAAATAAATAAAATAAAATATGATCAATTAAGAAATTCCCGATATTCGTGACTAAGAAAAACACAAGAACATTCACCAAAATCATAAGATTAAACCAACAAGATTAACAAAAGCATATTAAGCTAACACCACAACACGTTTAAGTTTACCGCTCGACGCCAAGAGACTGCACTCCAAGACCAGAATGCACTCGGGCCAAACAAAAGCAAAACAAACATGGCCACCGGAGCAGACGACCACATGTCAAATCGAAATTACGGCAAATAATTAGCAATAAATTAATTTTAAAATCACCGGAGAGAAATAAAATGAGGAAAACAATTACACTTTAACACTATTAACATGAGGGTGGTGCATCGGATCTTACATCAGATTAATAATATGCCAATCCCAAAATTGCCAAAAGAAAATAAATAATAATTTAAAACGTAAAATAAACTTAGAAATGTGTCTCCAGAAGGTACGAAGAAAAAAATAACAAAATTAATATATATCTGGTAACATTATTAAAACAGAAATAAATTAGGCCTACCAGGCGAAACAAAACACAGCATCACAACATACATGCAAGGCCAATATTGGAGCTCCCATAATAATATATATACGTTTTAGAATAACATTACGTACCTTAAAAAAACTTCTCAGTGGAGACACAATAAAAATAAATTAATCAACACACAATTTAAATAAAATATTATACGGCACTAAATTGCCTGAAAATGGCCTACCCAGCCATGCGCCGTTTTGGTATCACAAGCATTCCTGTGGTCCTCAGAAGACCCTAACGGAGAAAGAAAGAATAATAATAATAATAACGCAATTTACTATTCTTGGAGAACATCAAAGTACAACAACTTGTAGCAATGGACTTCATTTCAATACGAATCTTGTTCTTTTTTACGACTAAATATTTGCGAAGGAGGGCAAGCACTATGACTATCATGGGGTCTCTTTTTACCACTACTAATAAGCCACTTATCCAAGGGTAATGGCGTTACTTGTATTAGTTCATTGTAAATCGGACTGACCACTTCCAATGAACAAGCACTAGAATTCACCTCTTCACTCACTGTCTTTGAACTGACTGCAAAGGCCTGGCTGTATTCAAGTCAACAATGACAGAAATAGACTAATCTTGTAAGGAAGTGGCGGTCACATTCTCAAGCCCCCCAGGGGCTCACATCTAGTGGGACGTTGGTTGGCGACCACGGGGCCCCCGCTGAGTCCGGCATTGCTTCCACTTACTTGTGCCGGGCTCCTCTCCGTCTTCTTCCCAATCGACCAGCCCTGGTCAACTCTTGTTTATTTCCAACCCCGACGGTATTAGGGTATCCGAGACCTAGGGAGTCTTTTACTTTTCCGCCTTCATTGGCCATTGTCTCATATTTACTGTTCCCTCATTTTTCGAGGGGTCAGACCTCTTCTGTTCTCTTAATATATCCTGCCTTCTGCTCAAGCCCCACCACTTCTGGTGCACCCTCGATAGTACTACACCCTCAAGGTGAGTTTGAGAGTTAACGACCCCGATGGATTCCTGAGCTGGGTCGTTTTTTTTTTTCCTCTTTTCCATTGCCTCTGGGGCGGACCCTCTCGTCTTTCCCTTTCCCATCTGCCTTTCATGGCTCTACTTCATTCCAAGACCTTCAATTCTCATTTCTCGAGGGTTGAGGGCATTTTTATCCGCCTGTCCAATATTTGCCTTCTTCCTTATTTGTTCACCATTTCTTCTTCTAGTTTGTAAGACAGTAGTTAGTATTAGTTACAGTTTTCATTGCATTCTCATCTCATCTTTCACTATCACCCAGAACATTATAGGCAGATAACCTAGATGTTAGGCCCCTTAAGGAAACAATTATCATCATCATCACATTGTCAAGCGGCTTATTGCCATTAGTGGTTGTTAAGTGTTGGGTAAGGAGATATCGCTGAAAGAGAGCTGTGTGGGAAATGTAACTCTACACCGTTTCTCAGAATTCCTGCTGGCAGGATCAACTGGTCTGTTCTTAAGTATTTGGGCATTACCCTGGATCGCACCTTTTCTTTCAGAAAACACCTTGAGAATACAGCAGGTAAAATAAAAAGTCGCAACAACATCCTCGACAAACTTTGTGGCACATCGTGGGGAGCCTCTGCTGAAACCCTAAGGAGTTCTGCTATAAGTCTCGTCTTCTCTGTGGCTGAATATTGTGCTCCAGTATGGATAAATAGTCCTCATGTGAAACTGATTGATACCCAGCTCAACAATACCATGCGGAAGATCAGCGGAGTCATCAGACCCACTCCCTCTTATTGGCTTCCTGTCCTCAGCCACATTATGCCACCTCACCTGCGGAGAAAAGTCGCTCTTCTCAGAGAATATGACAAGTTCATGGCTAATTTGGACCTTCCCATTCACGATGACATCCCAGATCTTCAGAGAGGCAGGCTGAAGTCCAGACATCCGCCAATTGTTTTTGCACAGGAACTAACTGAGAACCAGTTTAATCCATTCAACGAATGGAAAGGAGAGTGGACTCTCAATACTGACCACCTGCTTTGGCCTCTACTTTCCAAAAACAGTCCAGTTCCAGGATTTCACCTCCCAAGAAGGGCATTGACTGCTCTTAATAGGATCCGCACAAATACCGGAATCTGCGCAGAGTCCTTGTTCAGATGGGGCAAAGTTCCGTCCCCCCAGTGTGACTGCGGTGCTCCTTCCCAGTCTATACAACACATTGCATTCGAGTGCAGACTGCGGGCCTATGAAGGTGATCCACTGGACTTTATTCAGGCCACACCTTCTGTGATACTGTGCCTGGATAGTTTGGACTTAAAAATATAGATATGTTGCTGTTTCTTGTCATGTGTATTTGTGTATATATTGTATATAGTACTTTCTGTCTTCTTTCAATCTTGTTTCTGCATGCAAAAGTCATACGATAAATAAATGACAGCAAAAATACGAGTTTATTAGTCTAGAATGGTCGTGGGAGTTTCCTACCTATACTCTGATTTACCAAAGATGACCGGTGAAAGCTGTCATCCGCATGTAGGGTGGGTTGAGGAGTGGAGACGAGCGGGGTAACGGTTTCCATACCAACAGCGAGCAGTGTTGCAATGTATGCTGACACAGCAGTGAGCACATAGTTTGACTCAGTGTTCTACTGTGCCTTGACTTGTCACGGTCATTAGACCGCCAGGCAGGGGGCCTAACTTCCCCAGTATTTGTGTCTTCCTGCAAGCCTCTTAGAATGTTATGAGTCATGATTTGCCTCAGTGGCAACGCAACATTTCCCCACGCGCTAGCTTTGACAGCTGTCAGTGTTCATTATTGGTAATACAGAGTATATGATAGGTCCATGAATATGAGGATAGTAATATTTGTTACAGAATATGAAATATAAATATTTCAATCAGTCCGGCGCCCCTTTTATCACTCTCTGCAGCCCCTCCCCCCCCCCCCCCCCTCCTGTTGGAGACAAGACAATGGGTGTATCTGTTCACCTCCTGGGCATACATCTTCTGTACATTGTGGTTTAAGGGGAATGTAAGAGCTTCGTAATTTATTTCTTTGTATGTCTGTATGCCTACCCCTTATTAACCCGTTTCCAACGGGGCCGAGGATGAGATACGATGAACTTGTATGTGGTGGATGGTTTTTACAGTCGGATGCCCTTCCAAACACCATATTTAGTTAGTTATTTATTTATTTCATTTTACTTTTATTTTATTTTATTTTATCCATTGAGTTTCTTTAGTTATTTTGCTTTTGGATACACAATATGTTTTTTTTTTCCTTAACTGCCTCTAAATTATCGCAAAATGGATTTACTATCTCAGAAACATTTGTGGGAGGGTGCTCAACAACTCAACAAAGATTCATCGCAATCGGATGAATGGTATATGAACGCATACGGGTCTTTGTTTAAACGATTCACGTGCCATCACCCATTTGTTTAATGAACTCGTGCGCTACCTATTATAACAAGGCTTTACTAAGTCAGAAATCTTTGCAGGAGTGTAAACAACAACTCACCCAAGTTTCATTGCTATCGGATGAATGGTATATGAACTCATACGGGAGATTTTTGAAACTATTCGAACGCTGTCATTCTATTGTTGAATCTACTTATTTATCTATTTGCTTATTTATTTACTTATTTATTTATTATTTACTTATTTATGTATTTATTTATATATTTACTTATTTATTTACTTATTTACTTATTTATTTATGTATTTACTTATTTATTTACTTATTTATGTATTTACTTATTTATTTCCTTATTTACTTATTTATTTACTTATTTACTTATTTATGTATTTATTTACTTATTTACTTATTTATGTACTTACTTATTTACTTATTTATGTATTTACTTATTTAGTTACTTATTTACTTATTTATTTACTAATTTATGTATTTGCTTATTTATGTATTTACTTATTTATTTATTTATTTATTTATTTATTTATTTATTTACCTATTTATGTATTTATTTACTTATTTATGTATTTATTTACTTATTTACTAATTTATTATTTACTTGTTTATTAATTTATTTGCGTATTTATTTACTTATTTATTTATTATTTACTTATTTATGAATTTATTTACTTATTTATTTACTTATTTATGTATTTATTTACTTATTTATGAACTTATTTACGTATTTATTTACTTATTTATGAATTTATTTTCTTATTGATCTACTAATTTATGAATTTATTTACTTATCTATTTATTATTTCGAGCCTCCGTGGCTTAGGCGGCAGCACGCTGGCCTCTCACCGCTGGGTCCGTGGTTCAAATCCCGGTCACTCCATGTGAGATCTGTGCTGGACAAAACGGAGGCAGACAGGTTTTTCTCCGGGTACTCCGGTTTTCCCTGTCAAAATTTCATTCCAGCAACACTCTCCACTCTCATTTCATTTCATCTGTCATTCATTTAATCATTGCCCCAGAGGAGTGCGTCATGCCTCGGCAGCCGGCACAATTCATATCCTCGCCGCTAGATGGGGGCTTCATTCATTCCATTCCTGACCCGGTCGGAGACTGGAAACAGGCTGTGGATTTTCATCTATTTATTATTTATTTATTTACTTATTTACTGTATGTTTTTACTTAATTATTTATTTACTTATTTACTGTATCTATTAACTTATTTATTTATTTACTTATTTACTGTATGTATTAACTTATTTATTTATTTACTTATTTACTGTATGTATTTACTTATTTATTCCTTATTTATTTATTTAATATTACTTTTATTTCATTAAAAAAATTCAATTTACGCATTGTATTTCTTTAGTTATTTACTTCTTTATTTATCCATTTATTTATTTATTTATCTTCTTATTTATTTACTTACTTATTTATTTACTTATTTATCTATTGACTTATTTACTTATTTGTTTACTTATTTATGTATTTATTTACTTATTTATTTACTTATTTATTTATTTATTCATTTAATTTTACTTTATTTTATATTTTTAAATTTCATTTTACGCATTGTATTTCTTTAGTTATTTATTTGCTTATTGTATTTGTTTTTGTTTATTCCTTTATAGTGTAGTGTTAATTTATTTACTTTTTTGATTTAATTTAGCTTGGGTTTGTTTCGTTTGGTTGTTTGTGTGTGCCTATCCCTGAGACTTTTGATAAGGCTACTCTAAAACAATTAATATTATGAATAAGCGACGTCTGTGGAAATATCCTTCAAAATCTCGTGAAATTTGTGTGCGTTCTGAAGTATTCTCCTTCCTTAGTCATTTCACCCTCATCTTACTTCTCATTCTTGTATTTATTGCCCATAATTTTTAGCAGTATTAGGTAATTCCTCGTTCCGTACCAGGGGAGAGGTAAACGATGTTTGAAGCTTCTATTGGCAGAGAGGGAGAATTATTTAGAAACGGTGAGAGAAGGAATATTAATTCATTCCTTTTTTTATACAACATAAATCAAGGAGGTTTCTCAAAAGAAAACGTTGGCGGAGAACAGAAAAAATAATTGCTTTCTGCTAACAAATTAAAAAATAAGACAGCATTGCCTGGAAGATGAACGCGCATCTCCTGTGGAACTAATCTCTGGATTTACGGGGGCTTCTTTGAGCGGCGTGATGAGGTACAGCTGAGTTATGTGAAACATTCAGTTGGTTATGACTGAAAATACAGTTGTCAACAAAAGTTATGACTACAGACCACAGATTTTTGTAGTCGTGACAAGAGCGATAAATTGTGTACTGAAAAGTGAATGCAATTTCTTTGCAAATAGTATGGTAACAGTATCTAAAATTGCATAATTTTTACCGGGAATTTTCGAAATAAATTTCTTTAATAGAGAAAACAAGTAGTTCCGTGACGAACTAATGAGCCTAGTTATCTTAAAATTTAAGATCCATGCCATTGAATAATCTACATATCAGAAATGAAATGTTACATCGGATCTATCAACGCTCGTAAAATAATGTTGGCAAGAGTGTCATGTATGTGTTGCTTAGAATTAATCTGAAACATTATGATCTATTATTATCGCAATTTTTGATAAAATCCATTTGTTAATATAGTAGTTACAAGTATTTAAAAATTGGACCTATCAGCAGGCTCAGAATCATGTTAGCAGCACTGACATGTATCAGTTACTCCAGATTAATCTAGGATGTCAGGTACTATACGTGTGAAAAATTTGAACCGTTTTCTTGCATACTTTATGATATATTGGAATTAGGATAAAAAGTCTAGAGAGAGCACTTATTAACGGTTGGCAGCCCTGATGGCTCTCAAAATTACGCATAGTCATATCTGTTATGGTACACAGAACACATACGAAATTTGGTTGAAATCCCATTGATAGTATAGAAGTTACATGCAATTAAAATTGAACCTATCAGCAGGCTTAGAATCATGTTGGCAGCATCGACGTATATCAGTTACTCCAATTTAATCTAGAATGTCAGGTACTATATGTGTGCAGAGTTTGGAGCTGTTGGCTTGCATGCTTTCTGATCTATTGGTATTAGAATAAAGAAAATAGGGATAGCAATTATTAACAGTTGGCAACCCTGCTGGCTCTCAAGAACACGCATATCTGTCATGGTACACTAAGCACCTACGAAATTTGGTTGAAATCCTATTCATAGTATAGGAGTTACATGCATTTAAATGTTGGACCTATCAGCAGGCTTAGAATCATATTGGCAACACTGTCATTTATGGGCTCCTGAAAATTAATCTGGTATGTCATTATCTCTGTGTGTGCCAATTTTGGAACAGCTCGCATGAATAACTTCTGAGATATACAACATTGAGCTCAAATTTCAATTGTGACTTTTCAGCAGTTAGTAGCACTGATGTCATTTGCAGATATGGCCGTGAGATATTCAAGTATACATCTTTACGCATATTAAATTTAGTTTCGATAGTTGGAGCGTTTAGGAGTTGATAGGGTAACACACACAGACAGACAGACTGACAGACAGACATTTGCCCGGATCGATCTCATAAGTCTACTTTCTCCTCATTTTTAGCCTATTTTCATTTTATGAAAGAAAAGAAAAAAAGGCATATGAGATCACCTTTTGTCCGTGTGTGAGTGCGTATGTGTGTGTGTGTGGCCCCCTGTAATAACTTCCAAACGGCTTGAGCGATTTCAATGAAACTCGGTAAAGTTATTGCACCATTTTGACCGACCCCGACCGTGCCATTAAAGTTTTATAACGTCTCACCAATCCAATATGGCGGCTGTGCGAAATATTTAACTAGCATTCAATATCTCTGAAACAATTACCGATATCACCCTGATTTTTGTACGGTAATAAAGGGCACTACCACAAGTTCACCTATGTGACTTTCAAAACCCTGGTAATTACAAAACCAAAATGACGGCCAAGCAAAGTTGAGACATTCAAATAGACTTTTCTCGCGATTTAACCAATCAAACGCAATGAAACTTAATACAGAAAATATTTATACACATTTTAATCCACTGGCATCTAATGTATTTCAATTGTTTTCATAATCAAAATATGGCAGCAGTACGAAATTCTAAAATCTCGTTTTTACTTCTTGTGTCCTAATCATGCGATTGAAGTTTGAATACGACACCTACACAATTATCTTCATGTAATGGTACATAACTCAAGTCCTACATATATACAAATCCAACATGGCGACCATCCGAAATGTTTAGACGGATCTCAATATCTACGAATCTATTACAGCAATCAAACTGAAATTTTGTATGTTGATAGTGGCAATTAACATACTGTAAGTAGGATATAGGAAAATAGGCTTTAGTTCTTCATGGAACTACTTGTTCTAATATTACATGCGCCTCATAAACATTTGAACTTGTGAACATGACAGCCAAACCTGGAGTGGGAAGAGCACACATTCCAAAGGCGACTGAGATACACACCTGGCGGTCACTGTAACTTGGTGGAGGGTAAAATCCTATTGGGGCTATTGTCCTTCTCCTGGAATGGTGCTGGAGTTAACTCCAAGGCCACCAAGAATGTCTGCATGGCGCTATTTCAGGTACTTTTCCAATATTCAGTCCTAGTTGAGAATTAGAGATGGCTTGAACGTCAACAGTGGCAGTTCATTACTGAGCCTAAGAATTTTCTACTGAATGTCTTTATGTATCCGATTCTAAAATGTAAGTATGTAAATATTGTAATATGCGGATAGATTGGGAGAAACGAGACATAGTGTCTAAACATTGTTTAGAAAATGAAGAGCATTCGCGGTTTAAAGAATTACTATTTCCTCTCAGTGTTGTAAAACTGTGTATACTTTTCATATTTAGAATTCACTGATGCATAAAAATATTTGTCATTATTTTGACGCATAATACCCTCCGTATAACGTTATTCTATTTACATAAAATCCCTTTCAAATTTACAAGAAATCATCGCGATAACATTACAACTATTTTGCGATAAAACGCACAATTCAATATTCAATTGGTCCCTTAGTGTTGGGGCTGCGACATTGCGGTCATGTAGCAAAGGCAGACTGAGCAACAAGGTTTTTAATATACAGTAGTTATGAATAGAGCACTGAAAACCAATTGATTAAAAGAAACCGTGGAAGACCTCAAGAAACTAAACATCTCTACAGAAGACATCGCAGACAGGAGCACATACAGAGAAAAACGTAGAAAACAGAAGTTTGAGCAAACGCCCAAAGAGAAAAACAAAACAGGAAAGAAGTGGAAAGAAGAGAGAAAGAGGAAACACAGTGAATATATGAGAGGTGTTTGGGAAGAAAGAAGAAAGGGACAGAAAAAGAACTTGAAAATTGATTGTGTTTTAATGCTCTCCTTAAGGGGGAATTAACGAAACTAATAATAATAACAGTAATAATAGTATATACAGTATATTCATTTATTATTATTATTATTATTAACAGTGCTTTTTTTTCTAAAAAAAATAAGGTTTACTCTCAGCTGTAGTCGATAAAACATCACGATCTTGCAATTTTTGGCAATTTGCAAAGTCCGGTTATTGTTTGTGTTCGAATCGTTAACTTTTAGCTTTTTCGATGCCTGGATGGATGTTAAATAGTTCATTTTTTCATCCTTCAAAACTAACCACACGCACAAAATAACAACCTACCGCACCTCCAAACACTGTAAGAACGGAGTGCCGAGTTACCGACCAAAAGAAACTGATACGATACATCGACTTAAATCGAGGATTGCTCGAAATCTCCTCCAGCTGTTGTGAACAGCACGTTGACACCAGCTGATCGATGAACTTGCAAATCGGAAGTTATATTTGCTGGACTAGATACAAATGTACCAATATTTTATCTTAAACAGTTTTCAAATATTTAAGAGTTACGCGTACACGCGTTCCCCCTGAAGAAATGCACTGATTATTATTATTATTATTATTATTATTATTATTATTAATAATAATTAGTCCGGCGTGCATATATTGCAGTGAAATTGATGATGCACTCCATACTTTATTTACATGTGACCATTGGCTGCCACAAAGAAGATGTTTGGAGGCAGTGCATGCAGAGCTCATGCCAGACAACATAGTCCATGTCGTGCTACAAAACCAGGAATCCTGGGATCAGGTGGCAGTGTATGTGGAGAGTACTTTGCGCCTAAAGAAGCGGGATCTAGACGCATATGGCCAATAGCAAAGAAGAACTGAAGGAAGAAGGAGCATAAGATGCTTCATAAACGACGCCGCCCTGAAGTAATGCGAGAGCGGTACCGGGGCGGATATACACATCGTGGGAGAAGGGTGTGTGGTGTTTAGTGGGTTAGAGCCCCACACACTTGAAGAGTGCGGACCCCCTTCAAGCGTCTGGAAGCAGATTTTCCACAATCCCTCGTAAAAAAAAACAAAAAAAAAAAATAATATATATATATACTATCGAATTTGGCAAACTACGGACCGCAAGGAACCAAAGACTTATTGGCTTTCTTTCTCTTCTCTTCCCAGAACTTCTTCATCCTGTCACTTCTTTGTTTCCTCTCCTCCTCGGAAATGATCCGTTTGGGCCTCCTGCTTGGTGGTTTCTCCTGAAATGATTTTACTCCGTCAACTCGACTGCGGAACTCTCTTCAATCGTGGGCCATCGGTGGAGTAATTCCAACTTACGGTGCATCCCTCTTCACCTCAACTACCCATTTAGATGTAATCTTTAGCCCCATGATGTAGCTGAAGATCTTTTAGGTCAGCCTGCTTTCATCCATTCGTAGTAAATGTCCGTAGAACTTTAGCTTCCGCTTCTTTATTACGTCTGTGATCTTTTCAGTACACTTGTGAAGTTCTTCATTTTTCCTCTTCTTCCATGTCCCATCAGTAGGCTTCTGTGGTCCAAGTATTTTTCTCAAAAATCTTCCTTTCTCTCTTTTCTAGTACTTGAAGTTCTCCCTTTTTACTTAAAATAAGACACTCCGAAGCGTACAATCCTTCAGGTTGTGCTACCGATAGATAATATTTCTCTCATGGCACGTAAGTTAATATGGACGGCTGTGACGATTATTGCTGTATTTCGTATAACTGTATAACACAATATTCTATCTCCATAATATAATCTATTCAAATGAGATCGCCGCTAAAAAGAGCAGAGTAAGACGCAGCGCCATGCGGTAGCAGCGCGCACTGTTGTGGGCTGTCTAATTACTCCCGCCATTAGAACAGCATAATCAATGGACCACACCTCAGTGTTCCATCTTATCCAGAGAATACAAGGAACTGTATGTCTATTCCCAGGGTCGGGGATGATATGCGATGAAAGGATTTGGAAAGAAACAGTATCAGAGAAGATATACCAAAGAGAGATATTTTAGGCGAAAAGTGCTGAATATGGAAGGATTCCACAGTAGGATGAGAAAGAGAACTGGCTCGAAATGGTCCGAGGAAATGAAGAGGAAACATAGTGATTTTTATGGTCGGATGCCCTTCCTGACGCCAACCTCATAAAAAGGAGTTAATGAGAGATGAAATCAATGAAGATATACGGAAAGAACTGGGAGTACAGAAACTAAATGATAAACTGGAGAAAAACAGATTGAGATGGTTTGGACATGTCAAACGGATGAATGAAGTAGGGCTACCAAGACGAGCACTGGAACGACGGATGACAGGGAAGAGAGGACGAGGAAGACCAAGAATGCGTTCGATGGGCTCGGTGGAGAATAGTATTAGAAAACGGAACCTGGATTGGAACACTGTGTTGGAAGAGGAATGGTGGAACGACAGAACATAATGGAGAGGAACTATATTTTCCCCCACCCAGTGTCAACTGGAAAAGGGGAAATGAAGATGATGATGGTCGTAACTCTCAGTCGGTCAACACAAAATAATTACAATTACTGGAATATGTGAAAAATAACCTGAAAGAAATTACAAGTTATTAAGATTAGTATGAACTACTGAAGAAGGAGAAAACTAAGGGATGACATGTTTCGTTCGTCAAGCAAGCATCATCTGATCCAAATCTACAGAGTAATTTAGGGCTTATTGCTTAATTGTATTACAGCAATAGTAGCTACACCTTCATAGATTAGTTTGGGGGAGGAGACTGTTTTGTTGATGGGATCGTCATTTCTGCATTTTGCAACATTCAAATAAATACATATTTCTCGGATGTTTAATGCTTTATTATTTATCAGTAATAATAACCACACTTTCTAAGTTTTATGATGGGTTTTGTATTTTTGTTTTTGGAGGACATAGACTGTCTGTGGGTGTCACTGTAGGTTTGGCAGTGTTTTGTAGAGCTATTTGTTGTTTAGATTTTGATCTGATGATGCTCGTGTGACGAGAGAAACGTGTCATTCCTTAGTTTTGTCCTTCTTCTATAGTCCATAACAATATTAATCACATTTAAGTTATTTCAGTTTTTCTTTTGTACATGCTCCAGTAATTGAAAATATTTTATGTTGACCAACTGAAACTACAATATCAACTAATAGAAGGTACCATCCCAGCATTTGCCTGGATTTAAAAATGCGGTAAACCATGGAAAACCATTTCAAGGACGGCTGACGCTGGGGCTCGAATGCAAGTCTGCAGAGACGAACGATAGCGTGGCTCCCTGTCCTAGCTCTGCACGTTAGTGAGCGTAGCTACCGCTGACGGTAATAAATACCGGAAGTTGCCCACACCTAACGACAAATAGGTCTAATGACCCTGGTGCGGATACAACCAAATGGTGCATAAAAACAAATACTTTTATGACGTAGACAAGGTTTATTGTCGGGTATTTTTACGTTAGAATTAAAGCAACATAATGGCCGATTAACTGAAAACGTCACCGCTCCCTCCTCGTTACCCGTAATTTACCCCGTCCCTTCGCTTTACCACCAGTTTTTTTTTGCGTATGGCTTTTAGTGCCGGGAGTGTCCGAGGACATGTTCAGCTCGCCAGTTTTGTAGCTGCTTCGAGACGGACACCCAATGGGTGAGCTAGAAGTACCGTTGGGGGGGGGGGGGGGAGGGGGAAGTTGGAATGTAAGGGGTAGGAATTGGAAGGTAGCGACTGTGGCCTATACTTGGGGACCAACCCCGGCATTTGCCTGGAATGAAGATGGGAAACCACAGAAGACCATCTTCAAGGTTGCCGGCGGGGGGATTCGAACCTCCGCGCCTCCCGGATGTGAGCGACTGCCAGCAGTCATGCCGTAACGACCTCGGCTAACTCACCCGGTTTTACCACCAGTGCATGCCCCTGGCACGCGCCTCTTCTCAGAAACAGAATAGTACAATTTTATATAAGTTTTCATGACAAATAAGCAGCTTAGACGTCTATTGCCATGTTCCGTTTTAAAACAAGCTAAATTATTTAGATTGTGGTGTTGCCTTAGTAAACGAATGTTTGATGCATTTCAGTCGGTATTCACGACTTTGTTAATCTCATGTAATATTTTTCAGGATTAGGGAATAACCCATCTCTTTCGGGAAAATCGTGTTGACCGACTGAAAAGCATCGAACTTTTGTAAATTATTTAGGTTTTAATAAAATACTCCAACTATAGAAATTTACTTCTTAATGTCGCTCACTAAAAATCCACGCAGACGAGAATTCATGTGTTTGTTACCGGTATCTAATATCGGCAAACACTAAAGTAAGGTTTTCAGTCTGTGACCTACGTTATGAGTTAAATTATGAGCAAACGTGTAGACTATAATTAGATCAAAGAGATTAGCATTGAAGTTAATGTTAACACAATATCTTTATGGAGGTCATTGAGACATGAATGTACATGGTAATACACACTCATAGCTTAGTAAGTTGAGTTGCCTACAGTAACAGGAATTTCGGGCTAAACCCCTTATGTGTCGGCAGTATCTCTGCTTTAAGTATGTAGCGTAACAATATAATGTACAGGCGGAAGTTGCAGATCCAGTCACTCGAAACTCGCGCCTGTAGACGTGATTGTCCCGCTACACAGCTAAAGCAAAGGAATTGCTGATACATCAGGGGTTTAGATACACAGCTCCTGTCAATGAGGGCAGCCCGACTCTCTCAATATTGTAGAACGTAATTACGTTAAACCCTGCACAAGTAGATAGACAAAACACATATAATAAATGGCGTCTAGGTCTCATTGTCATAATTTACAATGGTCATAACCATTGCTGTTCAATATCGCAGTTAGAGATGTTGTCGATGCCATAGAAACACCAGGAGTAAACATTTATATGTACGCAGATGATATGGCAATAACGTCGATCTCGCAGCAAATGTTGCAAGAGGCGTTCGATAAACTTGTAAGATGGGCAGATAGCAATGACCTCAAGCTTAATCCACATAAGACACTACACATGACGTTCAGGAATGGAGGTAGGCTACCAGCATCAGTGAAAATCATGTATGGCAATGTGGAGCTAACAGGGTAAACTCCTACAAGTATCTTGGCCTGATACTCCAAACGACTGGACGGAATTTCTCCAAACATGTAAAAGATAGAGCTGCTACCGCGGTTATAGCCATGAATGAGATAAAAATAATAAGACAACTCTCCATACAGACTGCATTAGAACTCTTTCATACAAAAATTTCTCCAATCACGACATATTGAAACCCATGTACCATTGGTTCAAGGGGTCGAATCCATGTTTCATTGGTGAAAGAAGAGAGGAAAAATACAGTCTTTAGTAGAACTTAGAAAGATTTTATGTAGAGGACTGGTATAATGTTGTGCAAGAATAAGAGTCCAGGTGGCCCCAGGAAATGATATCATGCATGACGCACCGATAGGGAGCCGATCATGGCTATAAATAGAATTAAAAACTTTCCGCTGTGTGTAAACGAGAAGAGGTTTCGTAAATTGATCTTACACAGCAATAAAATGGCAACCTCGCAGTTGTGCAAGAAGAGGAATAATTAGATTTAAGCCATTTGCGAACATATAATTAACAGAAGAAATATATCATTGTGAATCATTTTGGAATAGAGATTTTTGTGTGGTGAAAAGGGTTATAATAATTGCACAGGAAAGAAGTGCAAACGCAGCATGACGTAGTTAAAAGTTCCCCGAGACCCGAGGTGGTAGGGATTAAAAATCAACTGCAACACCCACGTATCTGAAGAGCAAATTTTATTTAATAATTCGAAATTGTACAATCGATTTTTATGTGCAAAGAAGTCAGTTTATGGTTAGAAAACGAGCTTTCCAGAGATATAAGTTTCAAAAGTGTGCGACTATTGCTTCAAAAGTTAGGTACGAAGAAGACGAGGATTTTATCTTTTTGTCGCCGATTTGTATAAAAGCCCTGGCAGAGCCAGACCAATCATGCAGTTTTAGTCAGTCCAGGGGACGTGACGCTACATCACATCGTTAATGCAGTTTACATCAGACCTCGTGGGGAGGTGCTGCATCACCGTGTCCAGATCGTCAGTACGAGTAAATATACGTAGTTATTATAAAAAAGAGGGCCCGAAAAAGGGCTAAAGAACATTATATTCAGTCTACCATAGGTGCCTGCGGGCACGGTGCTGTTTCGCCTATTATCAGATACAGTTATTCCGTGAGCGCCGAGACGCTGCACGATGGAGCATCGAATACAAGACTAGTTACCAGTGAACTCCGAGTATAGGAGAAAAGTATAATCATGCAGTACTTACTAGACCCCGAGAGGTCGTGATACGCTGTATCACCTATGAGCAACCTTATGGGCGTGGCCGAGACGTATCGTCATTAATATCGCCGTGTGAAGACTTAGAAAATTCCTAGTACAGGATTTAGTTCAGCAAGCGTCAGTCTTTATAGTGAAAGTTCAGTATTACAGTCAAAGTTAGGCTGCGAACTTAAAGAACAGGCGATAGGTCTTCAAATAACAGTTCAGTTAAACGACAGAAAGTATCGTAACGTTTTGAAATACCAACGATAGTGAAACAAACATTTCTATCAAAGTTAAGGAACCCGATCAGGGTCGGACGAAATAAGTAACGCCTAGTGTACCGGAAAGATAGGAACTAGAGCGCAGAATAATAAGAAGTGAGAATTTAATCCAAGACGTTGTCTACAGGAGACAAGCTAACAGTAACAAGCAATAAGCTACGAAACTGAGGAATAGCAGTAAATGCTAGGGAAATAGGAAGGTCACCGATAAAGTATTCGAGAAGGCCGTAAACAGGACAGACTTTCGCTAGACAAACTAAATAGTGTCTAGAAAGAAACGACTTCGAGCTAGTAAAAATAGAAGCCGATAGTCAGAAAACCACATCTGAAGAATAGCCGTTCCAGGGAGGGGTAGATTGATCGAGACTTTCATCATCTTGCCAGATTAGGGAGCCGACGTCTAAGAGTGTCACCCTTGGAAACGGGGAAGAAAGAAATCACGTGTGTAAGGCAAAAATCAAAGCCTCAGTGATTTAAAAGCAGTGTAATGTAAATATAGTAAAATTTGTTTTAGTGTAATAATTTTTAGTGAATTTATTTGTGTATGATAAAAGAATACAAAATTGTATTCAATATGTTACCAGTGTTTAAGGTAAATAATGTGTATGTGTATCAAGAAGTGTCATGGTGTGAAATGGGATTAATCAAGATGGCTTAAACACATTGAGTGGGCAAAAATGAAACATCGCTGGCGAATTCGGTCGGTGACCGTAATATCATGTGAGTAACCGTTTCATTATGTTATGTGTTGGGGAAGTTTTGCGTACAATCCACCTGAGAACGAAAGAATGGGGATGTTTTTGAATAACAAATAACAGAATAATAGCGCGATCTGAACGATTAAAAATTGAGAAAGTAAAAATAATTATATTAAATAAATCCCTTGGGGGATACGTATGAAATAAAATATCAGTGTATTTGATAAATGATTTAAATATTTGAAAGCAAGCGTAATAATAATAATAATGATATAATTGAGGGAATATTATGATGAATTATATGAAAAGTAGTAGCTTATGAGCTCCTTTAAAAGAATTAATACATGTTGTGAACACATGTTCTTAAGATAAAGCGATTATTATCACGGGAGAGGAGTAATATAGAATTGAGATGTACAATCAAATGTTGATTTTGAATTATCAGTTCATTGAAGGCAACTTGGCATTAAAGTAATAGCGCAATTTAGCGCATTGAAGTAATTTGTCACGCTAGGAAGGCGTTGAACCTAAATATACTCGGTAACACTAATTATGAGGGGCAGTTGGTCGTGGTAATTGAGCTATGGTAAGTCCTCTAAATAGTGATGTGATCACGAGGCCGTGTGTGTATTGTATTGAAGAAGGGTGCTATTTATTGTATTATGAGCGCTGGTTAAAGGCAAAGGCCGCCCTAAGTCGCGAATGTTATAAGTTCTCCAGTATGGGATTTGGTTCCCGAGGCAGTTGAAAGAATCGAACCCAGATTCGTCTATGTCGAAGCCCCTAAATATTTGTTGTTTTATTGAATTATTCTTACCCGCCAATGAGGACACTTCAAAATTAATACATGCCGAGGTTAAGAGAATAAGTCTAGTGTACCTAAATATGTTGTTAAAAATAAGTAGAATGAAAGCCTTGCCTGTTGAAAGAACTGCATTTAAGTAACAGCTGTATAAAGGTGAGGGTAGCTCGTCTCATGCGAGTGAGACCGTGAAGTTCCTGCTCCCGGCAATAAATCACGCTAAGTGGCCCAGGCCAGACCCTTACTATTGATGTGTTGTGGTAGGTCTGGAGAGCCCTCGGTTTGAAGTTATAATACACAAGATTGTTTAGAGTTTGTTTTAACGACCCGGTCTTCGAACCGAGGTTCCGTTAGATAAAGATTACCGCTTGCAAGTTCAGATCGTTGCTTTCTTATGAGATAATGGTCTATTAAGACAAATAATGAGAAATCCCTAATGTTATAATTATGATGTAGTGATTCACGAGTTTAGTGAAGACAATTAGAACCCGGGAGTGATCTTAATTTTTGACTTGTTCAAGTAGTCTTCTGTAGCTCGGGAGTACGCAAATGTTTCCCAATCACGGTGGTGAATTGTTGACTTGAGAGAGATGGTAACCGAAGAACATTGTGAAAGCCCAAAATTTTAAGTAAATGAGTAACTGTACTGTAATAAGAATTATATATTTTTGATTATAAGATATACTCATGTAATAGGAAGTGATGTGTTGTAAATGAAAAACACAGTGTATATAAAAAGTATCGAGCCATTTGGAGTTCTTGATTTTAGGGAATTTTTAGAAGGACACTATATGGAAGTGAAAAGTAATATGAGTTTGTTGGTTTATGAAAAGCCATTTACTGTATTATGATTTAACCTTTGTTTTATTATGTATTCCTGGTTCACTCTGAACAAGTTAGAATTAATGGGTCAGTATTTTATTTGTTTAATTTGTTGTAGCGCCATATATTTGAGTAATTAAATGTTTTATAGTAGGAGTTGATTATGTTATCTTTTTTGGAAGTGTATCCTCTATTTAATCCAAAATTTGTAAGTCACAGAGTGGGAGAACATACCATAACCCCGATAATCCCGATTTGAGCATTGCTGGCATACTGTGATTTGCATATTTCATGCTGAATGGGCACTTGGGGGCATAGAAGTAATGTGTTTGGATTAATAATTAGAGGAACACTTAAGACGGTCATATCATGTAAGAGTAAAGTAATGATAGAAGTAGCTACAAAACATAAAGTTAACTGACCTCATGGGACCCTGGAAACTCACACCGAGCAGCCCTAAATTTAAATAACCTCCTAGCAACAGACATTTCATGGCGCCCAGTACGTAGGGCTGAATTTTCTTAGGGAAAACCCGAGTTTTTCTTGAAAAATCAAAATTTTCATTTTTTTTGAAAAAAAAATGGTTTTTCGAGATTTTTGAATTTTTAAATCACTTCCATAAAGGTTTTGACATTGAATGAATATATCAAAAGGGTACGTTTTACTAAACACCCGTACTAAGGTAAAAGTTTGGAAATTGGGACACAAGAGTTCGGAATACCATCTCTCATGCATGAACCGGCGATGTGGCATAGTAGCCCACTGTATTCTTATATTGTGGATAAGATGTGTACGATGATGGAGATAAAGGAGTGCTTGGATGAGTATTTCCATAAGACTAGGGAGGAGATGATAAAAATAAGTGCGGAAAGTAACAAAGTTTCAAAAGCAGAGAATAGTGAAGAGAGGCAGGGGCTTTTGGACGCTTTGAAGGCCGATAGCAAGGAAAATTTGGAGGCCATGGACAATAAATTTGAAACTATAGACAATAAATTGGACCTCCGACAGATTACAAAATAAAGAGGAGTTAGAATCCATAAATCAGAATTTAGGATCTATCAAAGCCGACTGTATAAAAATGAATAATGAACTGATGGCTGAGATAGAAAATATGAAAACGGAAAATGAAAAACAGTTGAAAGTTGCAAAAGATGAGACGTTAGAGTCTATAAGAGCTGACAGTAAAGCAAATAACGAAGCACTGAAGGCTGAAATTGAGGGAATAAAACAGGGGTCAAATGAACTCCGAGAAAGTATAGAAGGAAACATAGAGTCAAAATTTCAAATATTGGATAAAACATTTGGGGACAAGCTAAAGGCATTTCAAAGTGAGAATAACACATTTAATGCAGAATTGAAAATCCAGATAAGTACTATAGAAAAAATAGTATAGAATCCAAAAAGGAGTGTCAAGACAATTTTGAAAATTTAAATAATAAAATTGGTTCTATGGAAACTAAATTAGGTAATATGAAAAAAACTTGTAAAGAGAATGTAGATGCATTTAAAAATGAACTTGTAACCCAGATCCAAGGTGTGCAGGTAAAGTTGAAAGCTCAGATAAAATCCAACATGAGTCTTTATGAGACATCCCGGGATGATATTAAAAGTAGTATTGAAGTATTAGGAAATAGGTTCAGTCGATTCGCGGAAAATAAAGATAAGGGAGATATCTCAGTACAGAACCATCAGTCAAAAGAAAAAGAAGTCATGGTGCAAGAGCCCAAAATTGATATTAGAGAAGAAGGAGAAGAAGAAGAAGAAGAAGAAGAAGAAAAATAAGTAGACATCGGGGTGACTCCAGTGGAAATTGAGAAAGGCAATGAGATCCCTTTAGAGAAAACGATGGACACTCAGGAGGAAATAATAATTCCAGGTCAGGAAGAAAGCCGAAATTAAAACGAGTTGCAAAGTGAAGAAGATCATTTTTATGGAAAAGTTGAGCTTGAAGAGCAAGAGAAAAACCCAGAGCAAGGGATAACAAAAGAAGTGAAAGTTGGGGAGACGGAAATAATAAGTCCTGGGGGAATGGAGAAATTAAATGAAATTATAATAGAAAGTGTCATCGAGGCAAGAAAAGAAGTAGAGGTTCAAGATTTCATACAAATTGAAAGGGAAAACCCAGAAGAAATTGATAAGGATGAGAGAGATAAGAGGGAATTAGAAGAACAAAAGTTGAAAGCACAGATCCTTGAATTAATAATAAAATATCAGGAATGTCAACGAAAGAAAAGAAAAACGGAAACAGATGCCAATGAGAGCCTAGAAACCCTCAAAGGAAAATATGAGACTAATGAAGAAAAGAGAGGATATGTCGTTGAAGGAAATGAGGAAAGAGGTAGCCAACCGCCAATTGTAATAGGTTTACAAGAGGATAGAAACCTTATTGAAGGTAGGAGAGGAGGAGAAATAATGCACATGACCCTGGAGAAAGAAGACGCACAAGCGTTTTACAGTTGGAAAATTCGTAGGAAGAAATGGAAGAGTAGAAAGAAAAGAAAAGGAGAAGATCTACAGGAACTATGGAATTGGAAGAGTAGGAAAAAGAAATTTTCTTGGAAAATGCCATCTCGAGGCGAGATGAGGGAGAAAAGTTACTCTAGAATAGGTAACGGGTTAAGCCTATATGCACCCGTCAAAGAGTAAGAGGAAAAATTGATTTTCTTGAAAATGCCATCTCGAGATGAGATGAGGGAAAGGGAAGAAAACCAAGAAGAGATGGGTAAGAACAGACCGTGCTCTTAAGGACAAATGAAATTCTGTAGACTTTGAGTCCAGAAAATGAAAATAAAAAGAAGTAACGGGTTAAGGCTATACGAACCCGTGAAGTCTTAATAGAATGTAAATAGGTTAATAGTGAATAACCTGAAGAAAGAGACAGGCAATCAGAACGCCAGTCCTATGAGACAAGAAGTAAGAAAAAAAACTGTCTGACCCAAGTTTGGAGCGCACGCCAGACTAGGAGGAGACTCAGAAACACCCGAAAGAGACGAGTAATTTATAGCCTTAAGTGGAGACGTCCGCTTAAAGGAAATGAATGAATGGGAACCTTGTGAGAACCAAAACAAGCCAGAGCCAGGAAGGGCTTGGAAAGAAAGATCAGAAGGTACTGAGAAATGTTATGATGGCTTCGGCACTGAAATAATTAAATTTTTATGAAAATGTTTAAATAAATTACCTCAAAATTTCGGAAATTTCTTTATCTAAGTTGGGGAGAAATGAACCCATGTACCATTGGTTCAAGGGTTCGAATCCATGTTTTATTGGTAAAAGAAGAGAGGAAAAATACAGTCTTTAGTAGAACTTAGAAAGATTTTATGTAGAGGACTGGTATAATGTTGTGCAAGAATAAGAGTCCAGGTGGCCCCAGGAAATGATACCATGCATGACGCACCGATAGGGAGCCGTTCATGGCTATAAATAGAATTAAAAACTTTCCGCTGTGTGTAAGCGAGAAGAGGTTTCGGAAATTGATCTTACACAGCAATAAAATGGCAACCTCGCAGTTGTGCAAGAAGAGGAATAATTAGATTTAAGCCATTTGCGAACATATAATTAACAGAAGAAATATATCATTGTGAATCATTTTGGAATAGAGATTTCTGTGTGGTGAATAGGGTTATAATAATTGCACAGGAAGGAAGTGCAAACGCAGCATGACGTAGTTAAAAGTTCCCCGAGACCCGAGGTGGTAGGGATTAAAAATCAACTGCAACACCCACGTATCTGAAGAGCAAATTTTATTTAATATCTCGAAATTGTACGATCGATTTTCATGTGCAAAGAAGTCAGTTTACGGTTAGAAAGCGAGCTTTCCAGAGATATAAGTTTCAAAAGTGTGCGACTATTGCTTCAAAAGTTAGGTATGAAAAAGACGAGGATTTTATCTTTTTGTCGCCGATTTGTATAAAAGCCCTGGCAGAGCCAGACCAATCATGCAGTTTTAGTCCGTCCAGGGGACGTGACGCTACATCACATTGTTAATGCAGTTTACAGCAGACCTCGTGAGGAGGTGCTGCATCACCGTGTCCAGATCGACAGTACGAGTAAATATACGTAGTTATTATAAAAAAGAGGGCCCGAAAAATGGCTAAAGAACATTATATTCTGTCTACCATAGGTGCCTGAGGGCACGGTGCTGTTTCGCCGATTATCAGATACAGTTATTCCATGAGCGCCGAGACGCTGCACGATGGAGCATCGAATACAAGACTAGTTACCAGTGAACTCCGAGTATTGGAGAAAAGTATAATCATGCAGTACTTACTAGACCCCGAGAGGTCGTGATACGCTGTATCACCTACGAGCAACCCGTATGGGCGTGGCAGAAAAGTATCGTCATTAATATCGCCGTGTGAAGACTTAGAAAACTCCTAGTACAGGATTTAATTCAGCAAGCGTCAGTCTTTATAGTGAAAGTTCAGTATTACAGTCAAAGTTAGGCTGCGAACTTAAAGAACAGGCGATAGGTCTTCAAATAACAGTTCAGTTAAACGACAGAAAGTATCGTAACGTTTTGAAATACCAACGATAGTGAAACAAACTTTTCTATCAAATTTAAGGAACCCGATCAGGGTCGGAAGAAATAAGTAACGCCTAGTGTACCGAAAAGATAGGAACTAGAGCGCAGAATAATAAGAAGTGAGAATTTAATCCAAGACGTTGTCTACAGGAGACAAGCTAACAGTAACAAGCAATAAGCTACGAAACTGAGGAATAGCAGTAAATGCTAGGGAAATAGGAAGGTCACCGATAAAGTATTCGAGAAGGCCGTAAACAGGACAGACTTTCGCTAGACAAACTAAATAGTGTCTAGAAAGAAACGACTTCGAGCTAGTAAAAATAGAAGCCGATAGTCAGAAAACCACATCTGAAGAATAACCGTTCCAGGGAGGGGTAGATTGATCGAGACTTTCATCATCTTGCCAGATTAGGGAGCCGACGTCTAAGAGTGTCACCCTAGGAAACGGGGAAGAAAGAAATCACGTGTGTAAGGCAAAAATCAAAGCCTCAGTGATTTAAAAGCAGTGTAATGTAAATATAGAAAAATTTGTTTTAGTGTAATAATTTTTAGTGAAATTATTTGTGTATGATAAAAGAATACAAAATTGTATTCAATATGTTACCAGTGTTTAAGGTAAATAATGTGTATGTGTATCAAGAAGTGTCATGGTGTGAAATGGGATTAATCAAGATGGCTTAAACACATTGAGTGGGCAAAAATGAAACATCGCTGGAGAATTCGGTCGGTGACCGTAATATCATGTGAGTTACCATTTCATTATGTTATTTGTTGGGGAAGGTTTGCGTACAATCCACCTGAGAACGAAAGAATAGGGATGTTTTTGAATAACAAATAACAGAATAATAGCGCGATCTGAACTATTAAAAATTGAGAAAGTAAAAATAATTATATGAAACAAATAAATCACTTGGGGGATACGTATGAAATAAAATATCAGTGTATTTGATAAATGATTTAAATATGTGAAAGCAAGCGTAACAATAATAATAATGATATAATTGAAGGAATATTATGATGAATTATATGAAAAGTAGTAGCTTATGAGCTCCTTTAAAAGAATTAATACATGTTGTGAACCCATTTTCTTAAGATAAAGCGGTTATTGTCACGGGAGAGGAGTAATATAGAATTGAGATATACAATCAAATGTTGATTTTGAATTATCAGTTCATTGAAGGCAACTTGGCATTAAAGTAATAGCGCAATGTAGCGCATTGAAGTAATTTGTCACGCTAGGAAGGCGTTGAACCTAAATATACTCGGTAACACTAATTATGAGGGGCAGTTGGTCGTGGTAATTGAGCTATGGTAAGTCCTCTAAATAGTGATGTGATCACGAGGCCGTGTGTGTATTGTATTGAAGAAGGGTGCTATTTATTGTATTATGAGCACTGGTTCAAGGCAAAGGCCGCCCTAAGTCGCGAATGTTATAAGTCCTCCAGTATGGGATATGGTTCCCGAGGCAGTTGAAAGAATTGAACCCAGATTCGTCCACGTTAAGGCCCCTAAATATTTTTTGTTTTATTGAATTATTCTTACCCGCCAATGAGGACACTTCATAATTAATACATGCCGAGGTTAAGAGAATAGGTCTAGTGAACCTAAATATGTTGTTAAAAATAAGTAGAATGAAAGCCTTGCCTGTTGAAAGAACTACATTTAAGTAACAGCTGTATAAAGCTGAGGGTAGCTCGTCTCGTGTGAGTGAGTCCGTGAAGTTCCTGCTCCCGGCAATAAATCACGCTAAGTGGCCCAGGCCAGACCCTTACTATTGATGTGTTGTGGTAGGTCTGGAGAGCCGTCGGTTTGAAGTTATAATACACAAGACTGTTTAGAGTTTGTTTTAACGACCCGATCTTCGAACCGAGGTTCTGTTAGATCAAGATTACCGCTTGCAAGTTCAGATCGTTGCTTTCTTATGAGATAATGGTATTTTAAGACAAATAATGAGAAATCCCTAATGTTATAATTATGATGTAGTGATTCACGAGTTTAGTGAAGACAATTAGATTCCGGGAGTGATCTTAATTTTTGACTTGTCCAAGTAGTCTTCTGTAGCTCGGGATTACGCAAATGTTTCCCAATCACGGTAGTGAATTGTTGACTTGAGAGAGATGGTAACCGAAGAACATTGTGAAAGTCCAAAATTTTAAGTAAATGAGTAATAGTACTGTAATAAGAATTATATATTTTTGATTATAAGATATACTCTTGTAATAGGAAGTGATGTGTTGTAAATGAAAAACACAGTGTATATAAAAAGTATCGAGCCATTTGGAGCTCTTGATTTTAGGGAATTTTCAGAAGGACACTATATGGAAGTGTAAAGTAATATGAGTTTGTTGGTTTATGAAAAGCCATTTATTATGATTTAACCTTTGTTTTATTATGTATTCCTGGTTCACTCTGAACAAGTTAGAATTAATGGGTCAGTATTTTATTTGTTTAATTTGTTGTAGCGCCATATATTTGAGTAATTAAATGTTTTATAGTAGGAGTTGATTATGTTATCTTTTTTGGAAGTGTATCCTCTATTTAATCCAAAATGTGTAAGTCACAGAGTGGGAGAACATACCATAACCCCGATAATCCCGATTTGAGCATTGCTGGCATACTGTGATTTGCATATTTCATGCTGAATGGGCACAATATGCAATAGAATTAATATGGGAGCATCTCTCGAAAAACGATCTTGCTCAGATAGAAAGGGTAAAGGTCATATACATGAAAAAGATTCTGTGTCTAGGACAAAATGCACCGTCAAGGACGACCTATGAACTAACGAGACAACCATTTTACATAGAAGAGTTACGTATAAGAATGTTACTGCCATCTACAAAGCAATATCAGTTATTACTGCAAGAACTTCAAGAGAAGAAAGCCAACATCTGGAGGGATTTCTACCAGACAGATGCCATGACGACCTCAGAGTGGAGGAATTCTATGTATGAACTTCGCCATTTCATGACATGTTTCGCTGTTCATGGTTTTCATTTCAAGCTGTGCTGCAAGAAGGTCTACCATGACCCAGAGGAGAACTGTGAGTGTGAATTGTGTGGAAAGTCGTGTGAAAGATATCATGCAAAAGTTTGTAATAAGAGAACGGTGACATTAACAGAATTCTGTACATGACTTCATTGTGCACAATTTTAATTATTATTGTATTTGACCATTGGTTGCAATAAATATCATAAATATCATTAATAACCATTGTTCAAATTCAGCAGTATCCAGATAGACAGTATTTTTGGTTTCTGATTCTAACATAATTTTATACAAATTTCAGTTTATATTCAACGAATACAAGTTTCTTATTGTGATTTTTTTTTTGTAGATTGTTAATGTTTAGATTATATTGATGCTCTTAGTTTTATTTCTACTTAGTATAAAACAAAGTCCCCGATTCTTGGATGTAACGGGTAATCTCGAGAACCACTGGATGGATTTTGATTCGGTTTTCACCAGACTGTAAAGGATTTCTCGAGGAAAGTGTCTGTGGAAAATCATTCATTTATGACTAAAGGAAGCCGAGCGGTAACGATATCAGTGAATCGAGTCGAAGTAAAACCTGCCGTCCATGCGCCTTTTAATCTTACGCAGGGTAAACCGTTAAACAATCTATATACCATGAGTGTGAGAATTGCTCATCATTAAAAGTTCCACAAGAAAGTCCATGACAGCATATTTATATCTGTAATACATCGCCCACTGTAAGTGTTTTTATGTTTTCATTCCTTCCAACAATCTCCATTCAGTGGAAATTTAAATTACTAGCTTCGCAACGAGTTTACGAGCTAGCGAGTGAGCCTACCCCCCCAGCTTCGGCCAGCGTCAAATTGTCGAGTCGTATCGAGTTAAGACTTCAGATAAAGAGTATACTGTATGTGTTTGGATTTTCGCTGTTCACCTCGGCTTTTCTGAATCGTGTCTGGCACCTGCCGTCCGTACGCCCTTTAAGCTTACGCTGGATAAACCGTTAAAGATACCGGGCGAAGCCGGGGCGAGTTGCTAGTATATAAATAATTAATTCTCATCATTTGTTACTTTCATTTTCAGGTATTCTAATAAAATAATTTAAAATTAATCACTGCATATCAATCTATTTTTGATACATATTGTGTGATGAATTAGCCGTATTCCATTCAGCGTGTATCCTTTGTGACATTTCTCTTTAATTGTCAAATAATTGACAGAGTCCTGGCTATCAATCATGTACCTCTGGGGAGATTATATTCTAATGACTATTCTACAGCTCCAATCGCATTCTCTTATTAAAAAACAAAGGCTGGAGGATTCGTTTAAATTGTATAATGGGATTAGAATCTTGCCCGTATTAAATGAGGCTTAAGTTAATGCAGTGAACTGAGATAACGGGGTCTTACTACAGCCTCTGTGGGAACTACTCTCAGTCTTTTTCATTTTGAGCTGGATTAACTGATCTTGTCGCGACCTGATCTCTCCATGACCTATTTCTAAAAGCAGGTTCATTCCTCGCGATCAAAACTAGTAGGCGGTTGGTAACACATTTCAAAAGATTCTAATCTGCTCATTTCTTCTGCGCTAACAGTCCAAGTTTCACTTCCATGGAACGTCACGCCCCAGACAAAGGCTTTCAAAAATGACTTTCTAATACCTAAATCTATATTAATGATGTCAACAGATTTCTATTCTGTAAAATGCTTTCCTAGCCTCAGCCAACCTATTTTTACATCTTCTTTGCTTCGTCCATCACTGGTTATTTTGCTTCCTAAGCAACAACAGTCTCCTACATCCTTTAGATTTTCACCTGCCAATTTGACGTCAATAAGAGTTTCTGATTTCATCAGCTGCATTCCATTTTTAGCCTATTTTCATCTTATGAAAAAAACAGGTTTATGAAATCACATTTTGTCCGTGTGTGTGTCTGTGTGGATGTGTGTGTGGGTCCCTCTAATAACTTCTAAACGGCTGGAGCGATTTCAGTGAAACCATTTTGGCCCGACCGTATCATTCAAATTTAATTACGTCTCACCAATCCAACATGGCGGCTGTGAGAAATATTTCACCAGCAATCAATATCTCCGAAACTATTACTGATATAACCCTGAAATTCAGTACGGTGATAAAGGGCACTAATAGAAGGTCATCTATGTGACTTTCAAAAACGTGATAATTATAAAACCAACATGGCAGCCAAGCGAATTTGAGACTTTTAAGAAAACGTTTCTCGCGATTTAACCATACAAACTCAATGAAACTTGGTACAGCAAATGTTTATACACATTGTAATGCACTGGCGTCCAAATTAGCTCAATTGTTTACATAACCTGAAGATGGCGGCTGTGCAAAATATTTGACTGGCATTCTATATCTTCGAAACTATTATTGATATCACCCTGAAATTTTGAACGGTGATAAAGGGCACTACTACAAGTTAATCTGTGTAATTTTCAAAAATCTGTACAGTACAAAACGAACATGGCGGCCAAGCAAATTTGAAACATTTTAATAGACTTTTCTCTCGCGATTTAACCATCTGAGCGCAGTGAAATGTGGTACAGTAAATGATTATGCTTATTGTAATGCACTGGCATCAAATTTAGTTCAATTGTTTACATAACCTCAAGATGGCGGCAGTGCAAAATTTTAAAATTATTTTTTTAATTCTTGTGTCGTTATCATGCGTTCGAAGTGAAATTTTGAATAATGAAGCTACGCAATAATTTTCCTTTAATGGTACATAACTCTATGGCCTATACATATAACAATCCAAAATGGCGACTATCCGAAATATTTAGACGGTTCTCAGTATCTAAAAATCTTTTACAGCAATCAAACTGAAATGTTGTAGGTTAATAGAGGCTCTGAACGTAAGTACACCTATAGGACTTTCAATAGCCTGGTGAGCACACATTCAACATGGCGACGACGCGAAGTATACATATTTAAATGGACGTTTCTCGCGATTTAACCATCCGAGTTCAGTTTAACTTTGTACGGTAAATGCCTCTACAAATGTTAATCCACTGGCATCTAATTCATTTCAATTGTTATCATAACCACAAGATGGCAGCTGTGCGGAATTTTAAAATCTCGTGTTTACATCTTGTGTCCTAATCATGCGATTGAAGTTTGAATACAACACGTACATAATCATCTTCATGTAATAGAATATAAATAAAAATCCAACATGGTAACCATCTGAAATATTTAGACTGTTCTCAATATCTACGAATCTATTAAAAAATCAAACTGACATTTTGTATGTTGATAGAGGCAATTAACGTGAGTAGGATATATGAAAATAGGCTGTATAGTTCTTCACGGAACTACTTGTTTTTGTTTTTCATTTATTGATGTTCTACTGATGAAATTTAGATGATCTTCAGTCGGCCTACACAATTGTACTCAAGATGCAAAGTGCGTTGTTCCCTAAACCAGAAAGTAATAACAGTTATGTGATTAATTATTACTCCTGGATGACCAGTTTCGATCGTCAAACGATCATTGTCAGACCCCTTACACTCAGGCTGTAGTTTTAATGTACTTAGCTGATTATTTGGGCAATGTGGAGTTTCTTTCTCGTTCAGCATCTCTCACACTTCACTTAACGGTCACCCAAGTGTAATTATTATTATTATTCTTTCTTCGATTCCACCAACTAGGGACCTCGTCAGTTCAACTGTCTCTTCTTCCGAGCTATAACTACCGCCCAGTGTTCCAGCATTCGTCTCCGGTGTTGTTATTTTCTCTCTTGGGACCACGCCTTCCCTGTCTTCAGCTTCGGCTTTTCCTGGAAACCTTTGTGCGTACGTAGTTTTCCCTGAAGTGGAACACGCTCCTGGATATCTTGAGGGGAAATTTCTATTTCACGTAGGACTTTCTCAACTTTCGTGAACCATGTCCCTTTGGTTTTCTTATCTTGAAAGTACGTCAATATCCGTTTTGATATCCTGCCTGGGCTCATTCGTGTCACGTGGCTATAAAAGGCAATTCTTCTTTTTCGAATCGTGTCACTGATCTTCTCCAAGTGCTTGTACAATTCGTGGTTGTGACGCCTTCTGTACTCGCTGTTTTCTTTGATGGGACCCAGGATTTTCCTCAAAATCTTCCTTTCTTTAGCCTCTAGTTTTCCATTAGACCTTTCTTGTTCATTATTAGAGTCTCAGCCGCATACAGAGCCTCTTGTCGAATAAATTGCAGTAATGTCTAATTTTGGCGTTTAAGGAAATCGATCTCTCATTGTAGATGTCTTTAGTCAGGTTGTATGTCATTTCCATTTTATTAGTGCATGACATGAAGGCTTCCTTCTCTGATAGGTTAGGCTCTATCCATTCACCGAGGTATTTAAAATTTTCTGCCTTCTGAACTATGCCTATGAGCCACGGCTCACCTTGATTTTTATGGCAGCTGTATTCTACGTCTCCTCAACCTTACCCCTTCCTAAATTCCTACTCCTTCCCCTACATAAAAATCCCCAGGCCATATTCTGGTCAGTTTGATTTTCATGTACCTACCCTTACATTTAACCTATTAAGTTCCAGGTCCTATTCCCCCTTGATAAAGCTCTTTTGGCCCCAAAGTGAGAGCCGACAGGCTAAAATAACACGCAACGAAGCCGGCTACGCCAAGACCAATAACTTTTCCTAGTCCGACCTCCAGTTCCCTGGGCGCTGATTTTAGGTTTGTCATGAATTATTATTATTATTATTATTATTACCGACAGTGGTAGCTACGCTCACTAAAGTGCAGTGCTAGGCCATGGGGACAAGCTCTCTTCCGACTCGGTAGACGTGGGTTCGAGCCCCACTGTTGGCCGTCTTTGAAATAGTTTTTCGTGGTTTAGCCATTTTCAAATCCATGTTACTTTCTGACAAGCTTTCGTCTTTATTAATTATTTTAGCTTTTCGATTGAGTAGGGAATTGTCTGTACATTTTAATTCTACTCGGTCTTTCTCAGTTTCTTTAAACCACGTGGGTTTTGTTTTGCGGTTTCGGAAGAAATCAATGATTTGTTTCTTTAATCTCTTACAGCTCATTCTGTTGTGTTCTCCTTTTCTTTTTTTTCTTCTTCTTTCTTCGTCATGCCCGACCAAGGAGCGCGATTGAACTTATTTAGCTGATGGCATTGCCTTTCTCTTGTCCCAAGATCTCTTCATCTTCTCGCTGTGGCTTCTCTTGCGATCTTCTGACCAGGTTTTGTTGGTGATAGTGCTTGGATGGCCTACAAAGCGGTGATTATCGACCGTAAAAGTTTATCATAATTTTTTGCATAGTATCTGAGAGTTTTTCAATTTTCTTGTAGAGAGTCTCATTTTTTATATATATTATCTTATTATCCTGAAATTTTGGTCCCATGATCTTTCTTAATCTTTTACTTTCCTTTAATTCGAGTTTCACCATCTGGCCTTTGAAATTCATGTTTAGGGTGTCTGCTTCTGGTTTAATCACTGTCTCATAATGTTTAATTTTAATTTTGGACCCTCATGAAAGGGATTTCTTGTTGTATGTATCCTTTCTTAGTTCGAAGGCCATATTGAGTTTATTTTTCCTCGATTCCATTGCTTTGCATTCCCCAGCATTCCAACTAATCCTCTCTCCGAGATATTAGAATTCTTTTCCTTTTCCAATCCATTGTTCTTGGAATTTCAGATATTTACACGGGTGTTTGTTGTTTATCATGATTTTGGCTTTTTCGAAGGAGATGTGAAGACCTATTTTAGCCACTTGTTTGTCTAGTACAAATTATTATTATTGTACACGTGATAAGTTCCTCATTTTACAATCGTGCAATGACTGAAAATACGGACTAATGTCAAGCACTTTCAGAGTTCATTATTCATTTAGGAATCGTCGCACTGTTTGGCAAGTATCCAAGGTCAATGACTTTTGGATCTGTCCCAGCTTGTGCCCCTGTTGTTGGTCCACCAGTCTTGAAGGTACAATTCCAGTACCAGTCAGAATGAGAGGCCGGATGTACCCCAGCTTTAGCTTGCACATTTGTTTTACCTCAATGGCCAGTTCGGTGTATTTGTTGACCTTTAGAGCATAGGCTGTTTGAAGGTTGTGGTTGAGGGATACGGATATATCGATTAATCACAGCTTCTTTCTTCTGTCGATCAAGGAGGAGAATATCAGGTTGGTTGGTTTTGATGGTTTTATCAGTGCGGATTTCTCTGTCCCAGTATAATATATGGGTTCCATTGTCCAAGACATCTTTTGGTTGGTATTTATGAGGTGCGTTCAGAAAGTAACGAGCCGGAGGCTGGAATGCGCAAACCGGTGACTACATCGGCTAATCGTGGCGTGTGTAACGAGGTGTGGTTCCGACCAGAGTGTGGAAGGTCACAGCCCGTCGCTAAAGGGCACACGTGCACGTCACGTGACGATACAAAGCGAACAGTAGCATGCATCAATCGTCCAACGCTGCCATTCGCATTGTAAACAGTGACATAGAGGCGTCAACCGAAGAGCAAAGAGGTGTTGTTCGGTTTCTGACAATGGAAGGAGTAGGGGGAACGGACATTCATCGCCGAATGTCACAAGTGTACGGCGAACAATGCATGTCCCTTGCAAGGGTCAAGGCGTGGCACAAGCGCTTCAGGGAAGGACGGGTGTCGTTAGCCGTTGATGCCCGGTCTGGGGCACCCCTCTGCATTACCGATGACAACGTCCAGCTGGTTGATGCACTCATTACCCAAACCGTCGAGTGACAGTGATCGCCATAGCCACCGTGGTCGCTCCACGAAAATGCACGATCTCATACGGCCATCACAGTCGTGGCATTCCTGCAGGATTTCAAATGGGAGGTTTTCGGCTTCCCTCCATACAGTCCAGACCTCTCTCCCTGTGATTACGCCATGTTTGGTCCCCTGAAAAGGGCTCTGCTGGGCCAACGATTCACCTCGGACGCCGACGTCCAGCTGTACGTGTGGAACTGGTTCACATCGCAACCCAGGGAATTTTACGAGACAGCCATTCACCGCCTCGTGTCACAGTGGGACAAGTGCCTCAACAGCCAGGGCCAATACTTCTAACATACAGGTGCCTCCGGCTCGTTACTTTTTGAACGCACCTTATATAAAACAGAAGCGTGGAGTCATCTAGTCCTGTAGTCATAGCTATCTCCATGTGCACGATCTTAGCAACATTATTGTGGTGCTCAATGTAGTCCATATTTGCCAAGGTTGGACATCCACCGATAATGTGATCCAAGGTTGCCATATTTATGGCACTTATCCTCGACTGCTGTCTGTTTTAAGATGAACCTCCTGTAATTCATTGCAGCAATGACTCTGTTTTGTACCTAAGCCAACATGAAACGAGTGGTTGTAGCCATGTGTTTGACGCACACTTATCTGTAGATGGTAGGTCCATTATAATAATAATTACTAGCATCACACTTCGCTGCTTCGCTCGCGAATATTCTGGTTGTAAAGAGTACACTTAACAAAATCTCAATCATGAATGCTATGACTGATTTATCCTTGGTATGAATAATCAGACTTTATCAATTCAACTACTGGTCTAGTGGTTAGGGGTTTGTTATTCTTTCATAGGTATATCAGAGTGAAGTTAATTTTCTGGGAATATCACAGACACTGTTAATTTGAGGTCCTTTAAATGTGGTTTTCGGAGACCCATTATCGTCGGGTGAAAGAGACCTTTCGTACCACACTCACACGTGAAAATTGCGTGAAAAAATTCTAGAGTGCCCCTTCACCCCCTTAAGCACATTATTTTGTATGTATTGATGAATTTTTCAGCTTAATTTGGTTCAGTGATAACCTTATAACCGTCTGGAAACTTTCACAGTAATGTAATAATAATTGGAATTGCATTGCGTCTTACAGAAATAGATGGGTCTGTGAGATTCTGTTACCATGGTTACCGTGTTGCATTCTTTCATTATTTCATTGTAAATATACATGTTTTAAGGTATTTATTTAATTGCGAGGCATTTAAAGAGTAAGTGAGGACGTTTCGCTTACGCATTGGGTTATGCTGAACCTGTAGAAACCCCACATGTGTAGGTTGGTGTTAATGGGACCTTATTTTCGGTACAAAACTGGAATGGGACCTTAGCAGAATAATATAGAGGGATTATTATTATTATTGTTATCATTATTATTTATTTCAGGTTTAAGGAACAGCACCCATTACAATTTGGGTACAGTTGAGAAGCATTCAAATTTTATTTCATAAGATAACCGTGAAAACTGGCTGCCAACATAACAGTATTGACTAGTGAAACAAACAAAAGGTGTTACAGGTAAAACTTACTATCTGGCGCTACGCTATTTGGATTGTAAGTCTCTGACGTTGGCAACCTTGCTGGCACATAATACGAACGCCCTCTTCTCCAGCCAAAAAAAAAAGTGCACAATTAATAATTGTTTAAAATAATTTTCCGGCTGCGTTTGACGTGACGTCATGTCAAGAGATGACGTAATGAGCAGGCAGTGTATCAAATTAAAAATGCGCTCCACGGCCCTCTAAACCACTAATGGGCCAAGCGCGATGATTAATACAGCTTTTGTTACGGTCAAGCAGTCGCTAATTAGTAACAGAGGGCCATGACTGAAACAAGCTCGCATCTGATATGCTACTGATTAATGGTTGTTGGACGTGATATAGACTACCTCTACTTCCCATGAGATCTGCTCTGCTTTATTTACAAACTGGGAGCATTGCGGTCATCAGCTCTGTATACTTAACCCTAGAATGATAGCGTTCATCTCGGCAACGAAGACAGGAAACACTTCTGCCTCCCCGCACTTCTCCCTTTTGTTCATACCCACCAGCGTTTGGTAGTCCTAAAATACAAAACAAATTAGTCAAAATCCATAAAATTCCCCTAAACCACCAAAATTAGTGTACAGGGAAGCTCAGAAAGAAAAACCCAAAAAAACACAATAAAACTGGTTAAACTGGAAAAGGTTGTCTGGTGTCCTCTGTGACAGGAGACTAAATGTCCAAGTAAAGGGGAGAGCCTATAAAAGTGTGGTGAGACCTGCCATGCTATATGGAGCAGAAACTTGGCCAATAGTACAGTCGCAAAATAAACGGCTGGATGTAGCCGAAATGAAAATGCTGAGATGGATGTGTGGTGTTACTAGGAAAGACCACATCAAGAACAGCTTCATACGAGGAAGTGTCAAGGTAACCCAAGCATCAAGGAAAGTTCAAGAAAGGCGGTTGCTCTGGTATGGTCACATTAAGCGCAGGGATGAGACCTATGTGGGAAGAAGAGTCCTGGATCTTGAGCTGGAGGGCAGGAGGGAGAGAGGCAGACCTAGAAGAAGATGGATGGACTGCGTGCGGGAAGACTTCGCAGAAAAGCAGTTAACCGAAAACTCCCTTTGGGACCGAGGGAAATGGAAAAGACTTGCCAAAAACGTCGACCCCGCATGAGCGGGAAAAGATGAAGAAGAAGAGTCGAAATACAAAAAGAACATCAAAATTAGTTAAAGAAGCAAAAAAATGGTCAAAATGCAAAATCAACCACAATGAGTCACAATTAGTGAAATACAGGTCACATTCCAAATTTAAAAAAAAATAGTCAACCCCCCAACAAACAAACAAAAAACAATTAACAAAATATTTTTATTTTAGTCGGTTTACTCTCCAGGTTTGATTTTGCCTCGGACTCAGCGAGGGATACCACTATTAACGCCGCGAGGGCAGTGTCCTGGAGCTTGAAACACCTGGTCAGCGGATACAATTGGGGAGGTGGGACCACCATCTCGCCCAGGCGGCCTCACCTGCAAAGCGTACAGTGGCCTCATGAGGGAGGGTAAGAGGGTAAGAGGCGGCCGTGGCCTTACAGTAGTTACTCTACCCGTAATTACCAACCATTACCTGTTGAAATCCCTCGATGAGAGCTGGATCGTAGAACCTGAAAATCCCCGGCTAGAAAAACCCCCACATCCTAGCAACAAGTAAAGGGATAATAGGGTAACCAGTAATCCTAACAGTTTGCATTAAGAACGAACATGGCACAAAGAAACAAGTAGTTCCGTGAAGAACTAAATAGCCTATTTTCATATATCCTACTAATATCAATTGTCTCTATCAACATACAAATTGTCAGTTTGATTGCTGTAATAGATTCGTAGATATTGAGAACCGTCTAAATAATTCGGATGGTCACCATGGTGGATTTTAATATATGTAGGCCATAGAGTTATGTACTATTAGATGATGATTATTGTGTACGTTCATTATGCAAATGATGATTTCTATCGCATGAATAGAACACAAGAAATAAAAACTTAATTTTCGAAAATCGCACAGCCGCCATCTTGAGGTTATATAAACAATTGAACTAAATTAGATACCAGTACATTACAATGTGAATATACATTTTCTGTACCAAATTTCATTGCGTTTGGATCATTAAATCGCGAGAAAAGTCTATTTAAAACTTTCAAATTCGCTTGTTCGTTTTGTAGTTAACCGGTTTTTGAAAGTCCCATAGATGAACTTACAGTAGTGCCATTTATCTCCGTACTAAATTTCATGGTGATACCGGTGATAGTTTCAGAGATATAGAATGCCGGAGAAATATTTCGCATAGCCGCCCTCTTGTGGTTATGTAAACAATTGAACGAAGTTAGATGTCGGTTCATTACAATGTGTATAAACATACACTGTATCAAGTTTCATTGCGTTTGGTCGGTTAAATCACCAGAAACGTTACTTTAAAAGTCGCAAATTCGCTTGGCCGCCATGTTGGTTTTGTAGTTACCAGGCTTTCAAAAGTGACATAGGTGAACTTCTAGTAGTTCGCTTTATCACCGTACAAAATTCCAGGGTGATATCGGTAATAGTTTCGGAGATATTGAATGCTGGTGAAATATTTCGCAAAGCCGCCATGTTGGATTGGTGGGACGTAACAAAATTTGAAGGGCACGGTCGGGGTCGCCCAGAATAGTGCTATGAACTTACCAAGTTTCATTGAAATCTCTCCAGCCGTTTAGAAGTTATTAGGGGGGACACACAAAATCCATCACAAACACCATCACACACGCACACACAGACAGACACACGGAGAAAAGGTGATCTCATAAGCCTATCTTTTATATATATAATTCTTCGACACGTGTGTATGTGACTGAACTCCTCCTAAACGACTGAACCGATTTTGATGGAATTTGGTATGTAAATTAGGGTGGGTCCATGTATGGTTTAGATTCACAATCTGACCCAGTAGGTGGAATAAACACAATTTTAGAACCACAATTTACACACAATTTCAGAACCTCAATATACAGTCAAAAACAGTCGTCATGGAAACCACTAGCCTTGGCCTTCGTGAAAGCTGATGTCTTTGGACGGTTTGTCTCTGCACGTTAGAGCCACCTGGTCGCAACCTGTGCAACTACCGCCATTACATACACTCCACCCGTGGCGAAAAGTTGTGTTTTATACAAAAGGTGGCAGTGATGTCGAATTCTACTGTTTGTCTCTGCACGTTAGAGCGTTTCAAAGTCCCGTATGCGTTCATATACCATTCATCCGATTGCCATGAAACTTGGGTGATATGTTGAGTGAGCTCCAGGGAAGGTGTTTGGCTTAGTAAATCCATTTTACAATAGACAGCGCACGAATAGATTCAACCAATGGGCGACGCCGCGCGAAGCGTTTCAAAAAGGTCCCGTATGCGTTCAAATACAATTCGTCCGATAGCAATGAAACTTGGGTGAGATGTTGTGTACACATACGTGAGGGTTTCTAACTTAGTAACACATTCATCCGATTCCGATGAAACTTTGATGAGTTGTTGTTTACACGCCAGGGAAGGTGTTCAACTTGGTAAATCCATTTTACAATATTGGTAGCGCACGAGTAGATGTAACAAATGAGTGACGACGCGCGAAGCGTTCCAACAAAATCCTGTATGCGTTCATATACTATTCATCGATTGCGATGAAACTTTGATGACTTGTTGTGTACACTTACGAGAAGCTTTCTAACTTAGTAAATCCATTTCACAGTTGGTAGAGCACGAGTAGATTCAGCAAATGAGTGACAGCGCACGAATCATTTAAACCAAATCCCGTATGCGTTAAATGCCATTTATCCGTTTGCGATGAAACTTTGGAGAGTTGTTAAGCACGCTCCTACGAATGTTTCTGAAATGAAAATCCACAGCCTGCTTCCAGTCTCCGACCGGGTCAGGAATGGAATGAATGAAGCCCCCAACTAGCGGCGAGGATATGAACTGTGCCGGCTGCCGAGGCCTGACGCACTCCTCTGGGGCAATGATTAAATGAATGACAGATGAAATGAAATGATAGTGGAGAGTGTTGCTGGAATGAAATTTTGACAGGGAAAACCGGAGTACCCGGAGAAAAACCTGTCTGCCTCCGTTTTGTCCAGCACAGATCTCACATGGAGTGCCCGGGATTTGAACCACGGACCCAGCGGTGAGAGGCCGGCGTGCTGCCGCCTAAGCCACGGAGGCCTCCTACGAATGTTTCTAAATTAGTTAATTCAATTCACGATAGTTTAGAGGCAGTTAACAGAAATAGAAAAAATATTGTGTATCCAAAAGCACTTCAAGAAACAAAGTTACAACACTTTCTTTGATTGGCAGGACAACGTCTGCCGGGTCAGCTTGTCTACTATATAAAGCTCAAATACAACTCACTGACTGACTCACTCACTCATTCATTCATCACGAAATCTCAGAAACCACCGAACGGATTGGAATGAAATTTGGTATCCAGCTTTCTCAAGGGCCGCAAACGCCCACTAAGAAAGGATTTTCGGATATTCAGGTTCTAAAGGGGTGTTAAGGTGGTAGTCCTGCATTTAATTGAATAGCAATATTTCCCGATTGGTTTCATTGGGGGATGTGATACTCGGCATATACACTCAGCACAAAAAATAAGAAGACACAATTCTGTGGGTTTTTCGATGTGGTGTATATTATGAGGTGAAAGGGGTGAAACGTGGGGTTTGAAGGATTCCTAACGGAGCGTGTATCTCTTAAATGATATAGGCGAGGAGTTTGGAACTCAGCCGAAAAAAATCAGCATAAAAAATAACTAAACAGGTGTTTGACCGTTTTTTCATAAATCCAATTTAAGGGGCCCATGGGGAGGGGTGAAATTATGGGGGAGAGTGGGGGGAAACGTAATATGTCTGAGTGTAAAATTATACATGGCCTGTGTTGTAGACAATAACACATTACATATTTTTGTCTCTTTCTATTTCATCATACGACGAATACTTAGAGAGTTATTAATGATTTTGTACTTTTTGGCCGGAATTTTCTAAGTCCCAGGAATGACATAAAAATTTATTCGAATGAAATTTCAAAAAATAGTTTTTTTCATACTTTTATTATATTTTTCACGTCTTTTAGGGTCTGAAACCAACGTGATATTTTGATGCTTTTTTTCGTCCCATGCATTTTTGGTTTCAGGTGATAGAATTATTTTCCACTAGGACCGATGCTTATCTATATATATAAAAATCAATGTTACGTGATAGTTTGTCTGTCTGTGGGTCTGTGGGTATGTCTCCTATGCGTTCATATACCATTCGTCCGATTGCGATGAAACTTGGGTGAGATGTTGAGTACACTCAAAGGAAGGTTTCTGACTTAGTAAATCCATTTTACAATAGGTAGCGCACGCGTAGATTCAACAAATGAGCGACGATGCGCGAAGCATTTCAACAAAGTCCCGTATGTGTTCATATACCATTCGTCCGATAGCGATGAAACTTGGGTGAGATGTTGTGTACACTTACGTGAAGGTTTCAAAATTAGTGAATACATTTCACAGTAGATAGCGCACGAGTAGATTCAACAAATGAGCGACGAAACGCAAAGCGTTTCAACAAAGTCCCGTATGCATTCATATACCATTCGTCCGATAGCTATGAAACTTGCGTAAATTGTTGTGTACACTGCACGGAAATTTTCTGGCTTAGTACATCCACTTTACAATAGGCAGCGCACGAGTAGATTCAACAAATGAGCTACGACGCGCGAAGCATTTCAACAAAGTCACGTTTGCGTTCATATACCATTCGTCTGATAGCGATGAAACTAGGCTGAGATTTTGTATGCACTCCAGGGAAGGTTTCTAGCTTAGTAAATCCCTTTAAAAATAGGTAGAGCACGAGTAGAATCAACAAATGAGCGACGACGCGCGAAGCGTTTCAACAAAGTCCCATATAATTTCATACACCATTCATCCGATAGCGATGAAACTTGGGTGAGATGTTGTGTACACTCCAGGGAAGGTTTCTGGCTTAGTACATACATTTTACAATAGGTAGCGCACCAGTAGATTCAACAAATGAGCGATGACACGCGAAGCGTTTCAACAAAGTCCCGTATAAAGTCATATACCATTCGTCTGATAGTGATAAATGTTTGGTGAATTGTTGTGTACACTCCAGGAAAGGTTTCTGGCTAAGTAAATCCATTTTACAATACGAAGTGCACGTTTATATTCAACAAATGAGTGACTACGCGCGAAGCGTTTCGACAACGTCCCGTATACGTTCACATACCATACATCCGATTGCGATGAAACTTGGGTGAGATGTTGCGTACACTTCAGGGAAGGTTTCTGGCTGAGTACATCCATATTACAATATGTAGCGCAAGCGTAGAATCAACAAATGAGCGACGACACGCGAAGCGTTTCAACCAAGTCCCGTATGCATTCATGTACCATTCGTCCGTAGCTATGAAACTTGGGTGAGATGTTGTGTACACGTCATGGAAAATTTCTGGCTTAGTAAATCCACTATACAATATGCAGCGCACAAGTTGATTCAACAAATGAGGGACGACGCGCGAAGCGTTTCAACAAAGTCCCGTATAAGGTCATATACCATTCTGCCGTTAGCGGTGAAACTTGGGTGAAATATGGTGGACACTCCAAGGAAGGTTTCTGGCTTAGTAAATACATTTCACAGTAGGTAGCACACGAGTAGATTCGACAAATGAATGACGACACGCGGAGCGTTTCAATACAGTCCCCTATGTCTTCATATCCCATTAGTCCGATAGCGATGAAACTTGGGTGAGATGTTGTGGACACTTACGTGACGGTTTCTAATTTAGTAAATACATTTTACAGTAGGTAGCGCACGAGTAGATTCAACAAATGAGTGACGGAGCGCGAATCGTTTAAACAAAATCCGGTATGCGTTCATATACTATTCATCCGATTGCGATGAAACATTGATCAGTTATTGTGTACCCGCCAGGGAAGGGTTTCGACTTAGTAAATCCATTTCACAATAGGTAGCGCACGAGTATATGCAACAAATGGGTGACGACGCGCGAAGCGTTTTAACAAAATCCCCTATGCGTTCAAATAACCTTCTTCGATTGTGATGAAACCTTGATGAGTTATTGTGTACACGCCAGGGTAGGGTTTCGACTTAGTAAATCCATTTCTCAATAGGTAGCGTACGAGTAGATTCAACAAATGAGTGACAGCGCACGAATCGTTCAAACAAAATCCCGTATACGTTCATATGCCATTCATCCGATTGCGATGAAACTTTTGAAAGTTGTTGTGCACGCTCCCACGAATGGTTCTAAATTAGAAAATCCATTTTACGATAGCTTTGAGGCAGTTAACGGAAATTGAAAAACATGTTGTGTATCCAAAAGCACTTCAAGAAACAGAATTTCAACGCCAACACTTTCTTTGATTGGCATTGCCGGGTACAGCTTGTCTACTATATAAAGCTCAAATACCACTCACTGACTGACTCACTCACTCACTCATTCATCACGAAATCTCAGAAATCACCGAACGGATTGGAATGAAATTTGGTATCCAGCTTCATCAAGGGCCGCAAACGCCCACTAAGAAAGGATTTTTGGATATTCAGGTTCTAAAGGGGTATTAAGGGGGTAGTCCTGCATCTAATTGAATAGCAATATTTCCCGATTGGTTTCATTGGGGGATGTGATACTCGGCATATTAACTCAGCACAAAAAATAAGAAGACACATGTCTGTAGGTTTTTCGATGTGGTGTATATTATGAGGTGAAAGGGGTGAAAAGTGGGGTTTGAAGGATTCCTAACGGAGCGTGTATCTCTTAAACGACATAGGCGAGGAGTTTGGAACTCAGCCGAAAAATATCAGCATAAAAAATAACTAAACAGGTGTTTGACCGTTTTTTCATAAATCCAATTTAAGGGGCCCATGGGGAGAGGGGGAAACGTAGTATGTCTGAGTGTAAAATTATACATGGCCTATGTTTTAGACAATAACACATTACATATTTTTGTCTCTTTCTATGTCATCATACGACGAATACTTAGGGAGTTATTAATGATTTTGTACTATTTGGCCGGAATTTTCTAAGTCCCAGGAATGACATAAAAATTGATTCGAATGAAATTTCAAAAAATAGTTTTTTTAATACTTTTATTATATTTTTCCCGTCTTTTAGGGTCCGAAACCAACATGATATTTTGATGGTTTTTTTTTGTCCCATGCATTTTTGGTTTCAGATGATAGAATTATTTTCCACTAGGACCCATGCTTATCTATCTATATAACTAATGTTATAACGGGATTCCAAATGTTATTGCGGGCGAAGCCGCGGGTAACAGCTAGTTTTTTCATAAATGAAAGTAAGCTAAAAATAACTAGCTCATAGAACAAGAGATTCCTCCATAAGGAATATCTTGAGAGGGTGGTGCACCCTAGAAATACCCAGCGATGGCCTTCTTAACACGACCTTCTGTCACCTCTATAAAGCATCACGCAATACATTTAAAATCAGAAAAACAGAAAATTTATTCAGAGAATAAACATGGTAAAACAAAATTATCACTGTCGACAAATCGACCTACATATAATCCATAAAAAGGCCTTGGATTAAATTAAAAGAATGAAACACGTGGTTCACCGAAACTGAGGTGCCCACAATTGGATGTAGATTCCAATTTCCTAAGACAAATTTACTTGCAATTATCCCACAAAAGGAAATATTGGATCCGCTTCGTTAATATTAGTTTATCTTACTCTTGATAAATAGCAGTTATTATTATTCACACTTTTAATAATTAATATCTTTACTCCTTTCCAATGCTGTTTAGTTCTTTGGATAATATTTACATATGTTACAATTTATATACTGAACCCTTTATCCACAGGCTGTATAAAGGATTCTAGTAAATTATTCATCACCTTTTGATACGTTTCTACAGACAGCAGATATGAGAGCCGGACGGTGTTGGGAAATATTGAGAAATCAGTGGCCGAGAGGACACAATGGTTTAAGCTCCTGTGGTGTTTTAGAAAGTAGCATAATATTCTTGACACAAAGAACGGGTGCAACTTTTAGCGCGGAGACGGCTTGGGTACGCACAATATGGCTTGTTGCTATGAGTGTTGGCGCCAAGAAGAAAATCGAATGCTACGATGTAATTGGTCAATCTTCATGTTAACCACTCCCTGTGGCAGAAATACAAGTAAAAGCGCGCAAAGATCTACAAGAGTCTGAACCAATAATATCAAGATGCCCTGTTTAAGCGGCAACTCGGCGTGGTAACGCACCCTGGTAAATTAACGCGGGAGTTATCTACGGATTAATTCCACGATCGATTCGAGCCAGCTACAGCATAATCGTAATCTCCACACTGCTACGAACTCAATGATACCGATCGCATGCTAGTCCGATAATTATTATGGAATATTTTTCCATAAACCCCCTTCCACACCTACCCTAGCCAGTTTCATTTATAATGATCCAGGAAGCTTCGAGAGATGACTTTTATTTGAGCATTTGAGGACGTAAGGTCTTTTATTCAGGTGTCTGAGGACACGAGGCATACTCTGCATATTTTTTCATGTATTTGAACATGGAACATTTTCGTCAAGTTAGAAGTGTAACTTCAGTGATTTATTTGTAGTCCCAGTACTACCAGATAGGACCAGTTCATCGAACTAATTCCCCAATAAACTATCAAGGAATTTAGTACTTGATCGGTGAATTTAATAGGAAATATATCGTGTGTGTATCTGACAAACTTTATTTAATTCAGCACGAGATGACGTCTAGGAACGAGGCTGGATCTTGGAACCAGCAGGAAATTTGCCAGAAGATGTCGATGACGAGCTAAGCATTTTAAAGGAGTGATGGCTGCGGATGTTTCCCTGACGCTGTTCTATAGGAATGAGTACAAATGAATTTATTTATTTATTAAGTCAGCTGCAAGCCTCCGTGGCTTAGGCGGCAGCACGCCGGCCTCTCACCGCTGGGTCCGTGGTTCAAATCCCGGTCACTCCATGTGAGATCTGTGCTGGACAGAACGGAGGCAGACAGGTTTTTCTCCGGGTACTCCGGTTTTCCCTGTCAACATTTCATTCCAGCAACACTCTCCACTATCATTTCATTTCATCTGTCATTCATTTAATCATTGTCCCCAGAGGAGTGCGTCAGGCCTCGGCATCCGGCACAGTTCATATCCTCGCCGCTAGATGGGGGCTTCATTCATTCCATTCCTGACCCGGTCGGAGACTGGAAGCAGGCTGTGGATTTTCATTAAGTCAGCTATGGTATTATGGGACATATTTTTGTAGATATTTGTTTGCTTGTTTTGTAATGTAGATTCTTAGTTCTTGTTTTACTGACACATTAAGTATGGGACAAGCTTAGCGCTTTGTATTTTGTAAATATTGTGTTTTTGTTTGGTTCAACTATACGGGGCGACGTGCAGCTCGTGCTCGCATTCGCTTGCGTAAATCGCGGTCAAGCATTATAAATCGGAAGTATGCCTTATAACAAAAATGGAACTGAATTAATTTTGAGATTTAAAATAGAATTTGGAGGGTAAAGATTATTTGTGAGCAGAATTTTATGACGGATCAGGATTATTTTGATAGTTGCTTTTCCAGCAGATCTGTATGGGATGGCACTTTGCACCCGATTTTTTGTTGTTTATTTTGTTTAATGTGTCTATGGACACAATTTTGGTTGATCTGTTTTGAGCCGACCCAGTTGGTATGTTTATGAGTGAGTCAGTCCAAGCTTTATGGTGCGTAGTGTGATTTTATGGTGTGTTAGCGAGAATATATCATTGTGATTATTCTGACTTGCTCCACATCAGCCCAGTTCATAACCTCGCGAGGCAGAACTCGTGGTATATATTTGTGTTTTCTTGCCATCCAAGTGGATGAGTGAGATATATCTGCGATTCCAGATGGAAATAGCACCTAGCTTGAAGGACTGAGAGAGATAGTTGAGGCAGCGATGATTCATACAAGAGGGGTGCGCTCAAATCAGATAACGCGACTTGTCATTAGTAACAGGTCAGGGTCCTGTACTTCAATTCAAGACGTTGTTTAAAATTCACAAAACCTGATCGGTTATAATGAGTATTTGATTGATTAAATGGGTGTTGTCCATAGTTGTAAGTTAGCTCCCGAAACATCTGTTTGTCTGGCGTTTTATAAAAATGTAAATATAGTTTTCAGCCGTTAGGCTTGTATTTTGTTGCTGTTGCTTCACTTCTTATGTGTTTATTTTACGCGTTCAATGACCCCGTGTGGCATTAGGGTGCGCGAGGCTGTGTTCCCAATTTGTGAAGCGAGCGTTTTGGGCTATTTTCGGCTTGCTCTTTTATTTTCGTGTGCTCTGGCATCAGCTAGAATCTCAGGGAGATTCTTCATCTTTTTGTATTATTAGATCGTACATGTGTCAGTAGTAATTTTAGTGTGTTAATTAAGGGTGGGTCCCATAGCCGTAGTGTGATTTAAAAGATGCAACTCCGTGAGCAACATGACTGTTTCAGTTGTAAACGGACTCGCATCAGTACTCATTTTCTTATTAAAGAGCAGTACACCACGCATTATATAACTTCTTGACCAGGAAAAATGGACTTGCATCCATAAGTTGTGAGGAGCGAGTTCTTACCGCTCAAATTTTATGTTATGATTAATCATTTTGAGTGAAGCTGTATTTACACTGTTTTGTTGTGACGAGCGAGTATTACCGCTCAGTAATATTTGTGGCCTTATGGGAGTGAAGGTCAGAGGGGATTTCTTTTTATTTATTATTATTATTATTATTATGCACATAATTTTCAGTCATTAAATATCTTTTTATTCTACTTGTTATTCATTTTATTTCTAGTATAGCCTATGTCTTGGACCTTTCTATTAATTAAAGCATGTTGTTTTTATGCGAACTTTGCTGTGAAAGGCAGTCAGGACTGAACACGACCCCGTAGATGAATCTTCAGAAAACAATGCTTTATTGAAGGGTGCAATACTTATGTGAGAACAGTCTTAATTGTTTATCTTACTGACTTGCCTACGACATTCGCATTCGGTAATATCTAATTCCTTATTAATACATTTTAATCCAATCCTGGTTAATTCTAACGAGCGATTAAGCTTAGCAGAATGTTAAGTTAAATTCATTATTTAATAAAAATATATCATGACTTATTGTGCCCATGTGGACAATGGCACAGGTATCGAACCCTTAATATTTTAAGTCAGGAAACAAAGAAATAATACAGGATTTTTGGTACAGTTTTAAGGTTAGCAGAAGGGTTAAGCTGAAATAACCACTGCATGACGCATGGATGCGTGAGGTAATGCTGAAGCAATGCTTGCAGCTGGGCGTGAGGTCACCACCGACCCAGCAGAAAGAGGGTTACGCATAAGATTAAAATAGACCAACGGAATCTTCCATTCAAGACGAAGACAGAAGATCAAACTAATAAATGCGAAGTCAGCGAGAAAATGCCAACACTGTTCGAGAGGTGTGGCTAGGATATCGATAAAATAATTGAAATTAGCCAGATATACGCAAATTTATTGAAAAATCTCTCCGCCAATGTTGATCATTTTAGAAATCAGAATTTTGAGAGTGGTAAAAGTTACTAATATTTGTGCAGTCTAGAAAAGCCAAGTCAGCATTATAGAGTAGGGACTTCTCCGGACCAGATGCCCGGGGAAGGGGAAAAAACAAACGTACGCCTACATTAACGCAGGAACTATTTTAATTTTTATTAATATATTCTTCCGATCGGATTTTGAAAATTTTGGCATATTTGAAACTCTTAAGTCACGTGGTTCAAGATGGTTATTTTTCATAAAGATACCATGGTTAGTTCAGAATTTAATTTTGGAGAAGAAGCAAAACTAGTTTATTTGTCGTGAATCAAATAACTAGGCAGCAAATGCAAGGGAAATCATTCAGTCGTAGTCAGTCCGGGAAGGGCGTGACGCTGGATCACAACATATTCAGTCTTACGAGCCCGAGTGGAGGGTATCGTACTGTTTCGCAGTAAATTCAGTCTTAAGGACCCGAGTGAAGGGTGTCGTACTGTTTCGCAGTTGTTCAGTCTACCACTGACCGCCGAGGCGGGTCGCGTTGAATCAGTATCCTTCAGTCTTGAGGAGAAAACTCTGTTTCAACGCTACAATTCAGACAGTTCTACTAGAGCCTCGATGAGAGCAAATTACGTCGCGCTGAGTTACGCCAGTATTACAGCCTAAGTGCAGGCTAGTACATTAGAAGTGCGCCACGCTAAGCAGTTATTAGTTCGAAACTCCGAAGAGTTATTATAGTAACATCGGACAAGTAAAGCTACAGTATTTAAAGAAATATCGTTCAAGTATTACAGAAAGCAGTAAGGAGCTCCGAGTTCAGAGGGACGTGAGTTCAACGGTGTAGCGAAGTCAAAGGACTCAAACAGATTCTAGCTACGGTACGTCCAGTAGAGACGTCGCTTAAGACATTGATAAACAAATAAAAGATAATCACGCTCGCAGAAATAGAAGTTTTAACCACAGGAACTTAGAAAGCGCCAGTTCGAAGCCTGAACATGTCAGTCAAAAAATCGTCAAATTGTACGATAGAAAGTATACTGTCCTCGGAACAGGGAGGCCAAAAGATAGGGAAAGAAGGTGCGGTAGACCGCCATATAGAATTATAATTGAAGGCAACGTAAAAATCATTTATCGCTTAGAGCTGATAAGGTGAAGCCGAATAACAGACTATTTGAAGCTGTACTCGAGAGACTAAAAGCAGTAGTTCCTGTGTATGAGAAAGGAACTCCGTACGAGCTATCACACGTTCAATGCCGAGTTGTGGAACTTGCATCAAATCGTAGAAGCCGATAGGGATCGTCAGGAATCGCTGAGATACGAACGTGTGAATAAGTGAAGTGTTAAGTGTTGTAAAAAGAAAAGGGTATTATGTCTGTGTTATATGTAAAGTGTTTTTGAGAGGTGAAAATGTGTTTTATTGTATACCAGTGTAATTTGTGTGAATATAAGGTGAAGTGTGTGAAAAGAAGTACTATGAAGAAGTACTAAAAATGTAATGAGATGGGTGACCCCATTCAGAGATAATATCAGCATCTGCGCACGAGGTGAGTCATGAAATTTTCATTATGATGATTGTTGTTGTACTATGCACTGAACTGAAATCAAGCGTTGGCTGGGGAGTTTAGCTTTGATTCACTATGTATTTGAAATGCTCTAAATAATTGTGAAATATGATTGGGATAATAGTAACTGTTAATCACGAGGATAATCTCGTTGAGTGTAAAGATAAATTGCATTAAGTAAATGTAAATTAATTGAAACCCGTAAATATGAAAAGAAAAGTAATTAATGATTTAAAAAGGGGGAATCGAAAATTATAATATCATTAGCATGTATTTTTCGTCAAGTGAATGAATTGCAAGGTAAATATAAATAAGCACCGTAATAAAGTTATTGAAAGATGAAAGGAATATTAATAATTATTATCGTGTTTTGTTCTCTGAAATAAATGGAAAATGAGTTGTTGTACTCCGTAATAAAGTTGTTGATCAAGTATTTGAAATCGAAAGGAATAATAATGGGCTCAAATTAAAAGAGATTAATTAGTTAAATGAATAGTAACGCTTTGACGTATTGTTGATATGATAATGATTTTGAAGACCCTTAAAGTAAATGGTGAAAACGGAACACATAAGAATGAAAAGTAGTGTTGTATTGTAGGCTTTCATGCCAAAGTTATGGGAATAAAGTGATCAGAAGACCCGGAAATCTTACCGCGATGTGATAACGTTATTATATGAGAAAAGTAAGGGAATTATGGATATCCAAGCTAAGTTGTATTGCCAAAGGGGCCAAGTAATTGAATAATACGTTTAGCTTCAAGCTAGTAAGAAATGCGTGATCCAGAGTATGCCTTGTTTCTAGAGATGGAAAGTAAAAGTAATTCGGATTCATTGGTTGAGGGCGAGCCCCACTGGCAGGCATGGTCCTGACCAGGTCAGTATATTATGGTTTGCAACCAAAGTGGACGGGTAATTCCCACTGGAATAGCTGTATTTATGGTATGTTATGGTATGTTATGGTAAGTTATGGCATTCACATGTGAGACCCGTTGGGAAGGATTAAGAATCTCCAATCTGGCATTGTTATTTGCATATAAGACTGGAGGGTAGTATAGGTCTCTACGAGATATATTACAACTGGGGGATGCTAGTTAGGTGCGTCCGAGCCTCAGTAAAATATGACCAAACCCAGAAAGTGTGTCCAGCTTTGCCATCCGACAGTAATGAAATTGTTGTAAGTAAGCGTCGTATATTCTCTCCGAATCTAGTGCATAACTTCCTGGAATCACGAAATATTAATAATGAATGTGAATAAGGAAGCAGGTAGCTGCAGGAATAATAATATGTAAAACTTGGATAACCATACAAATGAAAGCAAGTAAAACATTTGAGAGCCGAGGGAAGGCGGTCCGCGAGACGTCGTAAATCTTGAGTAAATTGCCGAAGGAGGAGGGAGGTGACAAGCCAGTCCTGACCTTTCTTCTTGTGAGGGGATGGAGAGAGACCACATAATAGATGTTTTTGTTAAGTAGGGTTTAAATGGAGACTAGCGATTAGCGACCGCTATATAAAAGTTTTGATTAAAAGGTGCTAGTGAAATATAAATTATATATTTAAAATGCTGGGATTGATAAAATTCTCCCAAGCCTAAGTTTGAAGTAATTCAGTAATATTTGACGGATCTGTTCAAATATTACCATTGTTGAAAATAATCGATTCCTGCCTTAAGAAATAACGAAACTAACGGGTTATGAAATAATGATGTTTGAGATGATTGAAAGAATCCCATAAATAATAAATGAAGACAGTGCATGGTACAATACTGAAACAAATCACCTTGAAGCATGAGTAGACAAGTGAAGGAGCGAGGATTCGATCTATGACATGACATGTTTGTTGAATGAGTGTATTGTGCTTTTAAAAATCTAAGGCTTTTTGGAAGATAGTTGCTCAGTCAAGGGACTGAATGAAGAATTAATAAATAAATGTGTGATTAAAGCAAACCCAAAAAGGGAAGTAAAAATAGTTTAAATGTCCATAAGCCTTAGAGGTAAAATTTTGACTAGAATGATAGGCATGCTCTATGCCAGAGTAAGTGTAAACTTTAATGAAAGAATTATCAATGATAAGTACTGAATAAGCTAAGCAAGAAAAAAATTAGTGGTTGTGAAGTGATTTTACATTGATTTTTGAGTGATTCTTACTTGATGGGACAATTCCAACTAAATGTTTATTTTTGATTTTTGAATATATATTTTGAGTTTATGCTTTTTAGCAAAATAAATTCATGGTAACTGTAATGTGTGAGTTTTTCCTGTAGTATTGATAAACTTATTGTGCTTCCATATCCGAATGTGAAGTAATTCGTGGGTTGGATGTTACGCACCCCGAAGCCGAAGAGTATAGCCAGGTAATGACCAAGCATTCTCCGTTAAATACGGGTACATTATATAATTATTCTGGCATCGTTATCCACACTAAAATTTTACTATTAAATCTGACAATCCACTTAACTGAATCAATGCTGTGCTCAGTATAAATTACAAATCACCACGAATGTCTATTCTGACATTAATGAACAGCTGATCATGTCTCCTAGGATATCTTATTACAACCACACCTGGGTTAAATTCACCAAACATCTAGTGTGAGACTTCACTAAGTCTTAACATGATTGACACTAACTGGCTCAATCCTCAACATGAAAAAGCTTCAACAAGCATAATACATTAAACAACCATTATAATCAGCATTATCCGTAGATATGCCTGATAAACAAAATACATGCACCTTAAATCGGTGACTATCAAACCTTATTCTACTGTTTCATTAATCAGATTATTTTTATTACACCTATAATCGAGCTTAGAAAAATAATGAGAGCTGTAGCACGTTACTGAAATTTATTATTGTGGATTTCAAAAATATACCACAAATGACTAGAAATCTTGCCTCGCAATTATATGATACATCATGTGTTATAACTAGATTATTGACTTGTAGTAAGTCCTCCCTGGGATTCGCTTTTCAAACCCCTGGCTATTCATCAGATACACTGTTATAATTCCACAAACTATTACATTAATAGCAATTATTTAATTTACTTCACTTCTTAATTTATTTTGCCAATATAACATCATCATTATTAACTCCACTCAGTATACGAGGTTCCAAATAAACGTCAAGATTAATCCTCCCAAAAACAAGATTACCCCTTACTCCAATGAACTCGGAAATACCGATAGATAACACCTGCACCATGGATCTAGGTCAACGACTGAGGCTAAACAACTGTTGATTCATTAGGGATATCCACCAATAAAATCTTGCTCACAAAAAGCCAAGTGCATTCTCAAAATAATTGAGAAAAAGATCAAAGCCTCTCATAGCAATTGACTTCAAATAACTTCCTAATATCAAAGCGATGTCTGTAAATCAATGTTCCTCGTCTAAAAAATCGTTAACATGAACATATGTGCAAATCTAAGTGTGCACAAGACATTTGAAAAAGTATATCGGGCTTCCTAACACTGGTTGCAGTAAGCACAACTAAATATATTATTATATAAAAATCTGAAGTTTTTCCCCTAGTGGTTGGTCTTCACGACAAATGAGAATATGCATGTCATTTTAAATAACTACAAAGAATTACTGAAAGTTAAATACCAAAACTAGTATTACACAAAGGATGTATTCATTATTTGAACCAAAATCCTGGTTGAACAGAAGGTCAGTCTTGAAACAGACATCGAACCTGGGCCTTTGCTCAACCATTTAAACTACTAAAAGAAAATATGGCAATTGTGATTGCTTTCAAATGTCCCACTAAGCCATCGTAATAAACTGACATTCCTGTACCTTGCGTAGATCTTAGTAGAGGAGTAAAAAGGATATAAGTTCGTCCTGGTAGCCTCCAAGCTATACCAAGATACAGGATGCTCCTCCTCAAACACCTGTGCTCGAACCACGGAAGCTGCCATGCTCATTCTGCATAAGGACGGACCTTGCGTATCACCATGTCCTCGTGAAAGTTCTCCGCACTCGGTTAAATGAACACTCCTCACCCGGATCAAATCCGCTAATTTATCACAATGCAATAGCATTTGCAAGCAATCGCTTGTCCAATCCAGGTTCGAAATGGTCACTGCATTATTTTGATACACGCTTGTAAAGTTTAATCTTGCATGGAATTCGTTTCCCGAAAGCATGGCGTAAAACGTAGTCGCACGATGCTCTCGCTAATACCTTAAAATGTAGTGCCCCTATCACATCTTAGCCGGCCATAATGACGGTTTCAAAAGTCATTTCAAACCTTCCCACCAGTGTTCCGGATAATAATACGTCGTTCATAGAGAGAATATTGTACTTGACAAAAGTATTTCTGACATGGACCTGTGTTAATAGAAGATTTAACCACTGCCGTGTGCCTTGAAAAATTACAACTTGCCTTCACGTAATGGCGGCTCGAAGCGAGGACACTGGTCCGACAAATCACTCCGCGTTCCCTGCCCTTGAAAATAATTGTACAAGTCCACTTAATTCGCACAGAATGGGCTTAACGTAGTGTTTTAATCCCATTTAGATAACTTTCCGATGAGTTCATGCAATATAAAATCATATTCAGTCTACGCGACAAACACGTAACTTTGATATATGCGTGCGAACGAATTTCACTGCACTCCTGGTCTCCCGACCGACCAACGTCTCAATTAGTTGTCCTCTGCTGTCGTGCTTGTAAGTCATAGGAAGACATCATTCTCCCCCACTCCTGGTGTCTCAGATCGATAATGATCGCTTCAGGTGGGAGTATTTACATTTTATTCCGTATATCTAGTTCATATTATCAAATATACATATATAAAAGCTTTGTGCTATAGAAAAGTGCATCCTGACATATACAGCACCTCGTATTCAGGTTTTAATATTATTTTAACAGCATAAATCTTTCTCAAGTGCCGAGATCGATGCGAGATATGTCGTAATCGAATGGGTTATTGATCGGGATCTCTTCGGTTTCCTTCGGAGATGCTCGGCGGCTGGCCAATACGGACATGAGCAGAGCACCTCCCACAGGTAAACATCTGAATGTAGCGATCGCGCAGATGAGTCAATCTGCTTCATGCCACGTCACAAAACCATACTCAACTTTAAAAACTTAACATAACGGTACAGTACCATCCTGGCATTTTCCCGGAGACGAAGTGGAAGTAGGGTGGTAGTAGGAGTTCTAACGCACTCATTTTATTTGTACCCGACTGTACATGTTAAAATAATGAATATCTCTCGAACGCATGGTCCGATTTTGACAAATGAGGTGTCGTTGGACTCGAGCTGACGTCCTCTTTGCTATGGACCACTCGTTATATTTTTGAAATTTTTTAAAAAAATTTTGTTTTCGAAAGTTGGAGATAGTTTTAAAACCAAACATGATAGAACGTTGTGCCATGGCTCAAACGAATGGTCTTTATGACCTTTAGTTTCTATAATAAAACTTTTTTACTTTTTATGTTTTTGAAAACACTCGAATTTTGAAAATCCTATATTTTGGAAACTAGAAACTCTACAAAAAAAATTGTTTGACATAAATCAATGGTCCCTACCCCCTCTACCCCCAAAATAAATTTCAAGTCTCTAGAATGAAAACCTGTTAGTAGTGGGATGACACGGGAGCTGCTACACTTACGAAGTGGTGAGCCCCTGTGACCTTGGAATGGAAGGAGCCATGCTAGGAGGGCGTGCTTGGATTCGTTTATTTCGTCTCGTTGCGCTCTTTACGGAAAGGTCGGTGCCGAAAAGGTGAAAATCAGGAAACACATTTTTTGGGGGGTAAAACCGTGATTTTAAACTTTTTGCTATATCTCGCGAACCAATCATGCTAGAGGCGTGTACGAAGGGTCCAAGGACTCGGGCTGACGTTATCTTTGCTATGGACCACTCGTTGTAATTTTTAAAAAATTTGGAAACTCGATTTTGGGGTATACACGTTTTTTTTTGTGATTTTTGCCGATATCTCACGAACCAATAACGCTAGAGACGTGTACGAGGTGTCCTAGGACTCGGGCTAACGCCCCCTTTCAAATGTGGTAGATATGTTTTCCAAAAATAATTCACAAAAGGCCTAACGCCATACATGTTGAAAAAACCTGTTTTTTTTTCTTTACCTGTTTATAATGCCCATGAAGCGTGGTGGTTGAGAGAGACGATACGGCTGAGTGTGTGTTTCAACGAACCTGTCGCTAACCACAAGGACCATGCTTAATAGAACAATTGCTATTTCGTCGGGTCGGTGTATGACAGAGCGAGGGTGGTGTATTCTTTGAATACACGGTACCTGAGATATAATGTCTATTGCTCTTTGCATGTTCATTTCTTCCTTCCTCTTTGCCAAACACCAACAGTGATCATCTGTTTTCTCCTTGTTGGGTATGTCTCTTATGTCTTCATAAGTATGTTTCAGATATATAACTTCTGTGATCCACCTAGCGTCATCTAGTAGCAAACCTCTGAAGCTACTCAATTCCTCATCGTGCAAGAGGACTTACTTATCCATTTGGCTACCAGATCTCGTTACCATCGTCAGCTATTTTCTCCTTGAGCAAGAGGACTACGTCTACTTCTTTACTCACCATGCTGCGCTAGTATCATCTATCAACTCTTAGAAGACCATCCATCAAGAAGAAAATTATTTTTTGCTAAGTTGGTTATGCTGATATGTATACCTTTTGTTTCCTACCCCCACTCTCCCCTTCCTAGGACCTTCCGTGCTTCGTTGAGCTGCTCTCACTTCTTAGTCGGCAGTCGTAGTAATCAGTTAAGGCTCAACCAGAGCCAGCCTCCTGACCTAACGAGGCATTTTTTTTAAATTCCACGCAATGTTGGAACTTTAAGCATCAGTGAGGAACTTCACCTTCGCCATGCAACAAAGATAAGTACCTGCTTCAAGTTTTAACTTCATCTTCATGATTTTACCCACCACATGCTTTTAACTATCTTTTATAGGCAGTGTGAAATTACTTATTTTGGGGCAAAATCATCCTCCGCGGGATTTTCCATGTTGAGCTTTTGTTTAATCAAGCTAATCTTAGTGAAAGCAGCATTTCTTATGCTTGCCAAATGAGAAATCTTCTCACTACGTGGGATATTATCTAATACCCACTGTCTGTAATTTACAAAGCAAGTTCCTCCGCTGGATTTACATTAGCCCCATTTTACTACTGGGATTGTTCTGGAACTTTCCAGATTCGGTACTCAATCTACGAGTCCTGCCGTCATGTATTTCTCACGTACTTGGGAGAATTCTGTTTAAAACTAAATTACTACAATAGTGAATTTTCGTCCACCGCTGGAACATTCTACGGCGCATTTAATTGTAAATCACAACTTTTTCAAGAAATAGACTCTCATCTATATAGTGCAATCAGTTCTTTCCATAATTGCAATAACTTTCTTTTTCATGAACTTTAGTGTTTCTATAGTGAACTTTGAATCCATCTTCATAGATTACAGTGATAAACAGTGCCTTCTCCACGTTTCTACCGCGTCGCGATCGTCCGGTTATATTAAATACGGCCATGAACATTGATCCTATATCCCAATGATCTTTCCTTAACCTTCTACTAACAACCATTATTTATAAAATTGAAACTTCTCTATAAGGTGTCACTCACGAGGTGCCCTTCCAACTTTGCTAGTTTAACATTAAGTAAATTCTGCATAATTGCTTGTGTGATACAAGTTTTAAATTCACGTTGTTCCTTTCCCATAATCAGGGAAAACAATTCTCTAAGCTCTTGAGCGAGTCATGTTCAGGTTTCACGAAATGGAAACTGCCCCATTTTTCTCATGATTCCTAATTAAACATAGGAAGTCTAGAAACTTCCTCTTCACTTTCTCCAGGTTTCACAGTAAGTGACCTGCCCTCTTTGTATAATTCTCACAAAGTAATTCTGTTTAAATATAAGAAGTTGTAGGAACTTCCTTTTTGTTCTTTATGTTTTACAGTTTGTTATCTTCGAAGTTGTTATTCTCGTTAGAATGTTCTTTCGGAGGTTTCGTATAGTACACTGCCTGTACTCCTGTAAATGTTAAAACTTTAATTATTCCATTTTGCCTATTTATGAAATCTTACCAAGATTTTTATACACGGTTTAAAAAACCTTAAAAATTGTCAATTGCCTGGAGCAACTGTTTGATGTTAAGAGGTCTGCGACCCTATTTGTTAAAAAGTTCAAATGAACTATGTTTATTAAACTTATATTGCATAATTGTTAATTTCCTCAAACTTCCTGCATTGTTAAATAAATTAAATATTTGTTTTTGGATTCATCATTTCTTTGATAATACAGTTAGGCAGGATCCTGACTTTCCTAGCTCTTCCTAGTTTTATGCCCTCTTTCATATACAATAAATCGTTTACTATCTGTCTGGCCAGATCATCACCCTTCCCTATAGTACTTTTATTCGTGCTTGGAAGGAAACACACTAAAGCCTCTCTCTGGCAAACTGCCCAAGCCTTAGCTGCGGTTCCCGTCAGCTTCGACCAAGCTCGTAGCCACTTTAGGTATCCGAGCACATATTTGCGGTGGCAACCGCTTCTAAATGGATTAAAAGTCAAATTAATAACTTTTGTGGGACTCTCCTCCTATTCTTCTATCCTTCTTTTCCAATCCCAAATCTACTTCCTTCTCTTAATCATCTTCCCTTGGTGGGTGGGTTATTCCCTAGCCTATAATCTACCCAGAGGGTTAGTTTTCTGATATTTTCCCTTTAACGTGTAAACGGTGATGAGAACTTGGTTCTATGTTGGTCGAGGCGAGTACAGATAACAATGACTGTAGCTTTATAAAAAGAAAATAAGTACATGGGTTACTGTTAGTGCCAATATACAGTTTATTTTTAATGGTGTTTTGATATATTAATGCCAATTAACGTGAACGTTTTATTTACAAGTATTGATTGATTGATTGATTGATTGAGTGATGGGTTATTTTGTTTGCTTTTAGGTGTCGGCATGTGCCATTAACGTAATGAACAGACAGTGAACAAGCATGCATTATGCTTTAAAGTACTCTGTGCTCTTGTGCAACGTTAATAACTTACAATAAGAAAAAGTTTTATTATAACACATGGCGTTAGTACCAAATACAACAAGTGAGCAAGTTGGTTTACCACGTGGGTTAAATTTAAAATCAGAACATGTTCGATGGTTAACATTTGAATCCTGGCCTGTAGGCTTTTTGTCGACACATGAGCTTGCAAAAGCCGGATTTTTTTACTTGAACCGAGAAGATGTGGTGCGCTGTGTGTTTTGTCGTATTGAACTTTCATACTGGGTAGAAGGGGATGATCCCTTTAGAGACCCTTTGCGATGGTCTCCTCACTGTCCTTACATGCTTGGAAAGCAACTGGGTAAACTACCCTTGCATTCATTTTACCGAACCACAAGGCCTTTGGCCGCTACTTACGTTGCTGAATCACAAATAAATAATAATAATAATGATGTATTACCAGCCAACGGTAGTGTCGATATATGTGGTCCATATGCCATAGACAGTGTTGAATTGGCGTGTGCTTTTGAAAAATTGGGAGTTTGCAAGACTAAAGCACTAGCACACCCAGAGTCAGCTCTGTTGAAAAACGTTTAGAATCTTATAAAAATGTTTGGCCATTAATATTAAAACACCTTACCAAACAGCTAAGTGAAGCTGGATTTTTTTTATACTGGTGAAGGGGATAAAACAATATGTTTTTATTGTGGATTTGCTTTAAAGGATTGGCAAATGACTGATGACCCTTTTGTGCAACACTGTCGTTGGTTACCAAACTGTAAATACATGGTGTTGCTTAAAGGTCAGGAATTTGTGAACACTATTCGTAAAGAAAAAGTGATTGCAGCACAAGACTTAAAAGTGCCTTGAGAGTTAGAACACGCGGAGCAAATACACGAGGCTGAAAGAAAAGACTTGTCTCACGAACAGATACAAAAGTGTGACCAACAATTATGTAAAATTTGTTATCAAGATGAACTAGGTGTTGTATTTTTGCCTTGTGGACACATGATAGCCTGTGTCAAGTGTGCATTAGAACTTAACACTTGTGCTATATGCAGAAAAGTAGTATCTGCTACAGTTAGGGCATTTCTTGCATAACTAGTATAATTTATTCACCATGCATAGTGCAAAATCCCTAATTGCACAATTTTATTAAAGCTGTTAAAGAGTGTAATAGGTATGCTTTTGTTTTGTTTATAGACTACTACAATGAATGTTTTGAATGCTGTGGGACAATCATGTGGCTTAGAGACAAAGAAGCTCAGCGAATTGCCAACGCATATTCCATTCCACATTATCAAGATTCGGAAATTGAAAACAGCATATGGTGATCGTGTACTTTGTGTATGTGAAAACTTTGAGACATTTCTGCCTAAACGGTTTAATGATATGTCGGAAAGTGTTTTTGATGAAGTCGATATTGCTGTGCAACCTGTACACTTAATTTATGAAGGTTTTAAAAAAATAGGGGCATGATTCGTTTTAATTAAATAAAAAAGTCAAATAATAATGGAAGATATAAGTCATGACAATGGACCGAAAGAAAAATATGTGTATAGAATAATAATGTCTTAGTGTTTAGTGTTGTCTTAAAAATATTATCATGAAACAAAATATATATATATAAAGTTTGTAAATAAATGAAAATAATGGTACAATGTTGTTTTATTTTCTATAGAAGTCAGAATATTCAACATTGCAGAGTATACATGATTATGACAATAAAAAAGCACACTTAATACAAGTCTTTGCCTTTACGACTGTGTGTTATAGTTTTAAAAACAAAGCTTGTTGTAGATCTTTTTTCTTCCACGGTAAACAATAGGCATGAAAACGTTATTGTCCTGTTTTGGATCATTATTACTATCATAATCATAAGCAGAATGATCTATATCACTATTATTATAATCACTATAATTATCCTCAACATTATCCTCAACATTACTAAAACCAGTTAAATATTCCTGGTCCTCTTCCTGTTCCTCTTCCTCTTCCTCTACACTGTCCTCATGTAGAGTCTGCGTGGCTCTTGATAATGTTAAGGGTTTTTTGAACATTGAATTATTTTCAATAGTAGTATTGTTTTGTAGCACTTGCTTTTTAACATTTTCATGATTTTCTGTTGACAGTAATAGTGCTTTATGCAGTACACTACATTGATGATCACTGACACTTAAAACCACACTATTATTGCTTTTTAGCTCACTGCGACATTGTTTTGAACGTTGTTTTGTACAACGCCAAATAACAGTTCCATTTTTATTGGTTCGTTTCACAATATATGAATATCCTTTATAGAGTGCATGAGGCTTACCATACCTAGTCACAGATACATTCATATCAACTGTCAAGCTTAGACTAAGCTCTAGTAAAGACAACCTGGTAATAAGAACAATAGTTTAATGTGCGAGCATATATGGGTGCAAATGTGGGAGCAAAAAAATTGGGAGCAAAAATTGGGAGCAAAAAGTAGGAGCAAAATGTAGGAGCAAAAAGTGGGAGCAAAAATTGGGAGCAAAAAATGGGAGCAAAAAGTGGGAGCAAAAAGTGGGAGCAAAAGTGGGAGCAAAAATTGGGAGCAAAAAGTGGGAGCAAAAAGTGGGAGCAAAAATTGAGAGCAAAAAGTGGGAGCAAAAAAAAGTAGGAGCAAGTATGGGAGCAAATGTGAAAGCAAAAGTGGGAGCAAGTATGGGAGCATATGTGAAAGCAAAAGTGAGAGCAAAAGAGTGGGAGCAAAAAGTGGGAGCAAAAAGTGGGAGAAAAATTGGGAGCAAAAAGTGGGAGCAAAAAGTGGGAGCAAAAAAAGTAGGAGCAAGTATGGGAGCAAATGTGAAAGCAAAAGTGGGAGCAAGTATGGGAGCATATGTGAAAGCAAAAGTGGGAGCACAAAAGTGAGAAAAGAAAGTGGGAGCAAAAAGTGTAAGCAAAAGTGGGAGCAAATATGAGAGCAAAAACGTAGGAGCAAGTATGGGAGCAAATGTGAAAGCAAAAGTGGGAGCAAAAAGTGAGAGAAAAAAAGTGGGACCAAAAAGTGTAAGCAAAAGTGGGAGCAAATATGAGAGCAAAAAAAAGTGGAAGCAAAAATGTGAGAGCAAAAAGTGGGAGCAAAACGTGTAAGCAGAAGTGGGAGCAAACAAGTGTGAGCAAATATGGGAGCAGAAAGTGCGAGCAAATGTGAAAGCAAAAGTGGGAGCAAAAAGAGCGAGCAAAAGTGAGTGCACAAAGTAGGAGCAAAATGTGTGAGTAAAAAGTAGGGGCAAATGTGGTGTTTTACTAAAACAATCTCCCCTAACCTAACCTAAACTAACTTCACCCAACCTAATTTCACCTAACCTAACTTCACCTAACCTAACCTTCCAACTCTCAGATCAAAAGTTAAGTTCTGGCCATAGTCGAGTTGGAACCCAAAACCTCTGGGATAACACCCAAGTATACTAGCCACTACATCGCGAAATGGGCAAATTATCATGCAACACAACACAAAAATAAAAAGTTTTCTGTAGTGTAACTCATTGGCTGACAATCATAGTTGAGAATTCAAACCCAAGACCTCAGGACTTTTGTTTTGAACATTATCAGAAATATTATTCCATTTACATTTTGCTGTTGCTTATAGTTATAAGAGTTGGCATTAATATGGGCGCAAAAGTGAAAGCAAAATGTGGGTGCAAGCATGGCTGGTTGTAGAGACTTTCATATCAACTAATACACATAAATTAAATTTTAGTAAAGTGACTTGGCTAATAATAATAATAATAATAATAATATTAACAGTTTAAAAAAATCAAGGGGATTGATATTTTTCAGGGTGTAATTTCCAAAGTACTGTCAAGAATAATAATTACATGAACAGATTCCAAGAACTCTAGAGTGCTTTTAAGGTTAATGATTGGCTAGGAGTGAGATAGAGCTAGCTAACCTAAGTTACCCTCAGCTCAGTAAACCTAACCTTGTCACATGGCATGTTCTACAAGTATAGACTTGCTTTGAGACTGGCTATGACGTCACAGATGAATGGCGGTGGGAGGCTGGCAAAAAGGAAAATGTTTTTGGGTAATAAAAAGTCATGTCCAGCCTCCCAATTTTTGCTCCCACTTTTTGCTCCCTCTTTTTGCTCCCAATTTTTGCTCCCACTTTTTGCTCCCAATTTTTTCTCCCACTTTTTGCTCCCACTTTTTTCTCCCACTCTTTTGCTCTCACTTTTGCTTTCACATATGCTCCCATACTTGCTCCCACTTTTGCTCTCACATTTGCTCCCATACTTGCTCCTACTTTTTTTTTGCTCCCAAGTTTTGCTCCCACTTTTTGCTCCCACTTTTTGCTCCCAATTTTTGCTCCCACTTTTTGCTCCTACTTTTTGCTCCCAATTTTTGCTCCCAATTTTTTTGCTCCCACATTTGCACCCATATATGCTCGCACATTAAACTATTGTTCTTATTACCAAGTTGTCTTTACTAGAGCTTAGTCTAAGCTTGACAGTTGATATGGAAGTATCTGTGACTAGGTATGGTAAGCCTCATGCATTCTATAAAGGATATTCATATATTGTGAAACGAACCAATAAAAATGGAACTGTTATTTGGCGTTGTACAAAACAACGTTCAAAATAATGTCGCAGTGAGCTAAAAAGCAATAATAGTGTGGTTTTAAGTGTCAGTGATCATCAATGTAGTGTACTGCATGAAACACTATTACTGTCAACAGAAAATCATGAAAATGTTAAAAAGCAAGTGCTACAAAACAATACTACTATTGAAAATAATTCAATGTTCAAAAAAACCTTAACATTATCAAAAGCCACGCAGACTCTACATGAGGACACTGTAGAGGAAGAGGAAGAGGAACAGGAAGAGGACCAGGAATATTTAACTGGTTTTAGTAATGTTGAGGATAATGTTGGGGATAATTATAGTGATTATAATAATAGTGATATAGATCATTCTGCTTATGATTATGATAGTAATAATGATCCAAAACAGGACAATAACGTTTTCATGCCTATTGTTTACCGTGGAAGAAAAAAGATCTACAACAAGCTTTGTTTTTAAAACTATAACACACTATCGTAAAGGCAAAGACTTGTATTAAGTGTGCTTTTTTATTGTCATAATCATGTATACTCTGCAGTGTTAAATATTCTGACTTCTATAGAAAATAAAACAACATTGTACCATTATTTTCATTTATTTACAAACTTTATATACATTTTTTTTGGTTTCATGATAATATTTTTTAAGACAATACTAAACACTAAGACATTATTATTCTATACACATATTTTTCTTTCAGTCCATTGTCATGACTTATATCTTCCATTATTATTTGACTTTTTTTATTTAATTAAAACGAATCATGCATCTATTGTTTTTAAATCCTTTATAAATTAAGTGTACAGGTTGCACAGCATTATTGACTTCATCAAAAACACTTTCCGACATATCATTAAACCGTATAGGCAGAAATGTCTCAAAGTTTTCACATACACAAAGTACACGATCACCATATGCTGTTTTCAATTTCCGAATCTTGATAATGCGGAATGGAATATGCGTTGGAAATTCGCTGAGCTTCTTTGTCTCTAAGCCACATGATTGTCCCACAGCATTCAAAACATTCATTGTAGTAGTCTATAAACAAAACAAAAGCATACCTATTACACTCTATAACAGCTTTAATAATATTGTGCAATTAGGAATTTTGCACTATGCATGGTGAATAAATTATACTAGTTATGCAAGAAATGCCCTAACTGTAGCAGATACTACTTTTCTGCATATAGCACATGTGTTAAGTTCTAATGCACACTTGACACAGGCTATCATGTGTCCACAAGGCAAAAATACAACACCTAGTTCATCTTGATAACAAATTTTACATAATTGTTGGTCACACTTTTGTATCTGTTCGTGAGACAAGTCTTTTCTTTCAGCCTCGTGTATTTGCTCCGCGTGTTCTAACTCTAAAGGCACTTTTAAGTCTTGTGCTGCAATCACTTTTTCTTTACGAATAGTGTTCACAAATTCCTGACCTTTAAGCAACACCATGTATTTACAGTTTGGTAACCAACGAGCGTGTTGCACAAAAGGGTCATCAGTCATTTGCCAATCCTTTAAAGCAAATCCACAATAAAAACATATTGTTTTATCCCCTTCACCAGTATAAAAAAATCCACTGTTTGGTAAGGTGTTTTAATATTAATGGCCAAACATTTTTATAAGATTCTAAACTTTTTTCAACAGAGCTGTACTCTGGGTGTGCTAGTGCTTTAGTCTTGCAAACTCCCAATTTTTCAAAAGCACACGCCAATTCAACACTGTCTATGGCATATGGACCACATATATCGACACTACCGTTGGCTGGTAATACATCATTATTATTATTATTTATTTGTGATTCAGCAACGTAAGTAGCGGCCAAAGGCCTTGTGGTTCGGTAAAATGAATGCACGGGTAGGTTAACCAGTTGCTTTCCAAGCATATAAGGACAGTGAGGAGACCATCGCAAATTGTCTCTAAAGGGATCATCCCCTTCTACCCAGTATGAAAGTTCAATACGACAAAACACACAGCGCACCACATCTTCTCGGTTCAAGTAAAAAAATCCGGCTTTTGCAAGTTCATGTGTCGACAAAAAGCCTACAGGCCAGGATTCAAATGTTAACCATCGATCATGTTCTGATTTTAAATTTAACCCACGTGGTAAACCAACTTGATCACTTGTTGTATTTGGTACTAACGCCATGTGTTATAATAAAACTTTTTCTTATTGTAAGTTATTAGCGTTGCACAAGAGCACAGAGTACTTTAAAGCATAATGCATGCTTGTTCACTGTCTGTTCATTACGTTAATGGCACATGACGACACCTAAAAGCAAACAAAATAACCCATCACTCAATCAATCAATCAATACTTGTAAATAAAACGTTAACGTTAATTGGCATTAATATATCAAAACACCATTAAAAATAAACTGTATATTGGCACTAACAGTAACCCATGTACTTATTTTCTTTTTATAAAGCTACAGTCATTTACATCCCCCCACCCTCCCTTTAACCAATAAATAAACAAAAATGAATGTCTTGTCATTTTGTTAACATTATCATGTTCAAACCTGTGGATATTCGTTGAGTCCATAGGGAACCACCCATAAATTAAATTTATTATTTTTATTCTTAGAAAATCCAACATGGCCTTGTACTTTTCCCAGTCAACAACAACAACATAGCCATTAATCAAGAAAGCAATCATTGTCCCAGTCATGTACAGGTAATGATTTTTTTTTTGTCTACGAGTTTTCAGTAGTGCATTTTTAAGATGGACTTACCTGAGTTTTAAACAGTTCACTCTTTGGCAGTGGTTTCGCTTTAGTGCGTTTCGGGTTTTTTCAGCGACTGCTACGGCGGTAAGGCTATTCTTTCCAAGTTTCTAAAAATAAATAAAATAAACCACTATAAATACCTAAATTCAGGTTAATACATACATTTCATAAAATAAAACATAAAACAAAACAAAATTAAACAAGTTAGTTTAAAAAATCATCTCACCTTTACTTGCAGTGACTTGTTGCTGTTCCCTTCTAGTGGGCTCAAAAGTGCAATGGTTTCTTCTCCCTCAGACATGTAAGGTATGCCAGTTATCTGCAAACAAATAAATAAATAAAATCATTAATTACCTAATCAATAAATAATTGCTTGTAAATATATATATGAATCAATAAATGTATAAATGAATAAATATATTAATAAATACCTACCCCACAACAAGGTTAAGCATTTTCCACCAACACCAAAACTGTTAAACATACCAAGTGATTCATGCAACGCAGTATGTTCAAAGGTAGTCCACCCAAGTGAGAGTGGAAATGATAACGACATGTCTTTATATATGCTACGTTGCATGTATAATCATTTTTTCCCACGCTTTGAACATTCTGTTATCATGCACGTGGACAGCTAACACCCAAGGTAAACACCTGTGGTAGATCAAATTTCACATGAACTTGCATTTTGTCACGTACAAAGCAAGACAGGATGTAACTTGTTTAGCGTGCATGTCATCTCTCACGTGTATTCGCTCTTCCCTGCCACCGCAATGGTCAGATTATTTCACCTTCAAGTGTCCTCAGCGTCTTTGTCATTTTCCATTGCACTTGTTGTCAAGTCAGATCAGCGCATTCCAATAAGCTCAAATGACATTCACATCCTGCTCCTCTGCAAGTTTGTTTTCTGTACTCGCTTCGACCAACATAGAACCAAGTTCTCATCACCGTTTACACGTTAAAGGTAAAATATCAGAAAACGAACCCTCGCTCTGTCATACACCGACCCGCCGAAATAGCAATTGTTCTATTAAGCATGGTCCTTGTGGTTAGCGACAGGTTCGTTGAAACACACACTCAGCCGTATCGTCTCTCTCAACCACCACGCTTCATGGGCATTATAAACAGGTAAAGGAAAAAAAACAGTTTTTTCAACATGTATGGCGTTAGGCCTTTTGTGAATTATTTTTGGAAAACATATCTACCACATTTGAAAGGGGGCGTTAGCCCGAGTCCTAGGACACCTCGTACACGTCTCGAGCGTTATTGGTTCGTGAGATATCGGCAAAAATCACAAAAAAGACGTATTTACCCCAAAATCGAGTTTCCACATTTTTTAAAAATTACAACGAGTGGTCCATAGCAAAGAGAACGTCAGCCCGAGTCCTTAGACCCCTCGTACACGCCTCTAGCATGATTCGTTCGCGATATATAGCAAACAGTTTAAAATCACGGTTTTACCCCCAAAAAATGTGTTTCTGGATTTTTCACCTTTTCGGCACCGACATTTCCGTAAAGAGCGCAACGAGACGAAAAAAACGAATCCAAGCACGCCCTCCTAGCATGGCTCCTTCCATTCCAAGGTCACAGGGGCTCACTACTTCCTAAGTGTAGCAGCTCCGTGTCATCCCACTACTAACAGGTTTTCATTCCAGAGACTTGAAATTTATTTTGAAGGTAGAGGGGGTTGGGACCATTGATTTATGTCAAACAATTTTTTTTTGTAGAGTTCCTAGTTTCCAAAATATAGGATTTTCAAAATTCGAGTGTTTTCAAAAAAACATAAAAAGTAAAAAAGTTTTATTATAGAAACTAAAGGTCATAAAGACCGTTCGTTTGAGCTATGGCACAACGTTCTATCATGTTTGGTTTTAAAACTATCACCAACTTTCGAAAACAAAAATTTTCAATAAAAATCAAAAATATAACGAGTGGTCCATAGCAAGAGGACGTCAGCTCGAGTCCAACGACACCTCATTTGTCAAAATCGGACCATGCGTTCGAGAGATATTCATTATTTTAACATGTACAGTCGGGTACAAATAAAATGAGTGCGTTAGAACTCCTACTACCACCCTACTAGTGGAAAACCACGGAAAACCCACTTCGAGGATGGCTGAGGTGGGAATTGAACACCCTCTACTCATTTGCACCACCCGAAGCCGAATAGACCCCGTTCCAGTCCTCATGCCACTTTTCAAATTTCTTGGCAGAGCCAGGAATCGAACCTCGAACCTCCGGGGTGGCAGATAAGCATGCTGACCACTTCACCACGGAGGTGACATTAACACACATTTTTTTAGAAATATTCAAAAACAGTCTCCATTCTGCTAGCCTAGAGTGAGAAATAAGAGTTGACGTAAGAGATGTTTATTATCAGTTTCTAGAATCGTAATGGTCGCCGATAGGAAGCGCTACCGATAACAAAGTTCCAATTAACGCTACCATCTAGGGTTAAGCCACGACACTCGCTGGCGAGAGAGCTTCTACCAGTACGGGCACGATACTGTAGGTGGTATAAACGCGTCTATTGCCGTGTGATTTGTACCTTCCATGCTAGGTTGTGTCCTCCATGATTTTTTTACGAGGGAATTGGAAAATCTTACATCAGATACTGGAGGAGGGCCGGCACTCCTCAAGCGTGTGGGATTCTTACCCACTATAAACCACACCCTGATCGCTTGACAAATATCCATCCAGGGACCACTTTTGTATCACTTCAGTATGGAGTCATTTTATTTGCTTCACAAGCACCTTCTAACTTCTCAAATCATTCTCAGCCCGTGGACCGACTTAATCAATTAATCGTGCAAGTCCCCATCGATCTTCATAATACGAAGGACCACCTCAACGAAAAGAACGACCGTGTCCCAGCTGAGCTCGTTCCTAAGCATAATTCCTACTATGTTGTCCGGCGTTATTGGTCCAACTTCAGCTTCAAGTCGTTGTTATTCCGCAGCCCAACGAGCGCAGACGAAGAACGTATGATAGACGTCATCTCGTTCGTTCTCGCAGTAAATACATACTGGACTCCTTATTTTGGCCATACGATGAAGATAACAACGAAAGTCGCCGTGACCTGTCAATATCTGAGTCAGAAAGTAATCAATCTCCCCATGTTTTCAACTTGTCCACTTAATCGGAATTGGTATTAGCCAAGCTATCCATCTTCCTCTGAGTTCGTCATTCAACCTCTGCTGCCAATGTTCCATCATGCGTGCCACGGCTTCCTTCCCGGCTTGAGCCTTTCCCAGTTCTACTCGTCGGAAGTATACTTATTTACGTTCTTGCGCGAGTAAGTAAATTTACGCAACACTTCAGACAACCAGAACTGCAGGTTCCGAAACTGTACGGTAAGCACATGCCACCCTCAGAGCTCCTCTCCTCTGAATTGTGGCCAAGCGTTTCCTATACTTCTCTATCCTCTGCGAATGAGACCAAATCTCCGCTTCATACAGGAGAATAGACTGCTCTCCATGATAGCGTTTATACAACTAACGAAATTGAACAGGTGCTATTTTCCCTGGCAGTTTGCATAGAAGATTTAGCACAAGAATTAATGGGATTGCTTTTCTCGTTCTATTAGAGATCCTAGCGACAACAAATAACAAATAGATTTGTTATATTGGTAGGCTCACGAATAAATACACCTTTAAATGGCCTCTGTGAGAAAAGCCCTTGCTGTATACAGTACAGTCAATTCAGAACGTGTCATATTAGTACTATTATTCTGGAATAAAATTCTAATAGCTACCACGAATATCCATCCATGGTTTTGAACAGGAAGTAGGACACATACAAATTTAAATGAGAGAATAAAACAACTTTCCTTACCAATGTTTATTATTTATCATTGGTTGGTTGGTTCCTCAATTTAGGGGCTGCGACAACGTGGCCATGTAGCTTCGTGTACTTTGTGTGTGTGTAGAATCTCTCTGATAACCATTGTTAATTGTGATGGCTGTATTTGTGTGCGTTATCTGTTTTTCATTCAAGCAAGGACTGCAGACATTCAATTTTCAAGTAGTTCCTACTTTTGCTACCAAACGCCACCGTCAACGACAACTAGTTCTGAACTTGGTTACTAGATGCCACCGCGATTGACTCCTGGCGACGAACGTTAGAACCTCAGAGCATTAGTCAAATCTAACCTAGGGCTCACGGCTGGTGAGTTTGGGAGTTGGCGACCCCGAAGTATTCCTGAGCTGGGTCCAATTTGTCCGTTTTTTTCTCTGACCTTGGGGCGGGCCTCCTTCAACTTTTTATCTGCCTTTCATGGCTCTCCTTCATCACCAGTCCCTCAATCCTCATTCTTCGAGGGTTGGGGTCATTTCTTTTCTTCCTGTTCTTTATTTGCCTTATCATTTATTTGTTTACCATTTTTTCTTCTAGTATGTAAGTTTGTAGTTAGTATCAGTCATAGTTTCCATTCTCATCTCATATTTCACTATCACCCAACCCATTAGGGGCCGATAACCTAGATGTTAGGCCCCTTAAAACAACAATTGAGTCGTCCAGTTGCAAAACTCGTTTAATCCAATTGTGAATAAGGATCATGCCGTAAAATTATTTATTTAATTATTTTATTTTACTTTATTTTATTTTGTTTAATTTAATTTTGTTTTTTGGGTTTTGTTTTATTTTACTTTATTTAGTTTTAACTTGTTTCAGATTATTCTGTTTTTTGCTTTTTTGTTTTGTTTTATTTTGTTTTTGTTTTTATTTTGTTTTGTTTATTTTGTTTTATTTTGTTTTGTTTTATTTTGATTTTTCAGAAAACAAATACAGAACCTAAAACAAAAAATACGAAGCAAAATTCAAACGCAAAAGCAGAAAACAAACAAAAAAGGAACACAAAGCAAAAAGCAAAATTTAAAAACAGCAAAATCAGAAAACAAACACAAATCCAAAACAGAAAACACGAATCAAAAATCGAAATTCAAACACAAAATCAAAAGCAGAAAACAAAAAATAAACACAAAGCAAAAAGCAAAATTCAAAAACAGCAAAAGCAGAAAACAAACATAAAAACGAAACAAAACGACGAAGCAAAAAGCAGAATTCAAACACAAAATCAAAAGCAGTAAAAAACACAAAGCAAAAAGCAAAATTCAGAAACCGCAAAAGCAGAGAATAAACACAAAACCAAAACAAAAACGACCATGTAAAAAGCAAAATTCAAAATCAAAAGCAAAAGCAGGAAACAAGAAACATAAAGCAAACAAATTCAAAAAAGCAAAAGCAGAATACACAAAACCAAGAATGAAAGGCAAAAAGTAAAATTCAAAAGCAAAAGCACAAAGCGAACACAAAACCAAACTCAAAAACACAAATCAAAAAGTAGAAAACAACAAACACAAAAGATACGTCAGGCAAAGTCCAGAGAAACGTTTCTCATGAAAATGATTCTTATTCACAAGTGGAGTAAGCGAGTTTTGTAACTTGACGACTCAATTGTCATCATCAATAATAACGCTTCAACCGTTGAAGTGAACTATACTGTCTGTAAATTAGTTTGACGAATTACACAAGTTTTTACAAACTTATTTAATCTAAACAGAGTACAGTATATACGTAGTACAGTCATTAAGTTCTGAGACTTGACGCCTTTAGGATAGGCCACCACACGACCCTGTATGTTGCACACGCTGCCGCATTACTCGGCATACACCTACACAGAACCACATCCTCCCTCAAAATAGTCGCGTTGACCGTTATGCACTTTTACGAACGTTGATATAGCTGCTAGAAGCAACGCTGAAAGCAGTTGGCAGGGAGGTCCCGTATGGCTTCTCTTGTGGCCGTCATGACCTCTTCGGACGACCGAATCAGCGCCCACGTAGGAGTGCTTTCAGGCGAGGAAAGAGAAGAGAATCGCATGGTGCGAGACCAGGTATGGAGAGTCGTTCAAAACTGTCACCTGTTGCCTTGCAAGTTCCTCTTGGACAAGGACAGAGCGATGTGCAGGGGCGTTGTCGTGTAGCAACAGCCAATTCTTTGTACGCCGAAGCCCAGGTCTCTTAAGGCGAATTGCATCGCGTAAACGACCAAGGATCTCCTTGTAGCGGGTTTTGTTTACCGTTGCACCGTCTGGTAGGAATTCCATGTGAACGATTCCATTTGAATCAAAAAACAGTTCCACCATTACCTTTTCTTTTGACCAGTCTTGTCGTGGTTTCGTCTGCCGTGGTGATGGTGGCGTTTTCCAGGTGTTTGATTGTCGTTTCAGTTGCGGATCGTAAAGGAAACCCCATGTTTCGTCTCCCGTTATTAACCGGTTGAGAGACGTCAGATCATCGACAGGTCCGACTGGCGCATTCAAATCACCGTCACAACGATCGTACGTCTGCTGCCAGTGTATGCACTCAACTGTCTCTTGCAGGGACGAGAGACTGACTGACATGGTACCATACCACGGTGCCACCTCTGCGCTATAGCGCCCCACAACGCCGTAATGTGGTCAGTCTCAGAACTTAATGACTGTACCATGTATATCTATGCATAAGTGTAATTCATAAACATTGTACACTAATTAAACCTAGGCTAAGTGAGCAGGATCTGAAGATGAGCACTTGACGTTCGAAAGATGTCATCAAATAAATACCCCACTTTGTATATAAAAGCGCGTTATTTTGTAATAATATCTTGTTTATTTCATAATAGGGCATTTTTTCCCGCCTAATATAATTAGGCACATTATTTGTGTTGACCGACTACAAAGCTTTCTTTAAAAAACACTAGTACAGCCATCACAATGACACAGGTTGTCAGACAGATTCCACACACACGTTACACGGGAATGAAATGACTAAGATGTCCACGCCATTAATTTAAAAACTAACAATAAATACTAAAATTCTGGAAAATGTGACAGGCATTGTAGATCAGCCTGTATCTGACAACGCTCCAGTGTATCTGGAGAAGGTAGTCTGCCGCTCAAAATCCTGGTGAACGAGTGTTCCATTATAAATCATCTCATCACTTGCAAAGTGTGGGGCGTCAAGACGTTGGCCCAGTTTCCTTCTTCTCGTGATTCAAGTGAAATGATGAGGTGATTACTTTTTAACGCTCTGTTTCCACACACGAACACTGTTTGTGGTAATCAACCGCGTTGTGCTCGAAGTGCTTCATAAAATACAACTCACTGTAAGTCAATTGGAACGGTGTAACATCAGCATTTCGTAATAATATCGCAATGTATTTGACTGCTGCTGCCTCAATAATAATAATAATAATAATGATAATATTAAAATACGGAGAAATTGTACAAGTCAATTACTTCAAATATTTAGGAGAAATCATGCAGAAATCTGGTCTGAACACAAAGGCTAACGAATAAAGAGCCTCAAACTTACAGAAAGCTTATGCATCTCTACGGCTGAAAAATTACGATATTATAAAACGATAGTTTTGCCAGAAGCCTTATACTCATCAGAAACCACAAACACCAAGGGAATGGCCAAAATTAAAGACATTGAAAAACATGAAAGGAAAATTCTGAGGAAATTTTACGGTGCCATTTACAGAGATAATAATAATAATAATAATAATAATAATAATAATAATAATAATAATAATAATAATTTTCAGAGATGACTTCTGGCAAAAAAAAGCCCCACAGAAGAATTATACAGAAATACTGAATCTATCACGACACTCATCAGAAAACGCCGAGTGAAGTTCTTTACACACATCGCCAGAATGAACGACAGCAGACTGACTAAAATAATATTCAACATAATTTCTACGTCAAAATTGGGTACTTCTTGCTACAAAGAAACTACCGTATGGAATACTTACAGCAAATACATATCTCCATAAAAGACATTCATGACTGCAGCATTTGTAGAGAAAAAAACAGAAACCAGAAATTTGAATTTAGATCACAACCCAAGAAGAATAGAGCCACCATAAAAACCCTAGAGTTTTGTGTTTTAGCGCTCTCCTGAAACGGGAATGTACGCACATAATAATAATAATAATAATAATAATAATAATAATAATAAGCAAAAACGTAAGATTCCTAGGAAACTATTCGACCCTACTCAAGAAAATAGAATTTAGATTTATTATTTATCGTATGGCTTTTAGTGCCGGGAGTGTCCGAGGACATGTTCGGCTCGCCTGAGTCTGTAGCTGCTTCCAGCGGATACCCTAAAGGGTGAGCTACAAGTTCCGTTCAATTTCAAGTAGTTCCAACTTTCGCCACCAGATATCAATGATACCTAGTGATGAACGTTGGAACTTTGATAGAGCGTTGACTAAATCTAACGTAACAAATTTTGCTTTACACAAGTTTAGTCTGTGAAAGGATATTTTACATGCCATAAATCTATGACATGGGACCGCCGGCTTTACTTCCCCTCCGAAGGAAGGCATACTGAAGGACTTTTAACGCTCTTAACGACTTCGGCCGGGTTTGAACCCCCTATCTTGGGCATAGCAGTTCAGCATGCTACCGAATACGCCGCTTAGAATTTAGATGAAGGGACCTCTGTAGAGGTAGAAGCAAATAAAGAATTTAATTCAATCACAATTTCTTATTGAAAATCATTTTATTGACAATTTGCTGGTACCTTTTGTAATCCTACTTAGTAATGTTTAGTCCCTTGTTGACTTACACCTCTTCTCAAAATGAATTGTGTCTGGAAACGTTCATAATTGTGTATTCCGAGGGATGCCTGAACTTGGCCCGTTTTCTATTTTTTCAATTACTTTGGAATGTACTCTAGTCAGGTGATTTATATCCATAGTTCATGAATCTTTGAATAGTTCAAGAGTGGATCATCAGTAAAATGACTCCAAATCCCTCAGCTCTAAATTCACACTACAAGTAGAGTGAAGTAATAAAAACAAAACGTTTTGCATTTTGCTATGAAAGACAAGGAGGTTAGATATCTAAACTAATAAATAGATAACTAGATAAGTGGATAAGTAAATAATACATAAACAAACTAACAAAGAAACTTATAAATAGATAAGTAAATAATACATAAACAAACTAACAAAGAAAATAATAAATAGATAAGTAAATAATGCATTAACAAACTACCAAAAAAACTGATAAATAGACACGTAAATAAATAAATAAATAGATAAATAAATATAAATAAATTTAGAAATACTGCTTTGAAGCCATATTTCTGTATTGCTTGACGAAAAAAACATGGATAATGTTAAGCCTAACTTTTCCAATCTGTCCAATAATCACTTCATTCAGGTGGGATCTCATATTTCAGCACTAATATAATTGGGCATACATTCCTTTTGACCAACTGAACATTATCAATCCATTGCAAATGAATACTATTGTTGTTTTTATTGTTGTTGTTGTTGTTGTTATCGTCGGCATCGTCATCGTCGAAGTGTAAACCACGGCACTAAAATTTTGAACATGTAATGAATTATGATTGCTTGGCAATAAACCTGTCAGATTTGGCACTGTCAATGACATTCCATCCTTTAATCTACCCTGTCGTTTACCGCAGTTAAAGTTGTGGCAGTTCGTGCCCTAAATTCAGTTAAATTCCGAACATCGCAGTAGTAAATCCTCACTGGATCGTTTACAGATTGATTGACAATCTAATTCTATTTACACGGGCATTCTAAACCCCCCAGCCTAACGGTGATTGGCTGAACGGTGTCTGTGGGTTATATCTTTAATCGCTCCTGGGGGTTGAGTGGGAGGAGGGGTAGCTGATAATGATATTCGTGCTGATCGCGCCACAGAGAAGGCAAGTTGCTCTGACGTCATCAACTACCCTTCCCCCTCCCACCAATAATACCTTGCATATCGACCAACCATCAGGCGCTCTGTTATGCTGGACTGTTAGCCTCCAATGCTTGGCTTGGCTTGGCTTGGACAGTAAAATGTGCCCATCATCTTTATGATGCCATTGCTGCCAACTGGTCGCAATAAAGGAATGAAGTCCTAAATATCCGCAAGGGTAGAAGAATCAGTCAGTAAGAACGTAAAATCAAACCTCGTTGAAGTTGCTCCATGAATATAATTCTTTTATAGCTCCTAGGGACACTTTAGTCATCATCTTGTATGTTAGATTGCCACGGTGGGTGAGTGGTTATCGTGTCGGACTACCAGGTTTGCAGGTTCACTCCTGGCCGAGGTGTGATTTTTTAATGATTTTTAAATTGTACATTAAGATATCGTTGTATCAAATCTAGAAAGTGCTTATTACAAACAATAATCATTTGCAATGACTAAACCTCAGAAATAATTATTAAAAAAAGGGTATCATAACAATGAATTAAAATATACCAAGTGAATTAGCTTCCCCTAATAATATCATTTAATGCAGCCCAATAAATGAAAATCTCCACACGAAACAAACTGATTCGCAAACTAGTAGGGGCTCACATCCAGAGACTACAGTATTCGCACTTCTGCAATGGCATTGTGCATTTCTACTGCTGAATTTGCTTCCCCAGTCTGGTACAGGTCATCTCATGCCAGACAGGTAGATACAGCTCTGAATGAAACCTGTAGGTTGATAACAGGTTGCTTAAAGTCTACCCCAACTGAGAAGCTCTACTACCTGGCTGGAATAGCACCACCTTGTGTACGCAGAGAGGTGGCTGCCAACAGGGAGAGGCTGAGAGTAGAAGAGAACAACGCCCACTCCTCAGCAACGGCTTAGGTCCTGAAAGAGCTTCCTGAGGACATCTGAGATGCTTACCGTCTCACCGGAGAAGGCAAGGCTAGATTTATCGAGGAAGACGACCCTCACCTCTGCGGTTGGATGCCAGTAGCTGAAGAACTACCACCCGGACACAACGAAAACTGGTTGGTGTGGAAGTCACTTAACAGGTTACGATCAGGAGTTGGAAGATCCCGAGACAATCTCAGTACAGGTGACATGTCTTGCGAATGTGGAGAAGAACAAACCACAAGACACATGCGTTATTGCCCTCTGTGCCCTTCATCTTGTGCAGAGGAAGATCTGTTAGCCACTCCGAGCGCCTTGGATGTTGCTCAGTATTGGGCACGTGTTATATAATTAGACCCTTTGGCTATATGTATAGCAACTGTACATTTGTATGTTTCCGACACGAGAAATAAATAAATGTAGCCCAATTATCTCGTGATGTAAGGAAGGTCGATATTGCTCTGCTTGCGATCCCGTGTGGTATTAATGCACAGCAAACGATACTGAACCCTATTATTTTTACCTCGATGTGACTACAGACTAATACGAGGCAACAATAATAGTGTTGAGTATAGTTTGCAGGATATGATTGCTGTGCATTAATACTACATGGGATGCAAGCAGAGCAATAATATCCACCTTCGTAACAACACGCGTTAGTTGGGCTGCATAAAAGAGGGGCTGCTGATTCATCCGGCATATTTGACAATATTTATTAGGATCTAATTGAGCCTTCGTGGCTTAGGCGGCAGCACGCCGGCCTCTTACTACTGGGTCCGTGGTTCAAATCCCGGTCACTCGATGTGAGATTTGTGCTGGACAAAGCGGAGGCAGACAGGTTTTTCTCCGGGTACTCCGGTTTTCCCTGTCATAATTTCATTCCAGCAACACTCTCCACTATCATTTCATTTCATCTGTCTTTCATTTAATCATTGCCCCAGGGGAGTGCGACAGGCTTCGGCAGCCGGCACAGTTCATAACCTCGCCGCTAGATGGGGGCTTCATTCATTCCATTCCCTGAGCCGGACGGAGACTGGAAGCAGGCTGTGGATTCTTAATTAGGATCTCAGTAAAATGAAGTTGGTGGCTTCAGTGGCATAGTTGGTAGCATGCTGAGCTTCTGTGCTCACGGTTACGGGGTCAAATCCGGCCGAAGTCGTCGGATTTTTTAAGAGCGTTAAAATCCCTCAGTATTCCTTCCTTCGGTGGGGAAGTAAAGCCGGCGGTTCCATGTCATAGATTTATGGCATGATAAAGAACCTTCCACTAATTACACTTGTGTGAATCTAAATTATAGGTTAGATTTGATAATGCTCTTAGTTTCCAATGTTCGTCGCTAGGAGCCGACTGCGCTGATATCTAGTAACCAAGTGGAAGTAGTTGGTCGTTGACGGTGGCGTTTAGTAGCAACAGTTGGAACTACTTGAAAATCCTTACTTGAAAGTCCTTACTTGAATTAAGAACAGATAACACACACTAATACAGCCATCACAATTAACACCAGTTATCAGACAGATTCTACACACATCCAAAGTACACGGGGCTACATGGCCGCGTGGTTGCAGCCCCAAAACTCAGGAACTCATCAACCACCAAAATTAAGTCCAAATATGTAGAAAACTAATGTTGCAGTCATCAATAAAAACTCAAAAACACATTGCCAATGTTTTGTGGTAATTGTGAATGTTGTAGGGTTCAGGTAAAAAAAATGAGGTTGTCTAAAGCTTTAAGTACCTATCTTGGTACAAAAGAAACAACGATCACTCTTCATGACATTTTAAAAGTACAAACTTTAGTCAAAATACCTGTCGTAATAGTCTGGAAAAAATCTTCAGATGATGTATAAGGTGCGTTCAAAGAGTAACTAGCCGGAGGCTGGAATGCGCAAACCGGTGACTACATCGGCTAATCCTGGCGAGTGTAACGAGGTGTGGTTCCGACCGGAGCGTGGAAGGTCACAGCCCGTCGCTAGAGGGCACGCGTCCACGTTACGTGACGATACAAAGCGAGCAGCAGCATGCTTCAATCGTCCAACGCTGCCAGTCGCATTGCAAACAGTGACATGGAGGCGTCAAGCGAAGAACAAAGAGGTGTTGTTTGGTTTCTGACAGCGGAATGAGTAGGTGGAACGGACATTCATCGCCGAATGTCACAAGTGTACGGCGAACACTGCATGTCCCTTGCAAGGGTCAAGGCGTGGCACAAGCGCTTCAGGGAAGGAAGGGTGTCGTTAGCCGATGATGCCCGGTCTGGGGCACCCCCCACCCTCCCCCTCCTCCCCTGCATTACCGATGCGAACGTCCAGATGGTTGATGCACTCATTACCCAGCACCGCCAAGTGACAGTGAACGCTATAGCCGCCGTGGTCGTTCCACGACAATGCACGACCTCATACGGCCAACACAGTCGCGGCACTCCTGCAGAAATTCAAATGGGAGGTTCTCGGCCACCCTCCATATAGTCCAGACCTCTCTCCCTGTGAATACGCCATGTTCGGTCCCCTGAAAAGGGCTCTGCGGGGCCAACGATTCACCTCGGACGCCGACGTCCAGCTGTACGTGCGGAACTGGTTCACATCGCAGCCCAGAGAATTTTATGAGACAGCCATTCACCGCCTCGTGTCACAGTGGGACAAGTGCCTCATCAGCCAGGGCTAATACTTCTAACATACAGGTACTGGTTTCTGTAATTATGCCTCCGGCTCGTTACTTTTTGAACGCACCTTATAGTAATAATAATAATAATATCGTATGGCCTCGGGTGCCGGGAGCAATATTTGTTATTTGACACCCAGTGGGCAGCTTGCATGTCAAATTTTGTTGTTCCTTGGAGCGTTATGAATGTCAAGGAGGTAAGATATCCAAGCTCGTTGACAGTATAGCACTTTCTAGTACAGAGAGGAGGAACTTTTGTTCTGGCGGAAAGTCCCGAGATTAATTTTGCCATTATGAGCACGGCCGACTGAATGCAAATGGGTTCTTTAATATGCCAACAACGTATGATATGCGTGTCGTGATTTTTTTCGCCTTTCAAAGATCACTTACCCTGGCCAGGAGCGAACCTGCAAGCTTGGGGGGTTAGTAGTCCGACACGATAACCACTCACCCACCGTGGCAAGCTAGATGATGTAGTAACAGATGTTTACTCGTCCGCGATATATAACTCACCCTCCTTCCCAAATATGATCACGACTTATATAGATGAAATTCCAGCTGTATCCGCCATTATGCACGTGAATTTTCATCAAAAACAGTATCGCCAACCCCTCGCTTACGGTACTGAAAAAGAAAATCCACAGCCTGCTTCCAGTCTCCGGCCGGGTCAGGAATGGAATGAATGAAGCCGCCAACCAGCGGCGAGGATATGAACTGTGCCAGCTGCCGAGGCCTGACGCACTCCTCTGGGGCAATGATTAAATGAATGACAGATGAAATGAAATGATAGTGGAGAGTGTTTCTGGAATGAAATTTTGACAGGGAAAACCGGAGTACCCGGAGAAAAACCTGTCTGCCTCCGTTTTGTCCAGCACAGATCTCACATGGAGTGCCCGGGATTTGAACCACGGACCCAGCGGTGAGAGGCCGGCGTGCTGCTTATGGTACTATTCAATATTTTTTTTTTATCAACTGTGCCCCGCAAGCTTCCCGCAGCCAAGACCGCACCTCAACCCGACCATAATAATTGTAACCTTCGTTTTGTCCAATCCAATGTCCTTTGACAGTGGTTACAGCCTAACACATCCAATGGTTTCTGCACGTTACGTGTGGTGTATTTTGTATCGGACATGTTGGCAACTAGTGACATCAATGTGTGCGCCTCGTTGTGAGCACTTTGGTGGTAGTTGAACATACTAAATACGCTATCGAACATGGCTGCCCTTGTGAAATGAAGACTAAATAAAAACACTATATACGTGATTTAGCATATAAATCCGATGCAGTCGGTGTAGATGTGACCAAGGTTAGAAATTATTACAACTCATAATGTTTCCCAGGAAGATGAAATACGGTATCAGAATCATATTATCGAAATGAAAGCAAAAAAGAAGTTTCATAATTAATCCTATCTTTACGTACTTTCTCCATGAAGCCGTATTAAAAATCCCTCTCGGCACGCCAAAAGGTGGAGGTAGATTTCATTGGGAAAACTAGGGGATAGGCGAACATAGGAAAAATATGGAAGTTTCCGTAGAAGCACCAGACCTCATTTTATACCCCTCAATATGAGAAAGTATTTTACAATTTGAGCTTAATAAGTTTGTCGTGTTTTTATGCATATTTTTAACATTTTATTGTCTTATGGGAATGGTAACTTTTACGTCATTTGAGGCGTCTCTAAAAGCCACAGTAGTTAAAAGGGATGTAAAACCTGTAACAGTATTTTTTGACTTGCGAATTGACCACTTAGGATCACGCTATAATTTCACTGTTTTAGTTGTAATTTCCTCTGTCTCCATTACTCCTTCATGCGATCGCTGTGCTGCTGCCATTGTTCGGCCTTCCAAGCTCCATGATGTTGTTGTTGTTTTTTTTTGTTCCAGAAGTAGTCAAACAACTGCTTGGTTAATCTGGATGTGTCCAATTTGTACATGTGTCCAAGAAATATTAGCCTCCGATTCTTGGTAGACTTCGGCGTTGCTCCGAAGTTTCCATCCTGTTTCCGTCTGGATTGGGCCCATGATTTTCCGGAGGATTCTTCTTTCCAGAATCTCGAACTTCTCTAGCCTATAGTTCATTGAAAGGCATTCACAGGCGTATAGGCATTCTGTAACATTATTATTATTATTATTATTATTATTATTATTATTATTATTATTATTATTATTTTTATTCGCGAATGGGTCGCTTAGGACCACGCGAAATCAACACTTTCTAGCCTTCCTGTTGGCCCAGTATTCCTTCATTCGCAACGAGTGGGTCTGTTTCCGTTGCTCTGACCATCGATGTTGTGTAGTCTTCTTCTCTTCTTCCTCGAAACCCCGCGTCTGGGTGATTTTCCTGATTTCCTGCCGGTCATGTAAATTTGGTGATCCTAATTCCTTTAAGTCTCTCTCTGTAAATTTATACCAATTCGGTGTAGTAGCCTTGTTCTTAAAGAAGGTATGTATTTTGTGTGTCAGTCTGTTCGGGTTCATTCTTTCTATGTGTCCCATAAATTGGATTATTCGCATTCGCATTGTGTCTGTGATTTTGGAAACTTTTTTGTATATTTCTGTATTAGGCTTTGGATAATGTACACCATCCTTTGTTCTCGGTCCAAGGATTTTTCTCATTATTTTACGTTCTTCTTCCTATTATTATTATTATTTTCCGTCATTTGGTGTCTATTTTTATACTGGTGGTTACACTGTTCATATGCAAGGTTTCGACACTGATGTCTAACTATCTAACGGTCTGTTACGTCTTTATGCAAAATTTTAACTCCCCCAGAAACAGATGGAAAACTGAATGTGATCTCGTGCAGTTGCTCTTTCCTCATCAATTTCGCATTTTCTTATGATTCAGAAAATATTTTGCTAATCTCTTGACGTAACGGTGGGTCATATCAAAAATTCTTTGAGACAAAAGTTTAAGGTAATAATTAAAGGAATATTAACTATTTTAAACGGTTTTGATATTGCGCCTATTAAGAGAGATGTGATTCTTATTTTTCTAAAATCCCACTTTTCCTCACCCCTTTGGTCAATTGATGGTGGCTGGGTGCATGGCTCAGTGGTAACGTTCTCACTTGCTAGGCCCTAGGTTGCAGCTGGCATTTGAGGGTGCGCAAATGTGAAGGAGCCGTGTCAGTAGATTTACTGGCACGTCAAAGATCCCCTTCGGGACAAAATTCCGGCGCCCCGGCGTCACTAAAAACCAGACTAGTTAAAAGGGACGCAAAACCAATAACATTATTATTATTATTATTATTATTATTATTATTATTATTATTATTATTATTATTATTATTATTATTCTTTCCGATGAGGCCTGCTAGGGACCACGTGCCAATTTCAATTCTTCACACTTTGTTGTTTTCTCTTCCGTTCCCTCCAGTACTCCTTCATCCGTTCACTATGCTGCTTCTTTCTGTCCTCGGACCACTTCGCACCAGGTTTCTTTGGCAATCTTCCTTGGAATCCTTTAATACTTAATACCCTTTTTCTAAAGATCTCTCTGTTCACCGTTTCTTCTTCACTTATATTATTTCTTTCTAAATCTTTCTTTACTTCTTGAATCCAGCTAGTTGTTGCCCTTTTCTCCCAAAGGTACTTGAATATCCTTTTTGTTAATCTGGAATCATCCATTCTGTAAATATGTCCAAAAAATTGCAATCTCCTTTTTCTTATCGTTTCTGTTATATTTTCTATGTTCCTGTATATTTCATCATTAGATCTTAAGTTCCATACTTCTGCTGTTTTCACTGGGCCTAAAACTTTCCTCATGATTCTCCTTTCTAGTACTTCAAGTTTGTCTAATCTATAGTTTAGTACCAGACATTCACTTGCGTATAGGCATTCCGGTTTCACCACTGTAGTGTAGTGCCTTATCTTAAGATTTTTAGATAAGCACTTTTTGTTATAAAAATTCTTAGTGATACCATATGCTCTTTCCATCTTGTGTACCCTTTCTTCTACCGAAGATTTTTCTAAACCATTTTCTTGAATTATTTCTCCCAGATATTTGAATTTCTTTACTTTTTCCACTGGGCCAATATCTGTTGCCAAATATTTTGAAGCGTTCTTGATGTTTGTAATAAATTTAGTTTTTTCTACGGAGATTCTCAAACCTGTTTTGTTGGCTATTTCTTCCAAGAGATTGATTTGTGTTGTTGCACTTGTTAGGTTTTCTGACAATATAGCAAAATCGTCTGCAAATGCTAGGCAACTTATTTAAATGCCTTTGTTTCTTCTCCCCAAAGTTACTGGCGAAATGTTATGTTCTTTTAGCTTTAAATTCCAAATTCTTACAATTTTCTCTAAAACACAGTTGAACAGAAGGGGTGATAAACCATCACCCTGCCGTACACCTGTATTTATCTTAATAGATTTTGATATCTCACCCATAAATTTTACTTTTGAAATAGTGTCAGTAAGGGTTTCACGTATTAGGTTTGCCAATTTAGTTTTCACTCCAAATCCACGAATTGTTTTATCTATGGTTTCTCTATCAATCGAGTCAAAGGCCTTTTTAAAATCTACAAAAATCACAACTATGTCCTTTGAATTCAGTATCCTATGGCGAATTATGGATTTTAAGTTAAATATTTGTTCTGAACAAGATCTACCTTTTCGAAATCCAGCTTGATACTCGCCCAGTTGCTTGTCAAGTGATGTTTCTACTCTATTCAGCAATATTTTTGAAAATACCTTGTATGCAATTTGAAGAAGAGAGATGCCTCTATAGTTATCAACGTTTTGTTTGTCCCCTTTTTTATGCAATGGGTGAATTAGAGCCACTTTCCATTCCTCTGGAATCCTCTCTGTTCTCCAAATATCTTCAAAGATTAACTGCAGCTCTTCAATGATTTTTGATTGAGACCATTTCAAAAGTTCAGCTGTTATAGAGTCCTCTCCGCTAGCTTTATTATTTTTTAGATTGTTAATTGCTTCTTTAATTTCTTCAGCATTGGGTGGTATATCTTCTTCCAGATTTTCTGTTTCTTGTGAGAATTCCAGCTTATGATCTGGTTCAGGGCAGTTTAAAAGTTGATCAAAGTGCTTCGCAAGTATTTCACAGTTCTCAACATTGCTTAGGCCAAGTCTACCATTTTCATCTTTAAAGCATATGCTAGGCGCTTGATACCCCTTTAATTGACTCTTAAAAGTCTGATAGAAGTTTCGAGAGTTATTTTTAACAAAGCTGTCTTGCAGGTCAGTAAGTTGTGATTTTTCGAATGATCTTTTAACTCCCCTTATTATTCTAGCAGTGTCTTTCCTTTGCTGTTTGTATTGGTCATAATGTTCCGTCTTTCCAGAGCATTTCCACATTTTCCATTGTTTTGTTCTCTCTTGTAACGTATCCTCACATATTTGATTCCACCAAGGTTTCTTCTTAGGTTTGGCTAGCCCAAACGTCTTCTGAGCTGCGTTGGTTATTTCTTTAGATAAATCTTGCCACTTCCCATGATGAGTTACTTTTATTTCTTCCTGAAATTTTTCCAATGTTTCTTGTGTAATTTGAAGTCTATTTGTGTTATATTTATTTACTCTCTCCCCTCTTCTTTGGTTTCTGTTGGGTAAGAATTAGAGCTTAATTTTAGATAAATAGTGATCAGAGTCAAATTCTCTGCTTCTTATAATCTTGACATTCATAATTTCTTTCATGTCTCTTTTGGATATAGCTACATGATCCAGTTGAAATTCACCTAGTATTGGATTTGGATAAATCCATGTTTTAGCTTTTCTAGGCAATTTCTTGAAGAAAGTTGACATTAACTTAAGTTGAAAGTTTTTACAAATCGTAATTAATCTCATCCCATTTCTGTTTGTTCTTTGGTGTGCAGCATATTCTCCCACTATTGGTCTATGAATCCTCTCTCTTCCTATTTGGGCATTGAAATCTCCAAGTAATATCACCACATTTGATTTTGGAATTTTAGATATTTCATCATCTAGGAGGTCCCAGAATTCCTCTACTTTATTTGGGTTCTTCTTGTTGTCTTCGTTTATTGGCGCATGACAATTAACAAAAGTATATATTTTATTTTTGCAAGTCATTGTCAAAAGACACATCCTTTCTGAGCGTGATTTGAATTCAGTTACATTGGCTAATAGACGTTTATGGACATAAAAGGCTGTTCCCAAGAGTGGCATTCCTTTCATAATTTTAATCGCAGGTTTACCTTTAAAGATTCTATAATCTTTCGTTTCTGTCACATTCTCATCCAAATATCTTGTCTCTTGTACTGCTAAAATTTGAATTTCGTTTCTAAAAGCAGTTCTAATTCCTTCTGTTTACCCACCTTCAGTAAAGAATTTACATTCAAAGTACCTGCAAAAAACTTATGTTTAAACTTAAGTCTGGAAGGATTCCAAGGATGCTCCGACTCATCCCTATTGCAGATGTTGCGACTCCCCAGAACCCTAGGTCCCGATGCATTGCATAACGCAATGGTGGATTTCTCTTCCGAGCTGCCACCTGGGGTAGTGCTTTCTTTCAGCGGCTTTTCCATTCTGCAATTGAAATTGTGTGTTTCAAGGGTAGAAATAATATTCCAAAGTAAGATCAGATTGTTAGTCTGAAATGATTTGTTTTCGTGGTTGACTCCACTAGGTTCTTCCGCCCTCTCAGCCGTTGAGAAATTAAATTCTTCTTCCGCCTTTGAGACCGTTGACCGTTTTTCTTAGAGCCCCCAGCACTGATCGGCTCACCGACCCAGCTTCCCGCTGGGATTGGTTACCCAACCTTCAACTGGGTTGCTCGGCTTAACAGGGGCACCTCTTGTAGGTTACGTGCTGGAGTTGGAGTGAAAGAGGCTAGTTGGATTCTCTTGCTGAATCCAATATGTTATAGTTGCAGATGACAGGCAACGACGCATTTCACTCCCATTTGCCCAGAGCCACAAGGACTCCTCCCAGGTTAATTCCTGGGACTTATTATTATTATTATTATTATTATTATTATTCAATGGTTGGTTGGAAGAAACGATAGAGAAATAAATGAGCGGGAGAGACAAGCAGAAGCATCCCGGAGGAGTTTGAGAAGCATGATATGGAGAAAGGATGTCCCTCAGAACAGCAAAAAGGTCATATATCGGACGTACTATGTCCCTATCCTGACGTATGCCTCGGAGACCTGGGTTATGAAAGGAAGGGAGAAGAGCAAAATACAGGCCAGTGAGATGAGGTTCTTGAGAAGCAGTATTGGAGCTACAAAGAAGGACAGAATAAGAAATGAGAGGACCAGAGAATTAATGAAGGATGAACCATTACAGGATGGTATAGAGAAATCTAGACTTAGATGGTATGGACATGTAAAACGAATGGAGGAGAAGAGGATACCCAGGAGGATACACGAGACGAAGTGGGAAGGAAAGAGACCGAGAGGAATACTGAGGGACAGGTGGCTGAAGGGGGTGGAAGAAATCGTGAAGAAGAGAGGAGAAGATTGGACAAGGGTGGAGGCTGAGAGATGGTGGGAAGACAGAAGACGTCGGAGAGGCTTGTGTTCCAAACAGATCCGGCCAGTGGCTGGAAACTTTGCATGATGATGATGATGATGATGATTGATGCTGTCAAGAAACTTTACTAATATAAATTTTTAACCCTTATCCGAAGAATAGTATGAACTTTGAATGGACTCGATATTTCACATATTTCACTTTTTCGAAAAATGTCCCACCATTTTCACCCTCTTCGACCGATTCTGCCCATTAAGGAACTCGACCGACATTTTGAAGGGATATATAGCCTATCATGTATAAAATTAAAAGTGATTGGTGCAAAATTGCGGTAGTTATTGTGTCTACAAGAAAGTTATATAGATAGATAGTTACGGGGTCATTTGCCCCTGAATAGATAGATGCATAAATTATATACAAAACTTTTAAACTGACGGTGGTTTTGGGGTCTGGGAGATGTGAAACTCGAAGGTATGTCGAAAGTTTCTGGAAGTCGCTACAAGGTGCCCATTGCAGCAGGTAGTTTTCTAATGATATCTACTGTACGTAATATAACAATTACCGCTACAACAAATTTTGACAGATATTCTCTGATTGGACACGCCCTGAAAAGGTAAAAGCACAATGTTGCAATATTATTGGCTAGCACAGTACATGTATGAATGTATTATGCTCCAAATAGTAGACAGTAGAGTGCTGCTTAGAATTGGATAGAGCTCAAATTAATTAGTCCTGTGCTATCAACCACCATCCATTAATGCAATTAATAGATCGTGTTGTGGTTCACAACACTCCAGAGAGATGATAGTTGAAAGTGCAGCTCAAGTGTGAGGCTTCAAACCTCGCCAATAACAACACAGCAAGTATTACAATAATCAGGGTGATCACACGCCCCACTATACAGGTGTTTCTAAATTCCCATTACAAACTTTGAGAGTTTGTAGTGGGGACTCAGACAATTAAGTTTAGCATAGGAACTTGTGTCTGGAAACGTACCGTCTTCCTACTACCCACAAAAAACACCATAGCACACGTTCAAAATTCCCACACTTTGAGCGCTCTGTCCGACTCCTGCTGCTTGTCGTTTGGGTGCAATTACAGGTGGGGCTCGATGTGACGTCCACTGACATCAATACAGACTCGGTACCTCCGTACCATGTTCTGGTACACACGATCACCAGTCCCTGGTCCTCCAACATCCGCCGCAGTCATAACCCACGCCAGTAGGTCTTCCTCGGATTCCACAGGGGTCTCGTAAATCAAGGTTTTCGTGTGACCCCACAGGTAGTAGTCTAGCGGTGTCAAGTCGGGTGAACGTGCTGGCCACTTCAACCTATCCACTGTTGACCAAATCTGTGGTGCAGATGATCTCGGACCGCAAGTAAAAAATGAGGTGGTGAGCCATCGTGCTGAAACCACAATGTTTCGATGGACATGCAGTGGCACATCGTCAAGAACTCAAGCAGTACGTCGTCAAGGAATACCAAGTACGTGGCACCTTTCTTGGAAGAAGGTATGGAATGTCAACAAACCTGAAGGGGATATGGGACATCAGGTGATCGTTCAATGACTTACGTGCTCTAGTGAGTATTTCATTTATTTATTTATTCCTTCATTATTCCTTCCTTCCTTCCTTCCTTCCTTCCTTCCTTCCTTCTTCCCCTCCTTCCTTCCTTCTTCCCCTCCTTCCTTCCATCTTTCCGTCTTTCCTTCTTTCTTCCCTTCCTTCCTTCTTTCCTTCTTCCCTTCCTTCCTTCTGTCTTTCCTGTCTTCCTTCTTTCCTTCCTTCCTTCCTTCCTTCCTTCTTCCCCTCCTTCCTTCCTTCTTCCCCTCCTTCCTTCCTTCTTTCCTTCTTTCCTTCTTTCTTTCTTCCCTTCCTTCCTTCTTTCCTTCCTTCCTTCTGTCCTTCCTGTCTTCCTTCTTCCCCTCCTTCCTTCCTTCTTCCCCTCCTTCCTTGCTTCATTCTTTCCTTCTTTCCTTCTTTCTTCCCTCCCTTCCTTCTTTCATTCTTTCCTTCTTCCTTTCCTTCCTTCTTTCCTTCCTTCCTTCTGTCCTTCCTGTCTTCCTTCTTTCCTTCCTTCCTTCCTTCCTTCCTGTCTTCCTTCTTTCCTTCCTTCCTTCCTTCTTTTCTTCCTTCCTTCATTTCATTCATTCATTCATTCATTTATTTATGTATTCCTTCTTTCTTCCCTTCCTTCCTTCCTTCCTTCCTTCCTTCCTTCCTTCCTTCTTTCCTTCCTTCTTCCCCTCCTTCCTTCTTTCTTTCCTTCCTTCTTCCCCTCCTTCCTTCCTTCTTCCCTTCCTTTCTTCTTTCCTTCCTTCCTTCCTTCCTTCGTTCCTTCCTTCTTCCGTTCATTCGTTCCTTCCTTCCTTCTTTCCTCCCTCATTCATTCATTCATTTATTTATTTATGCATTTAGTTATGTGTACATTCGGTTGAACGCATAAGTGGGAAAATGTCTCATATTGTAACACACACAAAAAAATCTCGTTGAAGAAACTGCTATTCTTAAAATCTTAGTTTAAAGCAAACTAATATATTAGCGGAGAAAACTACAGGCACCAAGATTTAAATCTGTTGAAGTTATTGTCGTGAAAAAAAGCTTGTAGTTTAACGTGACCGTTAATCTTGAGATCATGAGCCACGGGACCTCCTTTTTACGTGGAATCCGAACCACAGGACATGGCATTTCACTTCGAAAATCTCACATGCATTGACCGGGAATCGAACCCGGACCGCCTTGGTGAGAGGCATTCAGCTAGACCGCTGAGCCACCACGCCCCTTTATTGTCGTGAGAAAGTAGATCTGCTGTAAGATAGGAAGAGTGAAGAAGGATATAACTTACATTTGCCATGACACACGCGTGCTCGTTATAGCTGATAAATGGTGCAATTTGGAGCTTTTCGGTCGGTCAACACGTTTATGGCGGGGTACAAGATATAACTACTGTATGTAAATACACTCCTGGATAAAAATACATGTGTTAGTTAATTATCACAACTAAATGGGGAAATTTAGAATCACGTGTTTCGACCGTCAAGTGGCCATCATCAGATCCTGATCACTGTGTTCAAGTTTACATTTTCACTCATGTACATTCACTATTGTAGTACAAGAGTATCGTTAGGGCTTTACAATACGATTCGCAATTTGAATCTCCTTATACGTTAGGTTTGTTTTGTTGGTTGGTTCCTCAGTTTAGGGGCTGCGACAACGCGTTCATGAGCCCCGTGTACTTTGGGTGTGTGTAGAATCTGTTTGATAACCGGTGTTAATTGTGATGGCTGTATTACTGTGTGTGATCTGTGATTCAGGTAGAAGGACTGCAGTTCCTACTTTTCCTACCAAATGCTACCGTCCACAACACCTAGCTGCGGACGCGGCTACTAAATGCCGCCGTAGTCAGCACCTGGCGGTGAACGTTGGAACTAATATAGCGTTATCAAACTAACCTACAAATATGAGCTTCCACAAGTGTAGTTAGTGGAAGGTTCTTTTACATTCCATAAATCTATGACATGGGACCGCCGTCTTTACTTTCCCTCCGATGTAAGGCATGCTGAGGGATTTTTACGCTCTTTTTACGCTTCGGCCGGGTTTGAACCCGCGATCTTGGGCATAGAAGCACAGCATGCTAGCAACTACGCCACCGAAGCCTCCAAATTTGTTTGGTGTTCAAGCTTTTGTGAATTACGTGAGTAAAGGCGTATTTGCACTTGTAAGCAATTTGGAATAACACACTGTAATCATAATAATAATAATAAACTAATAATAATACATTTAACAAAGTTTAGCATCCACTAGATAGAACAAATTATGATGTTCACTTAACTTGGTGAAGTATTCCTCACGGCGATGTCAACTTGTCCTTCACACCACAACTGGTGTGGTGAGCTCTATGCCTAACATACGTTGCATGACATCCTGCGCGCAGTCTGTTATAGGAGGTTTTGAATGAATTATCGTTGTATCTGAACTGAACTGAGTGAGGTTGGAATGTCTTACGAAAATGTATGTTATGGATTCTAGGAACTGTTTTCATTACAATCGTAGGCCATTTAGGCCATCTGCCACAACTTAGACATCTGTCCCTTTGGTTGTCACCCGGTCTATTAGACGGTATATCTTCTTCTTCTTCTTCTTAGGGTTATCCCGTAGAAACGGGTTCCACCGTTTCTTGCAATCTAATGCTCCCCGCGAGTTCAAGTTTCTTGATCGTAAATCTGCGTTAATAGTGTCCAGCCATCGCAATTTTGGTCTCCCACACTGTTTCGACCGTTAGATGGTAAGCCAAGCCGATGACTGAACTTTCTGGTGCACGGAGAATGTGTCCATACCAACGGAGTCTCCATTTCTGCATTTTCTCATTGAATGGAGCCACGCCAGTTATATGTCGAATCGTTGTGTTGGGAATATGGTCGAGCAGAGAAATGTCTAAAGATCTTCGCAGCATCGCATTTCCATGACATGTAGTGAGTGCCCAGCACTTCTAGGTGCTGGCCTACACTCGGTACCATATAATGCAACTGGTCTCACCATTGTGCGGTATATCTCTGATTTTAGGCGGATAGGCATCTTCTTATCACAAAGAACACCAGTGACATCTCTGAATCGCATCATAGTCGCATTGATTCGTGCTCGCACATCTTCATTCACAGAGCTGTCGCAATGCAATCGCGAACCTAGGTATCGGAATGTATTTACCTTGGTAAGAGGAGCTCCATTAATACCTATAGTTCCAGGGGATGGGATCAGTCTTGTGGACGGTTTGACCGTACGAAATTACCTATATACAGGTCTAGGTTTGTTGAAAATAGACACAATGTGCATCCTCATCCTGCTCTGGCACTGTCATACTCCGTTGCTGAATACTGCTGCCCATCTTGGCTAAACAGTGTCCACTCCAAGAAGATAGATGGCCAACTTAACCAGACAATGCGACTGATTACGGGCTGCATACGTAGCACACCTACTACATGGTTACCTGCTCTAAGTAACATCCAACCTCCAGCTCTTCGAAGATCAGAGGCTCTCCTGAAGATCTGGAAAAACATTCAGAAGAACCCCCAGCTACCCATACATACTGATGTAGCAAAAGCAGGTAATCAACGGTTGAAGTCAAGAAAACCACCTTAGCGCTCTGCAGTACTTCTTGAAGACTCTTCATTTAACTTCTCAGAAGCATGGGAAACTATGTGGGAAGAATCATCAGTATTCAATGCACATTTGATTGAAAACCCTTCCAACCGGATATAAGGTTTTAAACTCTCCAGACGCTAATGGAGAATCATTAACTGGATCCGTATAGGACAAGGCAAATCTGGATTCCTGCTTCACAAATGGGGTTGGGTTACTTCTGCTGATTGCGATTGTGGAGCTACCCTGCAAACCATCGGACATATTGTTGGTGAATGTCCGCAACGAGCGTTCCAAGGATCAGTAGGTGACATTCATCATGCATCTTCTGAGGTACTTCAGTGGATTGATGGCCTGGATTTAGAAGTTTAAAGCAAAAACTTGGTTTATGACTATGTATATAACTGTATATATAACTTTATATGTAGTGTATATAACTTTTATTTTAACTCTGTATCATCATACGATAAATAAGTTCCGTTACGAACTAAAGAGCCTACTTTTCCTAAAATTTATGATGCATGCCAATGATTAATCTATATGGATCTATCTAGAATAATGACGAAATTAAGTTGGTAATATCGACATTTCTAATTAGTTCGAAATACTGTATACCTGGCATAATGTAGCCTAACACATTACTACAGTTGGCAGCCCTGGTGACTGAATATATTCGTAGTTAAATTTCTTAAGGTACAGAATTCAAAATTTGGTTGAAGTCCAATGGATAGCATGGACGTTATATGCAGTTAAACATTGGATCTAACAGCGCGCGTAAAATCATGTTGGCAACAATGACATACATGTATTGGTCAGAAAAAATCTGAAATAACATGATCTATTGTTGTGTCAATTTTGAATGAAATCCATTAGTTAGTATAGAAGTTACATGCATTTTAAAATTGGACCTATCAGCAGCTTAGAATCATGTTGGTAGCACTGACGTATATAAGTTACTCCAAATTAATATAGAATGTCAGGTACTATACGTGTGCATAGTTTAAAGCTGTCGGCTTGTATACTTTCTGATATATGGGTATTTGGATTAATAAAAATTGAGAGCATTTATTAACAGTTGGCAGCCCTGGTGGCTCTTAAGAATACGCTCAGTCATATCAGTTTGTGTGCACATACCACATACGAAATTTGGTTGAAATCCAATTGATAGTGTAGAAGTTATATGCATATAAAATTTGGACCTATCAGCAGGCTTATAATCATTTTGGCAATACTTCCATGTATTGCCTCCTGGAAATTAAACTGCAATATTATTATCTATACGTGTGCCAATTTTGAAATAGCTCCCATTCATACCTTCCAGGATATCCAACATGGAGCTCAAATTTCAATTGCGATTTTTCAGCAGATGGCAGCACTGACATCATTTTCAAATATGGCCGTGAGATATTCAGGTATAGATCTTTACTCCTACCAAATTTTGTTTCGATTGCTGCAGCCGTTTAGGAGTTGATAGGGGGGACACACACACACACAGCCAGCCAGATAGACAGACAGACACACATTTGCCTGATCTCATAAGTCTATTTTTTCCTCATTTTTGCAAAATGTGAAAAGTATGCTAATAAATAACATACAGATTGCCCCATTTAATTGTGATAATTAACTAATACATGCATTTTTTCCAGGAGTGTATTTACCCCGCCCATTCTTGGGCACAATCGTGTTGACCGACTGAAGAGTTACAAATGACAATTTGTATAGACAACACTGAAAAAGAATGGATTCACATCCCTACACGATAAATAGTGTGCAGAATTAAGTTATTTTGTTTTTGTCGCCACACAAGCTCAAACATCCCCACTACGACTGTGTTTGTATGTGTGCATTCAAACAACACACTAATTTGTAGAGTGTAATTATTGTTTTATAACTTTCAAACTACTGCAATGTCTCCCTCCGTCAGCTGTTCAAACAGGCATTAAATAACGTTAGAATATTCATGAAGTTTACCGCATTACAATCAAGTGTTACACACACACACACACGCACCACGCTGCAGGAATTCAGGCGTCTAATTGCGTTTTATATTGCGTGAGAAATTAAAATATTTCATTAAAATTTTTGTCTAAATTAGTTTACTCCCAGTTGTTGTAATTTAAGTTGTTGAGGTGCCTTCTTGAACGTGCGTAACTGTCCATAAATAACAGAAATGTGTTTTTCGTTAAATGAGACGTGAGGAAACACCATCATATACAGATAGCGCTGAGGTGTATGTTTCACAAAACTCAAGCTCTTAAACCAGAGGGAGTTAGGAGGTGTGGTTTGTACCAAAATCTTAACAATCGTCTCAATAGTACAGGAAATGTTTTGCATTTCTTGAAAGTGAACGAAAATATATTATTATTTATTTATTTTACACGTTACAGGCCTATTAGACCACGCGAAGCAATCATGACTTTTTGTTCTTCCTGTCTTTCCAGTACTCTTTCATTCGTGCACTAAAGGCCCTCTTCCTTTCTTCGGTCCACTTTGGTCTTTGGGATGTAAGTGCAGCTCTCTCTGACAACACTTCCCACTTGTATACTTTGTGTCTAAATACGCTTTTGTCTATGACGTCTTCTGGGTCGACCTGTGCTTTTACTAGATAAATTTTGACTTGCATCATCCAGGGTGTAGTAATCTTGAACCGCTGTATGTATCTAAGAATTTTGTTGGTGAGTCTGGTTTGTGGGAGTCTGCTGATGTGGCCGTAAAATTTTAGGCGCCTCTTTCTGATGTCTGATGCGAGGTTGGACAATTTCTCTGTGGTGTCTCTGGAGTGAAGCCGGTATCCTTCATCTGTGTGCTTTGGTCCAATTATTTTCCTTATTATTTTTCTTTCCTCTGTGAGGACTTTTTCCAAGTCACCCTTAGTGTGTAACGTCAACGTCTCACTAGCATAAATCACCTCAGGTTTAATAACCGTGTTGTAATGACGAAGTTTAGTGAATGTGGACAGACATTTTTTGTTGTAGACACTCTGTGTCTTGTATAAGGCTCTCTTCATTTTCATTAACCTAGTGTTCTGCGCGATTTTCTCTTTTCCCGAAATATATTATTATTATTATTATTATTATTATTATTATTATTATTATTATTATTATTATTATTATTATTATTATTATTATTATTGCGAAAGAATGCAAGAGCATTTACTTGCGGAAATCTGATATGGGTTTATAAAATGCAAGACGATCGGCAAGAGTACAAACCTTTCAAAATTGGCAGATCAAATGGGAGCAAGGAGATCAAAGCCAATGGACTAAGAGAATGATCCCTCAGGTGCAGGTTTGGACAAAGAGCAAACATGGTGAGGTTGGTTACTATCTCACTCAGTTCTTGACTGGCCATGGGTACATCTGTTCCTATCTTAAGAAGATGGGGAAGGAGTATTCATCAGATTGCATCTATTGTATCAACGAATTAGATAATACTAATCACACCTTCTTCTCTTGTGGACGGTGGGTCCAAAATAGGCAGTCTCTTCAAGATCACGTTGATGTAGAGATATCCCCGGACAATATTGTTGCAGTGATGCTACAAAATGAGGGAAATTGGAAACTGGTAGCAAGTTTTGTTGCAGATATCCTCCGAACAAAGAAGACGGATCTGGATCGCCACTGAAGATGATTCATTACGGAAGAGTGTCCTACGGGCAAATATAAAATGACTCTAGCCTGAAGTAATGTGATAAACGGTTCCAGGCTAGTGTTCAGAAGTAACGGGGGAGTTTTAGTCGGTAGTCTGCTACTCAGGAGCAGGAGCCCGACACTCTGTGCGTAAATGCATTTCGCCCCCCCCCCCCCCCCCCCCCCCCCAAAAAAAAATCATTGTTATGTGCGAATGGACCCAGATGGATCACGCAGTACTTTTATGATTCGCCTTTCTGATCTTCCATTTAGCCCTCATTCTCTCTCCGTTGGCCATCTTCCTTTCCTCAGTCCACTTGGTTGCTGGTCTCTTTGCTTCATTCTCTGGTGTTACTATACATCCATTTACCCTACAGCGGAATAGCTTCCTGTCTAAGACTTCCACTGTTCTTACTTGGGCCTTCTCCAAATCCTGTTTGACTTGCTGAATTCGCAGTATATTCTTCAGTTATTCTGCGTAGTTCATGATCTTGTGTGTAAGCCTAGTCGGTGGAAGTCTTTGAACATGTCCATAAAACTTCAATCATCGTTTTCTTATGTTCGCCACAAGATTAGATAATTTCTCAGTTGCTTTACGAGATTTCAACCTGTATCCATCTTTTGTTCTTTTTCTGGGCCAAGAATTTTCCTCAAGATCTTTCGTTCTTCCTTTAGGATATTTTCCAAGTCACCCTTCCTGTTAAGTATTAGAGTTTCACTTGCATACAGAGCTTCTGGTTTGATCACCGTGTTGTAGTGTCTGATCTTTGTACGTGTGGACATGCACTTTATGTTGTAGATGTCGCGAGTTCTCACATATGCTCTCTTCAATTTCTGTAGCCGAACTCTTTGTGCTTCCTTTTCTAAACCTGTTGGTTCCAAGATCTTCCCTAGGTACTTGAAGTGTAAAACCCGATTGAGACATCGAGTTGAGCCACTATGGACTGCGTGGTAACAACCAACTTCACTTTAGTGTCTAGGTCTTGTTCTTGTTCCGGCTTGACTTCCTGCCAGTATCTTCTGACCCCAGCGACGAGTGCCTGTTTATGTTCTTCGGACAAAGGTCCTTTCCGTCTTCCGGAAGTTGATGCTATTTTAAAACTTTGATAGTTGTTCACCAATCTTCTAAATGTGTTCCTGTCAGGAATTTCTCCGTCTGGAATACCAATTTGCTTGATATCTTTTTCGCATTACTCGAACCATCTCGGCCTTGTTGCCTTAGACTTAATGAAACTCCATATTCTTCTCGTTAATCGATCATCAGTCATCCTCAAGAGGTGACCGTAAAATAGTAGCCGTCCCTTCTTAATTGATGCTGAGATAGAGTCTATTTTGTAGTACAAGTCCTCATTTGCTCTCATTCGCCACTGTCCATCAACCCATCTATTACCTAGGATTTTTCTTAATATCCTGCGCTCTTCTTTTTCCAGTTGGTCAGCTTGACCTTTACTAGTCACGGTAAAAGTTTCGGGCGCATATACTCCCTCAGGTTTTACAACTGTTGTATAGTATCGGAACTTGGCCCCTGTACTCATAGACTTTTTGTTATAGATATTTTTTGTCATTTGTAGAGACGAGAATTATAGGCACTAAAAACAGTTAAAATAGGCAGGCATATCGGCTCTTAAAATAGCCAAAATAGGCTTGTAAATAGGCACTAACGTGTAAAATAGGCAACAAAATAGGCATGAAAAAATTCTTGTAATTTAATAACATATTTAATAACTATAAAGAGAATTAACAATAAGCAACTTATAATTTATGATGATGATGATGATTGTTGTTTTAATGAGCCTAACATCTAGGTTATCGGCCCCTACACTTTTAATTTAAGAACATACTTATCTTATATATAAAAGTGAAAGTCTGTATGTGTGTATGTATGTATGTGGGTGGGTGGGTGGATTTGTTCCGCATACAAATCTACACCGTTCCACCAATCTCAACCAAATTTTTCATACACATAGTTTAGGACCCAGATGGAATGGCTGGCTACATGAATCTTCGATAGTTTTTCTCATTCTTTTGATTTCGGCCTTTTTGCACTCAAGCAAAGGCTAATAAAAGCAGAAAATAAACTGATGAAGTAATAGCAAGGCCGGCCATCTCCATAGCAACAGTAGCTCGAGACGGGACCACCAAGTTTACATCTATCTTAGTAAGAGGCCATGCTACACCCACTGCCAGCTAGATCGCATCCCTCCAAGCTGCTTTAAACTGCCTGTCCATTCAACACAAGATAGGTTACAGCACCAACGCACTGATTGCCGCTGCATTTTCACTCCCTTCATCCCTCCTGGCAGCTTTAAACTGCCTGTCCATTCAACACAAGGTAGGTTACAGCACCAACGCACTGATCGCCGCTGCATTTTCACTCCCAGCTGGATCGCATCCCTCCTGGCTGCTTTAAACTGCCTGTCCATTCAACACAAGATAAGTTACAGCACCAACGCACTGTGATCGCCGCGGCATTTACACTGCCAGCTGGATCGCATCCCTCCTGGCGGCATGGCAACAGTAGCTCAAGACGGGACCACCAAGTTTCCATCTATCTCGGTAAGAGGCCATGCTACACCCACTGCCAGTTAGATCGCATCCCTCCAAGCTGCTTTAAACTGCCTGTCCATTCAACACAAGATAGGTTACAGCACCAACGCACTGATTGCCGCTGCATTTTCACTCCCTTCATCCCTCCTGGCAGCTTTAAACTGCCTGTCCATTCAACACAAGGTAGGTTACAGCACCAACGCACTGATCGCCGCTGCATTTTCACTCCCAGCTGGATCGCATCCCTCCTGGCTGCTTTAAACTGCCTGTCCATTCAACACAAGATAAGTTACAGCACCAACGCACTGTGATCACCGCGGCATTTACACTGCCAGCTGGATCGCATCCCTCCTGGCGGCATGGCAACAGTAGCTCAAGACGGGACCACCAAGTTTCCATCTATCTCGGTAAGAGGCCATGCTACACCCACTGCCAGTTAGATCGCATCCCTCCAAGCTGCTTTAAACTGCCTGTCCATTCAACACAAGATAGATTACAGCACCAACCCACTGTGATCGCCGCGGAATTTTAACTGCCAGCTGGATCGCATCCTTCCTTGCTGCTTTAAACTGCCTGCCCATTCAACACTCAGACGCGTACAGGATATACTGTATATTAATTCACCGTTAGGTTGCAGCGCCAACCTAACGCGGCTTTTGAAGGGGACGATACCTGAAACGAAGGGTTTTTAACTTTGGAGGCTTACTATCGAGATTGAAAAAACGCGAAAACATGGCACTAAGTTAGTTCGTTTGTTATTCAATCAGCATAAAGTTTATGATATTAATTCACACACATACTAACGGGTAAATTTTCAATATAAAGAAAAGCGAAATACAAAACGAAGGGTTGTTAAGTTTGAAGGCTTTCTATCGAGATCCCAGGCGCTATTTCTTGTGACTTTCGAGAATTCCCATTCTTGTTCGTGGGGGTAAACACATATTAAGAAATGAGAATATAATTCTGTCGAGCACACCAGCTGCAATATAATGCACTTGAAAATACAGTCAAAATGCATCAAATAGGCAATTATACTCCAAATAGGCACAAACCCTTGAAATAGGCATTTATAGGCACAATAAAAACAACGAAATCTAGCCTAAAAGAACCTAAAACGGATTTATATCTCGAATGCCTATGTTTCTAAACACAGGAATAAAATAGGCAAATAGGCAAATTCTCGTCTCTAGTCATTTGGTATGCCTGGTCTAACTTCCTCATCCTGACATTAATTGCTTCCTCTTCTAATCCATTCTGCTGGATGACTTCACCGAGATATCTGCAAATTGTGACTCGACCGATTTTTCCAAGATTAGTGATCATCCATTCCGGTCAATCGCAGATGTGTGTCATATATTATTACGCCCTGAGCCCTGTAGGGCGTAATCAACCCTTTCAACCCCTCTTGAGGCTACAGTCCCCAATCCAAAGCAACAACAACAACTACACAGGCCTAGCCATCCAACTCCTACACTTGTGGTAACACCTACCACAAACACCTAAGTGGAGTTCAACAAACAACGCATAATGTCGAGTCAGCTGACGTAATACGGGCCAAGGATCTATTGCCCGAGGGATCGCTGTCCGGCTGCTTCACGACGACTATGGCAGGTGAGTGTATCCTAAGAGCTTCCTTCCCATTGTCACGCCTAATTACTTGTATCACTCGACATCACCTTTTTAACACTAATTAGTTGCATTTCCAACAACTTACATCAATTACCCTGCTGGGAATCAACCTTCCATTCAAATTTTACGTTGTTCTTTTGTACTTTCATTCCCTTAATCGAACTACGGACTTTCAGTTCAAGGCCAGTCACCATTCCACTTACTCCGCTGGGTGTCTGGCTGTCGGACGTGTTGCAAGTCAAGCAGTTTAGCCCCGCGCAAGGTCACTGCTAGCAACCTAAGTGAAGACGCCAGAACTAATGACATGTCTCAACCATTTAACCTGAGTGAGTTACAGAAAGCCATTCACACCTGAAAAACCGGTAAGGCAGCAGGGCTAGATGATATTACGGGAGAGCAGATCAAACACTTCGGCACAGCTACGAAGCAATGGCTACATAATTTCTTTAATAGCTGCTTGGCATCCTCAAAGATTCCCAAAATATGGAGAAAATATGGTGATTGCTTTTCTCAAACCTAGCAAGGAAAATTCAGACCCTAAAAATTTCAGACCGATTTCTTTACTATGCCACCTATATAAAATAATGGAAAGAATGCTACTTAACCGTTTGACGGGAGTTGTAGATGAACTGCTTATACTGCAACAGGCTGGTTTTAGACCGGGAAAGAACTGCACAGCACAGATCCTACACCTAACCCAATGCATTGAGGACGGTTTCGAGATGAGAAAAATCACTGGAGTGGCATTCGTGGACCTTTCAACTGCTTATGATACCGTAAATCACCGCATCCTACTACAAAAACTCTACTGCCTAACTGGCGACATCAAGGTGACGAAGATGATAGCAACTCTCCTGGAAAACCGTCGCTTCTTTGTTGAATTTCAAGGACAACGGAGCAGGTGGAAGAATCAAAGGAATGGCTTGCCTAACGGTAGTGTACTGGCTCCTATCCTATTTAACATCTATACAAATGACCAACCACTACCAAAAGGCACTAAAAGCTTTAGTTACGCTGATGACCTTGCACTTGTCACCCAATCTAATAGTTTTGATGAAGTAGAAATCTCTCTGACACATGCATTGGAAGAGCTTGGAACATATTACGATCAAAACCAACCGAAAACCAATGCTGAAAAGACTCAAATATGTGCATTTCACCTGCGACACATGCAGGCATCCCGAAAACTCAAAGTGTATTGGAAGGGAAAGTTACTAAATCATTGTTTCACTCCAACATATCTAGGAATCACCTTGGATCGTGCACTGACCTACAAGAAGCACTGCCAAAACATCAGGCAAAAGGTATCCGTAAGAAAGAACATTCTTCGCAAGTTGACGGGTACTAATTGGGGAACCCAGCCACAAACACTTAGAACATCAGCAGTAGTGTGTTTTGGCCGGTTCCGCACCCTCCACCTCCACACCCTCCACACAAGATGGCGGCAGCCCGATAACTCCCGAACCCGTGGTCGGATTTTGACGAATGAGGTGTCATTGAACTCGGGCTGACACCCCCTTTCCATTGGACAACATATTTCAACCCCAAAAATAAAACCTACCCCTACTAGAGGGTGAAATTGAATTTTTTAGAGAATCTCTGTTACCAATTGCAACATGTGAGAGTTTGAATGCCGATATGGATTAAAACGTTGTTCCACATAAAGTGCATATGTTCGGTGGAAAGCCACTATGAATTAGCATGCCCACTCATGGCTTTTGTAAGAGGGTGGGGGGAGTGGATCCCTATGGATGGGTTATTGTTGACGGGTCATTGTTGGCGGGGTCATTGTGGACGAGTCCTTGTGGACAAGTCCTTGTTGACAGGTCCTTGTGGACAAGTCCTTGTGGACAGGTCCTTGTTGACAGGTCATTGTGGACGGGTCTGTGTGGACGAGTCCTTGTGGACAGGTCCTTGTGGACGAGTCCTTGTCCCTTTGGACGGGTCCCTTTGGCCTGGTTCCTACGGACTAGCCCATGAATTTATTTAAATTATGTCAAAGGGCCTAACTACATTTGTATGTGTTGAATTGACGTTGTTCACTAATCCCCCACTACTAAAATGTAATAACGATATGAAAGGAAAGTGATGAAATACATGTGAACACGTGTGAGATGTCATTATTAGCATTCTCCTTGTGAAACAAGTCACATCCTGTTTTGATTCATACGTGAGAAAATGCGAGTTCATGTGTAATATGATCTAACACACAGGTGTGCACGTGCACGATAAGAGCTAACAAGTCACAACCTGTTTTGGCAGTGGTGGGAATAAGGCTAGAGACATGTACGAGTAGTCAAAATACTCCGGCAGACAACCCCTTTCCTATGGATAACTTATTTCCACTCAAAAATAAAATCTACCCCTACTAGGGGGTGAAATAATAATTTTTAAGTAAAAGTCGCTTTCCATGTGCAGCATGTGGGAGTTTATATGCCAATATGAAATTAAACTCGTTCCACATAAAGTGCATGCATACAACTGAATGCCGCTATGATTTATCATTTTTGTTTTTTGTTTTACGAATGCGCAATTGAGGTTTTTGTAAGAGGGCGGGCTTTTTGAATAATGATTTATAGATACGTTTTTTTTACAAATTAACCAAAGATCCAAAAACTAATAGGTCATCGGCTTTTTAATATCTTATGAACTAAGAAAGCTAGGAACTTGTATGAGGGGTCGTTGGACTTGTGGTGACGCCCTGTTTTTGAATGTATTATTCATTTTTTGTCAAAAGGGCCTAACTGCACTTTCGTTAATATCTCGCTAACTAATAATCACAGAGGGTCGAGTGAGGTGTCATAGGACTTAAAATGGCCAACCCCTCCCCATGACCAATGAATTTACCAAAAAAAACAGCAAGGTCATTAACCTAAGATTGTATCAACTAATAATCAGAGAGGGACAAGTGAGGTGTCACAAGACTCAAAATGGTCAACCCTTTTCCATGACCAACGAATTTACCCAAAATACCCAAAACAGCAAGGTCATTGACCTAAGATTTTATAAACTTATCAGTAGAGAGGGTCAAGTGAGGTGTCATAGGACTACGAATGGTTAACCCTTTTCCATGACCAATGAATTCACCTCAAAAATTCAAAACAGCAAGGTCATTGACCTGAGATTTTATAAACTAATAATCGGATATCAACATGTGAGGTGTCATAGGACTTAGAATGGTCAACCATTTCCCATGGCTAATGAATTTACCCAAAAATACCCAATACATCAAGGTCATCGACCTGAGATTTTATAAACTTATAATCGGATATGGACATGTGAAATGTTTACAGTGAGTGATGAAACATAGCTAGGTAGTGAAAGAATTATTGTAGGCTACATGTATGCTGACTGACAAATCTTTCACCATTGGAACTTGTTTTCAGATCAAACTGCAGTACAGAGAGAGTATAGGTTGTAGGTATGGGATAATAAATGACAAATAGTGTATACAAAATCTGATTAATCGATTCAAGAAATAAGAGTAGTCAATCTTTAATTGATTGGTTAAATAGGGTAGCTAAAATCCAAAATAGTGACTACATTGAACTAAACTGAACCAAGCTGAATCAAATCCAACCAAACCTAACCAAAACTTAATCAAGAACAAGCCAATGGTTTAAGTGTAAAACTTGTGGTTGTATGTGGGCATTGGTAATGTCAGAAAGGAAAGGGATAACGCTCTACCTATACAGGGTAAGGTAAAGCTAGTGCATAATGCTAATGCACACACACACAAGTACATGAACCACACACAACCATCCTATGCAGTTATTATGGGTTGACTGTTAAAACTTGCTCAGTGGTTACTGGGACAAGATGGTCGCTACACACAACAAGCTTTAAATACCTGAGGCTAATAATCTATACACACACTCACACACACTTGTTCTAAACTAAACTGTCTTGCTGGCAGCGCTCACACAGTAGGTAAATGACAGAAATGCTTGGCTAACAGAAATACAATCATTTTCGGTTGTCTAATGTTACCAGCTAAACATTACGTGCTATAGTGGTGAGCACATGTGCCTCTTTCACTGGAGATCTTAACTCGATTTCTAGCTCTAAGGCCTAGAACGAATCAAACTAAGAAAAAAGGGTATGGTGACGCAGTGGTTAAACTGTTAGCCTTTCACTAAGGTAGACTAGGGTTTGATTTTTGGTTAATATGCATGTCATAAACAATCAAATAAAAGCAGAGATAATGTTTAAAACTGATTACACTTGTCTCTTTTCAAATTATTACTTAGATTACAAATACAAACGTGGACTGGGTTTGACATATAGTTAATGCTTCCTATCACATACCAGACTGCAAGAAAGCCAAACAAGCAAAAGCAGTGGTAAAATCGCTATGTGTAGAGAAATACCTAACGGTTTTTATGAACTGGCAAAGGTATGTCGCATAAACAGTGCAGGATACAATCCAGCAACCATAATTTTTATCTCGTGGACAAGAGAAAACATATATATAGAGAGAGATATATAGAAAGCTTGTGTGTGTGTGTGTGTGTGTGTGTGTGGGTAGCATTGGTTGTTTGACCAGAGAAAATACGGTGAGGTAGGGTGGGGAGAGGGAGAATTAGCACTTATATATGAATGGAAAATAGATTTTTTTCAATCGTTTTGTTTTTCAAATGTAGTGGTAGATAGTCGTTTTTTGTAAAACATTCTTACTTGCAGTAGTAATAAGCCTCTATGGTTCCGCTAACACATAGATAGACTGTATTATTGCCATGGTCAAGCACTCACATTAAGATCATTTACAAAATCATAAAATGAAAAATAAAAAATCTTGTTTTGGAAATATCGTTTTTCAACGTACACACAAAATAAATATATAAAAAATTTGTAAACAGCAAAATGGAAAATCCATGTTTCCATATAGACAAAATTTAAAAACCTTAAACGGACATTTAAGAAAATATATGCAAATGGGAAATTGACAAATGTGTAAATATGAAAATGGAAAAATCCATGTTTCCATATCATGAAATTGAAAAACATCAAACTGTCATTTTAAAAAATGCAAATGGAAAATTGACAAATTGCAATGTGTGAAATGTGAAATTGAACAAATGGCTATCATTATTAAAAAAAAAAAGAACATGGTGCTCTATGGTTGAGGTGTGAATCAAATCCTCTCTACTTATTTGGACCACTCGAGACTGAGTAGACTAGTTTTAGTTGTCATACCACTTTTAAAAGTTTTTGTTAAATCTAGGAATTGAACCCAAGAGCTTGCAGGGGGGATCCAAGGTTATAATATGTTAAACAGATAGCCTTGAATGTAGGGTGTGGTAGTTATATAGAGATGAGACGTTTCGCTCGGGGCAGGGAGGCATGGAGATCTGCATCAAACCAGTCAAAAGACTGACGACTCAAACAACAACATGTAGAGCTCACCAAAATAATGTTGTGTAACGGTAAATGTTAGTCAACGAACAGTAATGCATTACTAAAACCCATGACACGATACCTAAGAGCTTTTCTAAAATTATTTTAAAATGTCTTTAACCCTATATTAAACACCCAGTTCACAAGACTCATAACTGCAATGTTATGGTCAAACAAAACAAAATCTATATTTCAAAACAAACAAGTGGTTTAGTCAATGTATACTGGAAAAAGTTTTATAAACACTCAAGTCCACAAAAATAATTAAATTAGTAACTGTCAGGTTGACCGAGTGGTTATGGTGTTTGACTTAAGTTCAAATTTTCTGTACAAGAAAGCAAGGGTTCGAATACCTTACCTGATATAACTATTGCCTCAACATGACTTGACCACACTGTATTATTGTGTACTCGGTACACAAACCATAGATAGAGTGTATTGTTTAAGGTCAGTCTCTTTGCGAACATAGTCAGAGACTGTTGATGGTTAACAATTGCATTAATAGTGGGACATAGGGATAGCAATTAAGAAAAACAGACAATACCCATACACATTTTTTATTTATTTAATGTAAGTACTTGTACAATAGTTATATACAAACTACAACTCTCTTTTGTCTATTACTATCTAGTCCTTTTCGATCCACTTGCATAACAAGGCAGATGACTTTGTAGTTCAGCCCCTTAAAACAACAACAACACTACCTCTTGCATAGTCTGTGATGTTGATGACTCTTGAGGCGTGGAAGATGGATACAACATAACTTTTACAACAGGGGTTAAACGTTGCTCAACAATCAGTGCACTATTTTGAGTAGCAACATCTTTCTCTTGTACTAACTTATTAGCATTCTGATGATTTTTTGCCAACACCATCAGTGTTTTGTCTGGAGCACTACATTGATGATCACTCACACTTAAAACCACACCATTTCTACTTTTCATATTGCCTCGACATTTTGTTGACCTCTGTTTTGAGCATCGCCAGAATATTATTCCTTTTACATTTTGTCGTCTATAGTTATAAGAGTAGCCTTTATAGAGTACACGTTGTTTACATCGGTTAGTTGTAGTAAGTTCCATAGTAGTAACTAACCTGTTAGTATGATTTGCACACTACAAAGGTTATCTCTGTTCTGGTAATAGAATCATTTAGCGTTGGCTTTTATATTTAATATGTACAGTTAAAAGTGATAGAAAAGTGGTAGAAACGTGGTAGCAAAGTGGCAGACAAGTGGTAGACAATTGGTAACATAGTGGTAGAAAAGTGGCAGCAAAGTGGTAGCAAAGTGGTAGAAAAGTGGTAGAAAAGTGGTAGAAAAGTAGTAGAAAAGTGGTAGCAAAGTGGTAGAAAAGTGGTAGCAAAGTGGTAGCAAAGTGGTAGAAAAGTGGTAGCAAACTAGAAAAGTGGTAGAAAAGTGGTAGAAAAGTGGTAGAAAAGTGGTAGCAAACTAGAAAAGTGGTAGAAAATATTACATGTATTGTTAAGAATTAGTTTAAGCGGTTACATGGATTCATTACACTATAATTTTAGCATTACGAAGCTCATTTTCTATATCCAAAAGTTCTTCCTCATATTTAGTATGACCAGCCTGTTTACAGGTATGCAAGTACTGAAGCCGCTGGATTAGCTTATTGGGATTGTTCCAGTAAACAAATTTAACAAATGTTTTTTTTGGGTGTAAACCATTATCATCATCATCATCATCATCATCATCATCATCATAATCATCATCATCATCATGGTTATCATCATCAATATAATTATCATCAATATAATCATCATCACTATTACTATCTAATCCTTTTTGTTCATCTTGCAATGCAACAACCTTTGGCATAGTTTGTGTTGTCTTTGATAGTGTTAGAGGTTTCTTAGACGTTAACGACTGTCCTAACATGTCTTTTTCAGGAGATAATAAATGCTCTTTAACAAACAAAGCACTATCTTGAGCCACACTATTTTTTTCTTGGTCTTGCTTTTTTACCTTGGTTAGAGTATTTTGTCCATTTAAATGAGTATTATTTTGAGATTTACAATGATGATCGATTGAAATAAGTATGTTGGAGCCTTTTGTTTTAATCATTCCTCGACACTTTTTAGATCGTTGTTTCGAACAGCACCAAATAACAGTTCCATTTTTATTAGTTCGTTTTACAATATATGCATATCCTTTATAGTAAGCACATGGCTTACCATAGCTAGTCGTTGATACTTCCATGTCGACTGTTAAGGGACACTAGGGCTGAGTTTTTCAACTTCCACATTTTTTATCAGAATGAGTTGAAATTTAAACTGCGTATTTAGAACAGTAACACTAAGTCACATACCGAATTTGAAAACAATTGGATGATATGTAATTGATTTTTTACTAATTATATTATTAAAATATACCGTGTAATCAAAATGCTCCATGCACATTAGAAATTGTGTAAAACGCTTCATATTTTCATTACATATACATAAAACTATTCTAAATATTATAACAATGAGTCATTTCAGGAAAGTGATACATGTATGCTGTCAGATTATTTTTTTCTTTATGTGCCATCATGTTTTATGAATTTTGATAATTTTTCATAGTTTTTAATTTTTTTGGTCTGTAATTTACAAAGTGGCTTGAGATATTGCAATGTTATCTTTTAACACATGTGTTTCTGAATATCCGGTGATTTATTTTAGTAAAATTGATGAATACCTCATGCACATGGAGCATTTTGATTACCTAAAAACGTTGTTTGGAGATAAAAATCATTTTTATAAAATCGCATGCTATATTAACCAGTTTGGCTCACCCAATGAAACTTTTGTGGAAAGGATGTGAAAATACAATGTTTTGTTGTAGAGATAAAGAGCATGGAGACCTTTCGTTTGAGTTAACCTACAACTTTCTAGGATTTCTAGTTTTAAAAGTATAGCCTACTTTCTATGATTTGCCTTCCATCTTCTTTTTACGCATAGGAGATTTAAAAATGTCGCTGTGCCTTTAAAATGGCGGTGAATGGAAACTGATTTACTGAAATGATCCACAGGGGTCCATAAGAGATATATATGGGAAAAACAAAAAACAGTAATTTTGTCATTTTTGCCTAAAAACTCAGCCCTAGTGTCCCTTAAGCATAAACTAATCTCTAGTAAAGTTAACTCGATAATAAAAATGATAGTTTGTAGTATGTGCAGTTTAAAGTAAGAACAAAAGTGAGAGTCAAATGGTAGAAAAGTGTTAGCAAAGTGGTGGAAGAGTGGTAGCAGTTTATAGTAGTCATGATCTTTTTTACCAGAATGTGACTTGAGTAAATGTAATTTTTAACCTTAGCAGTGAGTAGTCAGTTAGTCTTGGTTCAGACAAGCGTAAACAGTTCTCCAATGAATTAGAGATCAAGATTTTCATTATGAAACAGTTGTGTGTAACCAATTAGGTATCGGTACTTGATAGCTTCACACATGAACAAAAATTCCAACATATCTGACATCAGATTTTCATTATGAAACAGTTGTGTGTAACCAATTAGGTATCGGTACTTGATAGCTTCACACATGAACAAAAATTCCAACATATCTGACATGAATTACATGATTTGAAAGTTGAAAAAGAATATCCAATCAACCATTGTAGTTGCAATGTCAAACACAAAGACAAAATCAGCATGAACATTTAAGTTACAGGAAAATTCTATGAAATAGACTATGCATGAAATTTGGAAATACACATTAGAAGTTTGCAACACCATCCTTCTAGCCTATATAAATTATCGACATGGAAAGTGTGCACTGCCCCTAACATTAAAGCAATTTATCAATAACGCAAGTCAACAATCAAAACATTTTGTGTTGAGTCTATCATTTAATGCATATATTCCGTCTACATTGAACAGTAACACAAAACGCCATTCATAATTAATTAAGTTCGCTTTAATTCGTTATGTAATGATAAATACATATTTAAAGTTTTGGCTGACTGTTCAGAGTGAATCGGCTTTGAACACATAAGAGAGGGAATATTTTAAGACTTAACCTCTGCTCACCTAACATAACCTAAATTTACCTAACCTAACCTTGTCATATAGGTAAGAAACGGGTCAAGCTATGCTTTCGACTACCGAGTTTCAGCTACTTTTCAAGGTTGCTCTCCCGAACATTGCCGGAGACTGCTGATAAACACCTATGTTCCCACGGCGGCGGCGCGCAACGACTTACATGATGCGCTTCCCCCTTTTCATTGATCCCTGTTGATTTGTCCCTTTGGACTGGTCCCTGTTGACTAGCCCCTTTGGAAGGGCCCTTTTTGAATGGAGTCATTTTTGACGGGTCCCTGTGGACAGGTCCTTTTGGCTGATCCCTTTGGACCGGTCCCTTTGGACTGGTACCTATGGACTGGCCCATGCAATTATCCAAATTATGTCAAAGGGTCCGGTCCAAAGGGATCATGGCTTCCTAGAGAGTTGATATTGGTACCAGTGTGTAGTGCAGTTCAAAGCATTGCCAGTCAGTATGGAGCGTTGGTCAAACGAACACCGTGCGTTTGCAATAGAAACGTTTTTCAAATGTGGTGACAGTGCCGTACGAACACAGCGTTTGTTCCGGCAACATTTTGACATTGGTCGGAATGAACAAGTTCCGTCTCGGAAGTCGATTACGAGATGGGTCCAGCAGTTCAGAGCAACAGCATCTGCAACAAACGAGAAACCGTCTGGTAGGCCACGTACAGTTCGCACCCCGGACAACATTGCACGCGTGCGAGCTGCTGTCGAGCAATGTCCAACGCGATCAGTTCGTCGGCATTCACAAGTTCTTAACATCTCGGCCAGAAGTGTGCGCCGGATGTTGCATCTGGATATCAAGTTTCATCCCTACAAACTCCAAGTGGTGCAGCAATTATTGCCCAGAGATCTCCAGGCACGTCAAACATTCTGTACACAGCTTCTGGGGATGATAAACACTCAACCCGACTTTCTCAACAATTTCATGATGTCTGACGAGGCCCATTTTCACTTATCGGCCTATGTAAACAAACAAAACTGTAGGTACTTGGCGCCTACCAATCCTCATCAGATGCACGAAAGACCACTTCATAGCGCAAAAGTTACTGTGTGGTGTGGTGTGTGTCTGCAGGGTATTATTGGTCCGTATTTTTTTCGAAAATGATGCAGGTGACGCTGTCACAGTAACATCAGATCGATATGTTGTTATGTTGCAACAGTTTGTAATGCAGGAAATGCGCCGTAAGAATATCAATTTGCGGTCGTTATGGTTCCAACAAGATGGTGCAACCGCTCACACGGCCAGAACATCCATGACAGTCTTACGCAGAATGTTTCCAGGTCATCTTGTATCCCGCTTTGGCAATATCAACTGGCCAGCCCGTTCGCCCGATTTATCGACTTGTGATTTTTTACTGTGGGTATTCCTAAAATCCAACGTGTATGCTAACAGGCCAACAACTATTGAAGAATTGAAAAACAACATTCAAGCCGAAATCGAGGCCATAACAGTTGACACTCTTCGTAATGTTATGGAGAATTTGCGTGTTCGTGCAGAAGATTGCATCACCAACAATGGTGGACACCTGAAGGACATAATTTACAAAAAGTGACATGTGTAATTAATGGTAGGATGTGTTCTTTTGAACAGTGTACAGAAATAATATGTAGTTGTATTTCTTCATGGTTAAATAACATGTTTAAAATGGGTCATTGTTTCTGCCCCACCCTGTATATCTCTTTAGAAGTCAACCTGTATTCTTGTGTGACATCTTGTACACCTCTTTAGGAGTCACCCTGTATTCTTGTCTGACATCTTGTGCACCTCTTTAGGAGTCACCCTGTATTCTTCTCTGCCATCTTGTACTGTATTTTGCTCTGACATTCTCCACACCTCTTTAGGAGGTACCCTGTATTCTTGTCTGACGACTTGTGCACCTCTTTAGGAGTCACCCTGTATTCTTCTCAGTCTATTTGTACACCTCTTTAGGAATCACCTTGTATTCTTATCTGGCATCTTGTATATCTCTTTAGGAGTCACCCTGTATTGTTATCTGGCATCTTGTACTGTATTTTGTTCTGACATCCTGCACACCTCTTTAGGAGGCACCCTGTATTGTTATCTGTCATCTTGTACTGTATTTTGCTCTGACATCCTGCACATCTCTTTATGAGGCACCCTGTATTCTTATATGGCATCTTGTATATATGTTTAGAAGTCACCCTGTATTTTGTGTGACATCTTGTACATCTCTTTAGGAGTCACCCTGTATTCTTGTCTGATATCTTGTGCACCTCTTTAGGAGTCACCCTGTATTCTTCTCTGCCATCTTGTACACATCTTTAAGAGTCACCTTGTATTCTTATCAGGCGACTTGTATATCTCTTTAGGAGTCACCTTGTATTCTTAGCTGGCATCTTGTACACCTCTTTAGGAGTCACCCTGTGTTTCGCTTCGCTCAAAGCCCCAGGTCACTCGACGCCCCAGGACTCTTTCAACAGACTCCATTAACCATTAACTTCGGCTTCCCGCGTGGCTGCATGACGTCACGCACTACTCGTCCTTTACCCATTAACTTAGGCTTCCCGCGCGGCTGCATGACGTCACTTCCGTCTCCGTAACGCAACCGTCTCCGTCCCGCATAACTTTAGGCTCAAGCATAACGACGAAGTCGACAAGATAATTTGAAATGATAAAAGGCAAAATCAATACATAAAAATATTGAAATGTTTAAGAAAAGTTAATAAAAATGCAAACCCTTTATAACTTAATACATAAAGAGATAGAAATGTATATCATTTATTACAGCAAGGTTATGATTTGTTACACTTTGAGTTGCAAAGCATACTTTTCTTTTTGCACATGCACTTCATGAAAAAACCTTGTCCACTTCCATGTGATTGTGAAGTAGCAACAGTCCTCACAGCTATTGTTTTATCCATAGGAACTTCATTTTCTTGGATAATGTTCGTAGAATATTTACTGAATTGAGACCTGAAAATAGATAATCATTGAAATCTGAACAATATAATACTATGGGCATCGAGAGAGAGGAGAGAGAAAGACAGCAGGCATAGTTTACTCTTCCTAGGAAACGTTGATCTGTTTGTTTTCAATCAACTGTTACTGATACTTTTAGTGGAGAGTCAACTCTTACTAAGAATCGACTTTCCCTATAACATATAATTATACAAGATGCTGTCCCTATTGAAGGCTCGTAAAAGCAGGATATTCCTTTCACCGGCCTCCCTCGTGGTCCTTGTTTGACATGGATCTGTGTAAAGTAGAAAGAGAGAATTTCAATGTCAGTAGTAGCGAAATTCTCTGTTAATATAAGGATGAGTGGCTTCGGTGGCGTAGTTGATAGCATGCTGAGCTTCTATGCCCAAGATCGCGGGTTCAAACCCGACTGAAGACGTTGGATTTTTAAGAGCGTTAAAAAACCCTCAGTATGCCTTACTTCGGAGGAGAAGTAAAGCCGGCGGTCGCATGTCATATATTTATGGCATGAAAAAGATACAGTCGTTCTACCTAAATCACGAATAACACACACTAATACAGTCATCACAATTAACACCGGTTATCAGACAAATTCTACACACACCAAAGTACACGGGGCTTTATAACCACGTTGTCGGAGCCCCTACACTAAGGAACCAACCAACCAATATAAGGATGTCGTGTCTCATTAGAAGTTCGTGGAGGGTTAAATCAAGGATGCTTTTAAGCCCTTCGACATTCAATAGAAGTAGCTTGATCATCGATTTTGCCACCTTTTCATTGTTTTTGGGTGCGAAAAAGATGGTATCTTCTCTGACTAGAGCACCTTCCGGCCAGAATTCCAGGGCAGTTAACTTCTACAGGTCACTGAGTGGGATGGATACTTGGAATGCTTTAAGCCGGCCGACCTCTTGAGTTAAGATCCTCACATTCTAAAAGTGCGTTTCAACAAATAATATACAGGGTTATCGAAAATGGTTGCAACAATTTCAAAAACGCACAGCTCAGGAACTATTTGAGATACTATTTGAGATATTAACACTTACCCTGCTGATGCCTTATATGTTGCTCCTCACCCGTGTGCAGGCTGATTTCCAGAATTTATGGCTATGTTCAGAATGGCACAAACTGAATGTGGTTTGAGTTACAAATAAATTGAAAAGTCCGTTCGATTTCCGAACCCTTCCACTACAAATTTAATAAAAATCCGACACGATTGAAAAAAAACTATATTGTAAAAAATAAAGCCGAAAAAAGCTATTGCGCGTGCTCTCGTCCTGGAACGAGCGGGCCCGCTGGCAGAAGTACAAGGGAGAACTGTCCCTTCGGTTGCGTCAGATTCAGAATCTATAATGTGAATTATAACCCCATATATACTAGTCATAGAATAAACTCAACGTTTTTGCGAGAGAAAAATCTGTCCACAAAGATTAAAAACAAGGGAAAGGGAAAAAGATTTGACCTACCTGAACTTGCATCGCTTGCCTTCGAACAGATCGATATTCTTCCGCTGAACAGTGACGTGGTGCTATCTAGCGATAGTATGTGCAGCTTCATGCTTACTGGCACCCACACGCGAGTGCTAGAGCTGTAATATTACGTTCGTCTCCAACACAAAGCGCGAGAAATCGATCAACGTAATATTACGCTCGCCGCAGTTTTAAAAAGTTACCTTCAAACGTAATATTACGGCGCCCGCGCTCTAAGTGTTAAAAGAAGTTTTTTTGTGTGTGTGGGGGGGGGGGGTTTAATAGACTAACTCAGAACAGGTATAACAAACGAGCGATATCATACAAAGCAAAACTCAGCCATTACAGTATAGTGAAAAAGCCAGAGGCTTTGTATGCCTCTGAGTGTCTAACCCTGAACAAAAAAAGGGGGAGCTGAAGGAACTTTAGATAAAGGAAAGGAGGATCCTGAGGAAAATTCTCGGACCCTGGAAAGATGATGACGGAACATGGAAAACAAGGAAAAATGAAGATCTGTATATGCAGACCGAAACCAATGTGGTAACAATGCGTAAAAGAAGGCAAAACTTTTACGGGCATTGGTAACAATGGACGGGAACTGGCTGACAAAGAAAATTTTTAAATACATCACAGGGTTAAAAGCTACTACAAAATGGGTAGAAGAGGTCAAAAGAGACGCCATTGAAGTTGGACTAACTAAACTTGTCATTCACGATAGGAAAAGTTTTCGAAGCCGAGTTGACAATATCAAGACGTTCAAAGAAAAACCACCACAACACAGGCCAAATTTGGTAATAACAGAGGAGCAGAGAAAGATTAGAAGTGAAAGAACGAAGAGGATCTGGGAAGAAAAGAAGAAAAAATGACCAGAAAGCCTTAGGTTCCATGCGGTCCACAGTTGGCCAAAGTCGGAAGCAAAACAACAACAAAAATTACCAACTCAAAAAGTTTTTTTTTTCATACGTTATAAAGTTTCTATATGCGCTCCATTGGTTCGTCAGTCGTTCTAGGGCGCCCGGGGGGCTTCTTCACGACAACGCTGCCAGTTTCCTAAAACCGTTCATACCTCCGTCTAATGCTAGCAGCATGAGTGGGATCCCTACCATAAACACGTCGGAAAGTGCGCTGAACAGTTATAACAGATTTAAACTCCGCTTACCACAACACACACTGTGTTTCTGTTGAACTGTCGCCATTGCAATCACACTACTGAAACAGTGGCGTGGCAGCTTTCTGTCACGTATTCAATCTGAGCATCGGCTGAAGATCACGGGGAAGTACAGTCACATCTAAAGCTAAAACACAATGAGTTCCTGATTTGTTTTGAGGTCGAATTATTAATTAATCTGACTTATAACTGGAGATATGATTTTTGGAAATTGCTGCAACCTTTTTTCGGTGACCCTGTATAAAAAACGTTAATCTGTATGTTTTACAAAACTCAAACTCTTATACCAGAGGGATTTAGAAGATACGGTTTATACCAATATCTTCCAAATTGTCTCAATCTTCTTCTTCCTCCTAGCATTAATCCCTTGTGGGGTCTGCTATTTTGCTATATCTCCTCCACTTCTTTCTGTCGTTGACATCTTCTGGTGTTAGACCAACAGAGTGTATGTCAGCCCTGATGTTGTCAGTCCACCGCTTTGCAGGTCTTCCACGTGGTCTTGTTCCACCTGGGTTGATGTGGAGTGCTGTTTTTGCAACGGAGTTGTTCTGTCTTCTCATGACGTGACCGCACTGTACCCTTATAACTGGATGATCCACCAATATCCTCCGGCTGGAAATAATCTGGGATTGTAGCATCTTGAAGTCCCGGCTAAAAACCACATGGTGGCACTTGGCGAAAACACTCAGAATAAGGGACAGGTATTTTCTCAGACGAAATGTGCTGCAGTATCTAACTACAGAACAGTATCCTAACTACTTAGGATAAAAAAGTCTCTATAAAAATCTCGGGCGTAAGGATGCGGATTAGGTCCCTCGGGAACTTCCACCCTACAGCACATTCCTCTACCATCTAACTACAAGTATAATGCCAGTTTCCTATAAAACAATCGGGAAATCGTCAACACGATTCCGTCTATTTATTAAAAAAGCAATATACTTCTCGTGTCATCGAGCTTTGATTAAATGCTCTCAAAAATAAACAATGAAATAAATATGAATGACCAAATGTCATTAATCCATAAAAAGTACAAGTCGTTTCATTAAGAAACCGTAAAAACTGTTACGTGTAAGCTTCAATGAGCTTCTATACAGCGAACAACTGCTGTGCCCTAGGTGACGGGAGTTTATAACAAGAAAAATGTTATAAGCTAAAAATTTAAATAATCCCAAAAATAAATGACGTTACTCCTGACGTAGATCTCCGTCATTACAAATACTATTCATTACTCTATACACTTTATCTCCCGCACCCGAACATTAATATTTCTACCTCTAGGAAGCGAAAAATCTCAACACAAAGTTTTAAAGTTTAAATTTAAAATATAAAACACTCCTAAATCTATTTACGAATCTATCTGAAATACATTTAATATAACATTCTATACAATGAAAATAATCACGTCGTAGTTCATCAACTACTTATTTAGAATAAAAATATATACAACGCGTTCCTTCCTTTCTCCCGACAATACACCATGTAACTGTCCTTCTACTTCACTCCTGCCTCTCAACGGGCTTCATAAAAATATTACTTCACTCTACTTTGACTTGTTCGAGTTTTACGTTACAATCTGGGATTCTATAATCCATACAATTAAGTAGAGACTAGTTCAAAAACCTCCCACAACTTATCTGTTCATGTAATAAATATACTTAATAAAAATACACATGCCCAATCGTCGAATAGTTACCATAAATGAAAACATTAGGATAAGAACCATTTAATAGATCTCAGTTTACTCTCAGCTTCAACAAAGATCCCTTAAATCCTATAATTTCTATCAGATTTAACTTCATCCAGGATCCACTGTCCTGTGAATTTCAAGGAGTTTCAACTCTATTGAGACTATTTCAATAACATCCACAATTAATAAACTTCCATAACATTTCTCTTATAACTTCTTACTTTCATGAAATACACACGTCTGTCACTACAGACATTTCTACAAAAATAGATCAATGGCTACACACTGGCTCATTGTCTCACAACAAATACCTCCGTCTACAACGGGAATAATAAATCTCATCCATCGAGATACTTCGCAAACTTCCATAACATTATCTTTCTCTATACTTTCCAATGATAAACTCTTCTTTCAGTTACCATAATCTTAATGACCATATAATAAAAATGCTGGTTCTCTCCATGACTCAATTTAATAGGTAATGCGATAAAATGATGATCTTTAAATAAAATCTTCTTTCTTTGCTTCACTCACATTTCTTAAAAATCTTTCAACAAACTGTAACATTCCTTCCATTCCATCATTACATTATTTCTTACTTAAAAATATGCTCTCGTTTGCATCTGTTAATTCCACACTACAATTCTTTACAGATTCTTTCTTTACTGTATTTTCAACAAATTCTAATACTTTCATAAAACATTACTTACAAAATTTCTTCACTAAATCTGTTTCATTATTTCTCAGATCGTGACTTTATATAGATCTCTACAATAGATCTTTCTGGATCGCATTCTTTGACATATACTTCCTATCACATACTTGGAAAACATTTCCATCATTACAATCATTAATAAAACATAGATATCGTTCGATTTAAAACACGTTTGAATTTTACTATAACAATTCTGAATTAAACTATAAAATCTCCCTTCAAATTTCGAATCTCGCAAAAATCGAAAAATCGAAATGAAAAATCCCTAAAATTCCGAAATCGTCGAAAAATACGACCAAACATCCGCGTGATGTTTTTACGAATATAACAATGAAAACTGCACTAATCTAATAAACAATATAGGAAAATGGCATTCAACAATAGTTGTCGGATATTCAAGATATATACAATTCTACAAAGTGGGATGTTCCATGTTGGTCCGTAGACTATCTTGTGCTGGGTTAAAGTTGACATGAAGCGGACTTCCTTTGGTTACCCATTACAAACGGAATGTTTCTAGCGGCTTAAGACTGCGTGGTGGTCAGCATTCTTGTCCAATTCTCCCTCCGAATATCTCGTGCGGTCAAGTCTTGGGATTCGAACTCGATCATCATCGTGCTGTCGCCTCCTTCCACCGATGACTCTTCTGATTGAGATGGGATAGCCCTTTCTCTCTTCGGCACCGGGTAATTCCCTGGCCGCCCTCGTCCATGAATAACGTCATGTCTTCTTCCCCAAGTTCCCTGTAGATCGTCATTTGAGATGATAAAATGACTGATAATTGTAGAATTTCTATTACGGGAGAGATGAGATGGTAATCTCCCCCGAAATATTGATGTTAAGTCATTTCGGATGTTCTTGATGCCATCATAGCGTCGTTCCCATAATTGTTTAAGCGTTCATCACGACGCTTGTAGATTCGTCATGAAATTCCTCCCTCAACTTTTGGAATTTTATCATTCCAGAAACTGTAGATTTGTCGTATAAATGTATAATTGTTTCTTCGCTGAATGTCGATTTTAATATCACTTGCACATTTTTAAGTGCCTTCGATGAATATTTTCTATCTGCTTTGTTCAACTTGGAGAGTAGTTTGTTTGAACGTCCTTCTGCTTCAAAGTCGTGGTTGATAAGAGTCTCGCTTCCTCTTCTCTTTCCTCCGCGTCTAATTTCCAAAAACCGCGTCCTTTCTCAATCCATGGCTCTGATTGGTTGCTTATATTAATTGATCAAACTCTTCATTAATTACTTAAATCCTCGGCTGTAATTATCGTCAATCGTTCTTAATTATCATTTATGTTCGACCCTCACTATTATGTGTCAGAAAACTGTATCATAATGATGGTCATTATAACACTCTTTTTCATTATGATACAGTTTCTCCAGCTAATCAGAGCTCGTTCATTGACCAATTAGGTAACGATACCTTCGAGCATGCGCTCAAAATCCAACATGTCGGACATAAACACAACATCGAACTATAATAAATTACCGACATGGAATACGCACCGTCCATATGTTCGCGTAAATAAACTGGCGAATATGAGACAAGAAATAGCACTGTACCTTGAGCCATTTTTATGAGATATATAAGTTACTCCTTTGTGCCATTTTTATCTGACGTGATCAATGCACGCCTTTGTGAAACCTTGGCTGTGAAGCTATTAATAGCCCTCTGATGTCTTAATACCATATATGGACATATCTGCATCTTGTCCCCTTATTGGCCAGTGATTTATATATTGGAAGGGGTCGTGACCAATCAAATTTTTCCACGCAGTTACCTTTGTGTTGCGTCGTCATTTGCTTTGTTTCGAGGCATTTCTTTCTTGCAGCCAAGTAGGCTAGTCGTATTCCCATATTCTTGGGGAAGTGTCCGCGTTCAAGGTGAAACCATGGCGAGGTGTCTGTATGTCGTAATCTATATTTCTTTACTGTAGTTCAGTTTCATATTTCGGCAATTTAAAACTCTTATTCTGTGTTATTTTCTTTTGGTCGCGTGTACTTGCCCCCTCCCGATATTTTCCCTCCGCCCTTTGTGTGCGTGTAATTGCTGGTGAGTTTTTGTTTTGTATGGTAGTGTTATTTTCATTTATTTTGATAACGTAGTTTTTGTACTTTAAGGGTTGAAAGTTATGTATGTGGGCTGTCTTCGATTTACTCTGGAGTGCGTGACGGTGGATTTGCCTACCTTGTAGGGGGCACCTTTGAGTCTGTCATTCAGAGTGTATCTTATCGTAGAACAACATAACGGGATTGCAGATTATTTTTCTTGCTTCCCGTAATGCTTTGTTCTTTATCTAAAGAGTTCACAAAAGGAGGTCTCACCATTGCTATTTGCTGGTGACCTAACCTGTGATATTCTTGTGTCTGTGAATGCCCATATTTTGCGCATCACATATTTTCGTCGTCTTTGTGTGCCCTTATCTCCTACGCATACTTTCAATTTTTAAAGTATATTTTTGGCTTTGCCGATAATTTAATATAATTTTTCCTTTTGTCTAATTTCCTATTTTTCTCGTAACTCACTCGTTCTTGCATGTGCCTCCGCGTCTTTCTTCCTCACTCCTCCCCTCCCTCTCACCCCTCTCCACCCCGTTCTGAACCATTGTACTCCCTCCTATTTTGTTCATCCCTTTTGACACGCTTTGTCTAAATTTGGAGAACGTATCTTGACTTCGTTGAGTGTAGTCGTTTCTGAGTTTTGTCTTTTTATTTAATTGCGACATACTTACATTTAGTCATCGTTTCATCTTGCCTTGAACACGTTACCTTAACGTATCTTATTTTATTCCATTTTAATATAATTTAATTTAGTATATTTTCGATTTTCTTCCTAATTTTTTCTTTCTTTTTTTTGGGGTAAACTAATTTTGTGGTTTATTTGTTGGTCATTTATCTTCTTGCTTTTAATATCTCTGGGATCGTTGTGCATTGTAGTTGTTATTTTAATACATTTTATCTTTGCCTAAGTATCTCTGCTTTTGCGTCACGTCTTATTTTAATTTTAGTAACCTTCTTCGAGTTTTGTCTGGTTTTTGCTATATTTCGGTTTGTCGGTCTTATTAGCGTACTTGTGACGTTAATACGACCTACACGGCCTCTGATTTAAATTTGTTCATCTTTGGATTTTACCGTAGTTTAATTTTATTTAGCTTTCCCCCTTCCTTTTGGGATTGCTTTCTGGTTTGCCTTTTAAAATTTGGGCCCAGCGAAAGCCAAACAAGACTGCGATCTCCTCGTTTTTCTTTCTTCTATTTTATTTTATTTTATATTTCTTCGGGGATAGGGGAAGAGCTTCAGCTACGTTTCCACTGACGTCTGCTGCGTACGTAAGTATATGTTTATTTCTATTACTTCATCTAAGTTGCGTACAACCTTAATATAATTTCTACACAGCGCATTCATTGTCTTCAAACAACTCCAGTGACAATATTACTGAGGGGCGGCAGATGTCAACATATGGCTTGCATATGGCATTGCAAGCACACAGAGCGCATGCGTCGGTCATCCTGAGATCTTGAAAGACAGAGATATAACACCCAACGCCCGCTCTGAGATCACAAAATTCTTGTGGCTGACTCTCAACAGATATTTATGAATATTTATGTTAAAACATATAATAAAGTTATAATTATCGTCGAACATAAACAGTCGTATGCAACTCGCCTATAATGGTAATTAAGACACTCGTATGGAAATTATAAAACTCGCATACGCTCGTTTTATAAAAATACTCGTGTCTTAATTATAGCCATTATAGGCTCCTTGCATAATGTACTATTAACACTCTTCAAGATGGTTTAATATAATAACTTTGTCCTAGTAATTATATATGTTAATTACTCTGTTGGTGTTAATTTTAATAGGCGGCTCCTCATTGGTTCTAGTCGCGTGTCGAACTCGCGCCAGTTCCCCTACTCCTTCTCCTCGCCACACGCTCGGTTTCTCTCTCTAAGATTTGACTCGGGCGTCCTCGTTGCTGCTCGGGCTCTTTGTCATCTCGGCGAAGCAAGTTCTGAGTCCCCTCGCAACTACTAATTTGCTATTGGCCGGCCGAATTAACTCAGTTAATTCCTTCGCTCAACAAACCTGTTTTGTGTCCGCTTCCAGCATCGATAAATATTAACATGGGCTAATTTAGAAAACTTTCCACTAGATGTATAATTGTCTGTCTCGTCTCTCCAAACGAGTACAGTACCAACGTAGACGAGCCCCCCTCACCTTCTCGACAATTGGTGCAACACCAAATCTTCGCCGGACGTCTGTGTTCCTTGCATGATCACATCGGGTCAGCCCAATCGACCATAGGAGCATCTTCATTTCCATTGTATGCAAAATTTGCTAATGTTGTTTGGTCTTAGGGCGACATTCAGTCCAGTAGATTGCTGTTGGACGTACCTCAGACTTATAGACCTTTGCAGAAGCATCTTTTTTATCACAGAGAACTCCAGTGACTTGTCTCCACTTGAGCCAGACTGCATTTACCCTCATCCGAGTATCAGGAGTGGCGTCACAATTTGAAGTGACAATGGACCCTAAGTACTTAAAATGCATGGTCTTCTGCAGATTTTCTGTGCTGATACTGATGGTACCTCTGGTTTGGGGGCCACATTCCAGGTATTCTGTCATCTGGATATTAAGGTGTAGTCAATTTTTCAGCCAGTCTGTCGTTCCACGTTTGAACCCGGTGCTGGAGTTCAGGGCGGGTTTCTTGGGCAAGTACCACATCATCCGCATAGATAACAAATTGTCCCAATAGCACATGAAAAACCTTGTATTTCTTGAGAGAAAAAAAAACGGAAATATATTTATATGTTTATTAAATGCGTTAAACAAGACGTTATCCCCGGCCAGAACTGTGTTGCATTCAGCCGCATATCACTAAAGTTGGGAGGGTGATTCACACATGCGAGTGTCCACTAGTTACTATTATAATCGATCGGATAGAACGTGATATATTGCATTTGCAAATGAAGGGTGCAGGGTTGGTTGGTTGGTTCCCTAGTTTAGGAGCTGCGACAACGCGGTCATGTAGCCCCGTGTACTTTGGGTGTGAGTAGAATCTGTCTGATAACTGGTGTTAATTGTGATGACTGTATTAGTGTGTGTTTCAGTTTCTTAATTCAAGAAGGACTGCAGACTTTGAATTTTTCAAGCAGTCCCTACTTTTGCCGCCAAACGCCACCGTCAAAAACTACTAGTTCAGACCTTGGCTACTAGACGCCACCGCCGTCGGCTCCTGGCGACGAACGTAGGAACCTGAGCGTTGTTTACATTTTTAACCTAATTTAGCTTCACATTAGTGGAAGGTTCTTTAATATGCCATAAATATATGACATGGGACCGCCGGCTTTACTTCCCCTCCGAAGGAAGGCATACTGAGGGTTTTTAACGCTCTTAAAAATCCGACGACTTCGGCCGGGTTTGAACCCGCGATCTTGGGCATAGAAGCTCAGCATGCTACCAACTACACCACCGAAGCCGCTGCTGTTGCCCCTGATGTTTGTTTCCGATTCCTGACTCTCACAAGAAAAACTTTTCCGCCTCTAGGATGAGATTCTAGGATAGACCTCGAATAGCTTTTGCCTATGACCTCGTAAATTCTATCGCCACATCAACTGTGTTTGTCCATCTTCTCCCAGTAATTCAGACTTGAAATAGCGACGGTAGGAGTCAGTAACATTTTTGAGGAAATGCCAAATAATTTGCAGCCGCGGGGAATGTGGGAGAATTTGTAACAGCAGTAGGTTGAAATGTGCTACGTTCAACTCTCGCCATAAATAAACACCGATATCATCATTCAACCAACTGCGCGCTACAAGTGCGTGACAGAATATAAACTTGGGGATTCGCTTTCCATGACGTAAGTTATGATCATGATAATATTGTTGTTTTAAGGGGCCTAACATCTAGGTTATCGGTCCCTAATGGTTTGGGTGATAGTGAAAGATGAGATGAGAATGAAAACTAATACTAACTACAAACTTACAGACTAGAAGAAGAAATGGTAAACAAATAAAGGATAAGGCAAATAGAGGACAGGAAGAAAAGAAATGCCCTCGAAGAATGAGGATTGAGAGACTTGGAAGGAAGGAGAGCCATGAAAGGCAGATAGGAGAGGGAAAGAGGAGAGGGCCTTGTCAGTGGAAAAAGGGGACAAAACGGACCCAGCTCAAGAATCTCTCGGGTTCGCCAACCTCCAAACTCACCTGCCGTGAGCCCTTGAGTGAGTAGCACTATCCAAGATGCACCAGACGTGGTGAGGCTACATACACCCTGCCTCCTTGAGGGCCTTGTGCAGAAGGCAGGAGATAACATGAAAAGAAAAAGAAGACTGATACCTCGAAGATTAAGGGTATCAGGAAAGATGAGACAAGAGCCAATTATGGCGGGAAAGTGAAAGACTTCTTAGGCCTCGGATACCCTAATACCGTCAGGATCGGAAAAGGACTAGAGTTGACCACGGGAGGTTGAGAGGAAAGCTAACAGAGAGGAGCTCAGCACAAGTAAGTGGAAGCAATGCCGGGCTCAGCTGGGGTCCCGTGGTCGCCAACCCACGTCCCACAAGTTGTGAACCCCTGGGGGGACATAAAAAGTAGGTTGGTTCAGCAAGGAAAGCATTTCTACAAAAAAGGAATCTGTTGACATCGAATATAGATTTAGGTGTTAGGAAGTCATTTTTGAAAGTCTTTGTCTGGAGCGTGGCGCTCTATGGAAGTGAAACTTGGACTATTAGTGCAGCAGAAAAGAGGAGAATTGAAGCGTTTGAAATGTGGTGTTACAGGAGGATGATGATGATCAGATGGATAGATAGGGTCACAATTGAAGAGGTATTAAGGTGAGTGGGAGAGAAGAGATGTTTCTGGTGACTGCTTATGAAGAGACGAGATAGGTTGGCAGGACACATACTAACACACCCCGGATTAGCAAGCTTAGTTATGGAAGGAAGGGCCGAGGACAAGAACTGTAGGGGTAGACCAAGGTTAGAATAATTATGTTAAACAGATTGCCTCGGATGTAGGTGAGGTAGTTACGTAGAGATGAAAGGATTAGCTAAGGACAGGGAGGCATGGGGAGCTGCATCAAACCAGTCAAAAGACTGAAGACTCAAATGAACGAAACGTTGTTTACTTATTATACATTGTTATTTTAATTCAATTTTACCCTCCAGGTTGGTGGCTCCCACGAACTCAGCGTGATAACTCGCCTTTCCAGACAGTGTCCTAGAGCTGGGAACACTTGGTCGGATTGGATACAGCTGGGGAAGTGTGATCAGCACTTCGCCCAGGCGGCCTCACCTGCAAAGCGAACAGGGGCCTCATGAGGGATGGAAAGGGAAGGGAAGATTTGGAGGGATAGGCAAGGAGAGGGAAGGAGGCGGCCGTGGCCTTACAGTAGGTAAGCGGCATTTGCCCGAAGACGAAGTAGGAAACCACGGAAAACCACTTCGAAGATGGCTGAGGTGGGAATCGAACCCCCTCTACTCATTTGGACCACCCGAGGCTGAGTAGACCCCGTTCCAGGCCTCATACCACTTTTTAAATTTCGTGGCAGAGCCGGGAATCGAACCCAGGACCTCCGGGGTGGCAGATAACCATGCTGACCGCTACGCTACGGAGTCGACCTATTATACATTGTACCCAGTCAAATTTGTGTTGACTGACTGAAGAGTTACAACTGAGGACAAACAAGTACAGACCAGTGAGGTGGCTCTTAGCAATTTCTCGGAGCAAGCCCATAAATAATGTTAGAGGCAGCAAGCCATGCATCGCAATTTACTGGCTGTGAAGAGAAATATATATGCTTTATTTTCAGTTTGCAAGCAGAAAGCGTCTCCATAGGACATGATAAATGTGGCGATAAGCTGAAGAGGGAGTGCACACACCCTTAAGTGACTCCTTACGTCAATCATTGAATTATAAGAAGTCATTTCCCAGCCGGCTTCAGTGGCATAGTCGGTAGCATGCCTAAACCTGTTTTGTTGGCTGTGTGTATTTGTAATTAAGATGAGGTTGGGGAAGGAGGCGGTCCTGGCCTTAATTTAGGAACCATCGTGCTGGAGTAGAAGTAGGAAACCACGGAAAACCACCTGCAATATGACGTAGTGGCTAGAATTCTTGGCTGTCACCGCAGAGGCCCTGTTCGATTCATGATGTCGCAAAACCCCTAAATGAATCAGCAACATAACTAAGCTTGCTATTCCTGGGTGTCCTAGTATGTGTCCTACAAACCTATCTCTTCTCTTCATTAGCAGTCACCAGAAATATCTTCCCTTTCCGCTTTGAGACATAGGGAATCGATCCCGGACCTCTTCTGCGGTGACAGCCAAGAGTGCTAGCCACTACGCAACGAGGTGGACTTAGTTATGGAAGGATCAGTAGGCATAGACCAAGGTTAGAATATGTTAAACAGATTGCCTGTGATAAAAGGTGTGGTAGCTATGCAGAGATGAAACGATTGGCTCACGACAGGGAGAGATGTGGAGCGCTGCATCAGTCCAGGCAAAAGACCGATAACTCAAGCAACAACAACATTATTTTCTTATTAGGCAACAGCTATACGGCTTATGTGCCCTAATATGGCATCCATAGCCACCTGTTTACTGCAAGTCAGCTAATCATTTAGCAACGTAATTAGTACATTATGCAACGTGCCTATAATGGCAATAATTAAGACACGAGTATGTTTATAAAACGAGCGTAGGGAGTTTTATATTATTTCCATACGAGTGTCTGAATTACCATTATAGGCGAGTTGCATACGACTGTTTATGTTCGACGATAATTATAACTATTTTATGTTCGAACATAAATATTCATAATTTTCTGCCGAGATCCAGCCAAATTTATGTACTGTACTGAACAGAGCGCATGTGATGCAGAGAATACCTTGTACTCGATAATGGCCTCCTCGAATACCCCACTATGACACTAACCACGCAGTGAAATTTAAAATAGGAGGCCGTGGAAGTCAGCGCAGGTGCGATGCTATCCTTGACTAATTCGTCACACATCTGTTTCTTGAGCTCTGATTGGTGGGAGAAACTGTTTCATAATGAAAACTTGTACTATAAAGAGCCTCGTTATAGTACCGTACGGTTTTCTGATATAAAAATATATTAAGTTTCGCCTTGGTCGAACATAAACATTCTTTTATCCATGCTACTGTCCTTTCCTCTCAAAGCACAACGCCGCTGTGATCACAGGTGGCCACGTTTCAGCCTCCTGGATTCTCTTTGAAGTCGCGCAACTCGTGAAACATCAGATCTAGAAGGCTGTGGCTTATCTTAAGCCAGGTGGTCGCTAATTTCCTTGTAAGAGTTCTTTGGCGTTTGATCTATCTATATCTACCCCTTACTATGAGATGTGATAAAATTCCACGTGGCTGAATGTCTCTGCGACCGGATACCCTTCCTGACGCCAAACTCACGAGAGGAGTTAATGAGAGATTAAATGAATGAAGGTGAATGAAAGTTCAATATTGCAAGTAGCCTAATTCCACCTACCAGACGCCACTGTCACCCAGCGGCGAACGTTGGAACTTGATAGAGCTTTCCTCACCAAATAACATACAAATTTAGCTACACACTACCAATTGCAGTGGTAGGTTCTTTTACATGCCATAAATCTATGACATGGGCCCGTCCGCTGGCTTTACTTCCCCTAGGAAGGCATACTGAAGGATTTTAACGCTCTTAAACTTCAACCGGGTTTGAACCCGCGATCTTGGGCACAGCAGTTCAGCTTGCTACCGACTACACCACCGAAGCTGCTTGGCGTCTGATATTTTGTTAAATTCTTCTCGTTTAGAAAGGTCAAATACTTTAATAAAAACATTAGAAACCCAACCTAAATCGCAGAGTCTATATTATTTTTCGGTAATTCGTCGGGAGTGAAGAGCCAGGATCCTACACTTTCTCTTAGCTAATAAAATGATTTTCATACCTTATTTGATATTCCGGCAGACATTACCAATTGAAATTAATGTTCATTACCACTACTGCACATGAAACATGTGCTAAATTACGAAAATATCTGATATTTAGTCGTTATTTACTGTTTTTCAACGACGGAAATTGTCATTGTTTATCGTTCCTCAACTGCTATGCATTAGGCGTGTTCAATTGTTATGTATGGTACACAAAATACACGACACAGGTCATGCGTAGTGAGAAACAATTGGTTTACGAAGCGGAGTGTGATAGGCTTTTGTCTGGCCGAAAATTACTGCTTGTACTACAAGCAAGGGGGTCTGGGGCCTTATCCCCGGGTTAGGTTTGATTTTGTATGTAAAGCCTTATTAACAAACACAATTTAACATCCATGCATCGTTTAAACCTTAGAAACATAACGAAGCGAAGGAATCGAGCGCAGCATGAAACGAACACAACACGGTACCGTATGCGTGGGGTTGGCAACATTTTATTTATCCTATATTTCACGCCCACAATGGCCAACAATGGCCCACCTGGCTTAAGATAAGCCACAGCCTTCTAGATCTGGTATGTCACGAGTTGCGCGATTTCAAAGAGAATCCAGGAGGCTGAAACTTGGCCACCTGTGATCTCAGCGGCTTCTGCTTCGCAAGGAAAGGACAACAGCATGGACTACACTAATAGTCGTGTTATAAAATATACACCTTCAAGGCTCCACATGTGAGTTACCAAGTGAACCGTTTTACATCGAGGAACTTAGTTCTTGCTTGTTGCTGCCATCTATACCGAGTTTTGTACACTTCGTAGAGAAAATAAGGACAAAGAAAAAGAGACATATGGAGTGAATTCTACTCCACGGATGCCATGACTACAAAGACTGGCAAGTAGGGGATTACGAACAGCGACATTAGGTTACACGCTTCGCCATACATGGTTTTCACTTTAATTTGTGCAACATTAAGTCATTCCATCAACCAGGTTCAAATTGCGGCAAGAGTTAGGAACGGTACCATGCTGTGATTTAGAAATTTCGGCTCGAGTCCTTAACTGCTTTTTGCAACGATTAATTTATAGTTTATTACATTGTACTTGAGCTTCCGTGGCTTAGGCAGCAGCACGCCGGCCTCTCACCGCTGAGTCCGTGGTTTAAATCCCGGTCAGGCCAGGTGAGATTTGTGCTGGACAAAGTGGAGGCAAACAGGGTTTTCTCCGGGTACTCCGGCTTACCCTGTCACAATGTAATTCCAGCAACGCTCTCCACTATCATTTTATTTCATCTGTCATTCATTTAATCATTGCCCCAGGGGAGTGCGACAGGCTTCGGCTGCTGGCACAGTTCATATCCTCGCCGCTAGATGGGAGCTTCATTCATCCATTCCCTGACCCGGTCGGTCGACTGGAAGCAGGCTGTGTATTTTCATTTTCACATTGTACTTTCATGTAAGTAATGGTCATTGGCTGCAATTAAAAATATTATTATTAAAAAGGGGATGAGTGGGTTACAAACAGAGGAGGAGAGAACATATTATATTACATCATTTCCACAATTATTATACATTATTACACAAGGTATCTCGGCTAATTTTAAGTATTTTTGTACTTGGCTCATCACTCCTGAAGTCTTACCTATATTTCTACGTCTATGAGCAGTTGGTACACCTGAAGTCCTCGTGATTATCGTCAGCTGCATTTAAAACAAAACACTGGAAATGACGTCAAAATCTAGTTCAGTTTGGTTTGAAGTATCGTTGTACGTGTTGGTGTTGTGTGTGCGATTGTCTTGACCGTAAAATGCTTCACATGTGATTTTCCGTGTGCAAGTGGTTTAATAAGACGTGTATTATCTCTCTATTGAAGCTGAACTTTTGAAGGTAAGTAATATACATAAAACTTGATTCATCTGTTCTTTGTTCCATTTATTGCCCTCTTCAACCAACCATATTTTGGACCTCGACTGTTTTAAGTAGCTTACAGAAGGACATGTAGATAATCTAATCGAGAGGAAGGAGCTGAATATTTTATATCTATGGGGTGTTAGTGTCTTTTCACAGTTGTGCTAACAGGATTTGTTTGGAGTTAGATCGCACGAGTCGGTGCTCGGTAAGAATCATAGAGCCGCTGAGAAATGTTGGTGATAATAGTTTAGGAGTGAAAAGGCATTGGATAAAACTGGAGGAGACCTACACCTGGGGAAAAATCTCAAACTAATGAAATTAGCGGAAATACCTGTGGTAATGGTCGGGGGGGAAAATCTCGAGATGATGTAGTTATTATTTATTTATCGTATGATGGTAGAAGGAATAGATAAAACAATTATTTACAAATATATATACAATGATATACGGGGAGCGTGATGGCGTTGTGGCTTAGCTACTAGTCTTTCACCCGGACGGCCGGGGTTCGATTCCCGGTGACAGCGGAGTGGAATTTTCACCTGAAAAAATCACGTGGCGTCGGGAAGGGCATCAGGTCTTAAATCCCCGGCTTAAACCAAAATGAGCCTGGTTGTCTCCGGCGACCCCAATAAATTGGGAAAAGCCGAGGAAAGTATATAAGTATATACAATGATATACACTAAGGTACACTTGATCTCAAGTTTGAAAAACTAGAGTCCAAAATTGAACCGTTGAATCCAGTCAATGGCTTCTTGGGACAGCTTGTGTAAGTCTTGCAATGTTCCTTTGAATGCTCTGAGGGGACATGCGAAGACTACGTGATGCATAGTCTGCTGTTCTTCGCCACAGTCACTTGCAGGAGAGGACTTCCAACCCCATTGGTTCAGGATCGCTGCGTACCTTCCTTAGCCCGTTCTTATCCGATTCAGTGCGCACCATTGGCACCGAGGTAGATGAAATTCTGCAGGCCGAACCCTAGGAGTTTCGATTAACTGATGGTGTGTCAAGGACGTTTGTTCCTGTCATTTGGTATTCCAGACATCTAGGATGTTGACGTTGTCGTCCTGTAGGCCGGTTGCTGTTCTCCATGATGGTTGCCTGGACTTCAGTCGCTGTGCTGAAGTTACTGGGAGCACGGAGTGTTAGTTAGTTAGTTATTGTTGTTTTAAGGGGCGAAACTACGAGGTCATCTGCCCCCACGGAGTGTAATTGCAGCGATGATGTAGTAATAGATGTTTACTCCTCCGCTGTCGATAATCCATTCCCCGTTTTGATCACGACTTGTATAGACTAAATTCCAACTAAATCCGCTATTATACACCTCATTTAAGGACAACAACAGTATTTCCAACCCCACGCATACGCTACTGCTTCATATCTGCTATCGAAAAACAAAAATGCACCGCTAACTTATTGTGAAGTGCGCCAATTATCAGTCTAAGTTTGACATGAATTGTGCGATTTACGAGACAACGATTTCCAATTTCATATTTGCAAAAACTTAACTTCAATAATTTTCATCCAGACTAATGGTTTTTGCATAGACCTATAACACAGGCCTGAAATGAAAAAATACAAGGGAAGTGATATCTGAACTTAATGTATTTTTCAGTGGTGATTTCGAAAACATTAATTGAAAAGTTCTATCACGTCACGTTTTCTTGAAAAATTCAATTGTTTTGGATTTTTCTGAACATTTATGAGATTGAACATAATAGAAGGAAGAACGTCTATGAGCAGTTGGTACACCTGAAGTCCTCGTGATTATCGTCAGCTGCATTTAAAACAAAACACTGGAAATGACGTCAAAATCTAGTTCAGTTTGGTTTGAAGTATCGTTGTACGTGTTGGTGTTGTGTGTGCGATTGTCTTGACCGTAAAATGCTTCACATGTGATTTTCCGTGTGCAAGTGGTTTAATAGGACGTGTATTATCTCTCTATTGAAGCTGAACTTTTGAAGGTAAGTAATATACATAAAACTTGATTCATCTGTTCTTTGTTCCATTTATTGCCCTCTTCAACCAACCATATTTTGGACCTCGACTGTTTTAAGTAGCTTACAGAAGGACATGTAGATAATCTAATCGAGAGGAAGGAGCTGAATATTTTATATCTATGGGGTGTTAGTGTCTTTTCACAGTTGTGCTAACAGGATTTGTTTGGAGTTAGATCGCACGAGTCGGTGCTCGGTAAGAATCATAGAGCCGCTGAGAAATGTTGGTGATAATAGTTTAGGAGTGAAAAGGCATTGGATAAAACTGGAGGAGACCTACACCTGGGGAAAAATCTCAAACTAATGAAATTAGCGGAAATACCTGTGGTAATGGTCGGGGGGAAAAATCTCGAGATGATGTAGTTATTATTTATTTATCGTATGATGGTAGAAGGAATAGATAAAACAATTATTTACAAATATATATACAATGATATACGGGGAGCGTGATGGCGTTGTGGCTTAGCTACTAGTCTTTCACCCGGACGGCCGGGGTTCGATTCCCGGTGACAGCGGAGTGGAATTTTCACCTGAAAAAATCACGTGGCGTCGGGAAGGGCATCAGGTCTTAAATCCCCGGCTTAAACCAAAATGAGCCTGGTTGTCTCCGGCGACCCCAATAAATTGGGAAAAGCCGAGGAAAGTATATAAGTATATACAATGATATACACTAAGGTACACTTGATCTCAAGTTTGAAAAACTAGAGTCCAAAATTGAACCGTTGAATCCAGTCAATGGCTTCTTGGGACAGCTTGTGTAAGTCTTGCAATGTTCCTTTGAATGCTCTGAGGGGACATGCGAAGACTACGTGATGCATAGTCTGCTGTTCTTCGCCACAGTCACTTGCAGGAGAGGACTTCCAACCCCATTGGTTCAGGATCGCTGCGTACCTTCCTTAGCCCGTTCTTATCCGATTCAGTGCGCACCATTGGCACCGAGGTAGATGAAATTCTGCAGGCCGAACCCTAGGAGTTTCGATTAACTGATGGTGTGTCAAGGACGTTTGTTCCTGTCATTTGGTATTCCAGACATCTAGGATGTTGACGTTGTCGTCCTGTAGGCCGGTTGCTGTTCTCCATGATGGTTGCCTGGACTTCAGTCGCTGTGCTGAAGTTACTGGGAGCACGGAGTGTTAGTTAGTTAGTTATTGTTGTTTTAAGGGGCGAAACTACGAGGTCATCTGCCCCCACGGAGTGTAATTGCAGCGATGATGTAGTAATAGATGTTTACTCCTCCGCTGTCGATAATCCATTCCCCGTTTTGATCACGACTTGTATAGACTAAATTCCAACTAAATCCGCTATTATACACCTCATTTAAGGACAACAACAGTATTTCCAACCCCACGCATACGCTACTGCTTCATATCTGCTATCGAAAAACAAAAATGCACCGCTAACTTATTGTGAAGTGCGCCAATTATCAGTCTAAGTTTGACATGAATTGTGCGATTTACGAGACAACGATTTCCAATTTCATATTTGCAAAAACTTAACTTCAATAATTTTCATCCAGACTAATGGTTTTTGCATAGACCTATAACACAGGCCTGAAATGAAAAAATACAAGGGAAGTGATATCTGAACTTAATGTATTTTTCAGTGGTGATTTCGAAAACATTAATTGAAAAGTTCTATCACGTCACGTTTTCTTGAAAAATTCAATTGTTTTGGATTTTTCTGAACATTTATGAGATTGAACATAATAGAAGGAAGAACGCCAAGAGGAAGTTTCAGAGGAAATAGACTACGTACTTAAATAGACACTGTGTTTGTATTCTTTCGCTCTTTGCTCAGTTTAAAATTTGTTTCGAACGTTCAGGTAAACTTGTTATTCTCGGTCTATTTTATGTAAGTTTTTTTTCTAGAAACTTCACCATAATTTGATGTAAAAAAAAAGTTGAAACTCAACGGAATGTCATTTTCCCTCGATTTTAGCAAACATATCGATATCGATTTTACAAAAAAAAATGATGGAAAAAATATGGAGGTCATTTTCAAAATCAGCACACCAAATAACATAAAAGTTAGCGAAAACGTCTCCTGTATTTTTCAAAAACTTAAATTTTCTCAGGTCTGTGCAGCCTACTGTCGACCAAAATATTATGTGCACTCGAGTTTAAAGGTTGTTTGTGAAGTAACCAATAGACCTACATAAAATCCAATGACATCATCATTTACATCGTTCTATTTTACGTTAGTTCATGTAAAAAGTGCCCGTTTTAAAGCGTGTTTCGACCATGCGTCACATTTAAGAATTATTATCTCACAAACCCGTCATCAGATTCAATCCAAATATTAACACAATATACATTGGAATGTTGTATAACTGGTTTATTAATTTCAAAATTGTGTGTGTTCAAGAACGAAAGTTGTTATCATTTTTGTAAGGTAACTTTTTCTCGTCTCGGGGTCGTTGGAAAATGTAGTTCTTGGATGCGTTGTAATACTTATACATCAAAAAGTTATGCTGTATGACTGTGAAATACGTAAATTAATTCACTTATTTTATATCGGTTTGTATTTGAACGGGGAATTAAGACATGGCTAGCCGCTCCGGGAAATGCTGTACAGCGTTGCTGATATGGAACCCATCACTTCCGAGCGAGGCGCGCAATGACGCGTGATGGAGCCCATCTTGGCAACGTTGTACAGCTTTTACCGAAGCGTCTAGTGGGTATTTGTAATTGAGGTAGGATTTAGGTAGGTAGCGGCCGTGGCCTTGAGTTAGGCACCATCCCGGCATTTGCCTGGAGTAGAAGTGGGAAACCACTGGAACCCACTTCCAGGATGGCTAAGGTAGGAATCAAACCCGCCTCTCCTAATGCTTGCCTTATGAAGCTGCGTGTACCCCGTTACAGCCCTTGGACCAGAATTAAATTTCTTGGCAGAGCAGGGAATTGAATACAGACCTGCGTGGTGACAGCTAAGAATACTAGCCACTACGCGACGAGGATGGACTAAGCAGACATAGGAGAGTTAGGTCACTCTTGAAATCATGTGAGTTTTGCAGCCACTGCGCTGTCCGATGGAATAAAAAAAACAAAAACAAAGCGACTGAGAGACAAAGAACTCGGATCAACTCTTCACTCCGTGGCTAAGCCAACCGCAAGCAAGAAACAAAACAAAATCATTGTGTGAGAGAGACGAAAACAAACGAATGGTTTAATTTACGGCCGCCTGAACCTGCTCAACGAATCGTGCCGACAAGCAGTAGTGGCTCCACATTAGAACCAATTGTACTAGTCGTTAGCAGGTATTCAGCGCAGACAGTTGACTCACACATTCCGTATGTGGCACGGCCTGTATGATTTATTAAAGACGAATTTATAAGTACTCGGTGTTTGTTTCTAAACACATAAAAAAGTGACAGTCAGTCTGAAAGACTAGACTTTGTATCATTTTAAATGCTAGAAAGGCTGGAGGCTTCTCGCTTCGCTCGAAGCCAAAGACTCTTGACATGTTAGAAAATTATCAGCATAATACTTATCTTGCTGTATAATACTTTACCTTGTTTCAAATTACTCGCGAACGGCAAGTGCAAACCAAGGGCAAAGCAAGGTCAAGCGTGGGGAGGGAGGTGGTTGGATGACGTGCCCCTTCCATCCAGTCTAAAAAACACTTATAGTAGGCGATGTATTGAAGATAGAGATATGCTCTCTTGGACTTTTTTGTAGAACTTTTCATGCTGACCAATTCTTACGCTCATAGTAGGATTGATATGTTTAACGGTTTGCCCAGCGTAATCTTAAGAAGCGCACGGACGCCAAGTTTGTTTTCGACATTTTCACTGAAATCGTTACTGCTTGGCTTCCTTTGATCATACATAAATTATTTTGTACAGAATCTTTCCTCGAGATATCCTTTACAGAATGGTGAAAACCGCATCAAAATCCATCCAGTGGTTCTCGAGATTACCCGTGACCTCCAAGAATCGGGGATTTTTGTGTTATACTAACGATGTAGAGATTGTCGGGGAACACATGCACCAAGCGGTACTATGACGTCACACACTTCAGTGCATCTGGGTACATTTCGTCCCGTCACCGTAACGTAACGCCAGACCCCAGCGTAATGACGAAGTCGACAAGATCATTTAAAATGATAAAACGTTTATGGTCGACCATGGCGAAATGTAAATATTATATGTTAGAAAACTGCTTCTTCTCACAGTTTCTTCCACCAATCAGATGGTTGGTTGGTTCTAAGTTTAGGGGCTGTGACAAAGCGGTCATGTAGCCCCGTGTACTTTGGGTGTGTGTAGAATCTGTCGGATAACCGGTGTTATTTGTGATGACTGTATATGTGTGTGTTATCTGTTTTTTAATTCAAGTAAGGACTGTAGACTTTTGAAATAGTTCCTACTTTTGCTGCCAAACGCCACCGTCAACGACTACTAGTTCAGAACTTAGCTACCAGACGCCACCGCAGTCGGCTCTTGGCAACGAACGTACGAACCTAAGAACGTTGTTTACATTCTTAACCTATACAATTTAGTTTCACACAGTTGTATTTAGTGGAAGGTTCTTTAACATGCCATAAATCTATGACATGGGACAGCCGGCATTACTTCTCCTCCGAAGGAAGGCATACTGAGGGATTTTAATGCTCTTAAAAAATCCGACGACTTCGGCCGGATTTGAACCCGCGATCTTGGGCATAGAAGCTCAGTATGCTACCAACTACGCCACCGAAGCCACCAATCAGCGCTCAAGAGACAGCTGTGTGACCAATTAGGTAAGGATAGCATCGCACCTTCGCTGACTTACACGGCCTCCTATTATAAATTTCACTGCGTGGCTTGTGTCATAGTGGGATATTTGAGGAGGCCATGGTCGAAAACAAGGTATTCTCTGCATCCCATGCGCTCTGTTCAGTACAGTACTTAAAACTGGCGAAATCTTACTTCTTTAGCTTTGGCTTTTCACCTGCCAATGTCAATAGGGGTTTCTGATATCTTTCGTCTGCATTCCACTATATTTGTTTAGCATTTATTGATTTTCATCATGAATTCCTTTTTAGGACGAAGTCGACACCATTTAAAAACTCATTGAAAGACTGGTGAAATGACTAAGATGACTATGTCATCAGCAAATCTCAGAGTTGATATTATATGCTGACCATGTAGCTACTGTTGCAAGGAATAAATTAGCTCTTGAAGAAAGCTAGTTAGCAGTAGTTATTGTTATTTTAAGGGGCGTAACTACGAGGTCATCTGCCCCGCTTAACACAGATTAAAGTATACAAATTTAGAATGGAATTTAGCATTTAGAGATGGACACCTATATTTGAAAAGACCAAAAATTATTTAAACAAGTAGTTCCGTGAAGAACTATACAGCCTATTTTCATATATCCTACTTATGTTAATTGCCACTATTTAACATACACAATTTCAGTTTGATTGCTGTAATAGATTCGCAGATATTGAGAACCGACTAAATATTTCGGATGGTCGCCATGTTGGATTTTATATATGTAGGTCCTAGAGTTATGTACTGTTACATGCAGATTATTGTGAACGTGTAGTATTCAAACTTCAATCGCATAATTAGGACACAAGAAAAAACAAGGAGATTTAAAAATTTTTCACAGCTGCCATCTTGAGGTTATGGAAACAATTGAAATAAATTAGATGCCAGTGGATTAACATTCGGATAAAGATTTACTGTACCAAGTTTCACTGCACGCGGATGGTTAAATTGCGAGAAACGTCCATGTGAATATTTATAATTCGCGTCACCGCCATGTTGGATTTGTGATCACCAGGTTATTTAAAGTCCTATAGGTGAACTTAAGTTCATAGCCCCTATGAACATTAAAAAATGCAGTTTGATTGCTAAAATAGATTCGTAGATATTCAGTATCGTCTAAATATTTCGGATGGTCGCCATGTTGGATTGTTAAATGTATAGGCCATAGAGTCATGTACCATTAAAGGAAAATTATTGCGTAGGTTCATTATTCAAACTTTCACTTCGATCGCATGACTACATCACAAGAAATAAAAACTTAATTTTAAAATTCGCACTGCCGCCATCTTGAGATTATGTAAACAATTGAACTAAATTAGATACCAGTGGATTACAATGTGTATAAATATTTCCTGTACCAGGTTTCAGTGCGCTTGGAACATTAAATCGCGAAAAAGGTCTATTTAAAATGTTCAAATTCGCTTGGCCGCCATGTTCGTTTTGTAGTTAACCGGTTTTTGAAAATGTTATAGATGGACTTCCAGTAGTGCCCTTTATCTCAGTACAAAATTTTAGGGAGATACCGCTAATAGTTTCAGAGATATAGAATGCCGGTGAAATATTTCGCACATCCGCCATCTTGTGATTATGTAAACAATTGAACGAAGTTATATGTCGGTGCATTAAAATGTATATAAACATATACTTTACCAAGTTTCATTGCGTTTGGTTGGTCAAATCGCGAGAAACGTCTATTTAAAAGTCGCAAATTCGCTTCGCCGCTATGTTCGTTTTGTAGTTTCCAGGTTTTCAAAAGTCACATAAGTGAACTTATAGTAGTTCCCTCTATCACCATAGAAAATGTCAGGGTAATATCTGTAATAGTTTCAGAGATATTGAATGCTGGTGAAATATTTCGCACAACCGCCATGTTGGATTGGTGAGTCATAACAAAATTTGAAGGGCACGGTCGAGGTCGCCGGGAATAGTGCTATGAACTTTCCGAGTTTCATTGAAATCGCTCCTGCCGTTTAGATTTTATTAGGGGGGGACACACACACGAATCACACACACACACACGCACACACACACGGACAAAAGGTGATCTCATAAGCCTATTTTTTCAAAATTGAAAATAGGCTAAAAAGGAATTAAATAAAACTAATAATTATAAAGTAAACAAAAATCACGGAAAAACAAAAATTCGTCATTCCAAAACGAACAAGTCGTCGAGTCAATGTTCACTGGAAAATTTAGATTGCTGGCCCTAACCCACTCTCACTTATCAAGGGGATGACGAGATCAGCCATGCTGAGCTTCTGTGCCCTAGATAGCGGGTTCAAACCCGTCCAAAGCCGTCGGATTTTTTAAGAGTGTTAAAAATCCCTCAGTATGCCTTCCTTCGGAGGGGAAGTAAAGCCTGCGGTCCCATGTCATAGATTTATGGCATGTTAAAAAACATTCCACTAATTACACCTGTGTGAAGCTAAATTGGATGGGTTACGAATGTAAACAACGCTCTTAGGTTTCTACTTTCGTTTCCAAGAGCCGACTGCGGTGGCGTCTAGCAGCTAAGTTCTGAAATTGGCCTAGTAGTCGTTGACGGTGGCGCTTGGCGGCAAAAGTAGGAACTATTTGAAAAATTATAAGTTGCAGTCTGTACTTAAATTAAAAAACAGATAGCACACACTAATACAGTCATCACGATTAACACCGGTTATCAGACAGATTCCACACACACCTAAAATACACGGGGCTACAGCCTCTAAACTTAAGAACCAACCAACCGACGAGATCAGCAGCCACCGCGTCATTGGCTAATATAAGTTTGAGTGTCATCCGCAAACCAAGGTTTCTTCGTAAGTCAGCAAGGTCCACACACTCGGTTAAAATGTGGGCCACGGTGGAAACTGCTCCATAGGTAAAAAGTTGGGGGTCTTCCCTTCTCATTAGGTACGAGTGGGTGGATCTTGTATGACCTATCCTTAGCCTACACAAAATTTCGGACTACCTCAGTGACCGGAAAGAGCTCCGCTACACGCGAATAGTTCCCTTGATCGCTCTCAGTTTACTGGGCATCGCACCTGCGCAGACTTCCGCTGCCAAAATGCCAGTACTCCTTGTCGGCGTAACTAAGAGTGAATATCTCTAGCGGGTACCTCCATTGGTCGAGGTGGTAGTGATACTGCCCCTATTGCAGCTTGATCCGCTAACTCATTTGCCTCAATTCCCATGTGGCCTGGAAGTCACAGAGAGGTGATTCGAGTGTCTGCGCGGCACAACCCGGCTAGTAGGTCGTGGATTCGCTGCACTAGGTGGGTGTTGCGGGAAACTTGTAGCAATTGATTGCAACGAACTCAAAGAGTCGGTACACATGAGAAAGTGGATTCGTGCATCCTTTAGTGCAAACTGCAGAGCTTCATAGACGGCAACGAGCTCTGCAGTAAACACACTACTGGCCTCAAGCAAAGAGATTTTGGTATTTGCTTGAAGAAAGCTATGGCTCGTTGAAAATGAAATCACAGGATCTAGGATTGGAAGTGAACATAATTTGGTTGGTTGGTTCCTCAGTTTAGGGGTGGCGACAACGCGGTCATGTAACCCCGTGTACTTTGGGTGTTTGTAGAATCTGTCTGATAACCGGTGTTCATTGTGATGGCTGTATTAGTGTGTGTTATCTGTTTTTAATTCAAATAAGGACTGCCAACATTGAAGTTTTTCAAGTACTTCCTACTTTTGCCGCCAAACGCCACCGTCAACGACTACTAGTTTAGACCTTGGTTACTAGATGCCACCACAGTCAGCTCCTGGCGACGAACGTTGGAACCTAAGAGCTTTATTCAAATGTTTAACCTATAATTTAGCTTCACTCAGGTGTAATGAGCGGAAGGTTCTTTAACATGCCATAAATCTATGACAAGGGTCCGCCAGCTTTACTTTCCCTCCGAAGGAAGGCATTCTGAGGGATTGTTAACGCTCTTAAAAAATCCGACGACTTCGGCCGGGTTTGAACCCGCGATCTTGGGCATAGAAGCTCAGCATGCTACGACACCGAAGCCACCAGAAAAACACAAGTAAAACTAAATATATGAAGATGGCAGATGCTCAGGGAAGAAGAATAGAAACTATTGTAAGTTAACATGGAAAGCAGTATTAAAACGTTGTTGTAACTTATCGCAGGATCAACACTGTCGGCTGTGTAAAGCTAATAATACTGATGTAACGCAATAGGGAAGGCTGATATAATTCATGGCAGTGTTCAATATAGTTAATAACTGGGACTATTTAAACCTACTGCAATTGCTATGTTCTCCATGTATATGCAAGTGTTATTGTTCGCAGGTGATTTATATCGTCACGTCCTCTCTCTCACACATTGCTAACGTTAAAGCTAGCACACAACTCGGACATGCGAGGGCGCCCGTTCATTATTATTTAAGTTTTATACAAGGTTACTCCCCAAATAATCCAGTGTATTCTAAGGAAGGGGCACGAACGAACGAAGAAAGGAAGGAAGGACAGGAGGAAGGGGAAAGAAGAAAGGAAAGTACAGGAAGGAACGAAGGAAGGAACTAAGGAGAGGAGGAAGGGGAAAGAACAGAGGAAGGGGCAGGAACGAACGAAGAAAGGAATTAAGGAGAGCAGGAAGGGGAAAGAACAAAGAAAGGTACAGGAAGGAACGAAGGAAGGAAAAGAGAAAAGGAACTAAGGGAAGGGGAAGGAGGTAAGGTAGAAAGGAAGTGTGGTAGGAAGGGAGGGAAAAGAAGAAAGGAGAAGGAAAGAATAGAGGGAAAGAAAATAAGGTAGGAAGGAAAGAAGGGAGGGGAAGTAAGGCAGGGGAAAGAAGGAAAGTGGAAATGTGAAGGAAGGTAGGAAGGTGAAGGAAGGTAGGAAGAGAGGGGAGAGAATAAATGGGGAGGAAGGAAAGGAAGGATAGGAAGGAAACAAGGAAGGCGAAAGAAGGAAGGTAGAAAGGGGAAGGAAAGTAGGAAGGGAGGGGAAGAGGGAAGGTAGAAAGGGGAAGGAAGTAAGGAAGGGAGGGTAAAGAAGAAAGTGGAAGGAGAACACGAAGGAAGGGAAGGAAGGTAGGAAGCAAAGAATGGAGAGGAAGAAAGGGGAAAGAAGGAAGGTAGGAAGGTGGGAAGGAAAGTAGGAAAGGAGGGGCAGAAAGAACGTAGAAAGGTGAAGGAAGTAAGGAAGGGAGGGTAAAGAGGACAGGAGAAGGAATGAAAGACAAAGGAAAAAAAGGAAGGTAGGAAGGAAAGAAGGGAGAAGGTAGGAAGAAAAGATGGAAGGCGAAAGAAGGAAGGTAGAAAGGGGAAGGAAAGTAGGAAGGGAGGGGAAGAGGGAAGGTAGAAAGGGAAAGGAAGTAAGGAAGGGTGGGTAAAGAAGAAAGTGGAAGGAGAAGACGAAGGAAGGGAAGGAAGGTAGGAAGCAAAGAATGGAGAGGAAGGAAGGGGAAAGAAGAAAGGTAGGAAGGGGAAGGAAAGTAGGAAGGGAGGGGAAGAGGGAAGGTAGAAAGGGGAAGGAAGTAAGGAAGGGTGGGTAAAGAAGAAAGTGGAAGGAGAAGACGAAGGAAGGGAAGGAAGGTAGGAAGCAAAGAATGGAGAGGAAGGAAGGGGAAAGAAGGAAGGTAGGAAGGGGAAGGAAAGTAGGAATGGAGGGGCAGAAGGAAGGTAGAAAGGTGAAGGAAGTAAGGAAGGGAGGATAAAGAGGACAGGAGAAGGAATGAAAGACAAAGGAAACAAGAAGTTCCGTGAAGAACTATACAGCCTACTTTTCATGCCAATGATTATTCTACAGAATATGAACCTATCTAGAATAATGACGAAATTAAGTTGGTAATATCGAAATATCTAATTAGTTCAAAATATACCTGGTATAATGTAGCCTAATAGAGCACTACAGTTGGCAGCCCTGGTGACTGAATATATTCTTAAGGTACAGAATACAAAATTTGGTTGAAGTCCAATGGACGTTACATGCAGTTAGACATTGGACCTATCAGCACGCGTAAAAGCATGTTGGCAACAATGTCATGCGTGTGCTGGTCAGAAATAATCTGAAATAATATATCTTTTTGTGCCAATTTTGGATGAAATACATTTGTTAGTATAGAAGTTACATTTATTTTAAAATTGGACATATCAGCAGGCATAGAATCATGTTGGCAGCACTGTCTTGTATTAATTACTACAAATTAATCTAGAATGTCAGGTGCTATACGTGTGTAAAGTATAGAGCGGTTTGCTTGCATACTTTCTGATATATTGATATTAGGGTAAAAAAAAATATAGACAGCATTTATTAACAGTTGGCAGCCCTGATTGCTCTTAACAATACTAATAGTAATATCTGTTATGGTACACATAGCACATACGAAATTTGGTTGAAATCCAACTGATAGTATAGAAGTTACATTTAAAAATTGGTACTATCAGCAGGTTTATAATCATGTTGGTAGAACTGACGTATATAAGTTACTCCAAATTAATCTAAAATGCCAGAATATACGTGTGCATAGTTTAAAGCTGTTGGCTTGCATACTTTCTGATATATAGGTATTTGGATGAAAAAAATAGAGAGAGCAATTATTAACAGTTGGCAGCACTGGTGGCTCTTAAGAATACGTTCAGTCATATCTGTTTATGTACAGATATTACATACAAAATTTGGTTGAAATCCAATTGATAGTGTAGAAGTTATATGCATTTAAACATTGAACCTATCAGAACGCTTAACATTATTTTGGCAACACTGTCACAGTTGGCCTCCTGGGAATTAAACTGAAATAGTCTTGTCTACATGTGTGCCAAGTTTGGAATAGCTCCCATGCATACCTTGCAAGATATCCAACATGGAGCTCAAATTTCTAGTGCGTATTTTCAGCAGTTGGTAGCACTGACATCATTTTCAAATATGGACGTGAGATATTCCGGTGCACATCTTTACTCATACTAAATTTGGTTTTGATTGCTGCAGCCGTTTAGGAGTTGATAGGGGGGGACACACACACAGCCAGACAGACAGAAGGACAGACAGACAGACAGACAGACGGACAGACAGACACACATTTTCCCGGATCGATCTCATAAGTCTACTTTTTCCTCATTTTTGCAAAATGTGAAAAGTAGGCTAAAAAAGGAAGGTAGGAGGGAAAGAAGGGAGAAGGTAGGAAGAAAAGAAGGAAGGGGAAAGATGGAAAGTAGGAAGGAAGGGTAAGAAGGAAGATAGAAAGGGGAAGGGAGGGGAAGGAAGTTGATAGTTTTTCGAGGTTGTTAATCTCGCGATCATAAGTCACGGGACCTACGTCTTACGTGGAATGCGAACCACGGGACGTGATATTTCCCTTCGTAAATATTCCGTGCATTATTAAACTCTTCCGAAGGCCTTATCAGTAATGCTCAATATTAATTTAGTTTCTTTTAATTAATTTATTAATTTATTTGTGTATTTCTATGCTAATTAATTTAATTAATTATTAGGTTTCATTTATTTATTTATTTATTTATTTATTTTAATTTTTAAATTTATTTATTGATGTATTTTTGTATATTTAAAAATATATTTTCTGCATGTTTTTTTTATTTATTTACTTGTTTATTTATTTTTGTATATTAAAAAATATTTATTTAGTTAGTTATTTATCACCTTGGACTGCGAAAGTCACAACAGCTGCCTCCGTTACAATTAAACTCTTGTCTAAATTCATATGAAGAAGATTGTGTAATATTAATGATAATAATAATAACATCGTGTCCATGCCCTACCGTAGGGAATAGAAATATATTCTTCTTCTGGTGAACCAAGCTCTCCACGAATGTGATATTTGTGAGTGAAGCAAGAAGACTCGCAGCAGTTACTGCTAATCCAGCTGGCAATATTGGCGGCTTTAGAGACACCGCGTAAGCCGCTTAGCGCCCAAGAATGTAATTCCATCGAGAGCTATGCAAAGAACAAAGACTGTCTACTGTGCTGACACCACTATATTGAGGACATTATGCTGAGGCGGTGAATTACCCTCAATATTTCATTTCTCAAGACGCATTTTTTGGAAATGTATTTTTTGGAAATGAACTACTGTATGTAAATTTTGCAATGATTTTGTGTAGAGCTGTCGATCGATTAAACATTTTGATCGGTTAATCAAATGCCTTTAATCGGTTAATCGGTCGATTAATCAAATTGTAGTCAGTTGCACACAGTATCAGTTCAATAAAAGAAATCCTTTGAATAATATATTTTAAAATGTTTTTAATTCCATTTGCTATGAGGAAGATATACTTTTTATTTTTAATTGTATTGGTGGCATGCAAGTAAGAAGATAAATTCAAAAGCATTTAATTTTATTAGCCTATTTTCAATTTTGAAAAAAATAGGCTTATGAGATCACCTCTTGTCCGTGTGTCTGTGTGTGCCTGTGCGTGTGTGTGTGTGTGTGAAGTTTGTGTGTGCCCCCCCTAATAATTTCTAAACGGCTGAAGCGATTTCAATGAAACTCGGTAGGTTCATAGCACTATTCCGGGTGGCCCCCACCGTGCCCTTAAAATTTTGTTATGTCTCACCAATCCAACATGGCGGCTATGCGAAATATTTCACCAGCATTCAATATCTCCGAACCTATTCCCGATATCACCCTGGAATTTATTGCGGTGATAAAGAAAACTACTAGAAGTTCACCTATGTGACTTTTGAAAAACTGGTAACTACAAAACCAACGTGGCGGCCACGCGAATTCACGACTTTTAAATAGACGTTTCTCGCGATTTAACCAACCAAACGCAATAAAACTTGGTACAGTATATGTTTATACACATTGTAATGCACCGACATCTAAGTTCGTTCAATTGCTTACATAACCACAAAATGGCGGCTGTGCGAAATATTTCACCGGCATTCTCTATCTCTGAAACTATTAGCGGTATTACCCTGAAATTTTGTACGGAGATAAAGGGCACTACTGGAAGTTCATGTATATGACTTTCAAAAACCGGTTAACTACAAAACGAACATGGCTGCCAAGCGAATTTGAAAATTTTAAATAGACCTTTCTCGAGATTTACTGTTCCAAACGCAATGAAATCTGTTACAGGAAATGTTTATACACATTGTAATGCACTGGTATCTAATTTAGTTCAATTGTTTACATAACCTCAAGATGGCGGCTGTGCGAATTTTAAAATTAAGTTTTTATTTCTTGTGTCCTAATCATGCGATCGAAGTGAAAGTTTGAATAATGAGCCTACCCAATAATTTTCCTTTATTGGTACAAAACTCTATGGCCTATACATTTAACAATCCAACTTGGCGACCATCCGAAATATTTAGACGGCTCTGAATATCTACGAATCTATTATAGCAATCAAATTGAATTTTTTATGTTGATAGGGGCTATGAACTTAAGTTCACCTATAGGACTTTAAATAACCTGGTGATCACAAATCCAACATGGCGGCGACGCGAAGTATAAATATTCAAATGAAAGTTTCTAGCAATTTAGCCATCCGAGTGCAGTGACACTTGGTATAGTAAATCCTGATACGAATGTTAAACCACTGGCATCTAATTTATTTCAATTGTTTCCATAACCACAAGATGGCAGCTGTGCGAAATTTTAAAATCGTCTTGCTACTTTTTGCGTCCTAATCATGCGATTGAAGTTTGAACGCTACACTTACACAATAATCTTCATGTAACAGTACAACTCTAGAACCTACATATTTAAAATCCAATATGGCGACCATCCGAAACATTTAGTCGGTTCTCATTAACTACGAATCTACTGTATTACAGCAATCAAACTGAAATTTTGTATGTTGATAGTGGCAGTTAACATAAGTAGGATATTTGAAAATGGGCTGTATAGTTCTTCACGGTACTACTTGTTTTTTTTTGTCGTGTGGCCTCCTGAGAGGCCGAGTGCAGGCCTTTCTAGTCGACGCCCGTGGGCGACCTACGCGTCGGGATGAGAGATGGAGTGGAGGAAGATGAATGAAATTGGGCAAGGATGTGGAAGGAAGCGGCTGTGGCCTGTCAGAGGGTACCGTCCCAGCATTTGCCTGGTGTTGAAAATGGGAAACCACGGAAAACCATTTCAAGAACGGCCGACGGTGGAGCTCGAACCCACGCGTCTACCGAGTCAGCAGAGAGCTTGGCCCCATGGCCTAACGCTGCGCTTTAGCTAGCGTAGCCACTATTGTCGGTAGCATTTAATTAGAAGAAAGCAATTAAGGAGATATTAAGATACAGAACATGATATCAAATGCTGTAACGACCAAGAATGGTTGATGATGATGATAACTGTCGTTTTAAGGGGCCTAACATCTAGGTTATCGGCCTCTAATGGTTTGGATCATCGTGAAGATGATAATGAAATGTAAACTATAACTAAAACTAGTTTATATACTAGAAGAAGAAATGGAAAACAAAAGGAGAATAAGGCAAATAAAGGACAGGAGGAAAAGAAATGCCCTCAACCCTGGAAGAACACGGATTGAGGGACTTGGAAGGAAGGAGAGCCATGAAAGGCAGATGGGAAAGTGAAGGAGGAGAGGGTCCGCCCCAGAGGAAATTGATAAAATGTGGAAAACCAGACCCAACTCAGAAATCACACGGGGTCGCAAACTCCCAAACTCACCAGCCATGAGCCCCTGAGGGTGTAGCAATATCCAGGGTGCACCAGAAGTGGTGGGGATACATACACCCGGCCTCCTTCAGGGCCTTGAGCAGAAGGCAGGAGATAACATGAAAAGAAAAAGAAGGCTGACCCCTCGCAGACGGAGGGTATCCGAAAAGATGAGACAAGGGCCAATTAAGGCGGGAAAGAAGACACTCCCTAGGCCTCGGATACCCCAATACCATCGGGGTCGGAAGAGAACAAGAGTTGACCAATTGAGGTCGACAGGAAAGAAGACTGAGAGGAGCCCGGCACAAGCAAGTGGAAGGAATACCGCACTCAGCTGGGGCCCCGTCGTCGCCAATCCACGTCCCACTAGATGTGAGCCCCTGGAGGGGGGGGGGCAAAAATGGAGTTAGGCAGGGAGATTCATTATCAAGCATTTTGTTCAATATAGCTATGGAGAAGGTTATTAGAGATTCAGGAATCAACTCGAGAGGCATATCTCTATTGTACCCTTCAATGGTTTCTAGGATGCCGACTCTAGCTCGGAGTAATGGTCTGTCCGGTGTGGCTCTAACTTAATCTAAAGACCCTAGGAATATCGTCAAGGATCACAGGAGGCTTAACTTAAAATCAGTATGTCAGAGAACTCCTAATATAAAATAATTTATTCACAAAACATCATCTCCCACTTGCTCCCATTCATAGACAATAAAACAACAAAATATACTCCCTTAAATTATTCTGAATCAATAAATCAAATTGTAAAAGGTAAATTATGATCAGACTGGCTGAAACCAGGAAAAGAAAATAATCTATTTTACTGCAGTCCACTGCTTCACGTTCAAAAATAAAACGTCAACAGACTTAATTCATCAAAACTATGGCCTGAATAACCCAGTCATTCTGCAAAAAAAAAAAAAATAATAAAAATGCGCACTCATGTTTATAACTGCAAAATTGGTTTTTGGGGTTCGGACATGTTTTCTCGTACAATCATCATTCTTCCTCACAAGAGTCAAACAATGAAGGCAATAGACTTATTCTAGGCCACAGGCATGTGTGCATGTTCTAGCTTATAAACAATTAATTCACTCAGAGCTATGACTCTGCTAATTACGGTAATCCAAAACAAGTCAAATACATGAAGCATCAAATAAACACACTTCGGTGGCCGATGCCCCGTTACTTTTGATAAACAATCAACTATAATGAATGGACTCAAAATGATATCACAATACATGACGTCGCTTCCTGAAGCGGTACAAAAAAAAAGACTACCTTCCCTCTAAAGAAAACAATACCATCCAACGTGGTCTCCGACCTTGTGACAGACTCTCACACCATAATAAACCAGCTGGGCGGGCAACAACCTTCGCTGCTACTTTCAGAATTCAGACGGCTGGCCACATTCTTATACCTGCTTCCTATGACTGCCTTGGGTTCGAGCTGTACAGTTACCTTTCCGACGGAGCTATAGCGCACTCTCATCAGACAATGAATTCAATCATTTCACTTACCAATTATATCATCGTAGACTTGCGGGAATTTCGCCTCCGCTATTAATTCACTTACCATTTATATCATCGTAGACTCGCGGGAATTTCGCCTCCGCCTTATATTCACTTACCATTTTATATCATCGTAGAACACGGGAATACCACCTCCGTTATTAATTTCAGCTCAATCCAGGATCAACTCTCAACCTTTTCTGAATATTATATTATCATCCAGCCATTCCATCTTACCTTTCTTTACCTTGGTGTGGTTATCAGTACCATACTTACTGTTCACCTAATTTCAGTGTCACTACTGGTCTTTGTCACAATGTCAAGCTATCTCCCCCATACTAGCTTTTACGTTAATGTCGTGCGTAAGCACTATCAACCCAATTGTTCCCTTAAATGTGCATTCAGCAAAGTTACTGACACCCTCAAGCAAAACACATTTCAACAAGATTTGATGCTCATATACTAATCTTACATTATAAAACACACAACAAAAATCATACATGACAATTATACACAAATTTACACAAAACATGCCTGCTGTGCCCAAAATATCTATTTTATCATAATTGCTTATGATCGAGATAAACTTATCCGATTCCCATGATGGAATACGCTATGGCAAACATGCCCCATGCAATACCTACTTATCTCGTATACATCATGATGGTGATGGTTTGGTCCTTGATATCAGTCTTCTGGATCAATTGGTTCATCTTGCAAGGAGGATAATTTTACACACGGTTTCCAGAAAAATTCACCAAAGCAAAGGTCCACTGTGAATTATTATTATTATTATTATTATTATTATCACAATGCACGGTTCTCGCGTATGTAGCTCCTACCTCCTACAGCTATCATCAACCTACTCAATTCAGCTGATAGTTCATAGCTTCCTATATCACTGACTTTGCTACTAATAGCACGTGTGGCTATCTCTATCATATAACTGTTTCGTACTGTCACGGTATGCACATTCCCGATACTGTACCGATTCGCACTCACGAATACTTAGCGATATTCAATGTCCAAAGATAGAACTGCTTCTACTTATAAAGTTTTCTTAGTTTCAGAACGCGGCGATCATAGGCTCGCGTCTATGCAATGCTCAAAGTAGAACTTGTAACATTATTAATATTTCAGACCGCAACGATCGTGGGCTTGCGCCTCTTCAGCGCCCCAAGTTGAACTTATAAAATTTGTCAATATTTCAGTCCGCCACGAGCGTGGGCTTGCGCCTCTTCAGCGCCCGAGTAAGAACTTATAAAACTCGTCAATATTGTTACTGTTTATGACCTCCACGAGAGTGGGCTTGCGCCTCTGCAGCACCCGGAGTACGAACTGTTTTCGCTGCGTATCCAGCTTCTATTTATATGATTTGTCGTAGAAGTACTTGGAGTGGGGAGCTTTTAGAATTTATTTCCATAATAACACTCGCATGAATATGCAAATTAGCTCCTTTGAACGTCCTCATTTTCAATGTCTCAATGGCTTCTTTTAATCCTAAATTCTATCGCTGGATCCTTAGATAATGAGCTCCGTAATTCCCTTCATTGTTCCTTAATTTCGGCGGGATTTGGTCGCGTCTCGCGTCCCTCGCTGCTATTGATAGTTTCAAATCCACCCTCTGATTTCGTTTTAATTCTGGCAAAAATCACAGAATGACTCAATTCAAATTTTGAAGATACTTCTGAGAGGCTGGGATTGTCCCCTATACGATGGTGTACTTCCTGTTTCTGCATTTTAATTACTGCTCCAATTTCTTTCAAATGGGCGGGGTTTATCTAGTAAGTGATCGTTGAAATTTTCGTATTTACCCGCTTGGTTGAATGACCGTTTCGCGTTGTCTAAGCGCATGTGGTTACCAGATGTTGGCCATCTCTTCCTCTCTCCATTGTCTGCGCTAGGTGAAAGTTATAGCCAAAGCACGTACGGGTCTTCCTTTGTTGTCCTCTGGTCGACAGGTAACGTCTTTTCTTACATCAGCTTTGAAACATGAATAAAATCTTGTTGAAATAAATATGTAGAATTTATGCAATCACAGATGCATAAAGGTTACACTATATATATATAAGAATGAAAGTTGGTCTGTTTTTTCTGAATTTCTACGGAAATGTGCGTTATTTATGCGTTTCAGACTGTTTTATGACGGATGCGCGCGAAAATATTTTTTGGTCTGTCTGTCTGTCTGTCTGTGGACAAAGTTGTTCCCTTATAATTGAGAACGGCTGGGTGGATCAACGTAGAATTTGGTACAGATATCCTTCAGAGGCACGAGACTAATCATTGATGTAACTCTTCTCTGTACCTCTCATAAAAGGGGGCCTACCCCCTTAAAATACTTGCTGAAATAGGCGCCGAAGGGCGAGTCAAAGCTCATTTTCAGCCCCTCAATGTGAGAAACGAAACTTGGGTGCCCTAAAGGGACCCCGAAAACCACATTTTAAGGCTCTAAAACCAACAGTTTTTGAGATATTTCCAGAAAACTAATCTTATATATTAAAATAGTTTTCAAAAAATTTCACCCTTTACTAAAACTGAAATATCTCGGGAAGTATTTGCGCTACGACGACGTTTGTTGTCTTAAAATACAATGCCCCGTCGATTGATACCCACCTTACTTGATTATATCATTCGAGTATTAAGATAAATGCGAATATTACTTCCTTCAAGGTCTTACGAAAATAGAATATCGAATGAATTGACGGATATATTGTCGCTAGGCGACAACGACTAACACTGTATCATGATATTCAACGCCGCCCCAATAATAAATCTAACTTGATATTAACAGAGAGTTCCCTAATTTCGTCATGATATCGTTAACTTCTACCTGCTCCACTAGGGCACTAATGTCACATATATCCATACAATAAGTAGAAGGGGATTCTGTGCACATAATTTTATTAAAACTTCTCAAAAAATGGATTACTTTGAGACCAAAATGCTCATGCACAATCAGCGGTCATTTTGCTAATGACACTGTCATGTCAACATCTGTTTGAATGACAACAAATACTGTATACGAAAGACAACTAATTTCACGAAGATGCCGCTACAGTAGAATGTTGGAACCGCCATTTTGTATTGTGTATCCGATCTTGCTGTTATATAGTCTTTGGTCTCACCAGCTACAAACTATCTTCTTTTCGTTTCATCATTCGGCCTTATAGGTTGTGTGCTCAATCAATACAATGAATCATATTATGATGAATGAGAGGCGACACTCAATTACAAATGTTATAAAGATTAAAGGTGACGGTAATTGTCTGTTCAGGTCATTGGCATATTGTGAGTACAAAAATCAGAGTTTATTTACCCAGGTTAGAAAGCGAATTGTAAAACATGTTACAGACAAGTGGAATAATTATTCTTCCTTTATTGTTGGCAACAGCGATATGTACGAAACTGCTATCAATACGAGAGATGATTACAAAATGTATATGTCTATGATGGTGTTCATGGAGATCATGTTGAGTTAGTTGTCGCTGCTCAAGTTTGCAAAATGGATATTTATTCGTGGATTACTACTGTCGTATGGAAGGTGACTGGTTAAAATATATACGCCATCAACAAACGAAGTTACGAGTTGATACATATGCCGGTTTAGCAGACGCCTTGCATGTACGAGCAGAAAATGAAAATCTCAGAGTCGGTCGTATTGTAGTTTTGCCATCTTCTTTTACAGGTAGCCCAAGGAAAATATTGCAAAATTATCAGGATACGATGGCGATAGTGAGGAAGTTTGGAAAGCCAGATTTATTCATTACGTTCACCTATAATGCGGGCAGGCCCGAAATACTTAACAACATTCATCTCTGGGAAACGGCTAATAATAGGCCTGATATTGAAGTGAGAGTTTTCCATTGCAAAGTAAAGGAATTGCTACGATTGATTAATGTTAAGGAAATTTTCGGCAAAAGCATATCTATATACAGTGGAATTTCAAAAACGAGGTCTCCCGCACATCCATTTACTCTTAACATTAACGGAAGTATGTAAGTTTCGAGAAATTTCTGACATTGACAATGTGGTGTCAGCCGAAATACCTGATCTCGAGGATGAAGCGCTATACGAGTTGGTAAGGCGTCATATGGTACATGGTCCTCGCGGATCTTTGAATCCTGCTTCAGTCTGTATGAAAGATGGCGTATGTAAGAAAGATATCCCTTAACAGTTTCAGGAAGAGACCAAAGATAATGCCAATTGTTATCCTTCGTATAGGAGAAGAAATAATGGATGGATTATTATAAAAACAATTCGAGGCATTGACATTGAAGTCGATAGTCGATTCATTGTTCCCTACAATCCATTTCTTTTACTTTACGTGCAAGATCATATTAATGTTGAAATATGCTCAAGTGTTCGGAGTGTTAAATACATCCACAAATATCTTATATATTAAAATCCACAAGTATGTGTATAAAGGTCATAACTACTGCATTGTTAAAATATGTCCTCAAGGCGAAACGGTGAACTACGATGAAATTACTTCTTTCCTAAATGCTAAATGGTCCAACAGAATCCGCATTCAGTATATTTTCATTTAACATGCATGAACAGCCACATTCTATCGTGCGATTACCAGTTCACTCGCCAAACTTGCAAAATATCTATTTTAAAATGATAACGCTCGTGATATTTTACTTCAAGTACAGTTGCGCAACACGGAATTACAAGCGTGGTTCAAGTTAAATCAAGATTCGCATGCCAGAAGTCCGTATATATATCCTGAAACACCAGTACATTACGTCTGGAATAAGAGCAACTGCCAGTGGCAAAAAAGAAAAAAAATGTTTCAAAAACTATAGGCAGAATGTATAATGTTTCGCCTACAGAAACAGAAAGGTATTATTTACGCCTGTTACTGCTTCACGTCATAGGTGCTACCAGCTTCTTCCAGGATCTACGAACATACAAAGCAGTTGTCTATTCTACTTTTAAAGAAACAGCTAAGGAGCGAGGTTTGCTGATTGACGATTCTGAAAGGCAGCGTTGTTTGGCAGTAGCGTCACAATTTCTGATGCCTTCTCAGTTACGACAACTGTTTGCATACATATGTATCTTTCAGACCCCTTCAAATGTAAGATAGTTATGGGACATTTTCAAGAATTCATTATCAGAAGATTATCTGCAGTTTCACGAACCTAACATTGCATATCAGTTCACTCTTATACACATTTCTAATACATTAAAGCTCCATGGTCTTCCCATTACTTCTCTCGAATTGCCAGCTATTATTATAAATTTCCCTCAGACAAACTTACCAATGAATTATCCAAAACTTAATGAGGATCAATTAAGTCGGATGATAAACCAAGCAAATGGAAACCAAACGGCTATAATTACAGAAATTTTGGGGTTAGTACTGCCCCCGTAATTGAATTATATAGAGACCACGGTGGCTATATTGGAAATTATAAAGAAAGTTATGGCTGTCATAGTTATGACGTGGATATTCATGACGTAAGCACGGATGACGCAGATGTTATGCCAGCAGGCTACTTGATCTGAGATTCTCAGTGACGTCAGCATTTATTCGAGAAAGATCCGAGATCTACGACGCAGTCGCAGGAAACGTGGAATTCTGCTGAGGAAGAAATTATGCTATTGGAGGGGAGGCTTGAACCAATGAACGATAGTCTGAAGGAAGACGGAGATTGCTGAAACTATGGTAGTTTTTATTACTTTTGGAATGCAGAATTGTGGAAATACATTTGCAGTAGAGGCATTGTTCTGGAATTTTGGTGAAATTTATTTTCAGTTTTTGAATTTTGAAAATCCGTCATGTATTGACGAAGTTGGAACTTCTAGCGATGACGCAGTAACGCGCAATGGAAGGGATAGATACGCCCCTCATGAAGTTCATAAAAGGCCTTGCGCAGAAGAAAGGAGTCTCATTCTCAGATCATCAATCGTCTGATAGCTCAATCGTCAGATCTCAAATAGTTATTTCAGTGAAACGTCGAGTGAGATTAGTAGTGAAAGAGTCGTCTTTATAACGCGTGGCGAAGCCACTGCATTAAACGAGAGTCGAGCTTACAAGCAGTGCAGGTTTACTGTGTGTAAATCTAGGTGAAGTTGAAACGCACATTATAACGCTTCTACAAGATTAGCTGTGAACAGTTAGCGGTCGCCTATAAGCTAATTCTCTTGTGCATTGCTACATTAAGGACTGTAGAAAAGTTGAACAATTTCGAGTAATTATTTTGGAAGTTATTGACAATTTTAGACGACTGACAAAAGTGATTTTCTCGCCACATGAGAAGCAGTTGTATCGCCAGAATCTACGCCACGGCTGACACGGCTAGTGAAATAGGGAGACTTCAGACTGCTTTTGTGACACAACGCTACAGTATTATGGAGCAGTTTAATATGGCAGTTTGTTCTTCTATTACCATAACCGAAGAGAAGATGGAAGGCTAAAGGACTTTAATGCAATTGGGACATATTTCAACGGAGTAAGATAGCAACATGGAACTTCGCTAATTGCTATTCCACAAAAGCGAACATGTGGTGAATAAACATCTACACCCATGTTTCGTGATTAAAGGCTGAATACTATCAAACAGCAATGGAAATGATTTCATACTCTCTGAATATGAATATTTCTTCGGAAATTTCTACAAAAACTTCATGGCGATTTTCAACTGAAACTTCAGGGATTTTTCAAGAGAGGTCAGGGTTGTCCCGACTCACAAAGAAGATTATTGCCGGAAGGATGTCGTTCGTCTTCACGAAGCAGTGCAATTTCCGGAGAAGGAAGCAGTTCGATTCTCCGAGGGTGCTGTTTCTTGTTTCGAGGATGGAGCTCAGCTTTAACTTGGTGAAATGGATCCATCAACAGTCTTCTTTGGGGAATTTTCCTCTGGAACGTCAATCGGCAGATAAGGTAGTCGTGAACGTTTATTGTATTTGAGTTTCTTAGCAATATTTGAGCAACCATTTTCCCATATTTTTGTCCTCATGTATTTTGCCCATATTCTTGTTTGAGATTCCTATTCTCAGTACACCTTGTTCAGTTATGCCTTTTTCGACGATTTATTAAGACATTGTTATGTCATGGGCATAGTTAAACGATTTTGGATCAGTTGAGACTGATATTTAGATTTTTCAGTAATTTGCTTATTATTTTTGTAGTCTCGATTTGACTGTAAGTTAATGATTTTTATGGCAGATTTAAATTCAGACAGCGTGTCACTTTATTAAAGTAATTCTACCCCAGTTTAATTACTTTGACCAATTTTCTGTCATCATCAAGAAGGAAGAACATTTAAATGATTTTTGAGCGTTAAAATCCATTACGTTGTCGACGATCTTGGAAATACTAGTCGGTATTTGAATTGATTGCAACACAGACATTTATCGTCAGTTATAAACGATCATGAAAGATGAACTTTAATTATGAATTATTGAATGCATTAAAGTCATAAACTTGTGTTAGGAGTTTTCTCATTTAGAGATTTATATAACGATGTTTGCATTCCCCAGTCTAATTGGATTCTATTCGACTATTTTGCAGCTTAGTCGCACTTTGTTTGATGATAGTATTTATATACTACAATTCTTTGAAGATGTTAATCTTAAATTTTGATAGACCAGACAGGCGTATATAAGCGTATTCACTATTAAATTTGTTTGTGATTGGCAAATTTTTACTTCAATTCGATTCATGAATGAAATCCACGAAGGTTAAATGACAACAGTTTTGAAACAATTAATGATTATAAGAATTTTTAAGTGGAACTATGAATGTATAATCGATAGTGCAGCGGACATGTTGAAAGTCGCTGATGTATAATGCCCTTAAATAAATGAAGGAGATTCCCACAGTAATTAATGATGATAAAGATTGTGTTAGTGGAGGTTTTTGTAAATTCTGTGGAAGATTTTGAGGCCGTATATTTTAATATATGATGAATTTTGGGCCTATTTTTAATGCAGTGTGTGCATTATTTTGTAAGCGAAGTATTTTCCGCTAGAGTGTATTGTCATAGTTCGTTGAAAATTAATCAAGTGAATTTACTGTTATAATTAACAAGAGTTTTGAAAGAATTTGAGATAAGATTTTGAATGAAGATTACCGTCACAAATAATAATAATTATTACAACCTTTATTAAACCAGATTGTGACATTTACATGTATAACTAACCTTCATTGGTCGATTATATAAACACGATTATGAATTTACCAACCGGATGAACATGTGGTTCAATGTATTTCTTAAATTAATAATTTAAATAATTTAAATGTTAATATTGTAAATAATAAATGTAAATATCTTTGACAATAATGTGGAACGAAAGTAATGTTAAAGGCGTGTTTAAAATTTTTGTAATTATCTTCGACAATATTATAAACAATTTCTAATTAATATAAATAATTTATGTGATTTTGTTATAAACATTTAAGAGTGTGTTTTATACTCTAAACTATACTGATTAAACATTTGGATGATAACTTAACAAGTTTAGGGATTGTCAGAATAATCCAGTGGTATGTGAGTTAAGCATTTGCAAGATTTGCGTCAATATATATGAGTTGTCTTGTAGACATTTAAAAGCTTTTAGAAGAAGCTGAATTCTTACGCAGTGTGGCGTGACGAGTGAGCCCCATTTGACAGGCATGCGCCAGGTTGAAGAGTAGACCGCAGCTGGCTCGACATCTGGTTATCAGCGGGCGAGGTCGATACTCTGGCCTTGCGCCTATTAATATAAGTGTGATGTTTATTAAAAGAAACCAAATGCTCTATATATATGTGTCGCATCCTGACTTCCTCATCCAATCCAAATGTGTTTTGAATGTTACGTTATTTTGAGCTCATGGGAGCTAACATATTGTTTGATAACTTTGCAAGTCCTTTAGGAGGACATAGTCAGATTGACATAGGCTACTGATAGCCACATTTATTTTGTTGAGTTGTTAAAATCATACTCTTTATTTGAAATAAAAGCTTTTGTACAGTTCAAAGTTCTCGTCTTCGGTCTGGTTCATTTTTAAATGTCATGGTCAAGATTATTGTGGGAGCATACTTTAGAGATCCTGTTGTCAACCCAATCCCCGAGATATTTATAAGAGGTAAGTAGAAGTAAGTATGAACCCCCGTCTATTTTGGTGTGTTCCACAATAATTTTCTTGGTAACTTCTGTGTTCAAACCTCGGTAGTATCTGTCAGTGCCATTTTCATTGATGTAGCTGAGCCGGTGCGATTGATTGTTGGCAATCCGATTGAGGGGGCGGATATCTGACAGCCTACTATCCGGGTAAACGGGGACAGAAGGATTGGCGCAGTCAACGTGTGGGGCATGTTCAACAACACTGGATTACCAGGTTGAACAATAGAAGGATTGGCTTACCTAAAACGTGGGGCTGAGTCAACAGTAGGATTGGCAAACCTAAAACGTGTGGATCGATTAGACTCAAATAAAGAGGTTGATTCTTTGTTAGATGTCTAGGCCAATTGTAGAATTTAAGAGTGTGATTATATAGGAATTAAATGTTGTATTGTATTAGGAAAATTACACTCAGAAAAGATCAGATCTTATACAACTTGAGAGAGGTTAAATGGGCTGGAAACTTAGGAAAATCGCCTATGATCTGGAATCTTATTTTATTTGACCGGCTTATGACATTTTAGTCATATTAAAGATAAAATTAAATTATTTGGATTGTAAATGTAAATTATTTGTCTTAGGATATTTTAAAATGGGCCAGGGAAATTTGAACATGTGCTTGAGTTTGTTTCAACATGAAGTGTCTTCGAAAGTTAATTATAAGATAGTTATAAGTTAGATTTAAGACAGAAAATTGATCAAATTTATATATGGTGAAAAGTGTTGCTCAAATGTTGTTATTTTGCTCTTTTGATGTATGTCCCTACAGCAGTCTAATTTTGAATAATATTGTAATGGCAGATGAAAGTTTGAAGATGATGTTAGCGGAGATGTCGGCTAACATGAATAGTAATATGAAGCAGATGATGGAGGAGAATGCTAGTAATTTGTCTGCTAATTTGAAAGCAAGAATGGAGGAAAATGCTAGTAATTTGTCTGCTAACTTGAAAGCAAGCATGAATAGTAGCATGAAGGAGATGGAAGCTAGGAGTACTAGTCGAATGGAGGAGAATATGAAAGCTCTTCAGACCAGTTCTGCTAACTTAGAGGAGAATATGTCGCGTTTACAGATTAATACCCAAGGAATTGAGAATGCTGTAACTGACATGCGCTCAGACGTGTCCAATGTTAAAATAGATGTGTCCAATGTGCATAAAAATGTTGATGATGTTAAAATTGATGTTGCTAATGTGCATAAAGATCTTACAATGTTGAATTTAGATGTTGCTAATGTCCGAAGTGATATTTCTTGTGCTAGGGCTGTGGTAGTTGTTGTTAAAAATGACGTTGCGACTGTCCAAGACAAGGTTGAGGAAGTCCAAAGAGGAATCCAAAATGTTAGAACTGATGTGTCCAATGTTCAGGTTGATATTAATAACATTCATTCGGATGTAAACGAGATGCAAAGTGACATAAATAAAATTCAAGTAGAGGTCAACACAGTTTTCGTAGATGTTGCTAAAGTCCAAACTGATGTAAATAAAGTCAGGGAAGAGATAGAAAATTCGAAAACCCTTTGTACACGTAATATAAGTGCATTAACGACTAGGCTAGTTGATGAGTCAGTTAGAACGACAGCGTCTTTAGAAGGTTTAAAGTTTGATGTAGAGGTCATGAGAACCCAAGTATTAGACCATAATAGATTACTTAAAGAAGATATCGAAATAGACATAACAGAAATGTTAACGGCAAATGTAGCAATATGGAAAGACGAGTGGAATAGGTCAAGTGGGGAACATGTAACCCAAATTCAGGAACGTATTGAAAGAAAACTTGCCAGTACTCAAATTGATATTAACAATGAAGTAGTACAGATTAGGAAAGATTTAAGCGTCAGGATGGATTCGCTATCCGAAAGACAAGTTGAAGATAGAACACAATTAGGTCAGGATGTGCAAACATTAAAATCTGCATTAGAGGAACAGATTCATAAAGTTGTCTCTGATGTGAATGAAACGACGAGCAAACTGCAAAATTTGAAGATAGGAGAGGCTAGTTTGATAGAGACCTACAAAGAAGAGTTAATCAAGAAAGTCTTAACGGAAATCACTAACAAGGATACAGAAGGCTTGGCTTGCGAAACCAATAGGAATTATGCCAGAAGATATAACCTAGATCCAGAAGAGAGAGACGTGACTCCTGAAGAACGTATATCCAGATTCAGGGAGGAAGATGACGAGAGGAATATGGAACCTGAGTGGAACTATCGAGATAGTGGGAAAAACTACCCGGATTCATATCCGAGGAACGTGACGGTCATCAGGAATTTTGAAGACAAACCGCAAAAATTCAGCAACACTGATAGTTTGACACCTATCGAATATGTAAGGAACCTCAAAGATTATTTCATCGAAGCTCACATTCCCAGAGAGAGAGAGATGAAGATAGTGGAGAGATTTTTGATTGGAGGACCCCTCGAATGGTTTCGCGCATTTAGATACACATTCAGTAACTTTGACGAGTTTGCAGAGGCATTAATCAAACGATTTTGGTCCATAGAAGCGCAGAATTCGTTAAGAGCGGAGGTGTATTCAAGAAAATACTCAGGTACTCTTCCAACGCGGTACGCTGATTTCTTTACGAGTCAATTATCCCGCTTGAGATTTTTGCAACCCCCATTGTCAACGGAGCAACTTATTGATGCGATTTCTCGTATGCTACCTGTGGAGGTGAGGAGATTAATTATTTCATCAAACATCAGGGATTTAACCAGCATGGATGAATTACTGAGGAGGTTAGACTACACAAGTCCAATGCCTAACGTGGTACAGAAAGGTCAAAGGCATGACTTCAAAGAAATAAATACTGTATATATGGACCAAGTCCAACAAACTGACAAGCCAGATGAGGAGAAAACTGACAATGTAGGTCCTCACAGGAATAATCAGTTTCGAAATAACAGATCGCAAGGTTACCGACCGTATCAACAGAGAAGAGGCTGGAACTATAATCGAGGAAATTACAATGGAAGAGGCAGATATTACAACAATAATGGTTATAACAGAAATTATAATAGGAATAACCAGAGCCAAAACAGAAATCAGAATCCTCAAGGTCAGGTTATGACCCCCGATCAGTATCAGGAAAGAGAAAAGGAAAGCCAGCAATACCTGAAAGAATTACGGGAAAAAGAAGCCAACAACCAAAAGAAAAGGCAGGATGTTGTAATCGATCCTGGGCCTTCTACGAGCCAGCAGAATTTTGAGGTCGGTAACACAAAAAAAAACGCCGATTTCTCAACGTCAGTGAGAACTTGTAAATACATTGCCACACCACACCTGATTACAATTAATGAGATATATGAAGTGACTGATGAAGATTTGCTAGAAGAGAGGGGTATAGTTAAAGAGGAAAGACCATGTGCCTTACCTATTATTTCTGTACGGATAGATGGCCAACAGTATAAAGCCCTGATGGATACTGGTGCAATTATCTCCATCATTTCAGAGGAATGTTATCAAAGTCTGCTAAGAGGAGAGAACATGACAGTTCTACCTGTTTCTACCGTCAAAGTGAGAGGGATATTCCAAGATAAGGCAGTGAAGTGCAAGATTCAAGTGTTATTGAACTTTGAGATCAATGGAAGGAATTATGAACAGATCTTCATTGTGGTGAGCAAGATCAATTTTGATATGGTGCTTGGAATCGATTTTATATCGAAGGTCGGAGCTATTATTGACATGAAGAACAGAAGTATTAGCTTTAATGATGGGTACATGATCACAGAAGAGATAGAAAAACAGGACGTGAAAAACAGTCTGGAAATAGACCTTAGGGAAGAAATTTTGAATACCATAATTAATGAAGTGGAAAATTTAGCAGAAATACCCAGTAGAAAAACTGAAGGATTTGAAGAAATTCAGGGGGAATTTGAGGATCTGATAAAGGAATTCCAAGATATTTTCGATGAAAAGCCTGGATTGATTAAGGATTATAAATACAAGATAAGGCTGACAGATGAAACCCCTTACCAGAAGAGAATATACCCCATTCCTGAGAAATACTATCAAGAAGTACGAGGGTTAATCAGAAAAATGGAGGTAGACGGGATTATTAAAAAACAGGCGTCGTCTTATATAAACCCCATCACAGTAGTGAAGAAAAGTAATGGTCAGATACGTCTTTGTCTCGATGCCAGGACCATTAACTTGAAGATTCTTCCAGAAAATGACCGACCACCCAAGATTAGAGATCTGCTTCGAAAATTCAAAGGGAGAGCATGTTTCAGCGTTCTTGACTTGACGTCTTCATTTTATCAAGTTCAGCTAGAAGAAGATAGTATGCAGTACACTGGATTCCTATTTGACCAGACGTCATGGGTCTTTGTCCGAATGCCTTTTGGTATGGTTAACAGTGGACCAGCACTTATTCGAGCACTTGATAGTAAGCTTACTGACGAAGTGAAAGAAAATGTAATCTGCTACATTGACGATTTAATCGTATCTTCACCCAGCGCCGCAGAACATTTAGTGCACTTGAGAAAGTTGTTCGAGAATTTAAGGGAGGCCAATATCAAGGTCAATTTTGGAAAATGTCAATTCTTGAAGCAGGAGATAAATTACTTGGGGCATACTATTGATAAAGATGGATATCATCCAAACTTGAAAAAAGTAGATGCGATCACGAGATTTCCAAAGCCAACTAAGGTGAAATAAGTCAGAGAATTTTTAGGCGCATGCCAATTTATTAGCAGCCACTGTCCAAGATACTCTGAAATTATGGCTCCTCTGTATGACTTACTCAAGAAGAATAACAGATGGAAATGGAGTACCGCTGCAGACGAGGCTTTTGAGAAAGCAAAGGAGATGCTCAGAAATAATGTGAAACTGGAGTACCCAGACTTTCAGAAGGTGTTCTATATTGAGTCTGATGCATCAAGAGTAGGCATTAGTGCAGTCTTATACCAGAAAGACGAGGCAGGCAACAAGCACTACATTGCGTTCACTAGTCGGAAGTTGAAGAAACACGAGGAAAATTACTTCACGACGGAACTTGAAGCGTTAGCTTTTGTAACAGCATTGCAAGCCTGGAAGAAAATCCTGCTGGGACACAAGGTCATCATTATTACTGACCATAAAGCACTACAGTTTATGCTGCAAACTGACATGTCGAGTGATAGATTGATGATGATGATGATAATTGTTGTTTTAAGGGGCCTAACATCAAGGTTATCGGCCCCATGTGATAGATTGACACGTTGGGCTTTGTTCACCCAACAGTTTAACGCCACTATCGTCCACCAGCCTGGGAAAGATAACTTACTAGCTGATGCTCTATCACGTAACCCTATTAAAAATGTGCAGATACACCATGTACAATTGGAGCAAGAAGATCAAGAAACCGTTAGGATGTTAGCCCGAATCGGTGTGTCACAGAAGAGACACGCTCCAATAAGGAAAATGTACAGGTTCCTCAAGGGTTACATGGACAATACTGATGTTGACTATGTAGCTACACGGAGAAATTCACGACACTTTGTCTTGAGTGGAGACATCGTATGCAAGTATGCTGACTCTGCGCATACAAAACTCCGAATAGTCGTGCCACCTAAACTTGTTGTCAATTTAGTGTGGGTAGCTCATCACGCAACTGGACATGCCGGTTTAGATAAAACTCTTAATACTCTTAAAGAGAGATTTATCTGGACTAACATGCGTTCCAGCATTGCCAAGGTCATTCGATCATGTGACAAATGTCAAAGAGCAAAGTATGCTTCTGCTTTATTAAAAGGAAAACCGAAGGCTATGATTCCTTCTAAGCCAAACGAACCTATGGCGACGGACATATTTGGCCCCTGTCCGAAGGGATATCAGGGTAACCAGTACCTGTTGGTTACCGTGGATGTTTTTTCAAAATTTGTTACAATGAGTCCCATGCAGAAAGCTACCACGAGGAACGTTGTAAGCAGACTGGAAAATGCTGTATTTCCTAAAGCTGGTATACCAGAATATCTACTGTCAGATCATGGAACGCAGTTTACATCCGTGGAATTTGCAGCGGATATGGAAAGGCTTGGCATTAAGCACTTATTTTCAAGCGTGCGTTACCCAGAATCGAATTCCTCAGAAAGATATATGGCTGAATTTTCGAAATTCTGTCGAATTTTCTGTCCAAATGATCATTCTGGTTGGGTGAGATTTGTACCCCTTATTGAGGAATGTCTGAACTCTACAGTGCAGGAGAGCACAGGAGAAGTGCCAATGCGACTTCATCTAGGAAGAAACCCAGAAAGGCCGTGGGATAATCTTTTCAACCACATTCCTAGAGATCCCGACCTAGGAAGGCAGCAGAGGATTGACAAGGCGAAGGAACAACTCCAGAAAGCAGCAGAGAAACGATTGAAAAGAGTAGCTGGAAAACGTTTTGGTGCACCCTTACAAGTTGGAAATCTTGTATTATTACGCAGACCTGTCAAGGCTGATATGAGCAAGAAAATATACCCCAAATTTGGAAATGTGTTCATGGGGCCGTTTAGGATTACAAACGCCTATGGGAACAACTGCTATGAACTCTACGATGATGAGAATAATGTCGTTTATGGCAAGTTCAATGCTGGAAACTTGAAAAGATACTATCCTAGAGTAAGCCAGTAATAATTCAATTTCGTGTTCAAGAGAGTTGAGGTAATTGTAACATTGAGTTTAAAAACAATTTGCAACTGTTTTTAAAACGTGGTGAGGGGAGAATGCCCCCGTAATTGAATTATATAGAGACCACGGTGGCTATATTGGAAATTATAAAGAAAGTTATGGCTGTCATAGTTATGACGTGGATAGTCATGACGTAAGCACGGATGACGCAGATGTTATGCCAGCAGGCTACTTGAGCTGAGATTCTCAGTGACGTCAGCATTTATTCGAGAAAGATCCGAGATCTACGACGCAGTCGCAGGAAACGTGGAATTCTGCTGAGGAAGAAATTATGCTATTGGAGGGGAGGCTTGAACCAATGAACGATAGTCTGAAGGAAGACGGAGATTGCTGAAACTATGGTAGTTTTTATTACTTTTGGAATGCAGAATTGTGGAAATACATTTGCAGTAGAGACATTGTTCTGGAATTTTGGTGAAATTTATTTTCAGTTTTTGAATTTTGAAAATCCGTCATGTATTGACGAAGTTGGAACTTCTAGCGATGACGCAGTAACGCGCAATGGAAGGGATGGATACGCCCCTCATGAAGTTCATAAAAGGCCTTGCGCAGAAGAAAGGAGTCTCATTCTCAGATCATCAATCGTCTGATAGCTCAATCGTCAGATCTCAAATAGTTATTTCAGTGAAACGTCGAGTGAGATTAGTAGTGAAAGAGTCGTCTTTATAACGCGTGGCGAAGCCACTGCATTAAACGAGAGTCGAGCTTACAAGCAGTGCAGGTTTACTGTGTGTAAATCTAGGTGAAGTTGAAACGCACATTATAACGCTTCTACAAGATTAGCTGTGAACAGTTAGCGGTCGCCTATAAGCTAATTCTCTTGTGCATTGCTACATTAAGGACTGTAGAAAAGTTGAACAATTTCGAGTAATTATTTTGGAAGTTATTGACAATTTTAGACGACTGACAAAAGTGATTTTCTCGCCACATGAGAAGCAGTTGTATCGCCAGAATCTACGCCACGGCTGACACGGCTAGTGAAATAGGGAGACTTCAGACTGCTTTTGTGACACAACGCTACAGTATTATGGAGCAGTTTAATATGGCAGTTTGTTCTTCTATTACCATAACCGAAGAGAAGATGGAAGGCTAAAGGACTTTAATGCAATTGGGACATATTTCAACGGAGTAAGATAGCAACATGGAACTTCGCTAATTGCTATTCCACAAAAGCGAACATGTGGTGAATAAACATCTACACCCATGTTTCGTGATTAAAGGCTGAATACTATCAAACAGCAATGGAAATGATTTCATACTCTCTGAATATGAATATTTCTTCGGAAATTTCTACAAAAACTTCATGGCGATTTTCAACTGGAACTTCAGGGATTTTTCAAGAGAGGTCAGGGTTGTCCCGACTCACAAAGAAGATTATTGCCGGAAGGATGTCGTTCGTCTTCACGAAGCAGTGCAATTTCCGGAGAAGGAAGCAGTTCGATTCTCCGAGGGTGCTGTTTCTTGTTTCGAGGATGGAGCTCAGCTTTAACTTGGTGAAATGGATCCATCAACAGTCTTCTTTGGGGAATTTTCCTCTGGAACGTCAATCGGCAGATAAGGTAGTCGTGAACGTTTATTGTATTTGAGTTTCTTAGCAATATTTGAGCAACCATTTTCCCATATTTTTGTCCTCATGTATTTTGCCCATATTCTTGTTTGAGATTCCTATTCTCAGTACACCTTGTTCAGTTATGCCTTTTTCGACGATTTATTAAGACATTGTTATGTCATGGGCATAGTTAAACGATTTTGGATCAGTTGAGACTGATATTTAGATTTTTCAGTAATTTGCTTATTATTTTTGTAGTCTCGATTTGACTGTAAGTTAATGATTTTTATGGCAGATTTAAATTCAGACAGCGTGTCACTTTATTAAAGTAATTCTACCCCAGTTTAATTACTTTGACCAATTTTCTGTCATCATCAAGAAGGAAGAACATTTAAATGATTTTTGAGCGTTAAAATCCATTACGTTGTCGACGATCTTGGAAATACTAGTCGGTATTTGAATTGATTGCAACACAGACATTTATCGTCAGTTATAAACGATCATTGCATCATAGACCATTTTGTGAAAGATGAACTTTAATTATGAATTATTGAATGCATTAAAGTCATAAACTTGTGTTAGGAGTTTTCTCATTTAGAGATTTATATAACGATGTTTGCATTCCCCAGTCTAATTGGATTCTATTCGACTATTTTGCAGCTTAGTCGCACTTTGTTTGATGATAGTATTTATATACTACAATTCTTTGAAGATGTTAATCTTAAATTTTGATAGACCAGACAGGCGTATATAAGCGTATTCACTATTAAATTTGTTTGTGATTGGCAAATTTTTACTTCAATTCGATTCATGAATGAAATCCACGAAGGTTAAATGACAACAGTTTTGAAACAATTAATGATTATAAGAATTTTTAAGTGGAACAATGAATGTATAATCGATAGTGCAGCGGACATGTTGAGAGTCGCTGATGTATAATGCCCTTAAATAAATGAAGGAGATTCCCACAGTAATTAATGATGATAAAGATTGTGTTAGTGGAGGTTTTTGTAAATTCTGCGGAAGATTTTGAGGCCGTATATTTTAATATATGATGAATTTTGGGCCTATTTTTAATGCAGTGTGTGCATTATTTTGTAAGCGAAGTATTTTCCGCTAGAGTGTATTGTCATAGTTCGTTGAAAATTAATCAAGTGAATTTACTGTTATAATTAACAAGAGTTTTGAAAGAATTTGAGATAAGATTTTGAATGAAGATTACCGTCACAAATAATAATAATTATTACAACCTTTATTAAACCAGATTGTGACATTTACATGTATAACTAACCTTCATTGGTCGATTATATAAACACGATTATGAATTTACCAACCGGATGAACATGTGGTTCAATGTATTTCTTAAATTAATAATTTAAATAATTTAAATGTTAATATTGTAAATAATAAATGTAAATATCTTTGACAATAATGTGGAACGAAAGTAATGTTAAAGGCGTGTTTAAAATTTTTGTAATTATCTTCGACAATATTATAAACAATTTCTAATTAATATAAATAATTTATGTGATTTTGTTATAAACATTTAAGAGTGTGTTTTATACTCTAAACTATACTGATTAAACATTTGGATGATAACTTAACAAGTTTAGGGATTGTCAGAATAATCCAGTGGTATGTGAGTTAAGCATTTGCAAGATTTGCGTCAATATATATGAGTTGTCTTGTAGACATTTAAAAGCTTTTAGAAGAAGCTGAATTCTTACGCAGTGTGGCGTGACGAGTGAGCCCCATTTGACAGGCATGCGCCAGGTTGAAGAGTAGACCGCAGCTGGCTCGACATCTGGTTATCAGCGGGCGAGGTCGATACTCTGGCCTTGCGCCTATTAATACAAGTGTGATGTTTATTAAAAGAAACCAAATGCTCTATATATATGTGTCGCATCCTGACTTCCTCATCCAATCCAAATGTGTTTTGAATGTTACGTTATTTTGAGCTCATGGGAGCTAACATATTGTTTGATAACTTTGCAAGTCCTTTAGGAGGACATAGTCAGATTGACATAGGCTACTGATAGCCACATTTATTTTGTTGAGTTGTTAAAATCATACTCTTTATTTGAAATAAAAGCTTTTGTACAGTTCAAAGTTCTCGTCTTCGGTCTGGTTCATTTTTAAATGTCATGGTCAAGATTATTGTGGGAGCATACTTTAGAGATCCTGTTGTCAACCCAATCCCCGAGATATTTATAAGAGGTAAGTAGAAGTAAGTATGAACCCCCGTCTATTTTGGTGTGTTCCACAATAATTTTCTTGGTAACTTCTGTGTTCAAACCTCGGTAGTATCTGTCAGTGCCATTTTCATTGATGTAGCTGAGCCGGTGCGATTGATTGTTGGCAATCCGATTGAGGGGGCGGATATCTGACAGCCTACTATCCGGGTAAACGGGGACAGTACAAAACAGCAATGAAAGGATGAGTAATGCATATTTCATTGACGGTCCAGGGGGCACCGGGAAAACATTTCTTTACCAATGCTTGATTCACACTTGCACAAATTTGGGGTTAAATGTAGTTTCTGTTGCATGGACTGGTATTGCAGCAATGTTACTACCTCAGGGGCGCACTGTACACAGCCAGTTCAAGTTACCTCTACATTTACATGAAAGTTCTGTGTCAGGACAAACGTTAACAGCAAGGAAGCTTTTTGTATTCGTTCAGCAAAACTTATCTGGGTTGAAGCCTCTATGGCTAATGAGCACGCGTTGATGTGTGTAAATCGGTTGCTCAAGGACATCATGAATAACGACGTGCCTTTCGGAGGAAAAATTATTATATTAGGTGGAGATTTTAGGCAGGTATTGCCTGTTGTGCCTCACACATCTCAAGCAGCATCAGTCCAAATGTCAGTAAGGTTCTCTCCTTTGTGGCCATTATTCAAAAATTTTCAACTCAACAGATCAACGTGACTTTGCAAACTTCTTCATACAAATTGGTAACGGTGAATACCCTCACGTCGATGGAGAAAATTCAGAATTAGTCCCACACTGAAAAATATTTCACGCTTTTCAAAAATAGCGATTTTAGCACCTAAAAATGAACATTGTAAAGAAATCAATGACAAAGTGTTAGACCTAATCCCAGGATCATCGAGAACTTACATCAGTGTGAATAATTTGATTACTGAAGATGAGAGTGAACTTCTACAATTCCCAATATAATTTTTAGACAGCTTAGGCATAAGTGGATTGCCACCTCATATCCTTCGACTAAAAGAAGGCTCAATTGTGATTTTGTTGAGAAATGTTAATGTTACCCAAGGTCTGTTGAACGGTACTAGACTGTTGGTTTGGAAGATGTATGACAATTGCTTACACCTGAAAATGATTACTGGCGTAAATGTTGGAAACAATGTCCTACTCCCTCGCCTTGACCTTACGCCATCAGATACTTCTATGGCATTTTCCTCCAAAAGGAGACAGTTTCCAGTACGTTTGGCTTTTTGTATAACTATCAATAAAGCTCAAGGTCAAACACTAGATCAAGAAGGCATTTATTTACCTTAACCGGTGTTTAGCCACGGACAACTTTACTGTAAGCTGCACTATCGCGAGCAAAATCCTTTCATGACGTCAAAATTCAAATAGAACCAAAAGGCAAGCGAACAGCAAATGTCGAATGGAAGGAAGTACTATTAGAATTTTGAAACGAATGTTGCGGACGAGCACAGACCTCACCAAACGGGGCACAGATTAAATAACAATTATACAAGGACGTCCGCATCCCTAATACGATAACTGTCCTGTGGTAATGGTAAAAAAAAACTATTGTCCTACATCGATGATTACTATCCTACATCCTGTTATTTCATTCCCTCAGTTCTATAACAAAGATATACTCAATCAGATTTACTGCTTAATAAATATTAATTCCTTCTGTGTGAGTTATCTTTTCATTTCTCATCAATCGCCTTTACTTACTATTATATATGTAGGGGTGGAGGCGATAGCTGTCTTTACAGAGATGTGCAAATTATTAGATTCGATGTCAGTTTTCCAAAATTGCATTTTTACTTTTCACGGTTTAATGCACTAAGTATGTTTACAAAGGGATGAAATTACTTCAAATGTTTAACCAAGACTCCTAATTATATTTTCATTTAAGAAACTCAAATTAAAATGATTTTTTAGAATTTCCACTAACAGAGGAGCCTTGCAAATGCAAAATGCCACACGTTTCGTTTTTATTACTTCACTCTACTTTACGTGTGAATTTAGAGCGGAGGGATTTGGGGTCTTTTAACTGATGAACGCTATTGAACTATTCAAAGATCCATGAACCATTGAAATCACCTGACTTGAATTCTAAAGTCAATGAAACATTGAAAATGGACCCAGCTCAGATATCCCTCGGAATCCAATAATCTGAAAGTTTCCAGACGCAATTCCTTATGGGAAAAGGTGTAATTCCACGGGAGAGGAAACACTACTTAGTAGGACAACAAAAGATGTTGGTCAATAAAATGGTTTTGAATAAAAGTAATTATGACTAATTAAAATTATTTATTTAATTCTATTAATTTGCACACCTCTGTATGTTAACCAAGAGTTACATCTCTAAATTCAAATATAAGAGACCCATATTTTATTTTAAATTTATACCATTGTTCATAAGTAGACAAAACACCAAATTGTACCGCTGTAGCCTTAAATTGTGTGGATATCTCTATCTACTTAGTATAAAACAAAGTTCCCAATTCTTGGATGTAACGGGTAATCTCGAGAGTAACTTGATGGATTTTGATGAGGTTTTCACCATTCTGTAAAGGATTTCTCGATGAAGGATTAGGTAGAAAAACATTTATTTATGACCAAAAGAAGCCGAGCATTTACGATTTCAGTGAATAGAGTTGAAGAAAAACCTAACGTCCAGTGTCTTTAAAAAAAATCGATATTCTCTGAGAATTGTTCAGCATGAAAAGTTCTGCAAGAAAGTCCGCGGCAGCTCCCACATCGACCACTGTAAGTGTTTTTAAGTTTTCATTTCTTCCAGCAATCTCCATTCAGTGGAAATTTAAATTACTAGCTTCAGAGTGAGTTTACGAGCTTGCGAGCGACCTATCACCTTAGCTTCAGCCAGCATCAAACTGCCGAGTCGTGTCGAGTTAATTCTTCAGAGAAGAGTATAGCTTATGTGTTTGGAGTTAGCTGTTCACCTCGGCCTGACGTCCGTGCGCCTTTTAAGCTTACGCAGGGTAAATAGTGGGACACACACACACACACAGGACAGGCAGACTCCCGCACATTTGATCTCATAAGTCTACTTCATCATTAACCCAAAAGCGACGGTACCGTAAATGTCTGTTCAGGTCACTAGCATGAAGACATGCAAAGGTCATATGGACAGAAGTGCTGTAGGATTGTTGAAGTGAATGCTGCGGACCAGCACGGGTCTTCTAGTTTCATTTAATACAATAACGAAAGAATGCAAGCCGGTTACCATGGCAACGCAATCTCACAGGTCCATCTATTGCTGTAAGACGCAATACAATTCCATTTATTACATTACTGAGTTAGTTTGCAAACGGCTATAAGGTTATAACGGAACCAAATTAAGCTGTAAAATTCATCAATGTCATATAATGCGCTTAAGGGGGTCAAGGTGTACTCAAGATTTTTAGCCTACTTTCGATTTTTGCAAAAAATGAAAGTAGACTTATGAGATCAACACAGGGCGAAAAAAGTGTGTCTGTCTGTGTGTGTGTATGTGTGTGTGTGAGTCTGTGTGTGTGAGTGTGTGTATGTGTGTGTGAGTCTCTCTGTGTGTGTGTGTGTGTGTGTGTCTGTGTGTGTGTGAGTGTGTACTCTGAATGTCTGTCCCCCCCCCCCCCCTATCAATTCGAACACGGTGAATGCGAATTGAACGAAATTTGGTACAAAGGTAGCACTAGCAAAGGACACCTCAGTGTCATGTTTTATATCGCCGCCATCTTGACGGAAACGTAATGGCGGCCACACAAATGTTCAAAGCTTAAATCAAATTACGACTAACCTAATCATCCGATCTCTACCAAATTTTGCAACAACATACCTTTATGGGGGAGCATCCTTTGACCAAACTAATAGGTCATCAGCGTAATAGTTTGCGGATGGCGGCCATCTTTGTGTGAAAATCGATTCCCCTATTAATTCGAACACGGTGCAACCGAATGGAACGAAATTTGGTACAGAGGTAGTACTAACAAAAGGCACCTCAGTGTCATGTTTTATATCGCCGCCATCTTGACGGAAACGTAATGGCGGCCACACAAATGTTCAAAGCTTAAATCAAATTACGATTAACCTAATCATCCGATCTCTACCAAATTTTGCAACAACATACCCTTATAGAGGAAGCATCCTTTGACCAAATGAATAGGTCTTTAGCCTAATAGTTTGCGGATGGCGGCCATCTTTGTGTGAAAATCAATTCCCCCTATTAATTCAAACACGGTGAAACCGAATGGAACAAAATTTGGTACAGAGGTAGCACTAGCAAAGGGCACCTCAGTGTCATGTTTTATATCGCCGCCATCTTGACGGAAACGTAATGGCGGCCACACGAATGTTCAAAGCTTAAATCAAATTACGATTAACTTAATCATCCGATCTCTACCAAATTTTGCAACTACATACTTTTATGGAGGGAGCATCATTTGACCAATCTAATAGGTCATTCGCCTAATAGTTTGCGGATGGCGGCCATCTTTGTGTCAGAATCGATTCCCCTATTAATTCAAACACGGTGAAACCGAATGGAACGAAATTTGCTACAGAGATAGCACTAGCAAAGGGCATCTCAGTGTCATGATTAATATCGCCGCCATATTGACAGAAACGTAATGGCGGCCACACAAATGTTTAAAGCTTAAATCAAATTACGACTAACATAACCATCCGATCTCTACCAAACTTTGCAACAACATACCTTTATGGAGGGAGCATCCTTTGACCAATCTAATAGGTCATTAGTCTTATAGTTTGCGGATGGCGGCCATCTTTATGTCAAAATTGATTCCCCCTATTAATTTGAACACGGTGGAACCAAATGAACGGAATTTGGTACAGAGCTAGCACTAGCAAAGGGCACCTCAGTGTCATGTTTTATATCACCGCTATCTTGACGGAAACGTAATCGCGGCCACCCAAATGTTAAAAGCTAAAATGTAATTACGACCAACCTAATAATCTAGTAGTGTCTGGCTGCGTGGCTCAGGGGTAACGTTCTCGCTTGCTGAGCCCAAGGTTGCAGGTTCGGAACCTGGCGCAGTCAGCTGGCATTTGAGGGTGCGCAAATGCGAGGGAGCCGTGTCAGTAGATTTACTGGCACGTTAAAGATCCCCTTCGGGGCAAAATTCCGGCACCCCGGCGTCTCTAAAAGCCAGTGTAGTTAAAAGGGACGTAAAACCAATAACATTATTATTATTATTAATAATCTAGTCTCTACCAAATTTTGCAACACCATATCTTTATGTGGGAAACATATTCTGACCAAACTGCAAGAACATCAGCCCACATAATTTGCAGAAGGTGGCCAAGTATGTGTGCAAATTGATTCCCCCTCTCAATTCAAACACGGTGAAACCGAATTGAACGAAAATTGGTACAGAGGTAGCACTAGCAAAGGGCACCTCATATTCATGTTTAATATCCCTATAGCACGTTGTATTTCAACAAGCTACTACAACCAACATTCAATCATACTCCTTGAAAAAGACAAAGAGTTATAACAATACCCATGCATTTAGGAGAAAGTAGGCTATATGTTCTTTACTGAACATCTTGTTTTTCATGTGATTTACACGTGCGTGTGTGGTACGGAAGGTATATTATATCCCTATCCCTATATTATTATTATTATTATTATTATTATTATTATTATTATTATTATTATTATTATACTACGGCCTACAACGACGAGACAAAGCTTATTTTCAGCCCCTTGGTGTCAGAAACCAAACTCGGTGCCTCTAAATAGCCGTAAAGGGTCCCGAAAACTACATTTTAAGGCTCTAAAACCAACAGTTTCTGAGATATTCCCAGAAATCTAATTTCATGTAATAAACTAATGAAGGAATGCAAGCCAGTAACCATGACAACAGTAACTCAAAAGGTGACATCCAACTTTCCATCTATTTCTGCAAGAAGTAAAGCCACTTCCTTATTAAATTTCTGTGAATGTTTTCAAATGGCTATAAGGTTAATACGGAATCAACTAAAACTGTAAAATTCATCAATGCGCTTAAGGGGATCAAGGGGTACCCTAGGTTTTTTCACACGACTTAAATGTGCGTTATGTCATACAGAAGGTCTATTATATCTCCAAACAGCAAGATTATTTTCAAAAATTCCTGAAGTGAAATAGGTTTTTTTCTTTCAGGAATTTTGGGTCATTGGAGGCTAAAAAACCTGAATTTTCATGCACCACAAGCCTTTATTAAAGGGGTCTTCCTCTGGATGGGGACTTGACACAACAGTGAAGGTCAGTTTTATTTGTGAGTATTGCGTTTCGTTTACGAGGTTATCAATTTTATTTTCACGTCAGGAAGTACACGTTAGGTAAATTTAGTTTCAGAGCATATTTGAACTAATAATTTTTCTTTGTAGACAAACAGGTTCCAAGTCTGTAACCATTGCAACAGTAGCTCAATTGATTACGTCTGGTTATTAATACCGAAGACTGTTCGAATAATGGGTACTTCTGCTAGTCATCTTATATAAATCAGTTCAAATTTTGGCATACGCAGATGATATCGATATAATTGCAAGAATACCAACAGCAATGAGAGAAGCTTTCACTAGCTTTGAAAAAGCAGCAAGAAAGATGAATCTACAGATAAATGAAATAGAAAACTAAGTGCATGCCCGTAACCATGAAAGAATACCCTAGTGCCTCCACATAGGGTATATAGAAATTGATTCGTATAAGTTTGATGCTGTGCGTAGCTTTACCTATCTTGGATGAGAAGTTAATTGCAAGAACAATGGTAGCTCTGAAATCCAGAAGCGTATACTGTCTGCTAACAAGTGTTATCATGGCCTCAGAAAGCATCTGAAGTCCAAGCTGTTGTTCAGGAAAACTAAAGTCCTAATGTATGATGTTTTAGTAAAGCCTGTATTAACATATGGTGCTGAGACCTGGACACTCTCAAAATCTAATGAAAGACAACTTCGTATATTTGAAAGAAAGATTTTGAGGCAAATTTTTGGGCCAGTGGAGGAAAACGGTGAATGGAGAAGAAGATATAACCACGAACTCTATGATTTATATAATGAACGAGATATTGTAAAATGTAGGTATAAAGATCAGAAGATTGGAGTGGGTAGGATATGTGATGAGTGCTAATGACAGAATGATAAAGATGATATTGAATGCAATGCCAGAAGGAACCAGGAAAGTCGGAAGACAAAAGCTAAGATGGGAAGATGGAGTGAGAGAGGATGAAAAGACAATTGGAATAAAGAATTGGAGGAGCTCAGCACTTAACAGGAAAGAATGGGGAAAACTTCTTCAGAAGGCCAAGGCCCACAGAGGGCTGTCGTGCCAGTGATGATGATGATGAAGATGATTATGGGGATATTATTGCTTTTATCTTTCTAAAGCAAAGGCATGAGCATCAGCTAACGTAAATACCCTGTCAATCTTACAATAGCTGATGCTAGCGCGCCAAATGGCAAATAATATTACAATACACAGGTTTTGAGCTACGCAAAACAATTACCTTTCCTACACCACAATACTTATTTTAATCGGTTCGATTAATCAACTAAAGCACATTGAACGGGTAATCGTGTTTCTAGCCTACTTTCACATTTTGTGAAAATGAGGAAAAAGTAGACTTATGAGATCGATCCGGTAAAATGGTGTCTGTCTGTGTCCCCCCCCCCCCCCCCGCCATCTATCAACTCCTACACGGCTGCAGCTATCAAAACCAAATTTAGTATGAGTAAAGATCTATATCTGAATATCTCAAGGCCATATTTGAAAATTTCAGTGCTACGAACTGCTGAAAAATCGCAATTGAAATTTCAAATCCATGTTGGATATCTTGTAAGGTATGCATGGGAGATATTCCAAAATTGGCACACACATAGGTAATAATATTTCAGTTTAATTTCCAGGGGGCCATACATGGCAGTGTTGCCAACATGATTCTAAGCCTGCTGATAGGTCAATTTTTAAATGCATGTAACATCTACACTATCAATTGGATTTCAACCAAATTTCGTATGTGCTATGTGTACAATAACAGATATGACATTGCATATTCTTAAGCGCCACCAGGGCTGCCAACTGTTGATAAATGCTATCTCTATTTTTTAAATCCTAATACCAATATATCAGAAAGTATGCAAACCAAGAGCTCACAACTTAGCACACGTATAGTAAATGAGCTTTTACATTAATTTGGAGTACCTAGTATATGTCAGTTCTGCCAACATGATTCTAAGCTTGTTGATAGGTCCAAATTTTAAATGCATGTAACTTCTATACAAACAAATTTCGTATGTGATTGGTGTACCATAACTGATATGAATATGCGTATTCTTAAGAGCCAACAGGACTGCCAACTCTAAATAAATGTTCTCTCTATTTTTGCCCTGATATCTATAAATCAGAAAATATGTAAGCCAACAGCTCTAAACTTTGCATACGTATAGTAACTAACATTAAAAATTAATTTGGAGCAACTAATATACGTCAGTGCTGCCAACATGATTTAAGCCTGCTGATAAGTCCAATTTTAAACACATGTAACTTCTATAATAACAAATGGATTTCATCCAAAATTGGCACAATAATAGATCATAATATTTTAGATTAATTCTTAAATTTTAAGAAAAGTAGGTCCTTTAGTTCGACAGCTCTAATTTTGTGTCATCTTTAGGATTAAACTGCCAGTTCTTATAACATTAGAACAGTTAAGGAATAGCTGAAACTTGTGGTATAACAGTCCACGAATTGGTAAGAATTCAATTCAAATGAATTTCATAATTTATCCCACCATGCAGTCACGGGCGTTATTGATGTCATTGGGTTATAAATACAGTATGTAAATACTGTTCACTCAGCGTTGCATATAAAAGCGGTATTAGTAAAATTACTGTAGTAGCTCAGTTGCTAAATCCACTAAATCCCACTATTTATTTACTTATTTGACTGGTTTGATGCAACAGTCCATTCCTCCCTGTCCTGAGCTAATCATTTCATCTGTACATAGCCACCACACCTTGCATCCGAGACAATCTGTTTAACATATTCTAACCTTGGTCTACCGCTACAGTTCTTGTCCTCAACCCTTCCTTCCACAATTAAGTTTGCTATTCCTGGGTGTCTTAGGGTATCCGAACCTAGGGAGTCTTTCATTTTGCCACCATAATTGGCCCTTGTCTCATCTATCCTGAACCCTCATTCTTCGAGGGGTCAGACGTCTTCTGTTCTCTTCATATCTCTGCCCAAGACCCTTAAGGAGGCAGGGTGTATGTAGCCCCACTATTTATGGTGCACCCTCGATAGTGCTACACCCTCAAGGGCTCACGGCTCGAGAGTTGGCGACCCCAAGGGATTCCTGAGCTGGGTACGGTTTCCCCCCCTTTTTCCATTGACTCTGAGGCGGACCCTCTCCTCTTGCACTTTTCTAACTGCTTTTCATCGCTGTCCTTGCTTGCAAGTCCCTCATTCATCGAGAGTTGAGGGCATTTCTTTTCTTCCTATCCTTGATTTGCTTTAGTGTCCTTTTGTTTTCCATTTCTTCTTCTAGTCTGTAAGTGTGTAGTTAGTTATAGTTTGCATTACATTCTCATGTTTCTCTTATCACCCAAACCATTAGGGGCCGATAACCTAGGTGTTAGGCCCCTTAAAACAGCAATCATCATCATCAAACCCGGCCGAAGTCATCGGGTTTTTAAGAGCGTTAAAATACCTCAGTATGCCTTCCTTCGGAGGGGAAGAAAAGCCGGTGGGCCCATGCCATAGATTTATGGCATGTAAAAGAACCTTCCACTAACTTCAATTGTGTGAAGCTAAAATTTGTAGATTAGATTTGATTAGCGCTCGAAGTTCCAACGTTCGCCACAAAGTGATGGTTGCAGTGGGATTTAGTAGCCAAGTTCGCAGCAAGGTGTTTTTGACGGTAGCATTTGGTAGCCAAAGTAGGAATTACTTGAAATTGATCGTCTGCAGTCCGTAGGCCTACCTGAATTACATAATTCCTTACCTGAATTACAGATTGCCACGGTGGGTGAGTGGTTATCGTGTCGGTCTACCAACCCCAAGCTTGCAGGTTCGCTCCTGGCCATGGTAACTGGTTTTTTTTTTTGAAAGGCGACAAAAATCACGACACTCATATCATACGTTGTTGGCATGTTAAAGAACCCATTTGAATTCAGTAGGCGTGTTCATAATGGCAAAATTAATCTCGGGAATTTCCACCAACACAAAAAGTTCCTCCATTCTCTACTAGAAACGCTACAGTGTCAAGGAGCTTAGATATCTAACCTCCTTGACTTACAAAGCGCTCCAAGGCACAACGAAATTTGACATGCAAGCTGCCCTCTGGGCGTCAAATAACAAGGCTTTCACCCGGCACCCGAGGCCATACAATATTACCTGAATCACTCATTAATACAGTCATCACAATTAACACCGGTTATCAGACAGATTCTACACACACCCAAAATACACGGGGCTACATGGCCGCGTTGTCGCAGCCCCTAAACTAAGGAACCAACCAACCAAGTCTGTTCCGTAAGCTGTGAAATATACTGTGAACATAATTTTGAGACAGCCTACCTGATCACCAAGACGGCTGTATATAAAATGTATTATTGATTTCCATGCCACGCGTCGTTCTTCTTCTAGCTGAGCCTGTCTTGGAATACTTGACAAGAAGACAGACAGAGATGTTTAGTGCCTCGCATTCCCACTATCACCTGATCAAAATATGTCATGTCTCGTCTGCTTACAGTGGAAACGCTGTTGTTATCCGCAACCCTTTCACACTGGTAAATTCCTTCTATAATGCCACCGAATTATTATTGTTTATTGTGGTCACCAGTAAATCTTAAGACTCGTACAATGCACCATGAAAAAAAAAACCAAAAAAAAACAACAACTAAGAACAAGCATAAGAGATGTCAAATTACATGGAGTAGCGTGAAACCAAGGAGCAATGGAAGCACTTGCTAAGAGAAGATTTCTGAAAGATGAGCCTATAGGTCTATGTGCCCTTTATCGGGAAATCAATTTAAATCAACCGCCATCCGATGTAGAATACTCACTCCGATTTTCGTTTCATTATCACATCACTAGAGTTCAGGGGAGGTTACCCATTTATTCCCCGTTCGAGGACATTGATTTCTACAATGTGATCGTAACTTCGGTCTTATGAAAGCCAAAGTGAAGGAAGAAAAAATTGTAGAACTTGATAACAGCTACTCTTTGGGGGGAAAAAATAAACTACTGAAATTAGCCAAACTACCTGAGGTAATATTCCGGAAAAAAGTCTAGAGATTGTGTAGTAATTGATATTTACTCCTCTGCTGTCTATAACCCACCCAGCCATCTCAAATTTGATCACGACTTACATAGAGGAAATTCCTGCTGACTTCGCCGTTTTGCGCGTGATATAGTAACATGTACAGTATTGCCAACCTCACGCATTCGGTATCATAAAGCAAATGAGCGCCGTCAAGTTAATGTGAATGTGCGCCAAGTTTCAATCTTAAGTTAGACATGGGTTGTGACAGTTGCGGGTTAACGATCTCCAATTTCAATCAAGAATATCATAATGCCTCAATAATTTTCATCCAAACCAATGTTTTTTTCCTAGCCCAATATTTTAATGCAGACTAATGTTTTTGGCCTTGACCAATATTTTAATTCAAACCAATGGATTTTGCCTAGCCCAATATTTCAATCCAGACCAATGGATTTTGCCTAGCCCAATATTTCAATCCAGACCAATATTTTTTCCTAGACCAATATTTCAATCCTAACCAATGGATTTTGCCTAGCCCAATATTTCAATCTAGACCAATGTTTTTTCTAGACCAATATTTCAATCCAAACCAATGGATTTTTCCTAGACCAATATTTTTATCCAGACCAATGTTTTTTTGCCTAGACCAATATTTCAATCCAAATCAATGGATTATGCCTAGTCCAATATTTTAATCCGGACCAATGTTTTTTGGCTAGACCAATATATTAATCCAGACCAATGTTTTTTCCTAGACTAATATTTCAATCCAGACCAATATTTTTGCCTAGCCCAATATTTCAATCCATACAAATGTATTTTACCTAGACCAATATTTTAATTTAAACCAATGGATTTTGCCTAGCCCAATATTTTAATCCTGACCAATGTTTTTGCCTAGCCCAATAATTGTTTGGTAGCGCGGGCCGCGTTGGCTAATACAAACACCCCTGGATTTTGTCACGCACAGTGGGGGTAGTAACGCATCAATCAATCATTCATCAATCATTATCCAGGGCAATGGTTTTGCCAATTATTCCCTTTTTCACATAATTACATTACGTGTGTCGGGTGGTGTATTTTGTATCGAAAATGGTGGCAAAAGTGATAGGAAAAGCCCTCCGCGCATGCGGATATCCGCAAACATTTTCGCCATGCGGATATAATTTGTATCGCTGTGCGGATAACGGATAATCTGCGGATAATGTTCAGAGTAAATTTGCGGACAGTTTTTAGAATACAATGTTGAACTGGACTTTCTAAAATATAAGATGCGTTCAAAAAGTAACGAGCCGGAGGCTGGAATGCGCAAACCGGTGACTACATCGGCTAATCGTGGCGTGTGTAACGAGATGTGGTTCCGACCAGGGCGTGGAAGGTCACAGCCCGTCGCTATAGGGCACGCGTGCACGTCACGTGACGATACAAAGCGAGCAGCAGCATGCATCAATCGTCCAACGCTTCCAGTCGCATTGAAAACAGTGACATGGAGGCGTCAACCGAAGAGCAAAGAGGTGTTGTTCGGTTTCTGACAGCGGAAGGAGAAGGGGGAACGGACATTCATCGCCGAATGTCACAAGTGTATGGCGAGCACTACATGTCCCTTGCAAGGGTCAAGGTGTGGCACAAGCGCTTCAGGGAAGGACGGGTGTCGTTAGCCGATGATGCCCGGTCTGGGGCACCCCCCTCATTACCGATGACAACGTCCAGCTGGTTGATGCACTCATTACACAGGACCACCGAGAGAGAGTCAACGCCATAGCCGCCGTGGTCGCTCCATGACAATACACGACCTCATACGGCACACACAGTCGCGGCAATCCTGCAGAAATTCAAATGGGAGGTTCTCGGCCACCCTCCATACAGTCCAGACCTCTCTCTCCCTGTGATTACGCCATGTTTGGTCCCCTGAAAAGGGCCCTGTGGGGCCAACTATTCACCTCGGACGCCGACGTCCAGCTGTACGTGCGGAACTGGTTCACATCGCAGCCCAGGGAATTTTATACGACAGCCATTCACCGCCTCGTGTCACAGTGGGACAAGTGCCTCAACAGCCAGGGTCAATACTTCAAACATACAGGTACTGGTTTCTGTAACTATGCCTCCAGCTCGTTACTTTTTGAACGCACCTTATAATTTTAGTTTTTGCTAAGAAGTACGTCTTGCACGTTTCTTGTTATTTCGCTATTTGCTATCGTTTGGATTGTATGAGAATGATAGAGAAGTGAGAGAAACTATTCATGGAAATACCCTCAATTAGTGTTGTCTTTTGCCAAGAAATAGTCCTTCATTCCTGCGCTTGCCTGCGTGGGTATATCCGATGACTAAGTCATCATCATCATCTTGTACAGTTTCCAGCCCCAGACTTGGTCTGTTTGGAACATAAGCCTCGCCACTTAGTCCTTTCTTCCCACCACCTCTCCGCTGTCACTCTGGTCCAGTCTTCGCCTCTCTTCTTGACACATTCCTCCACTCTTTTCAGCCATCTATCTCTTGGTCTTCCCCTTGGTCGTTTCTTCTGCATCTGCATCTCATGGGAATCTTCTTCTCTTCCATTCATTTTAAATGTCCATACCGCCTCAGTCTTGATGTCTCAATCCTACCTTGCAAGGGCTCCTCTTTCACTATTTCCCTGACATTTTCATTCCTCACCCTGTCTCTTCTTTTTACTCCGATACTACTTCGCAGGAACTTCAGTTAACTTGCCTGTATTCTGCTTATGCCTCTTTTCTTCATTATCCACGTTTCTGATGCAAAGTTCAGTATCGGGATATAGTAGCTTCTGTATAACACTTCTTTGCTTTTTTGTGGGACATCCTTATTCCACACTAAGCTCCTAATGCTTCTCCCGGTCTGCCTGTTCTCCGATGACTAAGTAAGTGCTATAATTAGCCATCCGCTACTTCACATGCCGTTACTTGTCAGTATTGCCATTCACACATAACCTACATAGGGGAACGAACTTCTCCTCAAATGTCTATATATAGGGCCCGGATGTTGATGCCATAAAAAAGTTTTAAAAAAGCACTGAAACCTTTCAAAAATGACTGTAATAAATGACCTAAAAATTCGAAAAATATACTATAAAATGGAGAAAATGATTTTATAATAATAAACTCAACAGTATTTCAAAAATGACATCTTAAGCTCAAACTGAAAATAGATTTCTAGCACGTAACAAAAGGTTTATGTTTACTTTAGTCTGAGTGGCAGTGCACTACGAATGTCATTCTGATGTTGTCAAATGTAAATGATCTGCGATTATCCGCCAACAAGTTTTTATATCTCGAAAAGCTGCGTTCAACAATAACTGATGTGATCGGAGCGTACTTGAAGTGAGGAAGGTGGTTTGCTGCTAAATCCTCTTCAATCCTATTAATGCAGTAGTTTTCACCAGAAAGAATGTCTGAGATTTTGCATAATGTTGTATACCCAGTGCTTTTGCCCAGCAATTGTTTCAGTTTTGATGCAATACCCGCAGAAATTTCGCCACGATTGTTGCTAAGACTAGTTTCCACCCAGTTGATAAGGAAATGGAATCGATATTTCAATATTTTAAATTATCATGTATCAGCTACTATCTTCTTCTTAACTATGAGCACCTAACTCCCTCAAATAAAGCTGTGGCATGACTAAATTGGAAACAAGTAGTTCCGTGAAGAACTATACGGCCTATTTTCATATATCCTACTCATATTAATTGCCTCTATCAACATACAAAATTTCAGTTTGATTGCTATGTTAGATTCGTAGATACTGAGAACCGACTAAATATTGCAGATGGTAGCCAGGTTGGATTTTTATTTATGTACTATTACATGAAGATTATTTTGTACGTGTGGTTTTCAGACTTCAATCGCATGATTAGGACACAAGAATAAAAACTTAATTTTAAAATTTCTCACAGCCGCCATCTTCAGTTTATGTAAACAATTGAACTAAATTAGATGCCAGTGAATGACAATATGTATAGTCATTTACTGTACCACATTTCAATGCGCTCACATGATTAAATCATGAGAAAAATGTATTAAAATGTGTCAACTTCGCTTGGCCGCCAGGTTCGTTTCGTAGTTTACAGGCTTTTGAAAGTCACATAGATAAACTTGTAGCAGTGCTCTTTATCACCGTACAAATTTCAGGTTGATATCATAAATAGTTTCGGAGATATTGAATGCCTGTGAAATATTTCGCAGAGCCGCCATCTTCAGGTTATGTAAACAATTGAACGAAGTTAGATGTCTGTGCATTACAATGTATATAAACATATACTGCTCCAAGTTTCATTGCGTTTGGTTGGTTAAATCGCGAGAAACGTCTATTTAAAAGTCGCAAATTCGCTTGGCCGCCATGTTGGTTTTGTAGTTACCAGGTTTTCAAAGGTCACATAAGTAAATTTTTAGTAGTTCCCTTTATCACCATACAAAATTCCAGGGTGATATCGGTAATACTTTCGGAGATATTGAATGCGGGTGAAATATTTCGCACAACCGCCATGTTGGATTGGTGAGACGTAACAAAATTTGAAGGGCACGGTCGGGGTCGCCGGCAATAGAGCTATGAACTTACTGAGTTTCATTGAAATCTCTCCAGCCGTTTAGATTTTATTAGGGACACACACACACACATGAATCACACACACACGCACACACACACGGACAAAAGGTGATCTCATAAGCCTATTTTTTCAAAATTGAAAATAGGCTAAAAAATTACATCAAAAGGCCGTTTTCTCTAAAATAAGACCAAACAATCTACAAAACTTAAAAAAATGCTCTTAAAATGTAAAAATAGGAAAAAAATCCATAAGTTGCAAAATAAAAATGACATATTTGAAGACGGGGTGGCCCGTCCGGAATTTCTATGTACATCAGCATTGTTTTAGACAGCTCAGTAAAAAGATGGCGTGTCATCAACATCCGGGCCTTACGGTAATATGTGTTGCTTCAATACTTCATGCTTTATCTAATGAATTACAAATTCTTATTGTAATGTGAGTGGAAGTGGATAACGTTTTGTGTATCCTCGCAGGACGCTAGTGATGCGACGTGATGTGACGTCAATGTGTGCGCCTCAAACATGGCTGCCGTCGTTGAATGAACAAGAAATTAAAACATTTGATTACGTTATACAACAATTATTTCCGGTGCAGAAGTGATAATTGACAGTATTTTCTATTCTTAATGACTCCCAGGAAGTTATGTGAATGATATATTTTCAATTTTTATTAGAAATGGAAACATGAAATTTTGAAACCAAACGGTGTAGTGACGTCACAAATGTGGGTTTTACTCGCTAACCGTTGGAGATACACGAAAAGTGACAAGGACCTTTCGGATAGGAAATTAAATTTTAAAGCTCGCATGGTGCAAAATATTGAAATCAAAAGTATGCTATATGTAAACCTGGTAAATCAGCTACATCCATGCAAAATTTCATTTAAATCTGACAATTGGTTCTTGCGTTATTGAGTAACACACAGACAGACAGACGCACACCATCTCATTTTTATACAGGGTGAACAAAAATTGCCGCACATGGAGATGGGTATGGGTTCCTCGTTGAAATTCACGACGAAAGTTTATGTTGCGAAACCTAGTCCCGTCAATATGTTTAACAGAAATGCGTGTTAAGAAACGAGGCTCTGGCAACGCTGTACCTGCATGCAGCGTGGCCAAAAGCAGGTCGCAGAAATTCGGCGCTCTGCCGGAGCTTTCTCTGTACATTCCGATGCACTGCAGGATGTGACAGTGTTGCCAGCTTCTCGTTTTCATACTTGTGTTTTCAAACAGCACCCGATCCGATTATGCAATTGAAACTTTTGTCTTGCAATTGGATGAGGAATCGCATGTTGACCTTCAAGTGCGGCATTTTTTGTTCACCCTGTATGTTAGTATGATAATCTGCCAGGTAAAGGAGTAAAAACCAGGAGTCGCACTTGTCAAGTTTTAATGAAGGCAAGGCTGCAACTTATCACCCATACTTTTCAACCTTTCCATTGAACAAGCAATGAAGGAAATTGAGAAAAATTTAAAGTGGGAGTGAAGTTTCAAGGAGAAATAATTTCAATTCAGAGATTTACTGATGTCATCGTCATCTTGGCCGTCACGCCTGAGGATTTGAATGAATTTTTGAATGGTAGGGACTCCGTCTTGTGAAAGAATTCATGATGAAAATGAATAAATGTAAAACAAAAATATTGAAATGCAGGCGAAATAAATCATAAACCTCTATGGACATCAAAATGGCGGGCGAAAACTAAATGAAGTGGGAGAATTCTGTTACTTAGGAAGCAAAATAACCAGTGATGGGCGAAGCAAAGGGGATATAAAAAGTAGGTTGGCCTAGGCAAGGAAAGAATTTCTACAGAAAAGGAATCTGTTGATATCAAATATAGATTTAGGTATTATTAAGTCATTTTTGAAAGCCTTTGTCTGGAGCATGGCGCTCTATGGAAGTGAAACTTGGACTATTGGTGCAGCAGAAAAGAGGAGAATTGAAGCGTTTGAAATGTGGTGTTACAGGAGAATGATGAAGATCAGATGGTTAGATAGGGTTACAAACGAAGAGATATTAAGACGAGTGGGAGAGGAGAGATGTTTCTGGCAACTGATAATGAAGAGAAGAGATAGGTTGGTAGGACACATACTAAGACACCCAGGAATAGCAAGCTTTGTTATGGAAGGAAGGGTTGAGGACAAGAACTGTAGGGGTAGAACAAGGTTAGAATATGTTCAACAGATTGCCTCGGATGTAGGGTGTGGTAGCTATGTAGAGATGACACGATTATCTCAGGACAGGGAAGCATGGAGCGCTGCATCAAACGAGTCGAAAGACTGAAGACTCAAGCAACAACAACAATGAAAAAACTAGACCAACAGCATATAAGTTTTTTTCAGCATTGGTTTTTCTACTATTTTTCTTTCTTTTCCTTTTCGGTCTTTCTTTCTTTCTTTCTTTCTTTCTTTCTTTCCTTCTTTGTGAATCCGTTATTGAATTAAGCAACTGGTAGCGAACGTCAGACGATGAGGGAGGCTTTAAACTCCTAATTTACGAGCTAATGGTATGATAGCCGGTCTGAGTAGCCTACATACACCTCGAGCTATTGATTTACTCAGCTCAGTGGGGGAGGGGGTGTCATTGAAAGATGGCGCTCTTTCCCAGACTCCAGGAATGTTCGCGTTCCATTCTTCAATTGTTCTTGCTTCTCCATCGTCGTCGTGTATTATTTCTAGTGAAGAGTGATGTATTAATATTGGTTTTATGGCATTGTTTTCTGGTCGCAAGGAAGTAGATTGGATCGCCAAATATACGAGCTGTATTTTTATTGGGGTTGGGACTGTGTGGAGTTTGCAGTCAGACGGAATAATTTGCGAAGAGTTCTATGACCAGAAAACAACGCTGGTGGTGGTTGTTTGATGCAGCATTCCATTCTACTCCCTGTCCTGAACTAATCGTTTCGTCTCTACATAATTACCACTACTCACATCCGAGGCAATCAGTTTAACATATTCTAACCTTGGTCTACTCCTACAGTTCTTGTTCTCGACCCTTCCTTCCATTACTAAGTTTGCTATTCATGGGTGTCTTAGTATGTGTTCTACCAATCTATCTCTTTTCTTCATTAGCAGTCACCAGAAACATCTCTCCTCTCCCACTCGTTTTAATACCTCTTCGTTTATAACCCTATCTACCCATCTGATCTTCTTCATTCTCCTGTAACACCACATTTCAAATGCTTCAATTCTCCTCTTTTCTTCTGCGCCAACAGTCCAAGTTTCAATTCCATAGAGCACCATGCTCCAGACAATGGCTTTCAGAAATGACTTTCTAATACCTGTAAAAAGATTTCTTTTCTGTAGAATTGCTCTCCTTGCCTTAGCCAACCTACTTTTATATCCTCTTTGCTTCGTCCGTCACTGGTTATTTTTCTTCCTAAGTAGCCGAAGTCTCCTACTTCCTTTAGCTTTTAACTTGCCGTTTTGACGTCCAAAGTGGTTTCTGATTTCATTTGATTGATTTTCCTCCTGAAGTGCATCACACTTCTTTGCTGGGGTAACCAGCAGTTTCCACAATATTACCTCCTCCCTATAGAGCAGCCAAGTGCGGCCCTTCTGCTAGTCTAATCCGGCCCGCGACATGGTTTCCAATTATACTGCCTACAAATGCACATAGGTCATATTTCCTTTTCTGTATACCTAGAAAAGAAAAACTGTTTCAATCTCATGTTGTTTATGCATTTTGTGTAATAGAGTTGCAGCTAGAACTGATCTCATAACAATCTAGGCCTATCAATGAATAGAAGCAACTATTCCTCAACGTTTCGAAACTTGTCTTTTACAAGGCCCTACCAAAATCAAGCTTCCCATAAGTTACTTGAAATCTCATGCACAGAAGATAACTGCAATGTTCACAACTTCCTATATCTGTGAACAGGTGTCTTCTACAATGAAGCTTCGCAAAAGGAGCGTCAGGAATAGATTGACGGACCACCAATTAGCTGCGCTACTAAGAATCAGCTCATCCCAGTATCAACCAGATTATGAAAAACAATTAGAAGTGCAGTCACAGTTTCACTTGTCACTTACGGTCGGGGTCGTCCGGAATAGTGCTATTAACATACCGAGTTTCATTGAAATGGCTCCAGCCGTTTAATTTTTATTCGGGGGGACACACATGAATCACACACATACGCACACACACACACACACAGACACACGGACAAAAGGTGATCTCATAAGCCTATTTTAGCCTACTTTTCACATTTTGCAAAAATGAGGAAAAAGTAGACTTATGAGATCGATCCGGGAAAATGTCTGTCTGTCTGTCTGTCCTTTTGTCTGTCTGTCTGTCTGTGTGTGTGTGTGTGTGTGTGTCCCCTATCAACTCCTAAATGGCTGCAGCAATCGAATCTAAATTTGGTATGAGTAAATATCTATACCGGGACATCTCAATGTCACACTTGAAAATCACGTCAGTGCTACTAACTGCTGAGAAATCACAATTGAAATTTGAGGTCCATGTTGGATATCTTGGAATGTATCCATGGGAACGATTCCAAAATTGGCACACTTATAGATAATAATACCTCAGTTTAATTTTCAGGAGGCCATACATGGCAGTGTTGCCAAAATGATTCTAAGCCTACTGATAGGTTCCATTTTTAAATGCATATAACGCTAAAACTATCAATTGGATTTCAACCAAATTTTGTATGAATGCGTACATAGACAGATATGATTCAGCGTATCCTTAAGAGCCACCAGGGCTGCCAACTGTCAATAAATGTTCTCTCTATTATTTTATCCAAATACCAATATATCTGAAAGTATGCCAGCTGACAGCTTTAAACTACGCACACGTATAGTACCTGACATTCTACATTAATTTGAAGTAACTTATGTACGTCAGTGCTGCCAGCACGACTCTAAGCCTGCTGATAGGTCCAATTTTAAAATACATGTAACTTCTATACTAACAAATGGATTTCATCCAAAACTGGCACAACAAGAGATCATAATATTTCAGATTTGGCATTGTTCCCAACATGATTTTAGGCGCGCTGATACCGTAGTTCCAATGTCTAACTGCATGTAACGTCCATTCTATCCATTGGAATTCAACCAATTATTGTATTCTGTACCTTAAGAGATGGAACTAACAATATATTCAGTCACCAGGGCTGCCAACTGTAGTGCTCTATTAGGCTAAAGGTATATTTCGAAATAATTAGAAATTTCGATATTATCAACTTAATTTCGCTATTTTTCTAAATAGGTCTATATAAATTGGCATGAATCTTAAATTTTAAGAAAAGTAGGCTCTTTATTCGTCACGGAACTTCTTGTTCATAAATGAAAATAGGCTAAAAAACCATAATGGACAAATATGATATGTCATAAACATCCGGGTCCTAATAATGATTTTAAAAAGGTTCGGATTGTATTCTAAAATCTATCCACAAAGTTTCTCCAAACATTATCCGCAGCTTATGCGCTATCCGCACAGCCATGCAAACTACATCCGCGTGGCGAAATATTTTGCGGATATCCGAATCCGCGCAGAGCTTTACCCATGACTTTTGGCCACTCACTGCATGTACCGGGTGAGTTAGCTGTGGTGGTTACGGCATGACTGCTGACAGTCGCTCACATCCGGGAGGCGAGGAGGTTCGAATACCCCCGCCGGCAACCTTGAAGATGGTCTTCTGTGGTTTCCCATCTTCCTTCCAGGCAAATGCGGGGGTTGGTCCCTAATTATAGGCCACAGCCGCTACCTTCCAACTCCTCGTCCTTTCATTCCACCTTTCCTCCCCAACGGTACTTGTAGCTCACCCATTGGGTGTCCGTCTCGAAGCAGCTACAAAACTGGCGAGCCGAACATGTCCTCGGACACTCCCGGCACCAAAAGCCATACGCTAAAAAAAACTGCATGTACGATGTGTTCTGCAGGAGTTCGGCTGGGAGCTGTTTGATCATTCACCCTACAGTCCTGATCTTGCTCCCATCAATTTCCATATTTCCTTGCACCTCAAGACATTCCTGTACACTGGTCAGAATTTTCACACTGTTGTTGTTTGAGTCTTCAGGGTTTTGACTGGTTTGATGCAACTCTCCATCCCTCCCTGTCCTGAGCTAATCGTTTCATCTCTATATAGCTACCACACCCTACATCCGAGGCAATCATTTTACATATGCTAACTTGGTCTACCCCTACATTACTTGTCCTCGACCCTTCCTTCCTTAACTATTACTTGCTATTCCTGGGTGTCTTAGTATGTGTCCTACCAAGCTATCTCTTCTCTTCATTAGCAATCGCCAGAAACATCTCTCCTCTCCCACTCGTCTTAATACCTCTTCGTGTGTAACCATATCTACCCATCTAATCTTCATCATTCTCCTGTAACACCACATTTCAAATGCTTCAATTCTCCTCTTTTCTGCTACACCAATAGTCCAAGTTTCACTTCCATAGAGCGCCACGCTCCAGACAAAGGCCTTCAAAAATGACTTCCTAATACCTAAATCAATATTCGATGTCAACAGATTCTTTTTCTGTAGAAATACTTTCCTTGCCTGGGCCAACCTACTTTTTATATCCTCTTTTCTTCGTCCATCACTGGTTATTGTGCTTCGTAAGTAACAGAAGTCTTCTATTTCCTTTAGTTTCTCACCTGCCAATTTGATGTCCATAAAGGTTTCTGATTTATTTCGGCTGCATTCCAATAATGTTGTTTTACATTTATTAATTTTCATCATGAATTATTTCCTCAAGACGGAGTCCATAGCATTTAAAAACGTATTCACATCGTCAGGCGTGTCATCCAAGATGACGATGTCATTAGCAAATCTCAGAGTTGAAATTATTTCTCCTTGAATCTTCACTCCCACTTTAAATTTCTCTCTAATTTCCTTCATTGACTGGCTAAGAGCTAAAGACGAATGTCGCAGGCTGGTTCCATTCCCATGCAGCAGACTTGTACGACACTGGAACACAAAAGTCTGTAATGGGAATTTAGAAGCACCCTGTATACCCGCATCGGAGTCGCGCTTCGTTGCATATAAGCTGTACCAACGCCCACTAACTGAAACTCTTTGATCACGCCTCACAGATTGTGCTCTCTTCACTCAATATTCGACTGAATGCATGGCTCAACAGTAACGTTCTCGCCTGCTGTATCCAAGATTTCAGTATCGAATCCTGGCGTAGTCAGTTGGTATTTGAGGGTGTGCAAATGCGAGGAGTCCCCCAGGGGCTCACATTTAGTGGGACGTGGGTTGGCGACCACGGGACCCCAGCTGTGTCCAGCATTGCTTCCACTTACTTTTGCCGGGCTCCTCTCCGTCTTCTTGCCTGTCGACCTGCCTTGGTTAACTCTTGTTCTTTTCCGACCCCGACGGTATTAGGGTATCCGAGGCCTAGGGAATCTTTCACTTTCCCGTCGTAATTGGCCCTTGTCTCATGTTTCGTGAACCCTCCTTCTTCGAGGGGTCAGACCACTTGTTTTCTTTTCATTATATTTCTTTTTCTCTTTTAGATTCCCGCACTGTTTTTGTTAATTGGCTCCCCGTGTATCTAAATTACCTTTAGCGATTTTTTTTTGCTTCTACACTCCATTTTGTAGTTAATTTCAATCTACGTTGCATTTTACAAGACTTTTCGATCTAAATTGCATTTTGCGAGTAGTTTCAACCTCAATTGCATTTTTTAAGCATTGACAATCAAAATTCCTTTTAGGATCTGGGACTTTTGTGAGTATTTTGAATTTCAATTGCATTTTGTAAGTATTGCAACCTAACCCGCTTTTTGCAAGTATTTACATCTAAATTGCATTTTGTATGGTCGGCATTTTCCAATTATTTTGTTTCTCAATTGCATTTTTTCGGTATTTTGAATCGAAATTACATTTTGTACGTATTTTCAATTTCATTTGCATTTTATAAGTATCTTGAATTTCAATTGCATTTTGTACGTATTTTGAACCTAAACTATATTTTTAGCGTATTTTTCAATCTAATCCTTTTGTGAGTATTTTCCTTATCAATTCCCTTTTGTAAGTATTACCACTTTCCATTTTGTGATTCGTTTCAATCTGAGTTACAATTTGTAAGTATTTTCTGTCTCACTTAATTTTCGTTCTGGATTCCACTTCATTGTCATTTTCGCTATCACCCAGACCATTATGGGCCGATAACCTAAATGTTAGGCCCCTTAAAACAACAATTATCATCATCATCATCAAATCTGTAGATTTACTGGCACATTAAAAATACCCTTCGGGGGAAAATTTCGACTCCCCGGTGTCTCTAAATGTCACAGTAGTTGGAAGTGACGTAAAACCAATAACACTTCTCCTTCATTTGTCTCACCCAACTTTGGGGTACATGAAATCATCCATTTTTATTGTTTTGAGCTTTCCTTTTGGCCCAGTTTTGCCTCATCCTTTGAGAACTTGATTCCCTCTCCTCGGCCGTGATGTGGATCGTACGCCTTTGTTTGATTTTAACTTGGAACCGTTGTTTCTTATCCTTGGTGATGGTTTTGGCTGTTTTGTCCATGAGCATGGTGTCTGTAATTTGGAGTTCCACGAGGTCTTTCTCAGTTTCCTTAAACCGAAGGTTTTTTTAATTACGAAAGTAGTCGAAGATCGTTACAGTTAGTCTATTTGAATTCATTCGGAGGATGTGCCCATAAAAATCAATTCTCCATTTTTTTTATTGTGTCCGAGAGTTTTTCAGTCTTTTGGTAAAGAGTTTCGTTCCTGACATAGATTAATTTGTTATGAAATTTGGGGCCTAAGATTTTGCGTATTATCTTTCTTTCCTTGACCTCCAGACTTTCAAGCGGTCCCTGGGTGGTGAGAGACAATGTTTCGGCTGCATATAAGGCCTCTGGTTTAATTACAGTGTCATAATGTCTTATCTCGGTATTCCAGGAGAGAGACTTCTTGTTATAAGTGTCCTTCGTAAATAATTGTAAGGCCAATTCAACTTTATTTCTCCTAGATTACATTGCCTTTTTCTCTACCGCATTCCAGCTGATCCATTCCCCAAGATATTGAAATCTTTGACGATAGTTATTAACAAGAAATATACAACCGCCTGAATCAATACTAAAAAGAAAAAAATAATTATTTAACTTGTTTTCAGTTTCAGTACATGTTTCGAGGATTAATTACATTTTAACCCCTTCATCGGCTATTGAAAAAAAAAAACAAATCAAAGCGTTGCACAGTAATAAGATACGTATTTAAACCTAAGTATTGGTGTTACATATCTACCATTTCAAGCTTCAATACGGACCTACTATTTGTCATGAGCAGCTGATCACCGTCACCATCTATTTAATTCCATTTTATTCTGTTCTTATAACATAAATTTTATGGTGCACCATATTAGGTTTAAATACGTATCTTATTACTGTGCTACGCTTTTTTTTTCAATAGCTGATGAAGGGGATAAAATGAAATTAATCCTCGAAACATGTACTGAAAACAAGTTAAATAATTATTTTTTAGCCTATTTTCATTTTTGAAAAAAAAAAAGGCTTATGAGATCACCTTTTGTCCGTGCGTCTGTCTGTGTGTTCGCGTGTGTGAGTGTGTGTGAGGAATTTTGTGTTTCCCCCCTAATAACTTCTAAACGGCTGGAGCGATTACAATGAAACTCGGTAAGTTCATAGCACTATTCCGGACGACCCCGACCGTGCCCTTCAAATGTTGTTACGTATCACCAATCCAAACTGGCGGCTGTGCGAAATATTTCACCAGCATTCAATATCTCCGAAACTATTACCGATATCACCCTGGAATTCTGTGCGGTGATAAAGGAAACTACTAGAAGTTCACCTATGTGACTCTTGAAAATCTGGTAGCTACCAAACCAACATGGCGGCCAAGCGAAGTTGCGACTTTTAAATAGACATTTCTCGCGATTCAACCAACCAAACGGAATAAAACTTGGTACAGTATATGTTTATACACATTGTAATGCACCGACATCTAACTTTGTTCAATTGTTTACATAACCTCAAGATGGCGGCTGTGCGAAATATTTAACCGGCATTCTATATCTCTTATACTATTACCGGTATCCCCATGAAATTTTGTGCGGAGATAAAGGGCACTACTGGAATTTCATCTATGAGTCTTTCAAAACCCGGTTAACTACAAAACGAACATGGCGGCCAAGCGAATTTGAAAGTTATAAATAGAATTTTCTCGCGATTTAATGATCCAACCGCAATGAAACTTCGTACAGCAAATGTTTATACATATTGTAATGCACTGGTATCTAATTCAGTTCAATTGTTTATATAACCTCAGTATGGCGGCTGTGCGAATTTCGAAAATTAAGTTTTTATTTCTAGTGTTCTAATCAAGCAATAGAAATCAACATTTGCATAATGAACGTACACAATAATCATCATCTAATAGTACATAACTCTATGACCTACATATATTATAATCCAACATGGCGACCATCTGAAATATTTAGACGGTTCTCAATATCTATTAATCTACTACAGCAATAAAACTGAAATTTTGTAATTGTATGGATGCTATAAGCATAAGTTCACCTATGGGACGTTCAATAACCTGGCGAGTACAAATCCAACATGGCGGCGCTGTGAAATTTAAATATTCAAATGGACGTGTCTTGCGTTTTAACCATCCGAGCGCAGTGAAACTTGATATGGTTTATCCTTATACAAATTTTAATCGACCGGTATCTAATTCATTTAATTATTTATATAATTACAAGATGGCGGCTGAGCGAAATTTTAAAATCCCGCTTTTATTTCTTGTCTCCTAATCATGTGATTGAAGTTTGAATAAAACACCTACACAATAATCTTCATGTAATAGTACATAAATCTAAGGCCTATAATATAAACATCCAACATGGTGACCATCCAGAATATTTAGATGGTTCTCAATATCTACGAATCTATTACAGCAATCAAACTGAAAATTTGTACGTTAATAGAGGCAATTAATATTAGTAGGATATATGAAAATAGGCTATTTAGTTCTTCACGGAACTACTTGATCTTGATAGTATTGATTCAGGCGGATGTACATTTCTTGTTAATAACTATTCTAGCATATCAATACGGAACCACCATGAGTCATTTGAATAATGTAATCTTTGACGATGTCTATGAATTGTTTGCCCACTTGAAGCTTTTTTGGTGGGTAACACTATTAGTATTTTCACTCAATATTCCAACATCAAGATTAGTTGTACTAGTAATCATTCATATTGTCATTAAAAGTAGATCTGGTCGATGTTAAACAACAACAACAATAACCGCAATGAACGCTGGGAGAATTCACTTTTCCCTTGGCAAGGCGGCGTTATGAGATGATGAATTACATTTATCACGTGTGTGCATGTAGTTTCTATTGTAAGTAGCGGTGCGCTCTTCTGTGCCTGCCTGTCACTCGCAATATCCGTTGTGTTCGTACACAAACAGAATGTGATGAGTTAATTGTATATCCTCAACTTTTGTTACCGCAGTGTGATGGTGGTAGTGGCTCTAAGGGGCGTCATCTGCTCCTAATCATACAGATGATATTGAAAATTGATATAAAATGAAATACTACCGCCAACTTAAGATAAGACAGAAATAAAAGACAGCAGGGAAAGAAAATAATGATAAGAGGAAAATGCTGAGTATTGGAGCTAAATTAAGGCATTGCAGCACTGTTGTTAGACCAGAAGGTTTGTATGCTTCGGAGACTTTGTGCTTGAATCAAAAAGAACAAGTGGAAGTGGGATTGCCAGATTTCAAGAATGGAAAATCGGAACACACGTCCCAAAACATTGTGTTTTTTTAAATCAAGGTTGTTAAATGTTGTAATAAATAATACACATATGTATTAAATAAACATTACATAATCAAATACTGTACACAAAATTATAACTAGATATTGCTGACCTATCATATAGGCCTATGACACCAGCAACTTACAAATACTTTTCATTTGATCGACCCTTTGCAAGGATTTTTTATTTGTAAGTAAATTACCGTCTGATAAAATTCACTTCAATTTTCGTCATAATTATACTATGTGAACAATTCTTGTTTCATCAAACTAATGGAGCTTCTGTTTCTATCATCTCTCCATTTGATATTCATGACAGAAAAAACTCTCTCGGTAAAAACATTAGAGGGGGAATTGCTGAGTATTAACTTCACGACTAAGATATTCCTTAATTTTGTTGCCCCTGATAAATCTATAACATGTACCCATTTATCTGACACAGACATAGAAATCATTTTCTCTTTCAAACTTACACCTGTATCACCAGAAAACAAGCTACTGTCGACCAAAGTATTATGTGCACTCGAGTTTGAAGGTTGTTTGTGAAGTAACCGATAGACCTACATAAAATCCATTAACATCATAATTTTTGCCGTTCTTTTTTACGTTAGTTCATGTAGGTTTGAAATTTTTAATTTATATTTTAATATTTTTTTATCGCAGTTGGAACACAAAAAAGTGCACGTTTTTAAGCGTGTTTCAACCATGCGTCACATTTAAGAATTATTATCTCAAAAATCCGTCATCAGATTGAATCCAAATTTTAACATAATATACATTGGAATGTTGAATAACTAGTTTATTAATTTCAAAATTGTGTGTGTCCAAGAAACAAAGTTGTTATCATTTTTGTAAGGTAACTTTTTCTTGGCTCGGGGTGGTAGAAAAATGTAGTTCTTGGTTGCTTTGTAATCCTTATACAACGAAAAGTTATGGTGTATAACTGTGAAATACGTAAATTAATTCACTTATTTTATATCGGTTTGTATTTGTACGCGGAAATAACACATATTTCACCAGCTAGCCGCTCCGGGAAAAGCTGTACAGCGTTGTCAAAATGGTGCCCACACGAATCATGAGGCGTCTCGCTCGGAAGTGATGGGTTCCATCTCAGCATCGCTGTACAGCTTTTCCCGGAGCGGATAGCTGGTGAACCATGTGTTATTTCCTCGTACAAATACAAACCGACATAAAATAAGTGAATTAATGTACGTATTTCACAGTCATACAGCATAATAGATGTATAACGATTACAACGCGACCAATAACTACATTTTCCAACCACACCGAGCCGAGAAAAAGTTACCTTACAAAAATGATAACAACATTGTTTCTTGGACACACAAAATTGTGAAATTAATAAACCAGTTATACAACATTCCAATTTATATTGTGTTAAAATTTGGATTCGATCTGATGACGGGCTTTTGAGATAATAATTCTTAAATGTGACGCATGGTTGAAACACGCTTAAAAACGTGCACTTTTTGTGTTCAAACTGCGATAAAAATATTAAAATATACATTAAAAAATCCAAACCTACATGAACTAACGTGAAATAGAACGTCGAAAATGTTGATGGTATTGGATTTTATGTAGGTCTATTGGTTACTTAACAAACAACTTTCAAACTCGAGTACACATAATACTTTGGTCGACAGTAGATATTACAATCGATTCTGAAGCGAGACATTTGAAGATTGGTGCGAAATTGAAAATATTATCTAATTAATACAGAAAACGGAATATTTGGCGTTTCGTTAAAGATTAAAACGGAACGTCTGGCATCCCTAAGTTGACCAGCTACTTAAAAGAGAACGTAGGCTACTACGGATGATCTTAGGCAACAGATGGGTTGACGGGCAGGTTCGACTGAGATCAAATAAAGAAGTATACAGTTAGATAGAACCAATAACAACACCAATCAAAAAGAGAAGACCAATATTCTATGGGCACATCTTCCGCATGGACAATTACCGGCTCACAAAGAAAAAAAAATTCTAAAATCCAAAGACATCTAGAATAAAGTCGTTCCAAGAGTGTGAGAAAGGTCTGAGATATGATGATGATGATGATGATGATGATGATGATGATGATAATTGTTGTTTTAAGGGGCCTAACATCTAAGTTATCGGCCACTAATGGTTTGGGTGATACTGAAAGATGAGATGAAAATGAAAACTGAAACTAATACTAACTACAAACTTATAAGAAATTACAAGATGTATAACACAATTTACACTCGCCAAATCAATACTTTACTTTACTAAAAATACTATAGGTACATGTTTCGGAAACTTGATATGTTTCCTTCTTCAGCCCATATGTTGGTGTGAAACTTGGTTAGGATTTCGATGACATATGATGTTTCACACCAACATATGGGCTGAAGAAGGAAACATATCAAGTTTCCGAAACATGTACCTATAGTATTTTTAGTAAAGTAAAGTATTGATTTGGTGAGTGTAAATTGTGTTATACATCTTGTAAACATAGTCAATACGGAACCTGGAACGAGTACGGTTTATAAGAAATTGTAAACAAATAAAGGACAAAACAAAAAAAGGACAGGAAGGAAAGAAATGCCCTCAAACCTCGAAGAATGAGGATGGGGGACTTGGAAAGAGAGCCATGAAAGGCAGATAGGAAAGGGGAATGAGGAGAGGGCTCGCTCCAAAGTCAGTGGAAACAGGGGAGAAAACGGACCCAGTTCAGGTATTCCTCGGGATCACCAACTCCCGAACTCGCCAGCCGTGAGCCCCTGAGGGTGTAGCAATACCCAGGGTGCACCAGAAGTGGTGGGGCAACATACACCCTGCCTCCTTGAGGGCCTTGTGCATAAAGCAGGAGATAATATGAAAATAAAAAGTAGGCTAACCCCTCGCAGAAGGAGGGTATCAGGAAAGATGAGACATGTGCCAATTAAGGCGGGAAAGGAAGAGAGGCCCTAGGCCTCGTATACCTTAATACCGTTGGGTCGGAAGAAAACAAGAGTTGACCATGTGAGGTCGACAGGAAAGAGGAGGGAGAGGAGTAAGTGGAAGCAATGCCGGACACAGCTGGGGGCAAAAGTCTGACAGAGATAGGCATTGCAAGGAAGGACTGTGAAACACCATCAGGGTTTTATAGTAGATTCAGAACCTAGGAAACTAAGAGGACCTTTATCCGAAGAGAGAAAGAAAGCACTTATTGATGGGCTCAAGAAATATTGGCAGGATGTCAAAGCTGGCAAACGAACAAGATCTACTCGTTACTGAAATGAGATTGGTTGTTTGGTTCCTCAATTTAGGGGCTGCGTCAACACGGTCTTGTAGCCCCATGTACTTTGGGTGTGTGTAGAATCTGTCTGATAACCGGTGTTAATTGTGATGGCTGTATTAGTGTGTGTTATCTATAATTCAGGTAAGGACTCCAGACGATCAATTTCAAGTAGTTCCTACTTTTGCTACCGTCAACAATATCTAGATGTGAACATGGCTACTAGATGGCACTGAAACCGGCACCTGGCGGCGAACGTCAGAACTAATAGAGCGCTTCACACAATTGTAGTTAGTGGATAGTTCTTTTACATGCCATAAATCTATGATATGGACCCACCGGCTTTACTTCCCCTCCGAAAGAAGGAATACTGAGGTATTGTTAACGCTCTTAAAAAAGTCCGACGACTTTGGTCGGGTGTGAACCCGCGATCTTGGGCATAGAATCTCAGCATGCTATCAACTACGCCAAAGAAGCCGCACGATATGAGACTAATTGTTAACATGTAGACATACAGGCTCAATTCGCATATTAAAAAATGTCCTTTACACTCGAAGAACGAGGATTCAGGAACATGAAAGGAAGTAGAGACATGAAAGGGGAAGTTACAAAAAATAGTACATTATGCAACGAGCCTATAATGGCTATAATTAAGACACGAGTATTTTTATAAAACGAGCGTATGCGAGTTTTATAATTTCCATACGAGTGTCTTAATTACCATTATAGGCGAGTTGCATACGACTGTTTATGTTCGACGATAATTATAACTTTGTTATATGTTTTAACATAAATATTCATAAATATCTGTTGAGAGTCAGCTACTTGAATTTCGTGATCGCAGAGCGAGCGTTGGGTGTTATATCTCCGCCTTTCAAGATCTCTGCACGACCGACGCATGCGCTCTGTGTGCTTGCAATGCCATATGCAGGCCATATGTTTACATCTGCCGCCCCTCAGTAATATTGTCACTGGAGTTGTTTGAAGACAATGAATGCGCTGTGTAGAAATTATATTAAGGTACAGTGCTATTTCTTGTTTCATATTCGCCAGTTTATTTACGCAAAAATATGGACGGTGCGTATTCCATGTCGGTAATTTATTATAGTTCGATGTTGTGTTTATGTCCGACATGTTGGATTTTGAGCGCACGCGTGTAGGTATCGTTACCTAATTGGTCAATGAACGAGCTCTGATTGGCTGGAGAAACTGTATCATAATGGAAAACAGTGTTATAATGACCATCATTATGATACAGTTTTCAGACACATAATAGTGAGGGTCGAACATAAAGTACATTACAGAACCATGGATGCTTCTACGACTTTCTGACCTGTGATGTTATTTGAATCATCAATACACTTTGTACTTTTCTTGTTGAGGAGAATGGCGTATATCGATAATTTTTGAAACTCATTCTTTTCCTTCTCCGTGGTTTGTTTTTACACTTCTAAGCGTTAAACGTTATACGAAACAAATAACACGTAACTAAGCGTTTACATTCTTATAGCAACGTATACGTCCATTGCTGCGTTTTTTATTCATTTTAGGGGCTAGGGACATCTTGGTCAGTAGCTCCGTGTACTTGAGTGAGTGTTGCATTTGTCTTTTTTTTTAGCGTATGGCTTTTAGTGCCGGGAGTGTCCGAGGACATGTTCGGCTCGCCAGTTTTGTAGCTGCTTCGAGACGGATACCCAATGGGTGAGCTACAAGTACCGTTAGGGAGGGAAGGAGGGAAGTTGGAATGTAAGGACGAGGAGTTGGAAGGTAGCGGCTGTGGCCTATAGTTAGGGACCAACCCCGGCATTTGCCTGGAAGGAAGATGGGAAACCACAGAAGACCATCTTCAAGGTTGCCGGCGGGGGGATTCGAACCTCCTCGCCTCCCGGATGTGAGCGACTGCCATCAGTCATGCCGTAACCACCACGGCTAACTCACCCGGTTGCATTTGTCTGATAACCTGTGTATCTATGGTGACTATAGTAATGAGTGTAGCCGTTTGGAGTAGGTGCCTCGGGATAGAAAATAAGGTGCTATCTCAGCATTTGCCTGTGAGAAGTGAGTGGGAGGAAAACCAGAGAAGAACATTAGGATTAGGTAATAACCCATCTCATTTGGGTACAATCGTGTTGACCGACTAAAAGCATTAAATTTTTGTTTACTAAGGCAACACTGAAAAATTGCTTTCAACACCATAATCTATACACAGTCCCCGATTCTTGGATGTTATGGGTAAACTCGAGAACCACTGGATGGATTTTGATACGGTTTTCACCATTTTCTAAAGGATATCTTGAGAAAATAATTTATTTATTATCAAACTAAGCCGAGCAGAAACGATTTCAGTGGAAAAGTCGGGGAAAAAAACTGGCGTCCGAGCGCTTTGTAAGCTTACGCTGGGCAAACTGTTAAAAATATCTAAATAGCCTACTATGAGTGTAAGAATTGTTGAGCATGAAAAGTTCTACAAAAAAGTCCGCGAGAGCATATGTCTAACTTGAATACATCGCCCACTATAAGTGTTTTTACGTTTTAATTTCTTCCAAAAATCTCCATTCAACTACGGAGGCGACAGTTAACGAGCTAGTTAAGAGCGAGTGTATCATCTCTGTTACAGCCTAGCTAGCGGGTGAACCTATTGCCCCAGATACAGCCAGCAGCAAACCGTCGAGTGGTGTCGAGTTAAGATTTCAGAGAAGAGTATGGAGTTTCGCTGTTCACCTCGGCTTCTCTAAATTGCGTCTGGGACCTGCCGTCCTTGCGCCTTTTAAGCTTATACTGGGTAAACCGTTAAAGATACTGGGGCGGGTTGCTAGTATATTCAAAATGAAGTAATAGTGTTGCAAACCATAACAGAGAATCAAGGATATTGTTTTATTCATCTAAGTACCTTCCTTCGGAGGAAAAGTAAAGCCGGCGGGTTCATGTCATAGATTTATGCCATGAAAAAGAACCTTCCAGTAACTACACTTGTGGAAGGTAAAATGTGTAGGTTAGTTTCATAACGCTATATTAGTTCCAACGTTGCGGCTTTGGCGGCGTAGTTTGTAGCATGCTGAACTGCTGTGCCCAAGATAACGGGTTCAAACGCGGCCGAAGACGTCGGATTTTTTAAGAGCGTTAAAAATCCTTCACTATGCCTTCCTTCGGAGGGGGAGTTAAGCCGGCGGTCCCATGTCATAGATTTATGGCATGTAAAAGATCCTTTCACCGACTAAACTTGTATGAAGCTAAATTGTTAGGTTAGATTTCGTCGGAACGCTCTATCAAAGTTCCAACGTTCACCACTAGGTAGCATTGATATCAGGTGGCGAAAGTTGGAACTACTTGAAATTGAACTGAACTTGTAGCTCATCCTAAGGGTGTCCGCTGGAAGCAGCTACAGACTCAGGCGAGCCGAACATGTCCTCGGACACTCCCGGCACTAAAAGCCATACGAAAAATAAATAAATAAATAAATAAATAAATAAATAAATAAATAAATAAATAAATAATAAGTTCCAACGTTCGCCACCAGATGCTGGCTGCGATCGCATTTAGTAGCCAAGTTCGCGGCTAGGTGTCGTAGATGGTAGCATTTCGTAGCAAAAGTAGGAACTATTTCAAATTGATTGTCTACAGTCCTTACCTGAATTACAGATAACACACACCAATTCAGCCATCACACAGCACACTATTAACACCGGTTATGAAACAGATTCTATACACATCCAAAGTACACGGGGCTACATGACCGCGTTGTCACATGAGGAACCAATCAACCATCTAAGTACCGTGCAGGCTGCAACGAGTGGGAACTAGGTATCGAATATTTGTCCACGCTAATTCCAAAGATCTTATCCATTTTAAAACCACAATCAAGATAACCTTTATGAGCGCCGGTATTCGAACCTCCTGTTTGCCGTCTATGTACAAGTACAAAACGAAGCGCTCGCTGAAACATACTGGAGATTTATCACGAAAGGAAGCTATTTCTCTGAAAGAGTTTCAAGCAGACGTTGGGAAAGAATGATCGAGAATTGCAACGTTATGAAATACGGGAGTGCACAGACAACAAATTCTTGAGATATCTCTCTGATATACGGTCACGTGTATCACTGGGAACGAGCGAGTGTACACATGCTAGCGAGGGAGGTATTTCATGGGACTCCTATATTTACTTATTGTGGTCCTGAGATTGTTTTTCTCTTACGTTGGAAATGTTACGAAGACGAGGAAGGGGATGTAAGCCTATTGCGGTACTGGAAAAGTATGACGCATGAGGTGTAAAGCTCCAAGTCGCGCTCATCGAGCAAGGAAAGCTGCCCTGAACCGACTCAGTCTATAGCAGGTGTTCTCAACTCAGTGAGCACCACCTTTATACTGTTCCAAGTACCCGAGCGCCATTATAACCAATAATAATAATATTATTACACTTGGCTATCGTAAAAACAATCTCTCTATACCATATCTTGCCTTCGCCGATGACTTAGTTAGACTAACAGAAAATCAAGAGACCGCAATAAAACAAATAGAAACACTCCAAGAATGTGCTGAAAAAGTGGGACTTCAAATATCCATCGAGAAAACTCAAGTGCTAAGTCACAATGGCGACAACATGTAAACAAAATACGGAACGATCAAAAGAGTTCCACATTTCAAATATCTGGGAGAATTTATCGAACCAACTGGATCCGAAAATATCTCACAACAAAACCGTCTCCTGAAAACCAGGAGAGCACTCGGACTTATCCAAACCGTCTATAACAAAAAATGCATGTCAAGACAAACCAAACTTCGACACTACAACACTGTTATAAAACCGGCAAGTCTCTACGCAAGCGAAACACTTACACTCAATAAGAAATATGAACTTGAAGACATCAAGAAAGAAGAAAGAAAAATAATTTGGAAAATACTGGGAGCAAGACTCACTCCTGATGGGTACCAACTACAGTCAATGAAGACAACTGAGAAATACGCAAACATCGAAGTCGACATCAGAAATAGACGATTGAAATTCATCGGCCACATAAGTAGACTGCCGAATACCCGACTAACCAAAATAATTCTAAATTGCATATCATCACTCAAAAGTACAACACCATGGATGAAAGAAGTACAAAAATACATGCGAACTGCTAACATAACCGACACATCAGACAGAGACTCCTTCCGTAACAAAGTGAACAAGAAGTCCAACCAGAGCAAGCAAAACCTACACCTTACAGACCTCAATGGTCTGACGAAAGAAAATTGGCATTCTCCAACAGAATGAAACAATACTGGCAAAATAAGAAGAACGTCAAGAATTGAGTCAAAGTACTTAACGCTTTCCAATATTGGGAAAATACGCTGGAAATAAATAAATAATAATAATAAAGGCGGGCTTCCTGATCTCTTTCGAGAAAACAGAATTTATTACAAACATCGAAACTGCTCCAAAACATATCAAGTTGGTTGTGAAATTTAAGTATTTTGGTGAATGGATGGACCCTACAATGTCCGAAAACGAGGCTTTTGCGTCACGCTTGAATAGAATTGAAATGGCTTACCATCTAACTAAGAAAGTGTACAACTAACTATCTATATCCCTGAATGCAAAACTCAAGGACTACTGCACTGTCATCCTGCCAGAATCTTTTTATGCAGCGGAATGTCTCGTCATGAATAGAAAAGGCAGAATGGAAAAACTTGAGACCAAGGAAAGGAAGATTTTGAGGAAAATCCTGGGTCCAGTCAAAGAACAGGGCGAGTTCCGAAGACGCCACAACCAAGAGTTGTACACACACGTAGAGAAAATAACTGACGTGATGAGGGAAAGGAGGATTTCTTTCTATGGACATATAACCCGAATGATATCAACACGGCTATCCAACCGAATATTTGCTTTTCTCCATGAGAAAAAGACAAAGAGGGTCAGTGAAAAGAGAAATATCTGTTGCAGATTGGGATAACACCTGAAGATACCCTCTTAGGGAAAAACTTCAAAAACATCGGAGTTTTCAACCTAAGCCGAAACTAAAAACCGGGAAGGCGTGGACGATGGAGAGAAAGGTGCATCATCGATTGCGATTGAAAGAGTACTGAGCCAACATTAAAATGCAGAAGAAACCGTTGACATGACGTGGTCCTTAGTTGGCCCTAACGAAGCAAGAAAAGAAGAATAATTCATTATTCACTTTTATATGAGACTATTTTGCCTTTCAGCGTCTAGTCTGCAAGCCTCTGTTTGTGAACTAGTCACCTCCATGATCCCCTATTAGCAGTTTCGGTGGCGTAGTCGGTAGCATGCTGAGCTGCTGTGCCCAAGATAGCGGGTTCAAACCCGGCCGAAGTCGTGGGATTTTTTAAGAGCGTTAAAAATCCCTCAGTATGCCTTCCTTCGGAGAGGAAGTAAAGCCGGCGGTCCCATGTCATAGATTTATGGTATGTAAAAGATCCTTTCACAGACTAAACTTGTGTGAAGCTAAATTGTTAGGTTAGATTTCGTCGGAACGCTCTATCAAAGTTCCAACGTTCACCACTAGGTATCATTGAAATCTGGTAGCGAAAGTTGGAACTTCTTGGAATTGAACGGAACCTAAGCGTGTCCGCTGGAAGCAGCTACAGACTCAGGCGAGCCGAACATGTCCTAGGACACTCCCGGCACTAAATGCCATACGATAGATAGATAGATAGATAGATAGATAGATAGCAGTTACCTCTGCTTCTCTTACCCTCAATAACCGAACTCATTAATCTCTTAGGTAATCTCTCCTCTCCCATTCTAATCAAATGACCCCACCGTCTGAGTCGGCTTATACGAACAGCCTCGTGTTCATTCCAAACTCAACCTTTATCTCTTCATTACGAGTGTCCTCCTGCCTTTGTTCCCATCTATTTGTGCCAGCAATCATTCGTGCTACCCTCATATCAGTTACCAACTGATATGTCAGATATCAAGCTCTCACTTCCATACATCAAGGTAATGTATGGAGAGTTTCGACGCTACACTAACTTCTTTCTTGCAGAATACTGGGTGTCCGATGGAAGCAGCTACAGCCTCAGGTGAGCCGAACATGTCCTCGGAAACTCTCGGCACTAAGAGCCATACGATAAATAAATAAATAAATAAATACATAAATTAACTGTAGATCTCAACTAAGAACTGAGTGCATTGGCTCTTCTTGTTTTCTATGTTATGGTATCTCTTGCTTTCTTCTTCTTATTCTGCTTTTACGGCCTCATTGGACCACATCAGTCAACCATTTCTTGGTCCTCTTCTTCAGTAAGTTTCCTTCCCGAGTCGCCCAGTAGCTTTTCGTTCGCTTTGATCTTCTCAGGCGTTCCTAATCTGTAAATACCCTTTTTACTGTATAACGTTTGTCTATTTTTGGTTAAAATCTTATTTTTATATCTCTCAGTTTTTTATTTATTTTTGTTTTGTTTTGCAAGTCATCCAAGTCTCGTGCTTTATATAATAATAATAAATTTATTGCAGCCGAATGGCCAGGAAAGGTTTTGAAATATTAGGTTACATATTTACATTAGATCACTATAAAATTGTAATGTTCATTTGCTAGCATTTATGAGGTCGTTATGGGACCCTGTCCAGCATTTACATTTCTTGAAGTGATAAAGTTCACACCTTTCGCCATTGGTCATCTGCTTGGTGGTATTTAGTAATTACACACATTTTATGGTGGAAACCATGAATCGCGAGCCCTATGATTGAGTACCTTTGCGTTTGATTAGCGTTGGTCCATTGTGTATTTAACATGACATCTGTTCCAAAAAATCCATTATCTATCTCTTTCTCCTTCTGTTTCCGTTTTTCTGTTACTTCTGTACAAGTGCGTGTACTTGGTAGGAATCCCTTGAGCCTTACTGTATATCCTCCAGAAAACGTTTCTTTTGCTACAATGTATGTGCCATTCTATTTGGCGCATATTTGCTTGCTCCTATGGCCCGTTTGAGGAAGCGTGCTTTCACGTTTTCTAGCTTTACAAAATCACTGGTTTTCAATTTATCCCATATGAGTTCAATCCTATTTGTAGTATGGGGGCGATTGTCATTTTGAAGAATCACCCAGTATAAGAGACTCTAAAGGAGGCAGAGTGTGTGTAGCCCCACCACTTACAGTAGGATGCATCCTCAAGGGTTAACGGACGGCAAGCTCGGGAGTTGGCGAACCCTAGGAATTCCTCAGCTTGGTCCGTAGGTTATTTCCTATTTTCTCCAATGACATTGGGGCGATCCTCTCCTATTTTCCCCCTACAATTTGTCTTACATGGCCCTACTACTTTGAAGTCCCTCAATCATTTTTCCAAGGATGGAACCATTTCTTTACCCCCTCCTTCGATTTTTAGCCTACTTTCGATTTTTGCAAAAAATGAAAGTAGACTTATGAGATCAACACAGGGCGAAAAAAAGTGTGTCTGTCTGTGTGTGTGTATGTGTGTGTGTGAGTCTGTGTGTGTGTCTGTGTGTGTGTGAGTGTGTGTACTCTGAATGTCTGTCCCCCCCTATCAATTCGAACACGGTGAATGCGAATTGAACGAAATTTGGTACAAAGGTAGCACTAGCAAAGGACACCTCAGTGTCATATTTTATATCGCCGCCATCTTGACGGAAACGTAATGGCGGCCACACAAATGTTCAAAGCTTAAATCAAATTACGACTAACCTAATCATCCGATCTCTACCAAATTTTGCAACAACATACCTTTATGAGGGGAGCATCCTTTGACCAAACCAATAGGCCATAAGCGTAATAGTTTGCGGATGGCGGCCATCTTTGTGTGAAAATCGATTACCCCTATTAATTCGAACACGGTGCAACCGAATGGAACGAAATTTGGTACAGAGGTAGTACTAAGAAAAGGCACCTCAGTGTCATGTTTTATATCGCCGCCATCTTGACGGAAACGTAATGGCGGCCACACAAATGTTCAAAGCTTAAATCAAAATTACGACTAACCTAATCATCCGATCTCTACCAAATTTTGCAACAACATACCTTTATAGGGGGAGCATCCTTTGACCAAACTAATAGGTCATCAGCGTAATAGTTTGCGGGTGGCGGCCATCTTTGTGTGAAAATCGATTCCCCCTATTAATTCGAACATGGTGCAACCGAATGGAACGAAATTTGGTACAGAGGTAGTACTAACAAAAGGCACCTCAGTGTCATGTTTTATATCGCCGCCATCTTGACGGAAACGTAATGGCGGCCACATAAATGATCAAAGCTTAAATCAAATTACGATTAACCTAATCATCCGATCTCTACCAAATTTTGCAAAAACATACCTTTATAGAGGAAGCATCCTTTGACCAAATGACTAGGTCATTAGCCTAATAGTTTGCGGATGGCGGCCATCTTTGTGTGAAAATCAATTCCTCCTATTAATTCAAACACGGTGAAACCGAATGGAACGAAATTTGGTACAGAGGTAGCACTAGCAAAGGGCATCTCAGTGTCATGTTTCATATCACCGCCATATTGACAGAAACGTAATGGCGGCCACACAAATGTTCAAAGTTTAAGTTAAATTACGACTAACATAACCATCCGATCTCTACCAAACTTTGCAACAACATTCCTTTAGGGAGGGAGCATCCTTTGACCAATCTAATAGGTCATTCGCCTAATAGTTTGCGGATGGAGGCCATCTTTGTGTCAAAATCGATTCCCCCTATTAATTCGAACACGGTGGAACCGAATGAACGAAATTTGGTACAGAGGTAGCACTAGCAAAGGGCACCTCAGTGTCATGTTTTATATCGCCGCCATCTTGACGGAAACGTAATGGCGGCCAGACAAATGTTCAAAGCTTAAATCAAATTACGATTAGCCTAATCATCCGATCTCTAGCAAATTTAGCAACAACATACCTTTATGGAGGGAGCATCCTTTGACCAAACTAATAGGTCATCAGCGTGATATTTTGCGGATGGCGGCCATCTTTGTGTGAAAATCGATTCCCCTTATCAATTCGAACACGGTGAAAGCGAATGGAACGGCATTTGGTACAGAGGTAGCACTAGCAAAGGGCACCTCAGTGTCATGTTTTATATCACCGCTATCTTGACGGAAACGTAATCGTGGCCACCAAAATGTTAAAAGCTAAAATGTAATTACGACCAACCTAATAATCTAGTGTCTACCAAATTTTGCAACACCATATCTTTATGTGGGAAACATATTCAGACCAAACTGCAAGAACATCAGCCCAATAGTTTGCAGATGGTGCCCAAGTATGTGTGCAAATCGATTCCCCCTATCAATTCAAACACGGTGAAACCGAATTGAACGAAATTTGGTACAGAGGTAGCACTATCAAAGGGCACCTCATATTCATGTTTAATATCCCTATAGCACGTTGTATTTCAACAAGCTACTACAACCAACATTCGATCATACTCCTTGAAAAGGACAAAGAGTTATAACAATACCCATGCATTTAGGAGAAAGTAGGCTATATGTTCTTTACTGAACATCTTGTTATTTCTCCTTTTATTCTTCAAGTAAGTAATGAAGTAAGTAAATAAGTGAGGAAACAAGTAGGCAAGTAAGTAATGAAGTAAGCAAGCAAGGAAACAAGTACGAAAGTCGGCAAGTATGTAATGAAGTAAGTAAGCAAGCAAACAAGGAAACAAGTAGGCAAGTCGGCAAGTAAGTAATGAAGTAAGTAATAAGCAAGCAAGGAAACAAGTAGGATAGTCGGCAAGTAAGTAATGAAGTAAGTAAGTAAGTAAGCAAGCAAACAAGGAAACAAGTAGGAAAGTCGGCAAGTAAGTAATGAAGTAAGTAAGTTAGCAAGCAAATAAGGAAACAAGTAGGCAAGTAAGTAATGAAGTAAGTAAGTAAGCAAGCAAACAAGGAAACAAGTAGGCAAGTCGGCAAGTAAGTAATGAAGTAAGTAAGTAAGCAAGCAAACAAGGAAACAAGTAGGCAAGTCGGCAAGTAAGTAATGAAGTAAGTAAGTAAGCAAGCAGGCAAGGAAACAAGTAGGCAAGTAAGTAATGCAGAAAGTAATCAAGCAAGGAAATAAGTAGGCAAGTAAGTAATGAAGTAAGTAAGCAAGCAAGGAAACAAGTAGGCAAGTAGGCAAGTAAGTAATGAAGTAAGTAAGTAAGCAAGCAAGGAAACAAGTAGGCAAGTCGGCAAGTAAGTAATGAAGTAAGTAAGTAAGTAAGCAAGCAAGGAAACAAGTAGGCAAGAAGGCAAGCAAGTAATGTAGTAAGTAAGTAAGTAAGTAAGTAAGTAAGCAAACAAGGAAACAAGTAGGCAAGTAAGTAATGAAGTAAGTAAGCAATCAAGGAAACAAGTAGGCAAGTAGTCAAGTAAGTAATGAAGTAAGTAAGTAAGTAAGCAAGCAAGGAAACAAGTAGGCAAGTAAGTAATGAAGTAAGTAAGTACGCAAGCAAGGAAACAAGTAGGCAAGTAAGTAATGAAGTAAGTAAGCAGGCAAGGAAACAAGTAGGCAAGTAGGCAAGTAAGTAATGAAGTAAGTAAGTAAGCAAGCAAGGAAACAAGTAGGCAAATAGGCAAGCAAGTAATGAAGTAAGTAAGTAAGTAAGTAAGCAAGCAAGGAAACAAGTAGGCAAGAAGGCAAGCAAGTAATGTAGTAAGTAAGCAAGGAAACAAGTAGGCAAGTAGGCAAATAAGTAATGAAGTAAGTAAGCAAGCAAGCGAACAAGTAGGCAAGTAGGCAAATAAGTAATGAAGTAAGTAAGCAAGCAAGGAAACATGTATGCAAGTAGGCAAGTAAGTAATGAAGTAAGTAAACAAGCGAACAAGTAGGCAAGTAGGCAAATAAGTAATGAAGTAAGTAAGCAAGCAAGGAAACAAGTAGGCAAGTAGGCAAGTAAGTAATGAAGTAAGTAAGTAAGCAAGCAAGGAAACAAGTAGGCAAGTAGGCAAATAAGTAATGAAGTAAGTAAGCAAGCAAGCGAACAAGTAGGCAAGTAGGCAAATAAGTAATGAAGTAAGTAAGCAAGCAAGGAAACATGTATGCAAGTAGGCAAGTAAGTAATGAAGTAAGTAAGCAAGCAAGGAAACATGTATGCAAGTAGGCAAGTAAGTAATGAAGTAAGTAAGCAAGCAAGCGAACAAGTAGGCAAGTAGGCAAATAAGTAATGAAGTAAGTAAGCAAGCAAGGAAACATGTATGCAAATAGGCAAGTAAGTAATGAAGTAAGTAAGCAAGCAAGGAAACATGTATGCAAGTAGGCAAGTAAGTAATGAAGTAAGTAAGCAAGCAAGGAAACATGTAGGCAAGTAGGCAAGTAAGTAATGAAGTAAGTAAGCAAGCAAGCGAACAAGTAGGCAGGTACGCAAATCAGTAATGAAGTAAGTAAGCAAGCAAGGAAACATGTATGCAAGTAGGCAAGTAAGTAATGAAGTAAGTAAGCAAGCAAGGAAACATGTATGCAAGTAGGCAAGTAAGTAATGAAGTAAGTAAGCAAGCAAGGAAACATGTATGCAAGTAGGCAAGTAAGTAATGAAGTAAGTAAGCAAGCAAGGAAACATGTATGCAAGTAGACAAGTAAGTAATGAAGTAAGTAAGCAAGCAAGGAAACATGTATGCAAGTAGGCAAGTGAGTAATGAAGTAAGTAAGCAAGCAAGGAAACATGTATGCAAGTAGGCAAGTAAGTAATGAAGTAAGTAAGTAAGCAAGCAAACAAGGAAACAAGTAGGCAAGTAAGTAATGAAGTAAGTAAGCAAGCAAGGAAACATGTATGCAAGTAGGCAAGTAAGTAATGAAGTAAGTAAGCAAGCAAGGAAACATGTATGCAAGTAGGCAAGTAAGTAATGAAGTAAGTAAGCAAGCAAGGAAACATGTATGCAAGTAGACAAGTAAGTAATGAAGTAAGTAAGCAAGCAAGGAAACATGTATGCAAGTAGGCAAGTGAGTAATGAAGTAAGTAAGCAAGCAAGGAAACATGTATGCAAGTAGGCAAGTAAGTAATGAAGTAAGTAAGTAAGCAAGCAAACAAGGAAACAAGTAGGCAAGTCGGCAAGTAAGTAATGAAGTAAGTAAGTAAGCAAGCAGGCAAGGAAACAAGTAGGCAAGTAGGCAAGTAAGTAATGCAGAAAGTAATCAAGCAAGGAAACAAGTAGGCAAGTAAGTAATGAAGTAAGTAAGCAAGCAAGGAAACAAGTAGGCAAGTTGGCCAGTAAGTAATGAAGTAAGTAAGTAAGCAAGCAAGGAAACAAGTAGGCAAGTCGGCAAGTAAGTAAGTAATGAAGTAAGTAAGTAAGTAAGCAACCAAGGAAACAAGTAGGCAAGTCGGCAAGTAAGTAATGAAGTAAGTAAGTAAGCAAGCAAGGAAACAAGTAGGCAAGTAGGCAAGTAAGTAATGAAGTAAGTAAGTAAGCAAGCAAACAAGGAAACAAGTAGGCAAGTCGGCAAGTAAGTAATGAAGTAAGTAAGCAAGCAAGGAAACAAGTAGGCAAGTAGGCAAGTAAGTAATGAAGTAAGTAAGAAAGCAAGCAAGGAAACAAGTAGACAAGTAGGCATGTAAGTAAGTAATGAAGTAAGTAAGTAAGCAACCAAGGAAACAAGTAGGCAAGTAAGTAATGAAGTAAGTAAGTAAGCAAGCAAGCAAGGAAACAAGTAGGCAAGTAGGCAAGTAAGTAATGAAGTAAGTAAGCAGGCAAGGAAACAAGTAGGCAAGGAGGCAAGTAAGTAATGAAGTAAGTAAGTAAGCAAGCAAGGAAACAAGTAGGCAAGTAGGCAAGCAAGTAATGAAGTAAGTAAGTAAGCAAGCAAGGAAACAAGTAGGCAAGTAGGCAAGCAAGTAATGAAGTAAGTAAGCAAGGAAACAAGTAGGCAAGTAGGCAAATAAGTAATGAAGTAAGTAAGCCAGCGAACAAGTAGGCAAGTAGGCAAATAATTAATGAAGTAAGTAAGCAAGCAAGAAAACATGTATGCAAGTAGGCAAGTAAGTAATGAAGTAAGTAAGCAAGCAAGGAAACAAGTAGGCAAGTAAGTAATGAAGTAAGTAAGTAAGTAAGTAAGTAAGTAAGCAAGCAAGGAAACAAGTAGGCAAATAAGTAATGAAGTAAGTAAGCAAGCAAGCGAACAAGTAGGCAAGTAGGCAAATAAGTAATGAAGTAAGTAAGCAAGCAAGGAAACATGTATGCAAGTAGGCAAGTAAGTAATGAAGTAAGTAAGCAAGCATGTATGCAAGTAGGCAAGTAATTAATGAAGTATGTAAGTAAGTAAGCAAGCAAGGACACAAGTAGGCAAGTAGGCAATAAGTAATGAAGGAAGTAAGCAAGCAAGCGAACAAGTACGCAAGTAGGCAAATAGGTAATGAAGTAAGTAAACAAGCAAGCGAACAAGTAGGCAAGTAGGCAAATAAGTAATGATGTAATTAAGCAAGGAAACATGTATGCAAGTAGGCAAGTAAGTAATGAAGTAAGTAAGCAAGCATGGAAACAAGTAGGCAAGCAAGTAATGAAGTAAGAAAGTAAGGAAGCAAGGAAACAAGTAGGCAAGTAGGCGAATAAGTAATGAAGTAAGTAAGCAAGCAAGCGAACAAGTAGGCAAGTAGGCAAATAAGTAATGAAGTAAGCAAGCAAGGAAACATGTATGCAAGTCGGCATATAAGTAATGAAGTAAGTAAGCAGGCAAGGAAACAAGTAGGCATGTAAGTAATGAAGTAAGTAAGCAAGCAAGGAAACAAGTAGGCAAGTAGTCAAATAAGTAATGAAGTAAGTAAGTAAGCAAGGAAACATGTATGCAAGTAGGCAAGTAAGTAATGAAGTAAGTAAGCAAGCAAGGAAACATGTATGCAAGTAGGCAAGTAAGTAATGAAGTAAGTAAACAAGCAAGGACACATGTAGGCAAGTAGGAAAGTAAGTAATGAAGTAAGTAAGTAAGTGAGCAAGGAAGTAAGCAAGAAGTAGGCAAGTAAGTAATGCAGAAAGTAATCAAGCAAGGAAACAAGTAGGCAAGTAAGTAATGAATTAAGTAAACAAGCAAGGAAACAAGTAGGCAAGTAGGCAAGTAAGTAATGAAGTAAGTAAGTAAGCAAGCAAGGAAACAAGTAGGCAAGTCGGCAAGTAAGTAATGAAGTAAGTAAGTAAGTAAGTAAGCAAACAAGGAAACAAGTAGGCAAGTCGGCAAGTAAGTTATGAAGTAAGTAAGCAAGCAAGGAAACAAGTAGGCAAGTAGGCAAGTAAATAATGAAGTAAGTAAGTAAGCAAGCAAGGAAACAAGTAGGCAAGTAGGCAAGTAAGTAATGAAGTAAGTAAGTAAGCAAGGAAACAAGTAGGCAAGTAAGTAATGAAGTAAGTAAGCAGGCAAGGAAACAAGTAGGCAAGTAGGCAAGTAAGTAATGAAGTAAGTAAGTAAGCAAGCAAGGAAACAAGTAGGCAAGTAGGCAAGCAAGTAATGAAGTAAGTAAGTAAGTAAGCAAGCATGGAAACAAGTAAGCAAGTAGGCAAGCCAGTAATGAAGTAAGTAAGTATGCAAGCAAGGAAACAAGTAGGCACGTAGGCAAATAAGTAATGAAGTAAGTAAGCTAGCAAGCGAACATGTAGGCAAGTAGGCAAATAAGTAATGAAGTAAGTAAGCAAGGAAACATGCATACAAGTAGGCAAGTAAGTAATGAAGTAAGTAAGCAAGCAAGCGAACAAGTAGGCAAGTAGGCAAATAAGTAATGAAGTAAGTAAGCAAGCAAGGAAACAAGTAGGCAAGTAGGCAAGTAAGTAATGAAGTAAGTAAGAAAGCAAGCAAGGAAACAAGTAGGCATGTAGGCAAATAAGTAATGAAGTAAGTAAGAAAGCAAGCAAGGAAACAAGTAGGCATGTAGGCAAATAAGTAATGAAGTAAGTAAGCAAGCAAGGAAACATGTATGCTAGTAGGCAAGTAAGTAATGAAGTAAGCAAGCAAGCAAGCAAGCAAGGAAACATGTATGCAAGTAGGCAAGTAAGTAATGAAGTAAGTAAGCAAGCAAGCGATAAAGTAGGCAAGTAGGCAAATAAGTAATGAAGTAAGTAAGCAAGCAAGGAAACATGTATGCAAGTAGGCCAGTAAGTAATGAAGTAAGTAAGCAAGCAAGGAAACATGTATGCAAGTAGGCAAGTAAGTAATGAAGTAAGTAAGCAAGCAAGGAAACATGTAGGCAAGTAGGCAAGTAAGTAATGAAGTAAGTATGCAAGCAAGCGAACAAGTAGGCAAGTAGGCAAATAAGTAATGAAGTAAGTAAGCAAGCAAGGAAATTGTATGCAAGTAGGCAAGTAAGTTATGAAGTAAGTAAGCAAGCAAGGAAACATGTATGCAAGTAGGCAAGTAAGTAATGAAGTAAGTAAGCAAGCAAGGAAACATGTATGCAAGTAGGCAAGTAAGTAATGAAGTAAGTAAGCAAGCAAGGAAACATGTATGCAAGTAGGCAAGTAAGTAATGAAGTAAGTAAGTAAGCAAGCAAGGAAACATGTATGCAAGTAGGCAAGTAAGTAATGAAGTAAGTAAGCAAGCAAGGAAACATGTATGCAAGTTGGCAAGTAAGTAATGAAGTAAGTAAGCAAGCAAGGAAACATGTATGCAAGTTGGCAAGTAAGTAATGAAGTAAGTAAGCAAGCAAGGAAACATGTATGCAAGTAGGCAAGTAAGTAATGAAGTAAGTAAGCAAGGAAACTTGTATGCAAGTAGGCAAGTAAGTAATTAAGTAAGTAAGCAAGCAAGGAAACAAGTAGGCAAGTAAGTAATGAAGTAAGTAGGCAGGCAAGGAAACAATTAGGCAAGTCGGCAAGTAAGTAATGAAGGAAGTAAGCAAGCAAACAAGGAAACAAGTAGGCAATTCGGCAAGTAAGTAATGAAGTAAGTAAGTAAGCAAGCAGGCAAGGAAACAAGTAGGCAAGTAGGCAAGTAAGTAATGCAGAAAGTAATCAAGCAAGGAAATAAGTAGGCAAGTAAGTAATGAAGTAAGTAAGCAAGCAAGGAAACAAGTAGGCAAGTAGGCAAGTAAGTAATGGAGTAAGTAAGTAAGCAAGCAAGGAAACAAGTAGGCAAGTAGGCAAGTAAGTAATGGAGTAAGTAAGTAAGCAAGCAAGGAAACAAGTAGGCAAGTAGGCAAGTAAGTAATGAAGTAAGTAAGTAAGCAAGCAAGGAAACAAGTAGGCAAGTAAGTAATGAAGTAAGTAAGTAAGTAAGCAAGCAAAGAAACAAGTAGGCAAGTAGGAAAGTAAGTAATGAAGTAAGTAAGCAAGCAAGGAAACAAGTAGGCAAGTAAGTAATGAAGTAAGTAAGCAGGCAAGGAAACAAGTAGGCAAGTAAGTAATGAAGTAAGTAAGTAAGCAAGCAAGGAAACAAGTAGGCAAGTAGCAAGCAAGTAATGAAGTAAGTAAGTAAGCAAGCAAGGAAACAAGTAGGCAAGCAAGTAATGAAGTAAGTAAGTAAGTAAGCAAGCAAGGAAACAAGTAGGCAAATAAGTAATGAAGTAAGTAAGCAAGCAAGCGAACAAGTAGGCAAATAAGTAATGAAGTAAGTAAGCAAGCAAGGAAACATGTATGCAAGTAGGCAAGTAAGTAATGAAGTAAGTAAGCAAGCAAGCGAACAAATAGGCAAGTAGGCAAGCAAGTAATGAAGTACGTAAGCAAGCAAGAAACAAGTAGGCAAGTAGGCAAGTAAGTAATGAAGTAAGTAAGTAAGTAAGCAAGCAAGGAAACAAATAGGCAAGTAGGCAAATAAGTAATGAAATAAGTAAGCAAGCAAGCGAACAAGTAGGCAAGTAGGCAAGTAAGTAATGAAGTAAGTAAGCAAGCAAGGAAACAAATAGGCAAGTAGGCAAATAAGTAATGACGTAAGTAAGCAAGCGAACAAGTAGGCAAGTAGGCAAGTTAGTAATGAAGTAGGTAAGCAAGCAAGGAAACAAGTAGGCAAGTAGGCAAATAAGTAATGAAGTAAGCAAGCAAGGAAACATGTATGCAAGTAGGCAAGTAAGTAATGAAGTAAGTAAGCAAGCAAGGAAACATGTATGCAAGTAGGCAAGTAAGTAATGAAGTAAGTAAGCAAGCAAGGAAACATGTATTCTAGTAGGCAAGTAAGTAATGAAGTAAGTAAGCAAGCAAGGAAAGATGTATGCAAGTAGGCAAGTAAGTAATGAAGTAAGTAAGCAAGCAAGCGAACAAGTAGGCAAGTAGGCAAATAAGTAATGAAGTAAGTAAGCAAGCAAGGAAACATGTATGCAAGTAGGCAAGTAAGTAATGAAGTAAGTAAGCAAGCAAGGAAACATGTATGCAAGTAGGCAAGTAAGTAATGAAGTAAGTAAGCAAGCAAGGAAACATGTAGGCAAGTAGGCAAGTAAGTAATGAAGTAAGTATGCAAGCAAGCGAACAAGTAGGCAAGTAGGCAAATAAGTAATGAAGTAAGTAAGCAAGCAAGGAAACATGTATGCAAGTAGGCAAGTAAGTAATGAAGTAAGTAAGCAAGCAAGCAAGCAAGCAAGGAAACATGTATGCAAGTAGGCAAGTAAGTAATGAAGTAAGTAAGCAAGCAATGAAACATGTATGCAAGTAGGCAAGTAAGTAATGAAGTAAGTAAGCAAGCAAGGAAACATGTATGCAAGTAGGCAAGTAAGTAATGAAGTAAGTAAGCAAGCAAGGAAACATGTATGCAAGTAGGCAAGTAAGTAATGTAGTAAGTAAGCAAGCAAGGAAACATGTATGCAAGTAGGCAAGTAAGTAATGAAGTAAGCAAGGAAACTTGTATGCAAGTAGGCAAGTAAGTAATTAAGTAAGTAAGCAAGCAAGGAAACAAGTAGGCAAGTAAGTAATGAAGTAAGTAGGCAGGCAAGGAAACAAGTAGGCAAGTAGGCAAGTAAGTAATGAAGTAAGTAAGCAAGCAAGGAAACATGTATGCAAGTAGGCAAGTAAGTAATGAAGTAAGTAAGCAAGCAAGCAAGCAAGCAAGCAAGGAAACATGTATGCAAGTAGGCAAGTAAGTAATGAAGTAAGTAAGCAAGCAATGAAACATGTATGCAAGTAGGCAAGTAAGTAATGAAGTAAGTAAGCAAGCAAGGAAACATGTATGCAAGTAGGCAAGTAAGTAATGAAGTAAGTAAGCAAGCAAGGAAACATGTATGCAAGTAGGCAAGTAAGTAATGAAGTAAGTAAGCAAGCAAAGAAACATGTATGCAAGTAGGCAAGTAAGTAATGAAGTAAGTAAGCAAGCAAGCAAGCAAGGAAACATGTATGCAAGTAGGCAAGTAAGTAATGAAGTATGTAAGCAAGCAATGAAACATGTATGCAAGTAGGCAAGTAAGTAATGAAGTAAGTAAGCAAGCAAGGAAACATGTATGCAAGTAGGCAAGTAAGTAATGAAGTAAGTAAGCAAGCAAGGAAACATGTATGCAAGTAGGCAAGTAAGTAATGTAGTAAGTAAGCAAGCAAGGAAACATGTATGCAAGTAGGCAAGTAAGTAATGAAGTAAGTAAGTAAGCAAGGAAACTTGTATGCAAGTAGGCAAGTAAGTAATTAAGTAAGTAAGCAAGCAAGGAAACAAGTAGGCAAGTAAGTAATGAAGTAAGTAGGCAGGCAAGGAAACAAGTAGGCAAGTCGGCAAGTAAGTAATGAAGTAAGTAAGCAAGCAAACAAGGAAACAAGTAGGCAAGTCGGCAAGTAAGTAATGAAGTAAGTAAGTAAGCAAGCAGGCAAGGAAACAAGTAGGCAAGTAGGCAATAAGTAATGCAGAAAGTAATCAAGCAAGGAAACAAGTAGGCAAGTAAGTAATGAAGTAAGTAAGCAAGCAAGGAAACAAGTAGGCAAGTAAGTAATGGAGTAAGTAAGTAAGCAAGCAAGGAAACAAGTAGGCAAGTCGGCAAGTAAGTAATGAAGTAAGTAAGTAAGTAAGTAATTAAGTAAGCAAGCAAGCAAACAAACAAGGAAACAAGTAGGCAAGTCGGCAAGTAAGTAATGAAGTAAGTAAGCAAGCAAGGAAACAAGTAGGCAAGTAAGTAATGGAGTAAGTAAGCAAGCAAGCAAGGAAACAAGTAAGCAAGTCGGCAAGTAAGTAATGAAGTAAGTAAGTAAGTAAGTAATTAAGTAAGTAAGCAAGCAAACAAACAAGGAAACAAGTAGGCAAGTCGGCAAGTAAGTAATGAAGTAAGTAAGCAAGCAAGGAAACAAGTAGGCAAGTAAGTAATGAAGTAAGTAAGTAAGCAAGCAAGGAAACAAGTAGGCAAGTAAGTAATGAAGTAAGTAAGCTAGCAAGGAAACATGAAGGCAAGTAGGCAAGTAAGTAATGAAGTAAGTAAGTAAGCAAGGAAGTAAGCAAGAAGTAGGCAAGTAAGTAACAGAACATATTGTGAAATAAAATTGGAAAGTAGGGAGTCAAAGGAGGAAAGTTTCGTGGCAAACTTTAGTTTTCATTTCTTTTAAGATAAACCAAAGTGGCACTAGACAATTTAAAATAATATACAATAGTGGGAAACTATTTACCATGACTGGCCTAGAGTTTCTGTGCTAGAACCCTGGGAAATACCACGAGTAAGATGGATGCTGTCAACACCAAGATTGGGAACTCGGATCTTAACTTGCATGATGGACCCGTACCTACTGTGTTCTCTTGTGTGTGTTGTAATGGCCGGAGGTATTGTAGAAAGTTCCAAAACCAGCGGCCTCAAAGGGATGGGGATTTAACTTTCTAACATTGTAGTAGATTTAGCCGTGCACAAATGAGCAATACCTCATTGATACCGGCGGTGATAAGCCTTATCTGGATAAACTCTATTACGTGTTATTGCTTTCAATTCCCCCAGCTTAGTGGGGCCGGAAATCCGCCATCTCAGTCCGACAACGGTAACTCATTGATCGCTGAGATAGAGCGATCCGGCTGGGATATACAAGGTGAGACTGGAGAAGTAGACACGAGGGTGTACCCAGAAGTAACCGGACAGAGAGCGCGCTTCCATTCGAGGATGTAGTAAAGGCAGCTCCGGTAGCCTCTGAGCTTCTATGCCCAAGGTCGCGGGTTCAAACCCAGCCGAAGTCGTCGGATTTTTTAAGAGCGTTAAAAATCCCTCAGTATGCCTTCCTTCGGAGAGGAAGTAAAACCGACGGTCCCATGTCATAGATTTATGGCATGAAAAAGAACCTTCCACTAACTACACTGTGTATAGCCAAAATTTGTAGGTTAGGTTAGATAAATGATCTTAAGTGCCAACGTTCGTCACTGGGCGCTGGTTGCGATGGCATCTAGTAGTACCAACGTTCACAGCTTGATGTCGTGTATGGTAACATTTGGTGGCGAAACTACTTGAAATTATCGTCTGCAGTCCTTATTTGAATTAAAAACAGATAACACACACTAATACAGTCATCACAATTAACACCGGTATCAGACAGATTCTACACACACCCAAAGTACACGGGGCTACATGACTACGTTGTCGCAGCCCCTAAACTAAGGAACCAACCAACCAACCATAGATGTCCTGCTAGATGGGGTTAATAGAGACCTTCACGAAACAAACTGCCCAGACGGCACCAGTTTGTATGTGGCCGTTTGATTGTAGTGTAATTGAAATTGTGTTTCCTGCTTAAAAAATAAGCAACAGAAGCTTACCAAATGCTTCAACGGGATTTCAAGGAGGATGCTATAAGCCGCACACAGGTTTTTGAATACCTTAAACGTGGTGAGATGACTCGGTGCAATGTCGAACGCCGTGGTGACGGCAACCTCTTTAACTCTCGAACAATGTAGCAAAAAACACGCCTGCCATAATGCAGTCATTATGGCAAGCATGTTGAAGAGGTTGCCTATCATCACGGCGTTCTTTGAAATCCGGAACGGATTAACTGGTAAAGTGAGACGGTGTATTTTCACTTTTTCTGTTGACCACATTTTACATACGGCTACATCAGCCATTATAGGCGAAACAGACAAAATATAATAAGGAACGTGCAAATTAACCATGACACGCCCCAGGGGCTCACAGCTTGTTGGACGTGGGTTGGCAACCACGGGACCACAGCTGAGTCCGGCATTGCTTCCACTTACTTGTGCCGGGCTTCTCTCTGTTTTCTGTCCTCTCGACCTCCCTTGTTCAACTCTTGTCCTTTTACGACCCCGATGGTATTAGGATATCCGAGGCCTAGGGAGTCTTTCACTTTCCGCCTTAATTGGCCCTTGTCTCATCTTTCCTAATATCTCATTCTTCGAGGGGTCAGTCCTCTTGTCTTCTTTTCATTGTATCTCCTGCCTTCTGCTCCAGGCCCTAAAGGAGGCAGGGTGTGTGTAGCCCCACCACTTATGGTCCCTGGATTGGGCTACACCCTCAAGGGCTCACGTCTGGTGAGTTCGGGAATTGGTGACCCCGAGGGTTTTCTGAGCTGGTTCCGGTTTTTATCCTTTCTCCATTGTCTTCGGGGGCGGTCCCTCTCCTCTTTTCCTTTCCTATCGGCCTTTCCTGGCTCTCATTTCTTCCAAGTCCCTTAAAGTTCATTCTTCGAGGGTTGAAGGCATTTCCTTTCCTCCTGTCTTTTGTTTCCCTTATTATTATATTTGTTTCCCATTTCCTCTGCTAGTTTGTAAGTTTATAGTTAGTATAAGGTTTAGTTTCATTTCGTTTACATATTCACTATCTCCCAAAACCATTAGGGGCCAATAACCTTGATGTTAGGCCCCATAAAACAACAATTATGATGATCATCAACCACGACAGAAACTCACACAGAAACGAAGAATATGGGCAGAAAGTAAACAAGCATTTCCGGAGTCAGATGACAGTTTGAGAGAAGATTAGTTCAAAAATGCAATTCGAGAGTGCTCACAATCGCTTTCATTACCATACACGTTTACATGTTTCTGAACTCCTGTTTGGATACGATCCGATTCCACAATTTTACTGTATCGGCCTTGAAACTGAATACGATCTGAGTCCTGTATTCAATACGCTAAGTATACTCAAATAGAGTTCGCCATATAAACGTATTGTTTGCATAGAACAGCATGGAAACCACTTTGAGCACCTTTTATAGGTTCATTGAACTCTACAGGATGTTTCTAAATTCCTATTACAGACTTTGAAGGCTTGTAGTGGGGACCACGACGGTTAAGTTTAGCATCGGAACGTGTGTCCGGAAACGTACCGTCTCCCTGCAACACACGTTCCCAGCTCCCACATTTTCGACGCCACTGACAAGAGTACGTATTACGTCATTGAACGGTCACCTAATGTCTCGTATCTCCAACAGGTTTGCGAGTATTTTCAACCTTCTTCCACGAAATCTCACGGGTGCCGCCTACTTGGTATTCCTTGAAGACGTACTGCTTGAGTACAGCACGATGGCGCGCCAACTCATTTTTCACTTGCGGTCTGAGATCATCTGCACCACATATTTAGGCAACAGTGGATAGGTCGTGGTGGCCCGATTGCTTGGCTGCACGTTCACCCGACTTGACACCGCTAGACTACTACCTGTGGGGTCACATGAAAACCTTCATTTACGAGACCCCTGTGGAATCAGAGGAAGACCTACTGGTGCGGGGTATGGCTGCGGCGGATGTTGGACGACCAGGGATTGTTTTTTTTTTTTTATAGCGTATGGCTTTTAGTGCCGGGAGTGTCCGAGGACATGTTCGGCTCGCCAGTTTTTTTGTAGCTGCTTCGAGACGGACACCCAATGGGTGAGCTACAAGTACCGTTGGGGAGGAAAGTTGGAATGTAAGGGCGAGGAGTTGGAAGGTAGCGGCTGTGGCCTATAGTTAGGGACCAACCCCGGCATTTGCCTGGAAGGAAGATGGGAAACCACAGAAGACCATCTTCAAGGTTGCCGGCGGGGGGATTCGAACCTCCTCGCCTCCCAGATGTGAGCGACTGCCATTAGTCATGCCGTAACGACCACGGCTAATTCACCCGGTTCCAGGGATTGGTGATCGTGCGTAGCAGCACATGGTACCGTGTCTGTATTGACGTCAGTATTCGTCAAATTGAGTCCCAGGAAGAGGAGGAGGTGGTGGTGCTGATGGTGGTCGTGGTTCCTGGTGGTGGCGGTGGTGATGTTGGTGGTGGCGCTGGTGATGGCGGTGGTTTACTGGCACGTGCCAAAGATTCCTTTCGGGGCTAAATTCTGGCACTGTGGCTTCACTAAAAGCCACAGTAGTTAATAGGATCGTAAAACCAGTAACATTATTATTAGTATTATTATTCTAGAATTATTCAGTCCACCTCGTGATGTAGTGGCTAGCATTTTAGATTGTCGTCCCGGACGACCGTGTTTGAATCCTGGATATTCTGGTTTGAGGGTTGGAATGGGGTACACTGAGCCTCGTGTATCAAAACTGCGAAGAGGTGAGTTAGATTCCTACCTCAGTAATCATGGATGTGGTTTTCCGTGGTTTCTTACTTCTACTGCAGGCAAATGTAGGGATGGTTCCTAAACTAAACAACGGCCGTCTCCTTCCCAATCCTCACCTGAATAACAAATACACACACTAGTAAAGCCTTCACAATAACACAGGTTATCTGACAACAATTGTACACACACACACACCCAAGTATACGAGGCTGGAAGACCACGATGTCCAAGCCCCTCAAGTGAACAACAATAATTATTATTTCTTTTTTATATACCGTAAATCGAGTTGAGCCTCTATGAACTGCGTGATAACAACCAACTTCACTTTAGTGTCTAGTGTCTCGGTCCGGCTTTGACTTCCTGCCAGTATCTTCTAACCCCAGTGACGAGTGCCTTCAGACAAAGGTCCCCTCCGTCTTCCCCCAGGGGCTCACATGTAGTGGGACGTGGGTTGGCGACCACGGAACCCCAGCTGAGTCCGACATTACTTCCACTTACTTGTGCCGGGCTCCTCTCCGTCTTCTTTCCTGTCGACCTCTCTTGGTCAACTCTTGTTCCCTTCCGACCCCGATGGTATTAGGGAATCCGAGGCCTAGGGAGTCTCTTCCTTTCCCACCTTAATTGACTCTTGTCTTATCTTTCATGATCCCGCATTCCTCTAGGGATCAGCCTTATACTTTTCATAATATATCCTTTTCTTTTTGAGATTCCCGCACTGTTTCCGAGTATAGGCTCCCCGTGTATCTGAATTACATTTTGTGTATATTTTGACTCTGCACTACATTATGTAGGTATTTTCAATCCAAGTTTTATTTTGTAAGGATCTTCAATCCAAAATGCATTTTGCGAGTATTTTCAACGTCAATTGCATTTTGTAAGGATTGGCCATCTAAATTGTGTTTTAGTAAGTCTTTGAATGCAGGGGCACCATTTTTATGAGTATTTTGAATTTCAATTGCATTTTGTAAGTACTTTCAACCCAAATCGCATTTTTCAAGTATTCTCAATCTAAATTGCATTTTGAAAGATGGGGCATTTTGTAAGTATTTTGATTCCCAATTGCATTTTGTGAGTATTTTGAATCTAAATTACATTTAGTAAGTATTTTCAATCCAAATTCCATTTTTAAGTATTTTTAAACTAAATTGCATTTTGTGAGTATTTTGAATCTAAATTATACTTTGGAATTTTTCCTTTACTCTAACCTGCATTTTGTGCGTATTTTTATTCTAAATTACTTTTGTCAGTATTTCCACCCTAAATTCCATTTTGCGTGTATTTTCAATCTTTTGTCTGTATTTTTGATCTTCGTTAGTTTCCGTTATGGTTTCGATCTCATTGTCATTTTCGCTTTCACCCAGACTATTCGGGGCCGATAACCTAGATGTTAGGCACCTTAAAACAACAATTATCATCATCATCAGTTATCGAAACTATGTGTACAAGAAACTAGGTGGAAGGGAAATAAAGCAAAAGAGCTTGGTGATGGCTACAAATTACTGTACAGTGGAACGAACAATCTGAGAAGGAATGGGGTTGGCATCATTCTCTCGAAAGATATGAAGGCTTGCCTGACGGAAGTCCACAGGAGAAATGACCGGATAATTAGTATCAAACTGTGCCTTGAGGGTATATTTAACATAATTTGTGCTTATGCCCCTCAAGTTGGTTGTGATGAGGATGAAAAGGATAAATTCTGGAATGACCTGGATGAGGAAATCAGTCGCTTACCAGCCGAAGAAAGAATTATTTTAGGTGGTGACTTGAATGGGCATGTGGCCACTACAGTAGGAGAAGAACTAGCAAGGAGAGTACATGGAATCTGGGGATTAGGAGACCGTAATATGGAGGGTGAAAGAGTGATAAATTTTGCATTGGGAGCAGACTTAGCTATATGTAACACCTTCTTTAAGAAATGCGCACAGCAGCTGGTAACTTATAAAAGTGGAGGGAATGAAAGTCAAATCGACTACCTCATGTGTAGAAGACCACATCTGAAGGAAGTGCAGAACTGTAAAGTCATAGCAGGTGAACACGTAGCTCTGCAACACAGAGTATTAGTTGCCGATCATCAGTATATCTGCCTCAAGCCATATGTGGGGAAGAAAACGGTGTCGAAAATCAAATGATGGCGGCTAGAAGACCCTATTCTGTGTAGTGAGTTCAAAACTGAAGTTTTACGGCAATATCAACACATAGAAGGAGTTGATAATTGGTGGAACGTGAACAGTGAAATAATACGCCGTGCAGGAGAAGCCATTCTTCGTAAAACCTCCGGTAAAGTTGCTCATAGGGACAAAGAAACTTGGTGGTGGAATACTGCAGTAAAAGAAGCAATAAAGGCCAAGAGGTTTGCCAAAAAAGCCTGGGATCAATCTGCGACAGATGAAGACAGAGACCTGTATAGACAGGCAAATAAAGATGCTAAGCGAGTGGTAGGGCAGGCAAGGGCAGATGCTTGGGATGATGTATATGAGGACTTGGAGAATACCAGTGGAGTGAAGAAGCTTTTCAGGATAGCGAGGGCTAGAGATAAGGCATCGAAAGATTTTACTCATATTAAGCAGATGAAGAGTGGTGAGGGAGTAGTTCTTCATGATGAAAACAAAATCAAGAAAAGGTGGGAGGAATATTTCAACCACTTAGTGAATGAGGAAAATGATAGGCTGTCTTCTGGTGATGGTGTGCCCTACCAGAGTTTAACCACTGGAATTGGTAGAGAAGAAGTGGTGATTGCTGTCAAGAAAATGAAAAAAGTAAAAGCCACTGGTCCTGATGAAATTCCAGTGCAAGTATGGCAGTGTCTTGGGCAGACAGGAATAGATATGTTGTGGGATCTCATGCAGCAAATTTATTCGGAAGAGGTTATGCCCATGGAGTGGAGGGAGACAACACTGGTCCCTATATATAAGGAAAAGGGCGACATCCAGGACTGTTCTAACTACAGGGGGATACTAAATACAGGGGGATAAAGCTGATGTCCCATACCATGAAAATCTGGGAGAAAATTATCGAGAAAAGGCTTCGAGAGGACACAACGATTGGAGAACAACAGTTTGGGTTCATGCCAGGTAGGAGTACAACTGATGCCATTTTTGGACTCCGGCAACTCATCGAAAGGCATAGAGAGAAGAATAAGGAGCTACATATGGTCTTTATAGTCTTAGAGAAAGCCTATGATAGAATTCCACGCCAGGAAGTCTGGAGATGTCTGAGGACCAAAGCAGTTCCGGAAAAATATGTGCGGCTTATCCAGGACATGTACGAGGAGGCTAAAACAAGAGTCGGGAGTAGCGTCGGGTTGACCAACTGGTTTCCTGTTCAAGTTGGGTTGCATTAGGGGTCAGCCCTGAGTCCATACATATTCAATCTTGTCATGGATGTCCTATCTGATGGCTTACGTAGTGCAGCACCATGGTGCATGCTGTTTGCCGATGACATTGTTTTGTGCGACACCAGTAGGAGAGAACTGGAAAGGCGACTGTAGAGTTGGCGAGAAGCCTTGGAGACCAGAGACATGAAAATCAGTCGAAAGAAAACAGAGTATTTGTGCCTTGGTGGTGAGGGCAATGAATTAGTGCAGATGGATGGAGTAAGCTTAAGGCCAGTCAGTAGCTTCAAGTATCTTGGGTCAACCATGTCTGAAGATGGCAACATAAATACTGAGATTAACCACAGGGTTCAGTCAGCCTGGATGAACTGGAAAAGGTTTTCTGGCAATCTGTGTGACTAAAGGCTCAATATAAGGGTGAAAGGAAAGGCCTACAAGACAGCTGTGAGGCCAGCCATGATGTATGGTGCGGAGACATGGGCAATAACTAAGTCACAATGTCATAAGCTGGATGTGACTGAGATGAAGATGCTGCACTGGATGAGTGGCATCACTAGGATTGATCACATCGCAAATGATAAAATCAGAGGCACAGTAAAAGTAACAGAAGTCCCCAAGAAAATCCAGGAGAAAAGACTGCTGTGGTATGGGCATGTTATGCGTCGGGATAATAACTATGTAGGAAGGAGAGCGATGTCTCTGGTTGTGGATGGCACAAGGAATAGAGGCAGACCTCGAAGAAGGTGGAATGACAATATCCATGGAGACCTAATGGAGAAGCAGTTAAGGGACGACGATGTGTGGGACAGAATAAAATGGAAAAGACTTGCCAGAAAAATTGACCCCACTTGAAGTGGGATAAGATGATGATGATGATGATGAAGAAGAAGAAGAAGCAGTTATCGAGACTGAGGTACCGTAATTACCTTTAAAAGGGGATGATTTAAAATGCGACTAGATAAAAACGTTTTACCACTAGACATTGAGATTAAATTCATCCAGACACTAATACTACGAATTCCAGATTACTGTGACATCGTTCTCGTTGAAGCAACTCATGGACAAACGATGAAACTCCAACAAGCATTGAACTCTTGTCTTCGGTTTGCTTTCAATCTAAGATACGAAGCCCACATAACCCCAACCTACCGTGCTCATTCTTGGCTCAAACCTGATGAACGCCGTAAATTTCATTTGCTGACATCCATCTATCGATTTCTGCATGAAAAACACCCCCACGTATATGTCATCAAAATTTAGTTACTTGTCCTCATATCATAACCGAATCACTCGATCTGGCTCTTCCCTCGCCATCCCCATCAACCACTCACCCATGTTCAACCGCTCTTTTGCTGTAGCTGGGTCTCGAATATGGAATTCAACTCCTGCCGATATCAGAAATTGCACAACAATAAAGAAATGTAAGGCCGCATGCCGAGATTACCTGTTGAATACTGCTGATTGCCCCGTGTGAATGGTGATGGATGATAGGACGTAGCCTATGACTGAGCTAGAATTATATCTAGGGTATTATAGAAAGTTCTGTGACATTGTGATTATTATTATTGTTATAATTATTATTATCATTATTCTTGTGCCTTTTTCATTAATACTAGCATTACCCGTCGCGGCTTCGCCCGCGAATATTCTAGTTGTAAAGAGTACACGTAGCAAAATCTCAATCATGAATGCTATGACTGATTTATTCTCGGTATGATAAATCAGACTTTATCAATTCAGCTACTGGAGAAGTGGTTAAGGGTTTGCCATTCCTTCATGGGTATATCAGAGCGAAGTTAGTTTTCTGGGAATATCACAGACACTGTTAATTTAAGGGACCTTTATATATGGTTTTCGGAGACCCTTTATATTCGGGTGAAAAAGACCTTTCGTACCACACTCACACATGAAAATTGCGTGAAAAAAAATCTAGAGTGCCGCTTGACCCCCTTAAGCGCATTATACTGTATGTATTGATGAATTTTACAGCTTAATTTGGTTCAGTGATAACCTTATAACCGTCTGGAAACTTTCACAGTAATGTAATAATTGGGCTTGCATTGCGTCTTACTGAAATAGATGGACCTGTGAGATTCTGTTACCATGGTTACCGTGTTGCATTCTTTCATTATTTCATTGTAAATATACATGTTTTAAGGTATTTATTTAATTGTGAGGCATTTAAAGGTAAGTGGGTGCGTTTCGCTTACGCATTGGGTTATGCTGAACCTGTAGGTACCCTATATGTGCAGGTTGGTGTTAATGGGACCTTATTTTCGGTACAAAACTGGAATGGGACCTTAGCAGAATAATATAGGGAGGGATTAGTATTAGCATAATTAATTTACTCCTTATTTATCATCATATTTTTTTTTTTTTGTATTTTTGTATTTCCAAAATTGTCTCACATGTACTGGTACCATATTTCGTGGTTAAGTGTAAGAGAGGGACATGAGCCCTAACTTTGCCACTACCGAAGACATAAAATAAATAAATAAATAAGTAAATAAATAAATAAATAAATCAATCAATCAATCAATCAATCAATAAATGGATCACTCTCCTATTCAAACACCCTAAAATGCCAACCGATAGCGCCGAGGTTCTATACTTCAATGTCCAGCAGAGGAGGCGAGAACCTTACTGACTGCACCACGTAGCCAGCCAGTTGTTGTTTATAATTAATGCTTGCGCCCTGGTGGTCGTTCAGTAAATCATAGGCTTGCTGTCGTAGTGAGAGAGTTGTGCTCAAGGGGACACAGATGCTCTGAACTGTGGTTGGCATGCATTTATTAACACACAACCCACTTTAATACCAACTGCTGTTATATACGAGATATACTGTATGTTAAAGTTGTTATACAACTGCTTGCGGTCTCTAGGGGGATCACAACCGAAGATGTTGCACTCGCATATTTAAATAAGTAGTTCCGTAACGAACTAAAAAGCCTACTTCTCAGCGACTTCGGTGACGTAGTCGGTAGTATGCTGAGCTTCTATGCCCAAGGTCATGGGTTCAAACCCGGCCAAAGTCGTCGGATTTTTTAAGAGCGTTAAAAATCCCTCAGTATGCCTTCCTTCGGATGGGGAAGCCGGCGGGTCCATGTCATAGATTTATGGCATGTAATAGAATCTTCCGCTAACTAAACTTGTGTGAAGCAAAATTTGTAGGTTAAGTTTGATTAATGCTCTTAAGTTCCAACGTTCGTCACCAGGCGCTGGGTGCGATGGCTTCACAAGTTCACAGCTAGGTGTCGTCGATGGAAGCATTTGATGGCGAAAGTAGGAACTATTTGAAATTATCGTCGGCAGTCCTTACTTGAATTAAAAACAGATAACACACACTAACACAGTCATCAGAATTAACACCGGTTATCAGACAGATTCTACACACACCCAAAGTACACGGGGCTACTTGACCGCGTTGTCGCTGCCTCTAAACTAAGGAACCAACCAACCAGCCTACTTTTCTTAACATTTTTGATTGATGCCGATCACTGATATAGTGTGACACAACTCTCCCGTATTTCCTGGGATTTCCCGTATTTGACCCTACTTTTTCACAATCTCCTGGCTCCTATATTTTCTTTCTATTTGGGTGAATTTCTCCCGAATTTTTTAATCAAGTTAAATCATTCAATTTCATCATTTAAAGCAGTGTTTTCCAATTTTTTTTTTGTGTGTGTACCACTTTAATAGATGAGAATCTCTCGCGTACCACCTAATGGTTGGGTGTTATAGTAACTATAACCCCCATCGCAATGTTAGAGTTAAAGTGTAACCAGATCCAGTTGTTTTATTATTTATTACAATACGTATTCAATTCAAACATTCATAAATGACACTGTACAAGTGAAAAGAAAATCCACAGCCTGCTTCCAGTCTCCGACCGGGTCAGGAATGGAATGACCCCATCTAGCGGCGAGGATATGAACTGTGCCGGCTGCCGAGGCCTGACGCACTCCTCTGGGGCAATGATTAAATGAATGACAGATGAAATGAAATGATAGTGGAGAATGTTGCCGGGATGAAATTTTGACAGGGAAAACCGGAGTACCCGGAGAAAAACCTGTCTGCCTCCGCTTTGTCCAGCACAGATCTCACATGGAGTGACCGGGATTTGAACCACGGACCCAGCGGTGAGAGGCCGGCATGCTGCCGCCTAAGCCACGGAGGCTTCCACACTGTACAAGTAATATTAATAAAAAGAACTCTTAATAATTAAACATAAAAACCAAAGCTCAACTAACAACTTCAATGTGAAATGTGAGCTTGATGATTAGAAGCCAACTTAGGAATGTCTTGTTCAAGATGGCTGAGTCTCAAACGAAGATCGTTTTCCACTTTAAGGAGTCTATTCCGGTATTTATTCTTGAGATAAACAAGTGAAGAAAATGCAGTCTCACAAAAGTACGAAGTAGTGAAAGGCAGAAAAATTCGAACTGCTTTGTCAGCTATGTCTGCATAGTCTACACGCCTCTCAAACCAAAAGTTTACAAGAGCCATTTTTTGAAAAGGTTTGCCTTAGTTCTAAATGACAATTCAATTAATAAAACTGCTCATTATCTTTGACCTTAAAGTCTTCCGGAAACATATCAATGTTTTCATATTTCTAAATTTTATATATATATATATTATTTTTCTTAACGTCACCGCGTACCACTCCAGCAGTACGAGCGTACCACCTGTGGTACGTGTACCACAGTTTGGGAAACGCTGATTTAAAGGACACTGGGTTGTGACAATAGCTTATTATACACGATGAAATGAGCAAATTTGAAAAACAAATTTATGTTATTTTCGTTTGGTCAATGGTTTTTAATTTTACACTATAAAATGATCTGACCTTTCTAAGCCCCCTGATAACAATAATTGTGAAAGACAATCCTGCAGGTTAAGATTTAAGAGATTCTGGTACACTTTTCTCAGGAACTACTTAAGTTATAAGCATGATGTTTTGTAATGTGTTGGTAACCATGTACAGTAGTTTTATAGAATGAACCCAAAGATATTTAAAATGAGCTTTATCTCTTCCATTTATAAGTAACAAATCATGCATTTTAAGAGGCAAAAATAGTTTTGAGTTAGTTATTAGCCTATTTTCATTTATGAAAAAAAAAATAGGCTCATGAGATCACCTTTCGTCCGTGTGTCTGTCTGTGTGTGCGTGTGTGATTCGTGTGTGTAAGTGTGCAAACCCCCTCCCTAAAAATATCTAAACGACTGGAGCGATTTCAGTGAAACTCGGTAAGTTCATAGCACTATTTCGGATGACCCCGACCGTGTCCTTGAAATTTTGTTACGTCTCACCAATCCAACATGGCGGCTGTGCGAAATATTTTACCAGCATTCAATATCTCCGAAACTATTACCGATATAACCCTGGAATTTTGTACGGTGATAAAGGAAACTACTAGAAGTTCACCTATGTGACTTTTGAAAACCTGGTAACTACAAAACCAACATGGCGTCCAAGCGAAGTTGCGACGTTTCTCGGGATTTAATCAACCAAACGCAATGAAACTTGGTACAGTATATGTTTATACACATTGCAATGCACCGACATCTAACTTCGTTCAATTGTTCAAGATGGCGGCTGTGCGAAATATTTCTCCGGGATCCTATATCTCTGAAACTATTACCGGAATCACCCTGAAATTTTCTATGGAGACTTTCAAAAACCGGTTAACTGCAAAACGAACATGGCGGTAAGCGAAGTTGAAAGTTTTAAATAGACTTTTCTCGTGATTTTATGATCCAAACGCAATGAAACTTGTTACAGCAAATGTTTATACACATTGTAATGCACTGGTATCTAATTTAGTCCAATTCTTTACATAACGTCAAGATGGCGGCTGTGCGAATTTTAAAATTATTTTTTTATTTCTTGTGTATTAATCATGTGATCGAAGTGAAAGTTTGAATAATGAACCTACGGAATAATTTTCCTCTAATGGTAGGCTACTTGACTCTATGGCCTATACATATAACAATCCTACATGGCGACCATCCGGAATATTTAGACGGTTCTTAATATCTACGAATCTATTACAGCAATCGAACTGAATGCTTTTACGTTCATAGGAGCTATGAACATAAGTTCACCTATAGGACTTTCAATAACCTGGTGATCACAAATCCAACATGGCGGTAACGCGAAGTATAAGTATTCACATGGACGTTTCTCACAATTTAACCATCTGAGTGCAGTGAAACTTGGTACAGTAAATCCTTATACAAATATTAATCCACTGGCATCTAATTTATTTCAATTGTTTCTATAACCACAAGATGGCAGCTGTGCGAAATTTTAAAATCTCCTTGTTACTTCTTGTGTCCTAATTATGCGATTGAATTTTGAATACCACACGTACACAATAATCTTCTTGTAACAGTACATAACTATAAGACCTACATATATAAAACTCCAACATGGCGACCATCCGCAATATTTAGTCGGTTCTCAATATGTATGAATCTATTACAGCAATCAAACTGAAATTTGGTATGTTGATAGTGGCAATTAACATAAGTAGGATATATGAAAATAGGCTTTTAGTTCTTCACGGAGCTACTTGTTTCTTTATAAATGTAAAATGCATACTTCTGATACGAATAAATAGGAGACGCGATTGATTATAGAGATTTTTCTATCGATTATCTCGTTTATAAATGACCAACCAATGAGTTTAAATATCCATGTCTGTTAAACCAATGAGTGCGTACTTACTTCCTTTCTATCTTTGTGTTTCTCAGCTGGTGGTGTTTTGGCGAGATTTCGTTCAGCGTTTTTTTTTTTACTCTACATCACCTGCGAGCCGAAGTTTATAATACAATAATGGGTGATTTTTATTCTCGTATCAGAAACATATATATTTCACATAGTTATATTAATTTTGCACAAAACGTTGCCACTTCACATGCTTTTTCTGTCCCTTGATGAAGATCGTCTTCGGTACAGGAAGCTGGACATAGTCGACATTGAAGCATATATGTTCAATTTTAACGCTCTTAAAAATCCGACGACTACGGCCGGATTTGAACCCGCGATCTTGGGCACAGCAGTTTAGCATGCTACCGACTACGTCACCAAAGCACGATGAAAATCCGCAGTCTGCTTCCAGTCGACCGACCAGGTCAGGGAATGGAATAAATGAAGCTCCTATCTAACGGCGAGGATATGAATTGTGCCGGCTGCCGAAGCCTGTCGCACTCCCCTGGGGCAATGATCAAATGAATGACAGATGAAATGAAATGAAAGTGGAGAGTGTTGCTGGAATTAAATTGTGACAGGGAAACCCGAGTACCCGGAGAAAAACCTGCCTGCCTCCGCTCTGTCCAGCACAGATCTCATATGAAGTGACCGGGATTTGAACCACGTACCAAGCGGTGAGAGGCCAGCGTGCTGCCGCCTAAGCCACGGAGGTTTTGCCACCGAAGCACGATACTGATAACAATTATTTTTTCTCTCGATGTGGCTACAGACTAATACGAGGGGAAAATAATAGTGTTCAGTATCGTTTGCAGTGATATGCTTGCAGTGCATTAGTACCATACGGGATGCAAGCAGAGAAATATCGACCTTCCTGATAACACGCGTTAGTTGGGTTGCAGCATATGATAATGGAAGGGGCTGCTGAATCACCCGGTATAGCTTTACATCACTTATACTATTATTAGAGTGGGATGCGAATCCACCTCTTCTCAGTTTTGTCTCAAAAACAATACTTGGCAACAAAAAAGATTATTATGTTGCTACACTTATTGCCGCCCTCATCTTCTCAAACCTATTCTTTGGCATCCTTTGACCACCAATCTTGCCTTGTATCTAGATAATTTTCCGTCTGATTTATGCTTTAGCTTGTAAACCCATCTGTTACTTAAAACATTGGCTTTCTCTGTTCGTTCAACTAAAGTCCAAGTGTTGTTCATTTTCAGGGCTTCCATCTCCTCTTCCATGGCGTTTCTCCAGTTTTCATGGTCCCTGGTTTGTTTCGCTTCTTGAAAGCTTGTCGGTTCCTGGCTCAGTAGAAGATTTTGTTCTGCTCCCGTGCATTTATTGCAGATATAATCGTCATCCTTATTGTAGTGTTCCTCGTCGATACCGACACATTTGTTGTGATACCATTTTTCACAACTATCACATTGAATCCAGTCAATCAGTCTATCTTGTATAGTTGGTATTATACAGTTGGGTGCACTACATACAGTACATTGGCATCGTCCGTCATGATGCTGACATCTACTGCTGTATCTGGTACAACAAATGCTCCGTCATTTTTGAGCGTGTCCTCTTCATCAGAGGGAACTTCTTCTTCTTCTTCTGGTACATCGACCTCGTTTCCATCTTCCTTTTCTTCAAGGTTTCCTGGGTCTTCCACAATGATGTCATACGTCGATGGTTTAGAGTGTACCACATTCGAGCTCTCAGACGAGAATTAAATTACTTGGCCGAATCCTGACCTCCGAGGCGACAGTCAAGAAAGCTAGCCGCTACAGCAGGACGTGTAAGTGTTATTATTGGGGTAGGCCCTTAGAATAAGGTACTATTGAGGGAGTGTGGAAATCCCCAAGGAACACTTAGGATATCCGCTGTTAGCACCGACACTTGCTGCAGCTCCCCCTTCAGATCGTGGTGACCGGTTTAACACGCACGACTACGTCGTGGGGTGGGAAATTATCGATCCTTCTTCTCCTTCTGCTTCTCCTTTTACATATCCTTCTCCTCCTCTTCTTTCTCCTGCTTTTACTCTTCTCCTCCTCCTCCTTCTTCTCCATCTTCTCCTCCTCCTTTTTTTCCTTCTCCCTCTCCTCCTCCATCTTCTTCTCCTTCTTCTCTCCCTTCTCCCTCTTCTCCTTTTTCTTCTTCTCCTACTCTTTTTTTCTCCTTCTCCTTATTCTCTTCCTTCTCCCTCTTCTCCTCCTTTTTCTCCTCCTTCTTCTCTTCCTTTTCCCTCTTCTCCTTCTCCATCTTCTCCTCCTTCTTCTCCTACTTCTTCTCCTTTGGCTTCTCCTGATTTTTCTCCTTCTATTTCTCCTTATTCTTCTTCTTCTTCTTCTTCTTCACCTTACCCTTAATCTCTTTCTTCTTATTCTTCTTCCTCTTCTTTTCCTCCTTCTTCGGCTCTCCTCCCTTTTCTACTCCTCTTTCTCCTTCTTCTTCTTCTCCTTACACTTATTCTCCTTATTATTATTCTTCCTCTTCTTTTCCTCCTTGTTCTCCTTCTTCGATTTCTCGTCCTTTTTCTACTCCTCTTTCTCCTTCTTCTCCTTCCTATCCTTCTTCTCTTTCTCCTTCTTCTTCCCCTTCCCTTCTTCTCCTTCTCCTTAACCTTCTCCCCAGTCTCCTCCTCCTCCTTCTCTTATCGAAGGTTGGAGGACATCAGGCCTATTCTAGTTTCGGAGTCTGCCACACGGAAAAGGGTCGTTGTGTTCATCTCAAACCAGTCTCTGAGGTTCTTCAGCCAAGCCCCCCCCCCCCCCCGCCAGGGGCTCACATCTAGTGGGACGTGGGTTCGCGACCACGGGACCCCAGCTGAGTCCGTCATTGCTTCCACTTACTTGTTCCGGGCTCCTCTCCGTCTTCTTTCCTGTTGACCTCGCTTGGTCAACTCTTGTTCTCTTCCGACCCCGACGGTATTAGGGTATCCGAGGCCTAGGGAGTCTCTTCCTTTCCCGCCTTAATTGGCCCTTGTCTCATCTTTTCTGATACCTTCCTTCTGCGAGTGGTCAGCCTTCTTTTTCTTTTCATGTTATCTCCTGCCTTCTGCTCAAGGCCCTCAAGGAGGCGGGGTGTATGTAGCCCCACCACTTATGGTACACCCTGGATAATGCTACACCCTCAGGGGCTCACGGCAGGTGAGTTCGGGAGATGGCGACCCCGAGGGACTCCTGAGCTGGGTCCGGTTTTCCCCTTTTATCCCTTACCTGTGGGGCGGACCCTCTCCTCTTTCACTTTCCTGTTGTTTTTCTTTTCATTTCATTTCCTTTTCCCTTTAAGATTCCCGCACTGTTATTTTTGCATCTCCACTCCATTTTGTGGGTGTTTTCAATCTCCATTGCATTTTGTAAGTCTTTTCGATCTACGTTGAATTTTGTGAGTGTTTTTCAACCTCGATTGCATTTTGTATCTTCAACCTAAACCGCTTTCTTGCAAGTAGTTAATTCTCAATTGCATTTTTTTGTTATTTTAATTTCAAGTAAATTTTGTAAGTATTTTCAATCTAAATTGCATTTTGTAAGTATTGTCCATCCAAATGAGAAGTTTGAATCTACCATACATTTTGTAAGCAATTTCAGTTGCATTTTGTATTTTCAACCTAAACCGCTTTTTGCAAGTTGTTAATTCTCAATTGCATTTTGTGGGTATTTTGAATCTAAATTACATTTTGTATGTATTTTCAATCTCATTTGCATTTTGTAAGTATTTTGATTTCACTTGCATTTTGTAAGTATTTCGACTCTACATTGCATTTTGTACATATTTTGAACTTAACCTACATTTTGTGCGTATTTTTCACTCTATTCCTTTTGTGAGTATTTTCGTTCGAAATTCCCTTTTGTAAGTATTACCGCTCTCCATTTTGTGAGTAGTTTCAATCCTAGTTCCTTTTTGTAAGTATTTTCCTGCTCACTTAATTTTCGTTCTGGTTTCCACTTCATTGACATTTTCGCTTTCACACAGACCATTAGGGGCCGATAACCTGGATGTTAGGCCCCTTAAAACAACAATTATCATCATCATCATCATCTTCAGCCAGGTCTCCGTTGTTCTGAGATCTTCCCCTGAATCACCAACTGTAGGATCCTTTATTATACATTCCACACATCACGTGTCCGAAATATTCGACTTTCCTCTTCTTGAAAGGAAAGTAATACTTCCTGTTTAATCTTCCCATCACGTCAGAATTCCTCATTATATCAGTGCCCGAGATACGTAAGCCTTGACTCTACACAATACACCAGCATTCAGGAACAATAGCAAACGTTTTAAATTAGAACAAAATATTAATTTAAAAACGTTATTGTGCGACGTCCAACTTCCCTCCAACTCACACAAACATGTGTGGAGTGTTTCTAATGTGGAAACTTTATTGTCAAAGTGAAAGTGAGCTCACCCGTCACAAAGAAGATAATCAGATTATGAAAACTGTTTTTACATACTATTAAATGTTATCTCGAGATTTTTTTTAAATAACCAAAAAATAAATAAAATGGAAGTTCCTTTTAATTTGAGGTAACATTTATTACTTTTTTGTTTCTGTAGAGAGATAACGAAATCCTTCTCGTTGCACACATGTATTATTATTAAAGTGGTACTCTGTGTAGTTTAAATCAGGCAACAAGGACAGCACGTGATGTACAGTAAAATACAGTGAGGATCCCCCGTGTAGAATGGGACCTCGCAGGGGCCGACTGTAATTTGCAGCGTGTCGAGCAAGGCACAGGCGCTAGCAGCAGCATAGTTCCCAACTAGTTTTACACATGTACACGTTTTTGTATTTAATAATCATCATAAATTTGAAATCAATGTGGGAAATACAAAACAAATGACATTCAGAAAAGGACACAATAGGTAAAACCTGAATTTCCCACCAAATCAATACTTTACTTACAGAAAAACTCTACGGGTACATGTTTCGGAAACCTGCTTTTTTTCCTTCCTCAGCCCTCATCTGGTATTAAAACATCAAACAACATAAAACACAAATCATCAATTACAATACTAATACATAAGGAATACACTAATTAGAATATCAACAACACTCTTAAATATAGCATGCAATGCTCCACGCATATTCAGTCATTCAGTCCTGCGTTTGATGTGTGTCATTAGACACATTAAAATATTGCTTATGAACAAACACTTAATTGTTAAAAATGTCTTCAATGTCTAAAATACATATAACCATTCTATGGCGATTCTTGCGTTCAATAATGGACCTCACTGTATGTAGTATGGGCTTGTTGAAAAATCCAGTATTAGCCTAGTGTCAGTAGACACCTATTGTTTGAGATAAGACAAAAATTATTAGAGTGTTTCCTTTCTGAACACTTAAAAAGTCCTCTCGGCACGCCGGAAGGCGGAGGTAGATTTCACCGGACAAACTTGGGGATAGGCGAAAATAGGCAGAATATGCAGGTTTTCGTAGAAGGATCAGACCTCATTTATTGCGAGAAGTTTTTTATAATTGGAGCTTAATTAACTTTGTTTTTCGTCATTTTATGCTCATTTTAAACATTTTATTTTCTTATGGGAACGGTAACCTTCTTGTCATTTGGGGTCCATTTTTATACTTGTGGTCACACTGTCCTTATGCAAGGTTTCGACACTGATGTGTAACTATGTAACGGTCTGTTACTTCTTCACGCAAAATTATATCTCCCGCAGAGATTTTGGTTGGTTCCTCAGTTTAGGGGCTGCGACAACGCAGTCATGTAACCCCGTGTACTTTGGGATGGCTGTATTAGTCAGTAATTCAGGTAAGGACTGCAGAAGGTCAATTTCAAGCAGTAGTTCCTAATGTTGCTACCAGGTACTACCGTCAACGACACCTAGCTGTGAACTTGGCTACTAGATGCCACCGCAACCAACAACTCGCAACGAAGGTTGCAACTTCCCCTCCAAAGGAAAGCATACTGAGGGATTTTTAGCGCTCTTAGAAAATCCGACGACTTCGGCCGGCTTTGAACTCGCGACCTTGGGCATAGAAATTCAGCATGCTACCAGTTACGTCACCGAAGCCGCTTCACACTTAGTCAGATGGAAATCTGAGTCTGATCTCGTGCAAGTGTGTTGTCATGGCAACGTCTGATGGCTCATCCCTCATTAATTTAGTAGTGTTGCCATGGCAACCTCTGATAGCTCTTGGCATTTTCTTATAATTCCGAAATCATTTTTCTCATCCCTTGGCATAATGGTGGGTCATATCAAAAATTCTTTCAGACAAAAGTTTTAGGTAATTATTAGGGGAATATTGTCCATTTTGTACGGTTTTGATATTGTGCCTATTAAGAGAGATATGATTAATGTTTCGCGAAAGACCCACTTTTTCCCACCTCTTTGGTCAATGGTTGGTGCTATAAAAAAACTCTTCAAACATAAATGTTTGGGCTTTATCCGACACATAGTATGAACGTTGAACGGATTCGATATTTCACATATTAAGAGAGTTATAGCAATATTTCCCTTTTTTGAAAAAAGACCACCATTTTCACCCCCTTCGACCGATTTAGCCCAGTAACGAACTCGACCGAGATTTTATAGGTATACATATTCGGTAAAAAATTCAAAGTGATTGGTGCAAAATTACGGCAGTTGTCGTGTCCACAAGAAACTGATATACATATATATATAAATTATATATAAACTTTTGAACTGACAGTGGTTTTGGGGTCTGGGGGATGTGAAACGAGAAGATATGTCGAAATTTTCCGGAAGTCGAAACATGGTACCCATTGCAATAGTTAGCTTTCTAATGAAATCTACCTCTGGTTGGTTCCTCAGTTTAGGGGCTGCAACAACGAGGTCATCTAACCCCGTGTACTTTGGGTGAGTGTAGAATCTGTCTGATAAACGGTGTGAATTGTAATGGCTGTATTAGTCTTAATTCAGGTAAGGACTGCAGATGGTCAATTTCAGTCAGTAGTTCCTAATGTTGCTACCAGGTACTACCGTCAATGAAACCTAGCTGTGAACTTGGCTACTAGATGCCACCCCAACCAGCAACTCGCAACGAACGTTGGAACTTTCCCTCCAAAGGAAAGCATACTGAGGGATTTTAGCGCTCTTAGAAAATCTGACGACTTCGGCCGTCTTTGAACCCGCGACCTTGGGCATAGAAGTTCAGCATGCTACCAGTTACGTCACCGAAGCTGCTTCACACTTAGTCAGATGGAAATCTGAATCTGATCTCGTGCAAGTGCGTTGTCATGGCAACGTCTGATGGCTCATCCCTCATCAATTTAGTAGTGTTGCCATGGCAACCTCTGATAGCTCTTGGCATTTTCTTGTAATTCCGAAATCATTTTTCTCATCCCTTGGCGTAATGGTGGGTCATATCAAAAATTCTTTCAGGCAAAAGTTTTAGGTAATTATTAGGGGAATATTGTCCATTTTGTACGGTTTTGATATTGTGCCTATTAAGAGAGATATGATTAATGTTTCCCGAAAAACCCACTTTTTCCCACCCCTTTGGTCAATGGTTGGTGCTATAAAAAACTCTTCAAACATAAATTTTTGGGCTTTATCCGACACATACTATGAACGTTGAACGGAATCGATATTTCACAAATTAAGAGAGTTATAGCAGTATTTCACTTTCTCAAAAAAAGCCCCCCATTTTCACCCCCTTGGACCGATTTAGCCCAGTAACGAACTCAACCGAGATTTTATAGGTATACATATTCAGTAAAAAATTCAAAGTGATTGGTGCAAAAATACGGCAGTTATCGTGTCCACAAGAAACTGATATACATATATATATATATATATATATATATATATATAACGGAGCAAGTTAGATCTGAACCTTCCAATGCGCATGTGCGTCCAGGTGCATTACGTCATCCCCCCGCCAGGATTCTTTGTCAACCAGTGAGCGCATACTTCGTATACGCGCTAGTTAGATGTTGCCAAGTAGTCATTTTTCCCAGAACCTTGGAAGAGTACAGATGATGCCAAGGCATGCGATGCAAGACGGAGCGGTTCAGTTCTTTGACAAGCACGGCAACAAGCTTGCTGTCAGGACTGTGTGAAGTAGGAGCGCTCTCAGCCATACATCCTCCTTGCTCCCAGTTCACCACGTGCTTGCTACCTTCTTTGAGTTGAGTCGCGTTGTGCTGTTTTAATAATATTAGTTAACCCGTAATCGATTGCTTCATTGTTGTATCATAATGCAATGTGTCCTGGTGCAGCTACAGTAATTATTGGTGTGAGTTTTGTGACTTAGATTTATTGTAGTTAACGTGTTAAAATGTGCTTTTTGGAAACCTTTTAGTGTTTGAAATTATGCAATCCACTTCTAAAGGTGTACCCGGCAGACTTCTGAAGAGTCAGGCTAAAGAAATAATAAACAATGTTGCTCTGTTCCTAAGGAAAAATAAAGAGAAATACAATTTAAATTATAATATTGTTGCTGCAACTAGCGAGGCTACTGGTAAATCAGAGTCCACTGTGAAAAGAATATTAAGGGAAAGGAAATCAGCTTCTGCAGGATCTGCAACGTTTGTGTCACCGAAGAAAAGAAGAAACCCTCGGAAGAAACGTGTCGAGTTCGATAGTTTTACGGCAGCTGTAATACGCAGAAAAATACAAGAATTTTACACCGTAAAATACAATGTCCGTCTATCAGAAAATTAGTTATCGCCTTGAGAAATGATGCGGTACTGGAGTGTAGCAGGGAATATCTTCGAATGAAGATTCGGGAAATAGGCTTCAGATGGAGGAAATGCCAAAGCAATAGGAGAATTTTAATAGAAAAACCCGAGATCGCAGCATGGAGAGCAAATTATCTTAGAACTCTCAGGCAGTTTCGGAATGAAGGCAGGACAATAATTTATCTGGATGAAACTTACCTTCATTCAACTCACACAACTACATATTGTTGGCAGTCTGGAGAGACTAGTGCAACGGTTCCGGTGTCCAAGGGTCCTCGGTTAATAATTGTTCACGCCGGCAGCGAATCTGGTTTTGTTCCCGGTGCTCTGTTAGTGTTTAAGTCCCAGACAAGAAGTGGGGATTATCGTGGGGATATGAATTTTGATAATTTCTCGCGATGGCTTCGGGAGCGTTTGTTGCCCAACCTTCCCGAAAGGTCAGTTGTTGTGCTTGACAATGTATCATACCACAGTGTACAGAGGGATAAGAAGCCAACTTCTGTCACTCTGAAAGAAGATATAAGGGAATGGTTGAAGAACCATGGAATTGTTTATGAGCCTAAAATGACAAAACCGCAGCTTCTCGGACTAGTAAAGGTTATTTCAGATGAGAAGCACTTCGTAGTAGATGACATAATCAGACTAGGGGGTCATGATGTACTGCGTCTGCCTTCGTACCATCCAGATTTGAACCCTATAGAGCTAGTATGGGGTTACGTCAAGTCTACTGTTGGTCGTGATTGTCTTTGAACTAGCTTAGAAGAGAGAAAAAAGACTTTCTTCTTGATGTTTTGTCTAAGTATTCATCAGAACAATGGCAAGGTTGTTGTTCGCACGTGCGCAAAATAGAAGAAGAATACTGGCAATATGACGGGTTGATGGACGGCGCAATTGACAATATCATCATTCAGCTGCGTGACGATGATTCTAGTTCTGAGTCGAGTTCAGAGGACAGCGGAAGCTCATCTGAGGATACTTAAGGTAGGCCTATAGATATTACTTCTATTTTTTAAATTTATTTTTATTAGATTTATTACTATTATTGTTATATTTTTATTTATTCCATTATTCTTCCCGTGTAATTTCCACTTTATACTCGTTTGCACAACATGTATTGAATAGCATGAGAGCAAGCTATGTCACTGAGAATGCTCCTTTTTGATGTAGGAATATCCGTTTCGCGGGCGTATAGGCCGTCTTCTAAGTACATTTTGTCATCCTGACGTTTCGCTGAAGACTGCGTTCAGCATGTTCACTGGTTACATTAAGCTTAACGGAGATTCCTATTTCAACGCCGGTCGTGAAAGTCTGAATTTATACTCCTTTTTGATGCTTTACGCTTGCATAACATAACCACGACGAACAGTGTGCAGCTCCAAACAGCTGTTACAGCAAAGAGGGGAAATCGCACGGCGCCTAGTGATCCCACCACTTCCCCTCCTTGACGAGACTCCGCCATGACAGGCCAGGTCTAACTTGCCACGATATACATACATAAATTATATATAAACTTTTGAACTGACGGTGGTTTTGGGGTCTAGGGGATGTGAAACGCGAAGATATGTCGAAATTTTCCGGAAGTCGAAACATGGGACCCATTGCAATAGTTAGCTTTCCAATGAAATCTACCTAAAAACATGCTGTCGCGAAACGACTGTTGCTTCGTGGATAACAGTACATTTCATAGCTGGTAAAGAATTGAAGGCAGTCAAATTCAAAGCTTCTTAGTTGATTGTTAACTGACGGCCAGCGGCATCAATTATAGAATATTCATTACTGTTGTATTTGGTACGAGGAACATTGACAAGTTGACTCCTTGTCAGATTCAACGTGTATTGTTGGATAGCTCCAAAATTCGCACTTAAATGACCTTGTCATAAGTACTATTCCCTTGACCTCTCAACAGCTATGACGCTTTTCAACACAATGGTAAGCCCAATCGCTACTAATGGGACAAATTGAATATCAGCGACATGGAGAGACTTGAAAAGGTGAAAACTAGATTCCTGAAAGTAGCAATAGGAGCAGGGACATACGCCCCAAACAGGATGGTATATGTCCTAATCAGGGAAACCCTCTACCTAGAGGATATAAGATTCCAACTACAGCTACCATCTACAATCGTATACCAGACAGTGATAACCAATCGCAAAAGGAAACAAGAAGAGATCATCGAGGATTTCTTTAAAACTGATGCTATGATTAATAGAGAATGTACCAAAACCAACCAACCCCAAAAACGTGCCATCATTAGGCTTGCTATTCATGGATTTCACCACGAAATGTGTACAAACAAGAAATTCCACCAAGCAAATGATCAGTGCATTTGTAAACTCTGCGAACAAAAATGTGAACAGCACCACCTTTCATGGTGCAAGAAAAGAACTAAATCTCTTCTTAGTGATTACAGTAAAGACAATAGTAGAAAATAATCTCATACTGTTGTAAGATTATGTAATGTAAATGGCCTTTCAGCTGCAATAAAACTTATATAATAATCATAATTACTTACAAAATGTAAAACAAAAAATTGGAATGCAGCCGAAAGAAACCAGATACCCATATGGACGTCGAATTGGCATGTGAAAAGCTAAAGGAAGTAGGAGACTTTTGTTACTTAAGAAGCAAAATAGCCAGTGATGGACGAAGCAAAGAGGATATGAAAGTAGGTTAGCATAGGAAAGGAAAGCATTTATATAGAAAAAGAATCTGTTGATGTCGAATATAGATTTAAGTCATTTTTGAATGCCTTTGTCTGGACCATGGTGTTATATGGAAGTGAAACATAGACTGTTGGTGCAGCAGAAAAGAGGAGAATTGGTGCGTTTGAAATGTGGTGTTACAGGAGAATGATGAAGATCATATGGGTAGATAGGGTTACAAATGAAGAGGTATTAAGACGACTGGGTGCGGAGAATATTTTCTGGTGACTGCTAATGAAGAGGAGAGATAGGTTGGTAGGACACATACTAAGACACCCAGTAATAGCAAACTTAGATATTAAAGGAAGGGTTGAGGATAAGAACTGTAGGGGTAGACCAAGGTTAGAATATGTTAGACGGATGTAAGGTGTTGTAGCTATGTAGAATTGAAACGGTTAGCTCAGGAAAGGGAGGCATGGAGAGCTACATCTATCCAGTCAAAAGACTGAAGATTCAAACAACAACAACAATTACTTACTTGAATTTGAGAGTAGTTGCTGGAAATGCTGTCCTTCTTTCTCTCAACAAACGTTGCACCAACGTAGGAAGTTTAAGTACACTCGGTGTAATTCATTCTCACTGATATTTCGTATCGGTGCAGATATTTGGTTATTGAGAGCCTCCATAGTACGCGGATTGTTTCTGTATACCTTTTGTTTGAGGTTCCTCCACAACTAAAAATGTTATGGCGCTGAAATTTACGAACACGTTTAGTGGAAGACTTCTTCTTGAGAAGATAAGTTTCCACTTGGAAAATGCAATGTTTTATTCTATACCTAACCATGTTCACGGGACACGAGATGGGCTACAGTACTTCACCACGATTCCTAATCTAAACTAATATCATAAAGCTGAAGAGTTTGTTTGTGTGTTTTTTTATATCGTATGGCCTCGGGTGCCGGGTGCAAGCTTTGTAATTTGACACCCAGAGGGTAGCTTGCATGTCGAATTTCGTTGTTCCTTGAATCATTATGAAAGTCAAGGAGGTTAGATATCTAAGCTCCTTAAACACTATAGCGCTTTCTAGTAGAGAAATGTGGAACTTTGTGTTGGCGGAAACTCCCGAGATTAATTTTTCCATTATGAACACGGCCTACTGAATTCAAATGGGTTCTTTGACATGCCAACATCGTATGACATGCGTGTCGTAATTTTGCCGCCTTTCAAAAATCACTTACCACGGCCAGGAGCGAACCTGCTATCTTGGGGTTGCTAGACCGGTTTGTGTGTTTAAACGCGATAATCTCTGGAATTACCAATTGGATTCCATAAATTCTTTTTGTATATGATAGCCAGATTCAAGAGAAATAGTTTGGGCTATGTAGCATTAGGCTACACCTCTCAGGTAACCTTAAAGATTGATTTTTGTTCAGTAAGTCGGAAGAACAAGCGCTCATAAACAGCTTCAATAATGCCTACGTCTATTGTTGCCAGACAGTGCGGGCTGCATCACGTCACAGAATTGCAGAATTGCGAGCTGCTTATAAATTGCAGTCACGGGGAGTAATTAGTGCAAAAAGATTTCTTAGGCCCCTTAAAACAGTATCATCATGACAATAGTATGCCTCTGTATAAGGGCGATGGTGTTGATGCCGTGTACTGAGGTTATCAGCTGCAATAAGTGATGGTGCTTTCCGATCCTTATCCTTGTATGCTCCAGTTGTGTAGTAGTATTCATTATCATCCATAAAACAAATAAATCCACCGGGCGATGCCGGGCACTACTGCTAGTTATCTCATAAGCTTTCTGTGCACATTTTGTTTGAGGTTCCCCCAGAAGTAAAATTCCCATGGTCACTAAAACTTACGAAAACATCTATAATAATATTTATGTTCGACCCTCACTATTATGTGTTAGAAAACTGTATCATAATGATGGTCATTATAACACCGTTTTTCATTATGATACAGTTTCTCCAGCCAATCAGTGCTCGTTCATTGACCAATTAGGTAACGATACCTTCGCGCATGCACTCAAAATCCAACATGTCGGACATAAACACAACATCGAACTATAATAAATTACCGACATGGAATACGCACCGTCCATATGTTCGCGTAAATAAACTGGCGAATATGAGACAAGAAATAGCACTGTACCGGTACCTTAATATCCCCAAAACCAATTTCTACACAGTGCGTGGTTTTGACACGACTTCAGTGACAGTTTTACTGAAAACTGGTGCGCAATCTGAACATATGGTATTGAAGCACACAGAGCGCATGCGTCGGTTGTCCAGATAGCTTGGACAAGTGAGATATACTACCCACCGCAGCACCCGATCACAACATTCTACTGTAGTGACTGAACAGATATTTATGAATATTTATGTTAAAACATATAATAAAGTTATAATTATCGTCGAACATAAACAGTTGTATGCAACTCGCCTATAATGGTAATTAAGACACTCGTATGGAAATTATAAAACTCGCATACGCTCGTTTTATAAAAAATACTCGTGTCTTAATTATAGCCATTATAGGCTCGTTGCATAATGTACTATTATTATTTTTATTCTACCTCCATCTCTAACTACCCACGTGACTGCCACTACCTTTGGTAACGATAAATGTTACTTTTGAAAAGTAACATATCCAACGGAGCCGGTGGAAATATATATCCAGTCATATCTTACAGTTTTATTTTATCAGTTGATAAAAACGTGAATAATATATCTGATATATAGGCTTGCTCTCGGTTTTGTGAACGCTACTGTACATGATATGTTTGCTCATAACTTTTAATATCCCAAATAGTACGCTTTTGATAAAGTTGACAGTAATCTCCTACTGTCGGATACTTTGAGGTTATGTCTGCCCTTTGGGTGTTGTGCGAGTCGGAAATCGAAACTGCGAGTGACGTCAGCAAAAGCGAGCAGGCAAAGCATACTCTATGTGACCACAACGATTGGAGTTTTTTATTGTGCTAGACCGCGTTCACAAAACAGTTATGACGAGATTGTTTTTTACTCTTTGAAATTAATGTTTAATTAAAATGAAAGCCAACCACTGAAATGCAGGCACGCACGCAATCTTCAGCCATGATTGCCGCAATCGCTAGTTCACACCAAGCAATCAATCGGGCAATTACATTCATTACGAACCCAATTATCAGTCGGCTTTCTTTCTTTCTTTCTTTCTTTCTTTCTTTCTTCCCCCCCCCCCTCCCCAAGGACTCACATCTAGTGGGACGTGGGTTGGCGACCACGGGGCCCCAGCTGAGTCCGGCATTGCTTCCACTTACTTGTGCCGGGCTCCTCTCCGTCTTCTTTCCCGTCGACCTCACTTGGTCAACTCTTGTTCTCTTCCGACCCCGACGGTATTAGGGTATCCGAGGCCTAGGGAGTCTCTTCATTTCCCGCCTTAATTGGCCATTGTCTCATCTTTTCTGATACCTTCCTTCTGCGAGGGGTCAGCCTTCTTTTTATTTTCATGTTATCTCCTGCCTTCTGCTCAAGGCCCTCAAGGAGGCGGGGTGTATGTAGCCCCACCACTTCTGGTGCACCCTCGATATTGCAACACCCTCAGGGGCTCACGGCTAGTGAGTTCGGGAATTGGCGACCCCGAGGGATTCCTGAGCTGGGTCCGGTTTTCCCCCTTTATCCATTACCTGTGGAGCGGACCCTCTCCTCTTTCACTTTCCTATCTGCCTTTCATGGCTCTCCTTCTCTCCAAGTCCCTCAATCCGCATTCTTCGAGGGTTGAGGGCATTTCTTTTCCCCCTGTCCTTTATTTGCCTTATTCTCCTTTTGTTTTTCATTTCTTCTTCTAGTAAGTTATATAAGTTAGTAGTTAGTTTTAGTTATAGTTTACATTTCATCATCATCATCTTCACGATCACCCAAACCACTAGGGGCCGATAACCTAGATGTTAGGCCCGTTAAAACAACAATTATCATCATCATCTTTCTTTCTTTCTTTCTTTCTTTCTTTCTATCTATCTATCTTTCTTTCTTTCTATCTTTCTTTCTTTCTTTCTTTCTTGTTTTCCTTCTTCGCTTACTTGTATAGCTACATTTTAATCATTTATGTATATATTCAGTTGTTTGTTTATATTTTTATTTACTTGTTCGTCTATCCAACTATTTATTTTACTGATTATTTCTTTCTTTATATGTATACTAATTAGTTTTATTTAGATTTTTAGTTTGCTTATTTATTTACTGGTTCATTTCTTCCTTTGTTTGCTGGTTGTTTATCTCATTTACTTTTATTCACTCGTATTAATGTATTCATTATTTATTTACTATTTATGTTTCTCTCTGTAATTCTGTATTAATTTCTGATATTTCCCTCTTTTTCTTTCTTTATTTCTTTATTTATTTATTTATTTATTTATTTATTTATTTACTTAGTCATTTGTTTATTCGTTTCTTTTTCATTTATTTGTTTAATTTGTTTAGTTCGTTAAATATCAAATTTTTATTTATTTATTATTTATTTGCCTGTGTATTTATTTATTCATTCGTTTCTTTCTTTTTTATTTGTTTAATTGGTTAAATGTCCGATTTTTATTTATTTTTATTATTTTTATTTCTTCATTATTTATTTATTTAATTCGCTTGTTTATTTATTTATTTATTTACTTACTTACGTATGTATTTATTTATTTATTTATTTATTTATTTATTTGTCTGTCTGTCTGTTCCCAATATCTCTTCATCCGATCACTGTGCGTTCTTTTATCCATCCTGTATTCTTCCGTGTAGGGTTCTCGGCAAATTTCTGTCTGTTTATTAGGGTTCTAAAAAATGTTGGTGTGTTGTAAGTGATTTCTTTGTTGATACCATTTTCTTGCAGGTCTTGTGTTATTTCTATCAGCCAAATGTTGTGAATTGTCAGCGATATTGCAAAGTTTAAAATTTTCTGTAAGCCTATTGTCATAAAATGCGTAAACATTAACCATTCTGACAATGGTAATTATTTATATCCGTCTTGACTGATAGTACTATGTGATTCAAAACTGCCTTTTCAAACACTAAACAAGTAGTTCCGTGAAGAACTATACAGCCTATTTCCATATATCCTACTCATGGTAATTGCCTCTATCATCATGCAAAATTTCAGTTTCAAGGTTGTGATAGATTCTTAGATATTGAGAACCGTCTAAATATTTCAGATGGTCGCCAGGTTGGATATTTATTTTTGTACTATTACATTAAGATTATTGTGTACGTATAGTATTCAAACTTCAATCGCAGGATTAGAACACAAGAAGTAAAAACGAGATTTTAAACTTTCGCACAGCTGCCATCTTGTGATTATGCAAACAATTGAAATAAATTAGATGCCAGTGGATTAACATTTGTATAAGCATTTAACGTGCATCGTTTCGCTGCATTCGGATATTTAATTCAAGAGAAACGTCCATTTAAATATTTATACTTCGCGTCGCCACCATGTTGGATTTGTGCTCACCAGGTTACTGAAAGATCTATAGGTGAACATATGTTCATAGCCTCTATGAACATAAAATATTTCAGTTTGATTGCTGTAAAAGATTCATAGATATTGAGAACCGTCTAAATATTTCAGATGCTCGGCATTTTGGATTGTTATATGTATAGGCCATAGAGTTATGAACCATTCAAGGACAATTATTACCTAGGTTCATTATTCAAACTTTCACTTCGATCGCATGATTACGACACAAGAAATAAAAACTTAATTTTAAAATTTCGCACAGCCGCCATCTTGAGGTTATATAAACAATTGAACTAAATTAGATGCCAGTGGATTACAATATGTAAAATCATTTACTGTACCAAATTTCACTGCGCTCAGAGAGTTAAATCTCGAGAAAAGTCCATTCAAATGTTTGAACTTCGCTTGGCCGCCATGTTCGTTTTGTACTTTACAGGTTTATGAAAGTTACATAGATAAACTTGTATTAGAACCCTTTATCGCCGTGCAAAATTTCAGGGTGATATCTGTAATAGTTTCGGAGATACAGAATGTCAGTAAAATATTTCGCACAGCCGCCATTTTGAGGTTATGCAAACATTTCAACTAAATTAGACTCCGGTGCATTACAATGTGTATAAACCTTTGCTTTACCAAGTTTCATTACGTTTGGATAGTTAAATCGCGAGAAAAGTCTATTTAAAAGTCGTAAATTCGCTTGGCCGCCATGTTGGTTTTGTAGTCACCAGGTTTTTGAAAGACTCATAAGTGAACTTCTAGTAGTTCCCTTTATCATCGTAAAAAAATCCAGAGTGATATCGGGAAGAGTATCGGAGATATTGAATGCTGGTGAAATATTTCGCACAGCCGCCATGTTGGATTGGTGAGACGTAGCAACATTTGAAGGACACGGTCGGGGTCGTCCGGAATAGTGCTATGAACTTACTGAGTTTCATTGAAATCGCTCCAGCCGTTTAGATTTTATTAGGGACACACACACACACACTCATCACACACACATACACGCTCACACACACGAACAAAAGGTGATCTCATTTTTTCAATTTTTAAAAATAGGCTAAAAATGTGGTTTAATCACTGCTAAAACGTACATGTGTCCTTCTTCAATGACACCTTCGTCAGAGTATATTGAATTATAATAACCTTAAAACTAGGTATACAAAGATAAAAAAAAATGCATACACTCGTAGTCATATTACGTCCGAGAATATTAAATCTCACTGAAGTTGATCGTGATATAACTGGATGATACATCATACACACATCAAAAAAAGTTTTGCATCACCTCGGTTCCAAGAGTTCCGGAACCTTTAAATACAAAGGGAATAGAGATCAACACAAACAACATTTCAGCTCGTTTTATTGCTCATGAGACCCACACATTGCATGTTGTACCATCATACAGCTAGACTTTCAGCATTTGTGGTCCAGATTGCAGTACACACCACTACCTCTAATACCCAGTAGCACGTCCTCTTGCATTGATGCATGCCTGTATTCGTCGTGGCATACTATCCACAAGTTCATCAAGACACTGTTGGTCCAAATTGTCCCACTCCTCAACGACAATTCGGCGTAAATCTCTCAGAGTGGTTGGTGGGTCAAGACGTCCATAAACAGCCCTTTTCAACATATCCCAGGCATGTTCGATAGGGTTCATGTCTGGCGAACATGCTGGCCACTGTAGTCGAGCGATGTCGTTATCTTGAAGGAACGCATTCACAAGATGTGCACGATGAGGTCGAGAATTGTCGTCCATGAAGACAAATGCCTCTCCAATATTCTGCCGATATGGTTGCACTATGGGTCGGAGGATGTCATTCAGGTATCGTAAAGCCGTTTCGGAGCCTTCCATGACCACCAGTGGCGTACGTCGGCCCCACATAATGCCACCCCAAAACATCAGGGAACCACCACCTTGCTGCACTCGCTGGACAGTGTGTCTAAGACGTTCAGCCTGACCAGGGTGCCTCCAAACACGTCTCCGACGATTGTCTGGTTGAAGGCATATGCGACACTTATCGGTGAAGAGAACGTGATGCCAATTCTGTGGGGTCCATTCAGCATGTTGTTGGGCCCATCTGTACCGCGCTGCATGGTGTCGGGGTTGCAAAGCTGGACCTCGCCATGGACGTCGGGAGTGAAGTTGCGCATCATGCAGCCTATTGCGCACAGTTTGAGTTGAAACACGACGTCCTGTGGCTGAACGAAACGCATTATTGAACATGGTGGCATTGCTGTCAGGGTTCCTCCGAGCGGCAATCCGTAAGTAGCGGTCATCCACTACAGTAGTAGCCCTTGGGCGGCCTGAGCGAGGCCTGTCATCGACAGTTCCTGTATCTCTGTACCTCCTCCATGTCCGAACAACATCGCTTTGGTTCACTCTGAGACGCCTGGAAACTTCCCTTGTTGAGAGCCCTTCTTGAAACAAAGTAACAATGCGGACGCGATCGAACTGCGGTATTGACCTTCTAGGCATGGTAGAACTACAGACAACATGAGCAGCGTACCTTCGTCCTGGTGGAATGACTGGAACTGATCGGCTGTCGTACCCCCTTCGTCTAATAGGCCCTGCTCATGCATGGTTGTTTACATCTTTGAGCAGTTTTAGTGACATCTATGAACAGTCAAAGGGACTGTATCTTTGATACAATATACACAGTCAACGTCTATATGCCGGAGATCTGGGAACCGAGGTGATGCAAAACTTTTTTTGATGTGTGTATATAAAGGTACAACAAACAAAAGAACCCTCGGCTACTTCGGTTCGCGCAGCTCACATCGGCTCGTCCCGATCTCCAACGACAATCTCTACTTAGTATAAAACAGAGTCCCCGATTCTTGGATGTCACAGGTAATCTCGAGAACCACTGGATGGATTTTGATGCGGTTTTCACCATTCTGTAAAGTATTTCTCGAGGATACTTTCTGTAGAAAATAACTTATTTATGATCAAAGGAAGCCAAGCAGTAACGATTTCAGTGAAAAGGTCGGGAAAATAACTTGGCGTCCGTGCGCTTCTTAAGCTTACGCTGGGCAAACCGTTAAAATATCAGTATACTATGAGCGTAAGAATTGTTCAGCATGAAAAGTTCTACAGAAAAGTTCGCGAGAGCATATCTCTATCTTCAAACCATCGCCCACTATAAGTGTTTTTATACTGGATAGAAGTGGTCTTTGTGTTCCATGCACCTCACCATTCTTAAATTACGTCTGACAAGAATCCGTTGCACATGCTATCTCCATGATAATATAATTAATAGCCCAGACAGTGATTTTCACCCATCATGCCGAGACGTAAAACGGATATACAGTAGGTCGTAGTTCATTGACATCGAAATAAAAAAGCGCTTATCACGTAAAGCATTCGTAACTGTTCCCGGGCGCGGCTGGCTGTCAATCGCCATCACATACCATATCGTAAGTACCTGCAGCCAGCTGTTCGATTGAGGTTATTCCTTCATTAATGCTGCAAACGCAATGCAATTAAAAGAACGAGAGTAAATGTAAAGTGACCGAAAGTATTAAGCGCGGAGTTAAATGAAAATACAGTATTTATGATTTCCTAGTTGTAAACTATGTTTTAAAGAAATATACTGTTCCAAAAAGCGTACACACCAGATGCTATAATATCAACAACACGAAATAATGCATCAGGCGTAGAAAACTGCAGAGGACCCTTGGCCATAGACGTTTTCCCTTCCGCTATTATACGCTTCACGAATGACTTTGAAACACCCGTTGCTTTATTGTTGAAGTCACCACATTATAATTGAATTAATGAACGGGTTTCTATTCTCGTAGGTGAGCAGTTACGTTATATACTATTTCTCTACATTGTCCCCTTAATGGTCGTCCAGATTTGCTACCATACTTCGAAGTAGAAGCCATAACGAAACTCAAATGATACTATTACTAGAATAGCATGGTACACAACACTATATACATAAACACATTTACATATAAAGTACACGCTATACGACAAGGGATTATAGGACTACAATAAAAAAAACTTATATAAAACTGTGAAAAGGGATTGGCCTCGAAGCTCTTGTCAGCGTATCTCCGCAGTGTGTTCGGTAAGGCAGCCAGACAGCATGTGACCCCCTCTACCGCTCCTCTGTGACGTCGCACATCAACTCAGAGTGAATGCGCGGGGAAGTGAGCTTTGCGCAGGTTCTTTTGATCGTTGCCACCTTATAGCAGCGACGTCCGATTCACTGTAATCGAACCTTTCATATGTTTTTAATTTTTTTTGTGACCTTTCTTTTTATTTACATTTCTAATAGTGTTTTGTCAGGATATCCATGTTCTCTTTTATCTTTGTATACTTAGTTTTTAATTCAAAATACGCTGACGAAGGTGTCATTGAACACCAAAACATGTACGTTTAAGCAGTGCGCAAACCACATTATTTAGTGTTTGACAAGGTGGTTTTGAATAAGATAGTCTGTCATCCATTCTGTATACGTGACCGTATAATTTCAGGCTCATTATTATTATTATTATTATTATTATTATTATTATCATCATCATTCAATAGCAACAATAGAAGAATATACACATGGATAAGACCAGGAGATACAGGGCGTTACCAATTGACGTCATTATGGTCAAACAGAGAATTCGAAACCGGATGTTGGATTGCAAAACATATCTCGGTGCTGACATAAAATTTGACAACAATCTGGTTGTTATGAAATGCAGATTAAAGTTGAAGAAACTGAAGACAAGTCAAAATCCAAAAGGATAGGCAATAGACAGACTGAAAGGGAAAGGATGTAAACGAAAGATTCAAGAAGAGTATAAAGGAAGGACTAATGAACAACCCTAAACATACTTCAACATCAGACGAATGGGTGCTTTTGAAGAATGAAATAACAAAATCTGCAGAAGAAAACATTGGTAGGAAAGAATGAATAGGTAGAAAACCGTGGATCACTCAGGATATACTAGAATTGATGGATGAAAGGCGGAAACACAAGAATGTAAGAGATGAAAAGAGGAAAGCAGAATACAGACATCTGAGAAATGAGGTTAACAAGAAGTGCAAGGAGGCGAAAGAAGAATGGTTGAGAGAGAAATATGCAGGTATAGAAAATTGACTGAAATTAGGAAAAGTACACACAGCTTATCGAAGGATTAAGAATACTTTTGGGGAAAAGAAGACTAAGTGCTGTAATATTAAGGACACAAAAGGAAAGCCTCTAGCAGATAGGGAAGAAAAAGGTTGAGAGATTGAAAGCTTACATAGAGTGTTTGTATAAGGGAAAGGAGATTGAGAATCATGTAATGGAAAGGGAGGAGGAAATTGATGAGGATGCAAAAGGAGATTAAATATTGTGATCAGTATTTGACAGAGCATTGGAAGACTTAAGCAGGAACAAAGCACCAGGCATAGATGATATACCGATTGAGTTGCTACGCTGCATAGGAGATGAAGGTCTGATCAGGTTATTTCACTTGGTGTGCAGGATTTATGAGACAGGTGAGGTACCCCCTGATTTCAAGAAGAATGCTATCATCCCTATACCGAAGAAAGTAGGAGCTGACAGATGTGAAGATTACCGTACAATCAGCTTGATTATGATTACTCATGCTTCGAAGATCCTGTCTAGAATAATTTACAAGAGGATGGAAAGTCAGATAGAAACGGTGTTGGGTGAAGACCAGTTTGGATTCAGGAGAAATGTAGGAACAAGGGAAGCTGAACTAAGTCTTAGGCTGATTTTGGAATCTGGAATAAGAAAAGATAGGGAACGTTCATGGCATTTGTAGACTTAGAAAAGGCTTTTGATAAAGTTGATTTGGCTAAATTGACATTTTGAAAACGATTGGAATAAAGTACAGAGATAGGAGAGTGGTCTACAATCTATACAGAAACCAGACAGCATTCATTCGAGCTGAAGGACATGAGAGAAAGCTGGTATTCAGAACGGTGTAAGGCAAGGCTGCAACTTATCACCCATACGTTTCAATCTCTGCATTGAACAAGCAATGAAGGAAATAGGAGAAAAATGTAAATAGGAGCGAAGATTCAAGGAGAAATAATTTCAACTCTGAGATTTGCTGATGACATCGTCATCTTAGCCGACAAGCCTGAGGATTTGAATGAGATTTTGACTGGTATGGACTCCGTCTTGAGGAAAGAATTCATGATGAAAATTAATAATTGTAAAACAAAAATACTAGAATGCAGCCGAAATAAATCAGAGACCTCTATGGACATCAAATTGGCAGGTGAAAAGCTGAAGGAAGTAGGAGACTTCTGTTACTTAGGAAGCAAAATAACCAGTGATGGACGAAGCAAAGAGGATATAAATGGTAGGTTGGCTCAGGCAAGGAAAGCATTTCTACGAAAGGAAAAGGAATCTGTTGACATCGAATATAGATTTAGGTATAAGGAAGTCATTTTTGAGCATGGCACTCTATGGAAGTGAAACTTGGACTATTTGTGCAGCAGAAAAGAGCAGAATTGAAGCTTTGAAATGTGGTGTTAGAGAAGAATGATGAAGATCAGATGGGTAGATAGGGTTACAAACGAAGAGGTATTAAGACGAGTGGGAGAGGAGAGATGTTTCTGGTGACTGCTAATGAAGAGAAGAGATGGGTTGGCAGGATACTTACTAAGACACCCAGGAATAGGAAACTTAGTTATGGAAGGAAGAGTCGAGGACAAGAACTGTAGGGGTAGACCAAGGTTAGAATATGTTAAGCAGATTGCCTCGGATGTAGGGTGTGGTAGCTATGTAGGTATGAAACGATTAGCTCAGGACAGGGAGGCATGGGCAACTGCATTAAACCAGTCAAAATACTGAAGACTCAACAAGATCATCATCATATATATAAAACACTACGGTGTATGTTTCACAAAACGCATGGTCTTAAACCAGAGGGAGTTAGAAGGTGCGGTTGTTTTGAAACTCAACCAAATAGTCTCAATAGTACAAGAAAAATCTAAATTTCTTGAAAGGTCAATGGAAATATATATATATTTCTTTATAAAGTGCGTTTAAATAAATAAACAATTCAATACCCTCTGACAGAACTGTGTTGCGTCGAGTCTGCATAACAGTAAAGCGGGGCGGGTGATCTATGCAAATGGGGCGCTCAGAAGTAACCGATCGTGTATTCAAAAGATAGATAGACAAATTGCACTCTAATTTCATGAGTATCGACAATTTGTTTAAAAAGTGCGTTTAAACAAATAAACAATTCGATAGCCTCTTTTAATGGGTGGTTCCGTAATCCCGAAGAAAATTTACATGAAATTAATAAATCTATATTTCTTATTTACAGGATTAAGGAACCACCCATTGTAATTGGGTACAATCGTGTTGACCGACTGAAGAACATTGAATTTCTATTACTTAGGCAACGCTGAAAAATGGCTTTCAACACAATAGAACAGTTTTGGGAAGATGTCAAAGATCGCTGAGTGGAACGTCATATTGCTGATGGGCGACTTCAATGCTCATGTAGGGAAAGGGAATAAGTTCAGAAATATATATAGTTGGAGAATATCCAGCACACAAACGAACAAACAAGAATGGATAAAGGCTCTTTGAACTTTGTCGACCATTTATTATTTTTATTATTATTATTATTATTATTATTATTATTATTATTATTATTATTATTATTATCATTATTATTATTATTATTATTATTACTAGACCTCGAGGAGGCCTAGTCCATGAAATTCCGAAACTGTCTAGATGGAACGTTGATCACATGGATGGTGAAATTGTTCTTGCAGTAATAGCACAACGGAAACAAGTTCTGGAGGATTTGTTTCAACATAGCCCCGCGGGTTCTGCAGAGACCCTGGTTAGGTCGACCATTGATCGTATTGTTAATGCTTGTGGAGCATCCATGCCCAAAAAGAAGATTTTTCCGAACAAACGGCCTGCCTATTGGTGGAATGTTGAAATAGCAGAGGCTCGACGATTGGGTTTTCGATTGAGGAGAAGGGCACAAAGGCTCTGCAGAGATTCTCTAGAGTTTGTAAATGCGATAGAAGAGTGTAGAGTAGCGAGGAGGGCTCTCAAACGGGCCATTGCTCAAAGTAAGGCACATAAATGGAACGAGCTCATTAACTATCTAGATCAGAACCCATGAGGTCTGGGCTACAAAGTTGTCAATAAGAAGCTCGGCGGCAATATTGTGTCTACTGCTGCTATGACGGCATCCCAGAAGGAAGCTATTATAGATTAGCTATTTCCTAATCATCCAGAGAGATTTCCTGATCACATTCCGGTGATGCTTGATGATATTCCGCTATTCACTAGAGAGGAATTACAAACTACAGCACGATCTTTTCAGAATAAGAAGGCACCCGGGCCGGATGGAATTCCTGCTGAAGTGTTAAAGATGATATCCGAAGAGGAACCAGATGTTTTACTGAATATGTATAGATGTTGTTTACTACAGGGAGTCTTTGCGACCCCGTGGAAAGTGGCCAGGCTTGTGCTCATGCCTAAAGGCAAAGGAGATTCCACTACTGCTTCAGGTCAGAGACCTCTATGCATGTAGGACATGGCTGGCAAACTGTTTGAGAGGATGATTAAAGGAAGGCTTCAGGCAGCGATTGCTGCTGCAGGAGGTCTGTCCCCCAATACGGTTTTGTGAAGGGTAAGTCCACAATCAGCGCCATTGAAGAAGTGGTGATGGCTGTCAGATCCATTGAGCATGGAAACCACTTCTCTAGGAAAATGTGCTTACTGGTTACTCTGGATGTGAAAAATGCCTTCAATTCTGCCCGATGGATTGACATAATAGCTGCACTTGAAACAACATTTAACATTCCTCGCTACTTGGCGTCTGTTCTGAGGAATTATCTTTGTGATCGTTGGATACAGTATGACACAGATGAAGGAGTCAAGTGTTGCAAGGTAACAGCGGGGGCGGCTCAAGGCTCGGTGTTAGGTCCTGATTTATGGAACGTAAATTATGACAGCATTTTACGGATGTAGATGCCAGAGGACACTTCTTTGGTAGGATATGCTGATGATCTTGTTGTGCTCCATATGGAGCGCTCCATGGAGGGTCTGCAACTTAAACTTAATCAGGTAACGCGGAGAGTTTCCACCTGGAAGAACGAACATGGTCTCCAACTAGCAGTTCATAAAACTGAAGTAGTCCTTGCTACTAAGAAGAGTTCCACGAGTTGTACCAATGCTAGTAGATAATCAAGTGATAGAAACAGCTCTTGCTGTTCGTTACTTGGGTGTTATGATTGACAGCAAGTTAACATTCTGGAATCATATCAGCCAGATTGCTGATAGGCCGCAAGGATTGTTAACAACTTGTCGCGGCTCATGGCTAATATTGGCGGCCCTTCATCCTTGAAGAGGAAACTGCTGATGAGAGTGGCGGAATCAGTTATTGTTTATGGTGCAGAGATTTGGTCAGTAGCTCTTGGCTCTGAGATGTTTAGGAAGCGGATAACCTCTGTTCACAGAAGAGATGCCCTCAGAATAACTTCTGCTTATCGTACAGTGTCTGGACCGGCAGTGCTAGTAATAGCTGAGGCGGTACCCATTTACATCCTGGCCAAGGAAAGACGCCGTATATACTTGCGCAAAGCAGAGCATTCTAAGATACGCGTGAAGAGGGAGGAAAGAGACAGATCTCTTCTGGAAAGGCAGGAAGAATGGGAACGTGAACATCGTGGCAGGTGGACCGCTAGGCTCATCAAGCAACTGAAGCCATGGTTGTCGAGGGAACATGGTGAGGTTAATTATTACATTACCATGTTTCTCTCTGGCCATGGTTATTATGAAGCATACCTCCATCGAATGGGAATTTCACCTAGTTCACGGTGTCGTTATTGTGATGATCAATGGGATGACGTTCAGCACACATTCTTTGCATGCTTGAGGGAGAGACATCTTTGAAGGCTTCTGGAGACAAAAGTTGGAGTAATTACACCAGACAATGTGGCGGATAAAATGCTCAGCAGCAGAGAAAGTTGGGCACAGATTGCTGTCTACATCTCTGAGCTGCTGAATACAAAACAAAAGAAGTGTAACCGAGAAGATTGGTTGCTGGAGACAGTGAAGATGATGATGAGTAATTTCATTATCATCACGTTAAATGAAATTGACTGAGACCCTTGGTCGTAACACTGGCTCCACCCTGAATTAAGGCTGAACAGGCAGTTCCGGGGTGGCCTTAAGCCAAGTATAAGGTTTGTGGGTTTTTAGTAGGTGAGAATCCTGCACAGTTGTAAGTCCGGAAGCTTGCAATCTGTCTTTTGAAGATTTCCCCATGGTTTCCCTCGAAAAACGAAAAAAAAAATATATAAATATATATATATATATATATATATATCTAACAATTTATGGACGGGAGATAGAGAAAGGACAAGCCCCACATACACAGCAGTGTCTCCATCTTCGTTGCCACGGCGGGTGAGTGGTTATCGTGTCAGATTACTAATCCCAAGCTTGCAGATTCGCTCCTGGCCGTGGTAAGTGATTTTTGAAATGCGGCAAAAATCACGATACGCATGTCATACGATGTTGGCATGTTAAAGAACCCAATTGAATTCAGTAGGCCCGTGTTCATAATTCTAAAATCAATTTCGGGATTTTCCGCCAACACAAAGTTCCTCATTTCTTTACTAGAAAGCGCTATAGTGTCAAGGAGATTAGATATCTAATCTCCTTGACTTTCATAGTGCTTCAAGGAACAACAAAATTCGACTTGCAAACTACCCTCTGGGTGTCCAATAACAAAGCTTGCACCCGGCACCCTAGGCCATACGATATTCTTCTTCTTCTTCTTCTTTCTTCGATTCGGCCAACTAGGGACCACGTCAGTTCAACTGTCTCTACTTCCGAGCTCTAACTACCGCCCAGTGTTGTTCTTTTCTCTCTTGGGACCACGCCTTCCCTGTCTTCAGCTTCGGCTTTTCCTGGAAACCTTTGTGCGTACGTAGTTTTTCCTGAAGTGGAACACGCTCCTGGATATCTTTAGGGGAAAATTCCATTTCACGTTGGTCTTTCTCAACTTCCGTAAACCATGCCCCTTTGGTTTTCTTATCTTGGAAGTACGTCAATAACCGTTTTGATATCCTGCCTGGGCTCATTCGTGTCACGTGGCTATAAAAGGCAATCCTTCTTTTTCGAATCGTGTCACTGATCTTCTCCACGTGCTTGTACAATTCGTGGTTGTGACACCTTCTGTACTCGCTGTTTTCTTTGATGGGACCCAGAATTTTCCTCAAAATCTTCCTTTCTTTAGCCTCTAGTTTTTCCATCAGACCTTTCTTGTTCATTATTAGAGTCTCAGCCGCATACAGAGCCTCTGGTCGAATAACAGTGCAGTAATGACTAATTTTGGCATTTAAGGATATCGATCTCTTATTGTAGAGGGGCCGATAACCTCGATGTTAGGCCCCTTAAAACAACAATTATCATCATCATCATCATCTTATTGTAGATGTCTTTAGTCACGTTGTATGCCATTTCCATTTTATTAATGCGTGACATGAAGGCTTACTTCTCTGATAGGTTAGGCTCTATCCATTCACCGAGGTATTTAAACTTTTCTGCCTTCTGAACTTTTCCTAGTCCGACCTCCAGTTCCCTGGGCGCTGACTTTATATTTGTCATGAATTGTGTCTTCTCAAAGGAGATTTGAAGCCCAGCCTTCAGTGCTTGATATTTCAGCTGGTTAAGTTTTTCTTCTGCCACATCAATGGAATTTGAAAAGATCACTAGATCATCTGCAAAGGCTAGACAGTCGATTGTAAGATTCATATACTTGTATCCTAGCCTTACGCCATTTTCTACCCTTGAATTTTTCATTTCCTTCCGCCATTCTCGGATGACCTTTTCCAAAACACAATTGAAGAGAAGCGGTGATAGCCCGTCTCCTTGCCTCACTCCTGTCCTGATTTCAAAGGCATCAGACATCTCTCCTCTGAACTTCACTTTGGAGGTGGTGTTGGTCAGGGTTTGCTGGATAATTGATTGTGTCTTGTTATCTAAGCCAAACTCTTCAAGGATTTGCAATAGGGTGGTTCGATCAATTGAGTCGTATGCTTTCCTAAAATCAACAAAGGTCATCACGAATTCCCTGTTCCTGAGTTTCAGATATGGAAGGATGGACTTCAGATTCATAATCTGCTCAGCACATGATCGTCCCTTTCTGAAACCCCTTGGTATTCCCCCAGTTGTGGATCGATTCGTTGTTCCTCCCGATTCTGCAGAGCTTTTGAGAGGATCTTGTAAGTTATTGATAGAAGAGAGATGCCACGGTAATTGTTCACGTCGGTTTTCTCCCCTTTTTTATGTAGTGGATGAATTACGGCAGAGGTCCATCCACTTGGGAGTTTATCGCTCTCCCAGATCTCTTGAATAATTGCAACAAGCTTGTCGACTGCTTTTTCCCCTGCATGTTTCCACAGTTCAGCAATTATCAAATCTTCGCCCGGTGCCTTGTTGTCCTTCAGCTCTTGGATGATCTTCGTGATTTCAGCCTTCGTAGGAGGGGACGAATCAGGGTGGATGTTTGGATTTATTTCATAAAGGAAAGGGGTCTCAGGAGCCTCACAGTTGAGGAGGTTTTCAAAATAACTTGCTAGAATCTGACAATTATCTTTATCATTGTGAGCCAATTTCCCGTTGGAATCTTTAAACTGTAGACTTGGGGGGTTGTATTTCTTCAGACTGTGCTTGAAGGTTTTATAGAAGTTACGTGTGTTATTTTTCTGGAAGTCTTGCTCAATCTGTACCAACTGTTCCTTATCCCTAAACCGGGCGCGCTGGTGAATTTCGTTCACCAACCCGCGTATTTCATCTGTGGTTGTTAGTTCCTGAGAGCTACAGCAGTGGCGCTGTTAGTACCTTCCGGCGGAGGCTTATCGATACTCTCAGTGTAGCGGTATCTGTTCAGGAAGTAGTACGTGTCACGCTATTCGACCTTGATTTGCAAGTGCCGTCTTTTGGTGAACTTTCTTCACCACGCGCCCGGAAATGTAAGTAAAATTGTACCTTATACGTTCTTGGAGTTTCATTATTTTAAAATATAGACTATAGAGGATATAAAATTAACTATCTATTTTTATTGTAGGGCGAAGTTTGTGAAGGATGAAGACATACAAACGCTGTTACAGGAATTATCTGATGAGGAGGAAGGATTTGAGGGAGCTGAAGTTTGTGATTTTTCTGATGGTGAAGATGAAGTGGTAAATTATTCAGACATTAATCATGACAGTGAGAGTGAACAAGAAGGTGATGTAGGCCTAGTTGATAGCTATGAACACGATGCACTAGAGAGGGATTTTTTCTTCGGGAAAGACGAAACAATGTGGTGCACCAATAGCTTTTCAAGGGCTGCCTCTAGGATTAAATCAACAAAAAATATATATATATATATTTCCTTGTCCAAAAGGAGATGCGAAAACAGTGTCGTGTGAAATGGATGCTTTCTTACACATAATTGGTTCTGAAATGATTGATGAAATACTTTCTTATACTAACATTTATATTGCAAGGCATTGCGAAGAAGTACTTACAGTCGTGAGCGCGATGCTAAACCTACTTGCCATGAAGAAATAATTGCTTTGATTGGTTTATTGTTCCTCACTGGTTTGAAAGGTGAACAGTAGTTTTATGGCTTTTATGTCCTTAATTGGTAGAACAAAACTTAACATTTTTTCAGTTTTTCCAAAAAAGTCCAATTTTCAAAATTGTTTATATTTTGGGAACTAAGAATTTTACAAAAAAGTTTGTTTAACGTAAATGAAAGGTCTTTACCCCCCTCTACCCCAAAAAATACATATCAGGTCCCTAGGACAAAAACTGTGCAGTAGTGTGTTTTGGACAGTTCAAAACCCACCTCCACCTCCCCACCTCCAAGATGGCGGCCGTAGCTTAACTTAACCTAGCCTAACCTAACAAGATGGTGGCCGTAGCTTAACTTAACCTAGCCTAACCTAGAAAGATGGCGGCCGTAGCTTAACTTAACCTAGCCTAACCTAACAAGATGGCGGCCGTAGCCTAACCTAACCTAACCTAACCTACGAGGTGTGATCAAAAAGTTCCAAAAATGTGGTTGCAACTTAACCAAACCTAGCCTAGCCTAACCTAACCTAACCTACAAGGTGTGATCAAAAAGTTCCAAAATGGCGGCCGTAGCTTAACTTAACCTAACCTAACTTAACCTAAACCTACGAGGTGTGATGAAAAAGTTCCAAAATAGTGGTCATAGCTTAACTGAACCTTGCCTAACCTAACCTAACCTAAACCTACGAAGTGTGGTCATAAAGTTCCAAGATGGTGGTCGTAGCTTAACTCAACCTAACCTAACCCTACGAGGTGTGATCAAAAAGTTCCAAAAATGGCTGCAGTAGCTTAACTTAACCTTTGAGTCATTTTTTTTACGGGTCCCGGGGAACGGGTCCTTGTTGACGGGTCCCTGTGGGCGGGTCCTTTGGACTGATCCCTATGGACTGGTCCTTGCATTTTATCCAAATTATGTCAAAGGGGACCCGCCCACAGGGACCCGTCAACAAGGACCCGTTCCCCGGGACCCGTAAAAAAAATGACTCAAAGGTTAAGTTAAGCTACTGCAGCCATTTTTGGAACTTTTTGATCACACCTCGTAGGGTTAGGTTAGGTTGAGTTAAGCTACGACCACCATCTTGGAACTTTATGACCACACTTCGTAGGTTTAGGTTAGGTTAGGTTAGGCAAGGTTCAGTTAAGCTATGACCACTATTTTGGAACTTTTTGATCACACCTCGTAGGTTTAGGTTAAGTTAGGTTAGGTTAAGTTAAGCTACGGCCGCCATTTTGGAACTTTTTGATCACACCTTGTAGGTTAGGTTAGGTTAGGCTAGGCTAGGTTTGGTTAAGTTGCAACCACATTTTTGGAACTTTTTGATCACACCTCGTAGGTTAGATTAGGTTAGGTTAGGCTACGGCCACCATCTTGTTAGGTTAGGCTAGGTTAAGTTAAGCTACGGCCGCCATCTTGTTAGGTTAGGCTAGGTTAAGTTAAGCTACGGCCGCCATCTTGTTAGGTTAGGCTAGGTTAAGTTAAGCTACGGCCGCCATCTTGGAGGTGGGGGGTGGAGGTGGGTTTTGAACTGTCCAAAACACACTACTGCACAGTTTTTGTCCTAGGGACCTGATATGTATTTTTTGGGGTAGAGGGGGTAAAGACCTTTCATTTACGTTAAACAAACTTTTTTTGTAAAATTCTTAGTTCCCAAAATATAAACAATTTTGAAAATTGGACTTTTTTGGAAAAACTGAAAAAATGTTAAGTTTTGTTCTACCAATTAAGGACATAAAAGCCATTTGGTTTGAGTCTATATATGACTTCTTAGGATGATTAGTTTTCAAAATATCGCCTACTTTCCAAATTGAACTTTTTTGGATTTTGCCCCAGAGACCTGGGACTTGGTTTGTGGGTAGTGGGGGTAAATACCTGTCATTTACGTTAAACAAACTTTTTTGTAAAATTTCTAGTTTCCAAAATATAGCCCCCGTTTTAAAAAGAACATTTTTTGAAAAAAATGTCAAAAATTCCATATTTTGTACTTACGATTAAGGATATAAAAGCCATTGGTTTGAGTCTATATATGACTTTATAGGATGATTAGTTTTCAAAATATGGCCTACTTTCCAAATATTGTTTTGGAAAAATTTTAAAGAATATTATATTTTTTTGAATGAGAGTGGGATAGACGTAGGTGTTAGAGTTCGCATATGATTTGATATGATTTTTAGTTTAAACATATAGCCTACTTCCCCAATTTACCTTTTTTGAAAAATTTAAAAAAAAATATATATAAGGTTTTTGACTAGTCGTTGAAAGGAGTTGAGAGACAATCATTAACCTTAGAGTACTTTGGATTCTTGGAATTTTAGTGTGGTGTTTTTGCTTACAAACATGGCGGTAAGCATTATGCTACCATAACAAAAAGGGTTGAGATACTTTCCAAGACCAAGAGAAAAATCCTCTAAATACATTGACAAAAAATAACTTGTCAAATAAGCCATTACAAATAAGGTATTAACGTAAACCACCAAAAATAAGTCACCAACATATGCCACCACCATAAGCCACCATAGGCCACCACCATAAGCCACCATCATAAACCACCACCATAAGCCACCATAAGCCACCATAAACCACCACCATAAGCCACCAACATAAGCCACCACCATAAGCCACCATCATAAGCCACCACCATAAGCCACCATAAGCCACCATAAACCACCACCATAAGCCACCACTATAATCCACCACCATAAGCCACCACCATAAGCCACCAACATAAGCCACCATAGACAATTTTGAAAATTGGGCTTTTTTAGAAAAAATGAAACAAATGTTAAGTTTTGTTTTAACGTTAAATAACTTAAAGAACATTTGTTTGAGTCTATATATGACTTTTTAGAATGATACGTTTTGAAAATATCGCCTTCTTTACAATAAAAACATTTTTGGATGTTGTCCCAGAGATCTGGGACTTGGCTTGTGGGTAGAAGTGGTAAATACCTGTCATTTATGTCAAAAACACTTTTTTTTTAATTCCTAGTTTCCAATGTATACCCCTTTTTCAAAATGATCATTTTTGGAAAAAATGTCAATAATTCCATATTTTGTTCTAACGATTAAGGATATAAAACTCATTGGTTTGAGTCTATATATGACTTTATAGGATGAGTAGTTTTCAAAATATAGCCTACTTTCCAAATATTTTTTAGAAATATTTAAAAAAATGTAATATTTTTCGACTAAGAATGGAATAAACGTAGGTGTTAGGGCTAACATATGACTTTATATGATTTTTTTTTAGTTTAAACATATAGTCTACTTTCCCCATTCACCTTTTTTTGCAAAAAAAAATGTTCTTGACTAGGCACTTTAGTCATCTTAGACACCTTAGAGTACTTTAGTGGTTTTTTTTTTGAAAGTTAAGTGTGTTGTTGCTGCTTAAAAACATGGTAGTAAGCATTATGTTGTGATAAAATGGACTGATATACTTTCCAAGACCAAGAGAAAAATCCACTAAATGCATTGACAAAAATAACTTGTCAAATATGTCAATACAAAATGCTCAACATGAGACCCCACACATAAACTAATACATAAGCTAATTTGTAAAAATGTTAAACACTTGCATGGTATTACATTTTTAGTAATGCATGCGAAACATGAACTCACTTGTCTGTTGTATGAAAAGGACTAGTCAAAAATGACCTGTCAACAATGGGCACTGCTTGCACATTTTTAATTACTACCCACCTTTCTCCACTCCTAATGGAAAATGAACATGTAAAACACAAATTGGAAAAAAAATCCTTGTTTCCATATTGACAAATAGAAAAAAACAACAACATTAAACTGAAATTTTAAAAACTGTAAATGGGAATTTGGTAAATTGATAAATGTGAAAACAACAAATTGGAAAATCCATGTTTCTATATCATGAAATTGAAAAACTTTAAACTGACATTTTAAGAACTGTAAATGGGAAATTGTAAAATTGATAAAAGTGTAAACAACAAAATGCAAAATCCATGTTTCCATATTATGAAATTGAAAAACTTAAAACTAATATTAAAAAAACTGAAAATGGGGAATTGGAAAATTGGCATATGTGTAAACAACAAAATGAAAAAAAAAATCCAGTGGGGTAGTAATCATGTTGTACAGTAACCTATAAGACTAGCATAAGAATAATTGCATGACATGTAAAAAACACAAATTGTAAAAAAATCCATGTTTCCATATTAACAAATAGAACAAAAAAAACATTAAACTGAAATTTAAAAAAAACTGTAAATGTGAATTTGGTAAATTGACAAATTTGAAAACAACAAATTGGAAAATCCATGTTTCAATATCATGAAATTGAAAAACTTTAAACTGACATTTTAAGAACTGAAAATGGGAAATTGCGAAATTAATAAATGTGTAAACAACAAAATGCAAAATCCATGTTTTCCATATTATCAAATTGAAAAAAAAAACTAAAAACTGACATAAAAAACTGAAAATGGTAAATTGGAAAATTGGCATATGTATAAACAACAAAAAATGAAAAAACAAAATCCAGTGGGGGATAGTAATCATGTTGTACAGTAACCTATAAGACTAGCATAAGGATAATTGCATGACATGTAAAACACAAATTGTAAAAAAAATCCATGTTTCCATATTAACAAATAGAACAAAAAACACTAAACTGAAATTTAAAAAAAAATGTAAATGTGAATTTGGTAAATTGACAAATGAGAAAACAATAAATTGGAAAATCCATGTTTCTATATCATGAAATTGAAAAACTTTAAACTGACATTTTAAGAACTGAAAATGGGAAATTGTGAAATTAATAAATGTGTAAACAACAAAATGCAAAAATCCATGTTTTCCATATTATGAAATTGAAAGCACTAAAAACCTGACATTAAAAAAACTGAAAATGGGGAATTGGAAAATTGACATATGTGTAAACAACAAAAAATGAAAAAACAAAATCCAGTGGGGGATAGTAATCATGTTGTACAGTAACCTATAAGACTAGCATAAGGATAATTGCATGACATGTAAAACACAAATTGTAAAAAAAATCCATGTTTCCATATTAACAAATAGAACAAAAAACACTAAACTGAAATTTAAAAAAAAATGTAAATGTGAATTTGGTAAATTGACAAATGAGAAAACAATAAATTGGAAAATCCATGTTTCTATATCATGAAATTGAAAAACTTTAAACTGACATTTTAAGAACTGAAAATGGGAAATTGTGAAATTAATAAATGTGTAAACAACAAAATGCAAAAATCCATGTTTTCCATATTATGAAATTGAAAGCACTAAAAACCTGACATTAAAAAAACTGAAAATGGGGAATTGGAAAATTGACATATGTGTAAACAACAAAATGAAAAAAAAAATCCGTTTGGGTAGTGATCATGTTGTACAGTAACCTGTAAGACTAGCATAAGGATAGTTGCATGTACCTTATATGCTTTGGGTATGTGCATTAGCCTTTGGATTAGCTTAAGTTAGGTTTGGTAAAGTTAGGTTTAATGAGATTAGGTATGTGACCTTGTTGTTTACTCTTTTAGGAAAATAAAAAAAAAGTAAAATCTAAAAATCAAAAAAAAAATCTTAAATTTAGAATGTAAAATCTAAAAATCTTTAAATGAGGTTTCTAATGGTTATGACAACACGTTTATGATTTAGTCAATGTTGATTTGTGGTATTCAATTACTGCTGACTTTGCATATTCATCACCCATTGTCTTGATCAACACCTTGGGCTTTCAAATTACTGCAGCGTTAGTCGTAGCAATAGAACTGTGCGCTCCCCTGCCATGTCAGCAACATGACACCGGAAGGAACACCTGTGTAATATCCAATGACTGCTAACTTTGCATAATCATCACCCATTGTCTTAATGAACACGTAGGGTTTCAAATTACTGCAGCGTAGTCATAGCAACAGAACCGTGTGCTCTCTGCCATGTCTGTAATATGACACAGGAAATAACAAGACGTCTTACTGTACATTCATTTCCTCAGTTTTAACATCTTAAGAACAAGTATTATTCTCTTTCAACTACAAATGACTCGTTAGAACACATCCATCAACCAAGTTAGATCCCTTGACCTGCTCTCAAATGGCATGTGCCTCGTGTACTAGGGTGTGTGCATTAGCCCTAACCAAACGTTACGTACGAACTAAACAGAATGTGACTTGATAGCTCTTATCATGCATGTGCACAGGTGAACACTTGTGTGTTAGGTCATATTACACATGAACTTACATTTTCTCACGTAAGTGCATTTCTCTGTTCCACAAGATACAAATTTCATTACTGGATTGTATCCTGCACTGTTTATGCGATATAGCTTTGCCAGGTAGTTCTCTACATATAGCAATTTTACCACTGCTCTACCTACGCCTTTTGCTCTTTCGGCTTTCTTACAGTCTAGTGTGTGATAGACAGCATTAACTGTATATCAAACCCAGTTCACCTTTGTATTTGTAATCCAAGTAATAATTTGAAAAGACACAAATGTAATCAGTTTTAAACGTTATCTCTGTTTTGTTTTGTTTAATATGTTTATGACATGCATATTAACCTGAAATCGAACCCTAGTGAAAGGCTAACAGCTTAACCACTGCACCACTATGCCCTTGTTTCTAAGTTCAACTTGTTCTAGGCCTCGTACCTGGAATTCGAGTTAAGACCACCAGTACAAGAGCTAAAAGTGCTTACCACTGCAACACAGCTGGTAACATTAGACAACTGGAAATGATTATATTTCTGTTAGCAATGCATTTTGTCATCAGCCTACTGTCTGAGCACTGACAGCAACACAGTTTAGTTTACAACAAGCGAGTGTGTGTGTGTGTATAGATTATTAGCCTCAAGTATTTAAAGCTTGTTGTGTGTAGCAACCATTTTGTCTCGGTAACCACTGAGCATTTTTGTGTTTTAGCTATTATCTTTAACCAATCAATTAAAGATAGTCTACTCTTAATTCTTGATAAATCAGAGTTTGCGTACACCGTTTCTCATTTATTAACCCATACCTGCAACCTATACTCTCTCTATACTGCAGTTTGATCTGAAAACAAGTTTCAATGGTAAAAGACTTGTCAGTCACCTACACTAATTCTTTCTCTACCTAGCTATGTTTCATCACACATGGTAAACATCTCACATGTTCGTATCCAATTATTAGTTTATAAAATCTCAGGTCAATGACCTTAATGTATTGGGTATTTTGGGTAAATTCCTTGGCCATGGAAAATGGTTAACCATCCTGAGTCCCATGACACCTCACTTATCCCTCTCTGATTATTAGTTAGCGAGATATTAAAAAAGTGTAGTTAAGCCCTCTTGATAAAAATAAATAATACATTCAAAAAAAGAATGTCACCTCAAGTCCAACGACCTCTCATACGAGTCCCTAGCCTTATTGGATCATGAGATATTAAAAAGCTAATGACCTATTAGTTTTGGATCTTTTGGTATTTTAAAAAAAATAACTCATCCATAAATCTGTATTCAAAAGCCCGCCCTCTTGCAAAAACCCTCCAAGTGCACATGTGTAAAAACAAAACAAACAAAAAACATGTTAATTCATAGTAGCGATCGGCTCTTTGCTTGCGTTTCATGTGGAACAACGTTTAATTTCATTATAGCATTAGGGACCAGTCCAAAGGGACCGGTCTAAAGGGATTAGTCAAAAAGGACCCGTCAACAATGACCTGTCCACAGGGACTCGTCCACAAGGATCCGTCAACAAGGACCCGTCAACAAGGACCCGTCAACAATGACCCGCCAATAATGACCCGTCAACAATGACCCGTCCACAGGGTCTCCGTCCACAGGGACCCATTCACAGGGGCCTGCGTGTGCGTGCAAGTGAACATACGATTACGTCAGCAAATCATCTCACCTAGTTTCAAATTTAGCCACTACGGCGCGTGCAACACACAGGAAGTGCGTGGGAACATACGATTACGTCAGCGAAACATGAACTCACTTGTCCGTTGTATGAGTATCAGTTTAGTAGTGACATCAAGCAGCGAAAGACGTTGACTTACACAATCCATTATTATGGTAAGTTTTTTCTTATCATTATGGAAATCTCCTTATTAGAATAAAATGTTATAGTGGTTCTGGTCACTTATAGCTAAACTGTAATAGATATGATTTTTTCTTTCTTTATAGGCTACTGCAATAAATATTCTCAATGCTATGGGGGCAGAACTGCTGATTAGAGAGAAAAAAGCTCACTGAATTACCAATGCATACTCTTTTCCGTATCATTAACATTCAAAAGTGGACACAATGTATAGTGAATGTGTATTATGTGTTAGTGAATATTTTCAGACATTCCTTTCTACACGTTTTAATGATATATGTCAGAAAAGTGTGCTCGAGATTTAAATCGTAGTGGACATTCTCTATATCTAATTTATGAGGGTATAAAAACAATAAATGTAATGTACATTCTGACTTTGAAGTTAGGTTAGGTTAGGTTAGGTAAGGTGGGATCTGGTTAGGTTAGGTTAGGTTAGGTGAAGTTGGGTTAGGCAGAATGGCAGCGGTATGAATCAAAAGCCAGCTCTTGTCAGTTTTGCCTCACAAGGTGAGTGTACCCCCATTCCAACCCTCAGCCTAGAATTAAATTTCTTGACAGAGCCAGGACTCGAACCCGAGCCTCCACAGTAACAGCCAAAAATGCTAGCCACTACACCATAAAGTGAGGCAATATAAGACTGGTCTTGATTGTACATAATCAATCAATAATTACCTAATAATAATAATAATAATAAATAATAATAATAAATATTCCATTTAGCAACTACATAGCCGACCTCTCCCTGGGTTCTTTTACATGCCTACATCGTATGACATGCGTGTCTTAATTTTTGCCAACTTTCAAAAATCACTTACCACGACCAAGAGCGAATCTGCAAGCTTGGGGTTAGTAGTCCGACACGATAACCACTCACCCACCGTGGCAAGCTATCAATCAATAATTACCTAATAAAATTATTATTATTAATAATAATAATAATAATAATAATAAATATTCCATTTAGCGACTACACGGTCGAACTCCCCCTGTGACATTATTCACGGTCTCAGTGTATGGCGGCCATCTTGCGCATTAGCCCTTGTGCCAGGTCTGACTGACCCCTCCATAAGAATAACATAGGGCTTGTTGCGCGCGGCGGCCATCTTACGCATTAGCCCATGTGCCAGCTCCGGCCTTTATATCCTACTAACAGTACACATCTGTGGAAGAAATCTGGGCGAAAGATGGAACTGGAATGGGAATAGCAAGAGGCTGCATGTCTTCAAAGAGGTTTCTATTTTTGTTACGGAGTCTTCGTTTTGACGACAAAACTACACGTAACGATCACCTGCGAATAGATAAACTAGCAGCAGTTCGCACATTGCTGGATTCCTTTGTATTGAACTGTAAAAAGAGCTACACACCAAGTGAGTTTGTAACAATAGATGAGAAGCTAGTGCCTTTTCGAGGGAGATGTGCATTTATACAGTTTATGCCAAGTAAGCCGGCAAAGTATGGGTTAAAATTCTACGCCCTGAATGATGCAAAAACTTTTTATACTTCATCCCTGGAGTTATACTGTGGTAGGCAACCTCCTGGCCCCTATGAACTCTCTAATAAACCATATGATTTAGTGAAACGTCTAATAGACCACATGAAGGGAAAACATCGTAATCTAACAATCGACAACTGGTATACCAGCTATGACCTAGTTCTTGATCTTTTAGAAGATAAAATAACGTGTATAGGCACTCTCACGAAGAATAAAAGAGAAATTCCACAGCAGTTTCTTCCTCATAAAGATAGGCCAGTTGGTTCAACAACGTTTGGGTTTCAGTATGAAATCATGCTCATTTCGTATGTTCCTAAAAGGAATAAAGCAGTTATCTTACTTTCTTCTATGCACGACGAACCCTCCGTGCATCCTAACAGTTCAAAGCCCTATGCTATACTAGATTATAATCTAACTAAAGGCGGAGTCGATACTTCCGACCAAATGGAAGGCAAGTACTCGGTAGCCCGGAAAACCCCACGGTGGACATTGTGTGTCTTTTTTGCTCTACTCAACATTGTTGGAATAAATAGTCAGGTACTTTACAAAGGGAATCCGAAGAACCAACCAGTAAAGAGACGCGTGATTTTGAAGAATCTTTCATTTCAACTCATGAATAAGTGTTTGGTTGAACGAGCTAAGATAGGAACACTGCCTCCAGATATCCGAGCAGTGTTATCCCCATACCATCAGGAAGAAAGATCAGAAGAGATAAAAGTGCCAATGAAGAGAGGACGATGCATTCACTGTGAGCGGAAACAAAATCAAGTCACCACAATGAAGTGTAATGAGAGTCATAACTTTGTGTGTAAAACACACTCTAGAAGATGCATTAGATGTGTAAGCTGTGAGAATAATGATAATGAATAATGAAGATTGTTAGAAGTGTTTCATTTTAAGTTCTCATGAGTGAAGTCTTCATCCGCTAATCCGCAAGCTAATAAATAATCAAAAATAAAGAGCAGGTCCCTACCCGAGAAGTTACTGTAAACCCTCGCGAAAGATCTATCTCACAATTATTAAAGCAACAGCAGCAACACTAGGAAAATGGTACGGCGAAAAACCCTAGATCAAGTTACAAGATCAAGCTAATATCGGAATTAACATTTAACAGGGCAGCAAAACAAATCTAAGTTAGGATGATACCATTTCCTCATTTACATTTAATATTAATTCATCTAGCTAAGTCCTACCAATTAATTACAAAATTTACGGCGGTGACGTCCGTAATATCAAACAATTACAATCAAAGCTATGTGACAAGCCATAAAAAAACATCTAAGGCATTCTTACAAACTAGGTGCTAATCAGCACACAAAAGGTGACATGGAGGATTTATACACTTTCACATCAATAAATCAATAAATACAAAACCACAGTTTTATTCAAAGCCTACCTACACCTTGGTTTACTGTTCGTAAGCCATAGTCATTTAACGTGTGTAATTACGGTGACGACTGCGTAGTGGAAACTACGTCTAACATCGTATGGCCTGAGCTCCACCCGCTGCGAACTATAGGTTCAAGCAAGCCTCTGTCGTTACAAAAAGTGTCAGCTGTCCTAAGGTCATTTCCTCCAGGAAATACTTTCATTGGCACGGCTGTCAGCAGGTTCCAAATGCAAATGAACAAGGTTAAATAGAAAAGATTTGTTATTTATATTTTGTTTATCAAAATTATGCGTTTTATTATTAAGATGTCGGTTTAAATTATAGTTGGTTTATGGCGAATAACAGCTGACTAGCCTGGCATGGAGCGTCTCTGCGAGATCATCTCTGCCGAAGAGCCTCGACTCAAAATTCGGGATAAGATCAACGAGTAATAATATCTCGGACACACAATAACACGAGTTACCAGCGGCGCGCAGCTCGCGTTCAATAACTTTGGGACAGGCCTGGAAACACATCAGTTACCCTCCCTAAAAATTTGGTCTACGGGAACTGTCCCGGACATGGTACACAAAATACCTTCTTACATGAAAAGCCTCTTCACGTGGGGGTCACTAGCCTCCAACATAATATAAGAATCCTGACATAACTGTACTCGTCGAAACAACGGTACACGCAAAAGGCGTTTAATTAACAAATAACAATCTACAGAACATGTGTTCAGACACAGAAATGGACACTGGGTTCCATGAGCTATCAATGCAATGAAAAAGAAAATGCTGCAAGCATTGCGTCCTGTGTTAAAAAGAAGTCTGTCTCACTTGGAAGCAAGCGCTCTCAATCGTGCGCTGGGAAATATTCACACACCTGTCTTTGTGTCACAGCGAGTTACAGGCTCCCTGCACTATTGGACACAACACGTTGACTGGGCCGGCAGTTTTGGCAAGAAAATAACTATAAAACTGGCCTCTTAATAATACCTTTACCATGGGTTATAAACATCAAAGAATGTGTGCATTAAGAGCACGCTATAAATCTGAATATAAAAATATAAATCTGTCTTTCATAGCAAAGACGTTTAAAAGATAGCAATGTCTATCATTGCTGGAGCTCTTTGCTCTCAAAGATAAAACACTTCATTTGTTTCTTGTATCAAACATTCAAATAAATCACGTGTCATTACACTTGACACAAACAAAATAATATTATGGCGCAAACCCCACTCTGCTGGATTTGCTTAATGATACGTTGGGAACTGGGTTCGATGCTAGGTTACAACGAACATCCCTTTTACTTGCAATGTCTACACTCGACCTGGATGGCTTCTGAGCACATCCTGAATGAAATATAAATGCAGTTACAAAACTGGTAATTACAGTCGATTACCTGAATGATACGACTTCCCTAATCAAGTCAGGGGCGTAACATTGACTGGCTGCTATAAGTGCAGTTAAAGAATTATGACCATGGCATCAATTTGCCATGACAGGACTCTGCTAAGACTCGAAAATCACCCCAGATGGGGTTAAACAAAGTAGCCCTGAAATGACTACGGTCACGTTTAGCAATAGACAGGAATTGGCGTCCTACGCCGTCCATCAGGTTGCACCAGGGTTAAACAAAATATCGAACCCAAGGGTGGCTCACAATCACTGTAAATAAATAACATCTAATTATACTAATTACATTCCCTGCCTATAAAATGGCTGTCATGAAGTTCGGCTGATTTACAATCTACACTAATCTAAATATACCACCAATGACTAGAACAATGAAGGGTTGTACAAACTCACGATATGAAGGAGCCCACACTTAGCTCTTTCCAACGACAAGGGTTGAACAAAAGCACCTCTGGCTTTCAGGATTGGTTTTGTCCATATCAGAACTTCCATCTTGGCTCTCCCAAAGACCAGGGATCGGTCTGTCCCCGTAGTTGACATCGTGAATGGGTTGGACATGCCTAGAAAGGGCATCCTCGACTCCTTCCTTCTCGTTCGACGTTCTTGAAGTTCCAAATCATGCTCGTTCCATCCGAGACGTCTCCCTCATACCATGACGGTATCTAGCCCATTATCTTTGACTCGAACATGGTGTTATAAATGTCGAACACGTGGTCGGTAATATTAGACATTATGTATTTCTTTATCACTTGAAATTGCGGTGTGCTTTGTAGCTATCACAGGCGTTACACATATATCTAGCAACACAGCCTCTACACTTTGCAGATATCATAAATAAATGGCCATGCACTGATGTGCTGGTTCACACGTGCATAGATTCTATTTTTGCAATCACGTGGCATCCGTGAAATTGGCGTCGAATTCTTGCGGATAAATCCACTGTAGCAATTTATACACGAAGCGTATTTAATATAACACTCGTTTAATGCAACGTTATCACAATTACTTGTATATTTGACACCAGGCTTTAGCCCTCCACAAATCACGTGGGTACAAATTGCGGTGCTACAAAATCGTAGAAAATTCACAATACGTTTCAAATAAATTCACAATACTATTAGTGCTGATCACTACACATTGATAATCGTGATGCACAATACGATGATGCTCGATGACACTTGATAACATTCTTCGCTATAAAGCGGACTATTCCCACGTCTTACACGACGGGTATTACAACACGCCTCAACCGGGCGGATCCTCAAGACGTAGTGCACGGAACTGCGTTCCCCGTGAAATCAAGTCGTCAAACTAAGTCGTTTAGCGACTATTTACATTCCTTTTTGCATATCTGCGATGATATTACCATACCTTAAAGTGGAAAAAAAAACATTCTCCTAAATGTTTCAATAATACTGAATGACGAAATGGAATATTCTGAGTCTCGCAGAAAGTTAAAGTTGATTAATAAGACCTCAGATAAATAATTAGCAGACTTCGCCAATGTCAAAAGTGCGATCCTTCGCTACTCCAAAGAGAATTGTATAAGCTCTCAGCTTCTAGTTGCTTTCTGGGTGTGTTCAAAGGTAGTACATCCCATCATAAATGTGTTGTCATGAAAAATATCACATGAACCTTAGCTCAGCGGGTTCAGTATCAAGCACCAGGAATGAGCTTCAAGAATGAAGAAAGAAAGTTAGGGCTGAATAACAAGGACAACTGTGAAATACTCACCTGGTACTTCGAGAAACTACTTAACTGTGACGATCCTCAGGAAAGACTGCTATTGGAACTACCAAATATTTCAACACCCAACTCAATGCCACCTGACGAAGAAATAGTAAGACAGATCATCCAAGGACTTAAGGACAACAGAGCGGCAGGTGAGGACGGCATCGTAGCGGAACTCCTAAAGATGGGAAGTGCAGAAAGCGTGGAATCTCTAACTTTGTTACTTGATAAAATCCGGATGACGGAGACGATCCCTGAAGACTGGAAAATGGAAAATGGCTTTGATACACCCACTCCACTAGAACCATAATAAACATATTATCTTAAGACATATTGTACCAAATACATATCAAAGAAAAAATCAGTTTGTGTTCACTTGTATGGGTAAGTCAATGGAACTGTTGCCGCTTGATTGCAAAGCTTCTCATATTGCTTTTTCTCTTGTTCACTCTGTCTGTTAGGTAGTCAGCCCGAAGGTTGGTTGGATCCTCAAAAAGTACCGCCGTTAGGTTATGTGGATAGATACCCACAAAAACCCAAGGCAGCGCTATATTGAGGCGAACTAGGCAAGAAGAGGAGTGAGGTAGTTTGCCATTGCTTTTCTCACTGAGTCAGTATAGCAGTACTAACCCTATGAGTAGAACCTTTCACAGCATCCACAGGGACTGACTGTGCCCTGAATGTCATTACTAAGCACCACCCATACCTCTGTAGCTTTCATATAATCACAGCCATGAGTGAGACTGAGACATCGGTGAAATGCCACATTTTACTCTAGCCTGTGCCAACAGACAAATGCAAATGCACTGCATTCATCAAGAGATGGCAAACAGGCATTTTTTCACTCTAGTAGGATCATAACGTTTTATCAGCCAACGGTAGAGATATTGAGAAATTTTGTAATATCTTGTTAATCAAAATTACTGCAATTATAAATAAAAATCTAAAAGAGGCAAACAAGGCAAGAGAAAGAAAATTGGATCTGGCCTATAGATTAACTCAGAACAGGTATAACAAACGAGCGATATCATACAAAGGAAAACTCAGCCATTATAGTACTGTGGTGAAGCCAGAGGGTCTGTATGCCTCCGAGTGTCTAACTCTGAACAAAAAAGGGGAGCTGAAGGAACTTGTGATAAAGGAAAGGAGGATCCTGAGGAAAATTCTGGGACCACGGAAAGATGATGACGGAACATGGAAAAAAAGAAAAATGAAGATCTGTATATGCAGACCGAAACCATTGAGGTCACAATGCGTAAAAGAAGGCTAAAAGTTTCCGGGCATTTGATGAGAATGGACGGGAACCGGCTGACAAAGATCATTGTTAAATACATCGCAGAGTTAAAAGCTACTACAAAATGAGTAGAAGAGGTCAAAAGAGACGCCATTGAAGTTGGGCTAACTGAACTTGTCATTCACGATAGGAAAACGTTTCGAAGCCAAGTTGACAATATCAAGACGTTCAAAGAAAAACCACCACAATAAAATTTGGTAATAACAGAGGAGCAGAGAAAGATTAGAAGTGAAAGAATGAAGAGGTTCTGGGAAGAAGAGGAGAAAAAATTGACCAGAAAGCCTTAGGTTCCATGCGGTCCACAGTTGGCCAAACTCTCGCATAATTGGTTGTGTGCGCCCAATGTGTACAGACTACCAGCCCGGCCCTAGTGCTATGCGGGCTTTACGCGATACAGTTCTTTCAGTGGCTATCGTCTTGTTTATTTGTTTAAAAGAACTTAATAAACAAATATATTTCCGTTGACATTTCAAGAAATGCAAGATTTTTCATGTACTATTGAGATGATTTGGAAGATTTTGGTACAAACCACACCTTCTAACTCCCACTGGTTTAGGAGCTTGAGTTTTGTGAAACATACATCTTAGGGTATTATGATTCTTTTGCTGGAGTGGGACGGGCAACCGGCTGCCGGGCGCGCGCGCCTTCCGCCAGACAACCGAGCTCGCACCGTGGATTGTGCGCTGGTGGAAACCGTAACAAAGTACATTAATTAATGGTAAATTCACCAGCAAATCATGACTAAAGAACTTACCTTTTCACAGAAGATGCTGAAAATGTTCTCCTTCAACTGACAGACAGGCGTTGTACCGTGTAAATAAATTAGCGTTTACGCGTTGTAATTCCCTTCTGTTGTGAGGGATATCTGCTGCCGTATATTGTTCTTCAGCTCCACTAGAGTACGGCTAATTGATCTGTACACTTTGAATGTTAAATTAACCCACAACTGAACAACAAACGGGCTTAGGTCCGTGTTTCGATTAATTACAGTAAACATGTGAAGGGGGGGGGGGGGCGGGTGGCAGGGGTAGACATAATATAACGATGTCTGTCTGTCAGATGAAGGAGAACAGTTTTAGTATCTTCAGTAAAAAGATAAGTTGAAACCTTTAACTGGTGACGTGAGGTCATCCAGATTCCCAAGAAATAAAGAAACATCTGTGCTTCTTTAATTAAATCTTGCAGCTGTTGTTTATGTTACCTTCTTATCTGTGCGCTGACACTACACACCCTCGTTGATGAAAGTTTAGTGACTTAATGGACTTTAATGACCCTGGTTAGCTCGCCCCGCCTCGCGCAACCCCACGGCCCGAGCTCGGTTGGCTGGCGGAAGGCGTGCGCTCCCGGCCCCGCTCCAGCAAAAGAATCTCACTGTATAATAAGATTGGTATGTGATGGGACAAAAGCAATGGCACTTCTGAATTTGAATGAACAATGTACAAGTAAAATAATCCAAGAAAGGAAACATAGTATAGACCTGTGTTATTAGTATAAAGTGCGCTCAAAAAGTAACGAGCCGGAGGCTGGAATGCGCAAACCGGTGACGACATCGGCTGATCGTGGCGTGTATAACAAGGCGTGGTTCCGACCAGAGCGTGGAAGGTCACAGCCCGTCGCTAGAGGGCTCGCGTGCACGTCACGTGACGATACAAAGCGAGCAGCAGCATGCATCAATCATCCAACGCTGCCAGTCGCATTGCAAACAGTGACATGCAGGCGTCAACAGAAGAGCAAAGAGGCGTTGTTCGGTTTCTGACAGCGGAAGGAGTAGGGGGAACGGACATTCATCGCCGAATGTCACAAGTGTACGGCGAACACTGCATGTCCTTTGCAAGGGTCAAGGCGTGGCACAAGCGCTTCAGGGAAGGACGGGCGTCGTTAGCCGATGATGCCCGAGCTGGGGCAACGTCCAGCTGGTTGATGCACTCATTACCCAGGACCGCCGAGTGACAGTGAACGCCATAGCCTCCGTGGTCGCTCCACGACAATGCACGACCTCATACAGCCAACACAGTCGCGGCACTCCTGCAGAAATTCAAATGGGAGGTTCTCGGCCACCCTCCATACAGTCGAGACCTCTCTCCCTGTGATTACGCCATGTTTGGTGCCCTGAAAAGTGCTCTGCGGGGTCAGCGATTCACCTCGGACGCCGACGTCCAGCTGTACGAGCGGAACTGGTTCACATCGCAGCCCAAGGAATTTTATGAGACAGCCATTCACTGCCTCATGTCACAGTGGGACAAGTGCCTCAACAGCCAGGGCCAATACTTCTAACATACAGGTACTGGTTTCTGTAATTATGCCTCCGGTTCGTTACTTTTTGAACGCACCTTATACATACAATCCATACACTGATAATCAACTTGGTAGGGTAGAGGGTGTATGGATTCAAATATCTACCATTGCTACCCGAACAAACACCGGATATAACAGAGCTTTAAATACCAGTCATGTGGAGTTAATCGATGCCACTTTCTGCTTTTAAACATTCCACACGCACTCATTACAGAACAAAGCCTGACACTGACAGCATGGTGGTGTGAAATGATATCACAATGATGAGTGTGTGAGACTTTTTACATTGGTACAGTAGGTTTCAATTGTTCTCTGCGTAAGCAACATAATATTATCCACAGTCCTGTACTCTGTAGTCGTCATACGTTAACCGTATTTGGGTATTTTGAACTGAGACTAAAATAATGCTCTATATTTTCGTCTTGGTCAGCCCTTATTTCCTGTCGCTTACAGTACCTTCCTTCATAGCCTTGCACTCAACGCTGCAAAAGGAACATGTCCATAGCTTTATGAACACTCAAGTTATTTCTACATTATTTACGGTCGGGTCAGATTTACCCATGGCGCCAGTCCTCGCGTGACAATTTTCGGCTTACGTTACTCGGGACAATATTGAAAAAAATAACGGGGAAAATCCACGTATTTTGGTGCAGCACAATAACATAGCTCCCGTTCTTGTTGATCCATGTTTAAGGTCAAGGGACACCTTGGTCAAAAATGAGATGACTGCTTCGCCACCACTATGAAGGCCTATTATACTGTTCCGTAAATTATTGTCATTTTTCTGCATATTTGAAAAATATAAATAAACCTCATTTTGTATTGGGAACAGTTCATAGGGAGAAACCAGGTGTAAAATAACTTCCTAAAAAATCAGGACGACTACGACAAAAAGGGGGGGGGGGGGAATACATTACGAGTCAAAATGACCCGGCGCCAGTCTTTGTGTTATATTTTTTCACGCCAGTTCTCTAGGGTTAAACACTTACAAAATGACACGGCATAATCCTAGAAAAATTGCTGAGTTTTAATTCCTTTACAGTGAAAGCCAGTATACCAACTTTTTGGAAACCTTTATGGGGAGGTTTTTTTTTGTGTTTTTTGTGTTTTTTGTGTTTTTTGTGTTTTTTGTGTTTTTTGTTTTTTGTTTTTTGTTTTTTGTTTTTTGTTTTTTGTTTTTTGTTTTCTGTTTTCTGTTTTCTGTTTTCTGTGTTCTGTGTTCTGTGTTCTTGTTCTTGTTCTTGTTCTCGTTCTCGTTCTCTCTTTTTTCTCTTTTTTTCTGTCTTTCTATGTTTCTGTCATCCTTTTCTTCCCTCTCCTTTCCTTTCTTTTTCTTTTCTTTTCTTTTTCCTTTTTCTTCTTCTCTTCCTCTTCCTCTTCCTTTTCCTTTTCCTTTCCTTCCTTTCCTTTTTTCCATTCCATTCCTGTCCTTTCGTTTTCAATTCTTTTTATAATTATTCGATTATTGACTAACTAGTCGGGTAATTTCACTAATGCCAATATATCGAATACGTTGTGGGTTCCCATAATTCGAATATTTGAATGAGTCAATAATTCGAATATACTAATTATTCGTATATTCGAATCAAACATTTGGATTCGAAATCATTCAAACAATTCGAATAATTAGATGTTTGGAATATGCACACTACAGTCCTACCATTCACATTATTGTATTTATCTTGTCAGAAGTGTTGCCGCCTTTCAGGCGCGTTAACAAGCGTTTAAGTGATGGCACGATTGGCTCATTAACCTGTTGTAATTGAGTTCGCGTGTCATTTAGAGGTGTCGTGTAGGGTCGTTATCCGCCTGATGATAGGACACAGCTATATACCACTCGAGTTACCTCAAAATCTCTGTATACTAATTCTCAGCACGAACCAATTGAAATTTTCTTACGGAATTCTATCGTGGTGGAAGCCATTTTCAGTTTATTTTAAGAAAAAATAGGATTATGTGAACACCGTCTGCCCGTGTGTATGTGCGTCCGTGTGTGTGTGTCCCCCTAATAAAATCTGTATGATTGGAGTGATTTAAATGAAACTCGGTAAGGTCATAGTACTATCTCGTCGGACCCCGACCGTGCCCCTCAAATTTTATTATGTCTCATCAATCCAACATGGCGACTGTGCGAAATATTTCACCGCCATTCTATATCTTCGAAACTATTACCGATACTACCCTGAAATTTTGTATGGTGATAAAGGGCACTACTAGAAATTCACCTATGTTGCTTTCAAATTCCTTTTAAGTGCAAAACGAACATGTCGGCCAAGCGTACCTGAAACATTCAAATAGACTTTTCTCTCGTGATTTAACCATTCAAGTGCAGTGAAACATGGTACATCAAATATTTATACACATTTTAATGTACTGACATATAATTTAGTTCAATTGTTTACATAACCTCAAGATGGCGGTTATGCGAAATTTTAAAATTAAGTTTTTATATTTCGTGTCCTAATCATGTGATCGAAGTCAACGTTTTAATAATGAACCTACACGATAATCGTCTTCTAATAGTGCATAACTCTATGGCCTACATATATAAAAATCCGACATGGCGACCATCCGAAATATTTAGATGGTTCTCAGTATCTACTAATCTATGACAGCAACCAAACTGAAAGTTTGTATGTTGATAGAGGCAATTAACATAAGTAGGATATCTGAAAATAGGTTGTATATTTCTTCACGGAACTGCTTGTTATTATACTAGCAACCCGCCCCAGTTTCGACCGGAAACGGTTACGAATACTAAGCGCTATTTTTTTCGATGTCAATGAACTACGACCTATATCCCTTTTACGTCTCGACATGTGTTAAAATCACTGATTGGACTATTAATTATATTATCATGGAGATGCATGTGCAACGAATTCTTGTCAGACGTAAATTAAGAATGGCGAGGTGCATGAATTACAAATCCCCCTTCCATCCAATCTTAACTTAACTGTGTATTTTGCGCAACGGAAAGTTCACAGGCGAAATGAAGAGTTGCACTTCCAGGGATTGGCGAGGTGCATGAATCACAAATCTCCTTTCTGTCCAATCTTAACTGGACTGTGTATTTTGCGGAACCCTTCTCTGAAGTCTTAACCACAGAGCACTATAGATCTTAACTCAACACGACTCGACGGTTTGCTGCTGGCTGTATCTGGGGTAATAGGTTCGCCCGCTAATTAGGCTGTAACAGGGGTGATAGACTCGCCCTTTTCTAGCTCGTAAACTGTCGCCTCAGTATTTGAATGGACATGGTTGGAAGAAATGGAAACGTAAAAACACTTAGAGTGGGCGATGTATTGAAGATAAAAATATGCCCTCCGGGACTTTTTTGTAGAACTTTTCATGCTGAACAATTCTTACACTCATAGTATTTTGATATTTTTTTCACGTTTTGCCCAGCGTAAACTTACAAAGCGCTCGGACGCCAGGCGACTTTTTCACTGAAATCGTTACTGCTCGGCTTCCTTTGATTATAAATAAATTACTTTCTACAGAAATCATCCTTGAAATATCCTTTACAGAATTGTGAAAACTGCATCAAAATCCATCCAGAGGTTCTCGAGATTACTCGTGACATCCAAGAATCGGGGACTTAGTTTTTACTAAGTAGAGATATGTTCCAAGTTATCCTGTAAGCTTTCTGTAATTAGGAAATTCTTTCTTTCTTTGCTTCGTGGTTTAAACCAGAGGACTGAATAATTTCTCCTAAATATTTAAATTGGTTCACTACTATTATTATTATCTTTATTATTATTTTTATTATTATTCTTTCTTCGATTCGGCCAACTAAGGACCACGTCAGTTCAACTGTCTCTTCTTCCGAGCTCTAACTACCGCCCAGTGTTCCCGCATTCGTCTCCGGTGTTGTTCTTTTCTCTCTTGGGACCACGCCTTCCCTGTCTTCAGCTTCGGCTTTTCCTGGAAACCTTTGTGCGTACGTAGTTTTTCCTGAAGTGGAACACGCTCCTGGATATCTTTAGGGGAAATTTCCATTTCACGTAGATCTTTCTCAACTTCCGTAAACCATGTCCCTTTGGTTTTCTTAACTTGAAAGTACGTCAATATCCCTTTTGATATCCTGCCTGGGCTCATTCGTGCCACGTGGCTATTCTTCTTTAATCGTATCGGCCAACTAAGGACCACGTTATTTCAACTGGCTTCTCTGGGCTTTGATCTTTGCCCAGTGTTCCTTCATACGTTGCCGGTGTTGCTCTTTTCTTTCTTCCGTCCACATCTTTCCCGTCTTCAACTTCGGTTTTTCTTGAAAACCCTGGTGGTCGTGTAATCTCTTCCTGAGGGGATTGCGTTCTTGAATATCCCCACAGGTAATTTCCATCTCTTGCAGGTCACTTTCCACCTCTTCGAACCAGGCTGGCTTGGTCTTCTTATTTTTAAAATAGTTAAAGTTCCGGTTCGTCAATCGTGTGGGTTTCATTCCAAGCAAGTGGCCATAAAATGCAATCCTCCTTTTCCTCATTACATCAGAGATCTTCTGGACATGAATATACAGCTCATAGTAATGCCGTCGTCTATATTCACCGTTGTCTTTAATCGGGCCAAGAATTTTCCTCAAGATCTTTCTTTCCTTGATCTCCAATTTTTCTACCAGGCCATTCTTGTTCATGGTGAGGCATTCCGCTGCGTACAGAGCCTCTGGTCGTATGACAGTGCGATAATGCCTAAGTTTTGCGTTCAGGGATATTGACTTTTTGTTGTAAACGCCCTTGGTGAGTTGGTACGCCATTTCCATTTTGTTCATGCGCGAAGTGAAGGTTTCTTTCTCACATACGTTGGGTTCTACCCACTCGCCAAGATATTTAAACTTATCTGTCCGTTTGATTTTCCCCTGGTTTACTTTTAGCTCCCTTGGTGCTGGCTTGACGTTAGTTATGAAGTGTGTTTTCTCCAAAGAGATATGAAGACCAACTTTTGTTGCCTGTACCTGCAGCTGGTTAATTTGTTTTGTGGCCATGTCTAAAGAGTCGGAGAAAATTGCAAGATCATCTGCAAAAGATAGGCAATCAATAGAAAGGTTCATGTTCTTGTAACCCAATCGTACTCCATTTTGGATCCCATCGTTCATTTCTTTGCGCCACTCGCGGATGACTTTTTCAAGTGCACAGTTGAAGAGCAGGGGTGAAAGCCCATCTCCCTGCCTAACTCCTGTCTTAATTTCGAAAGAGTCTGAAATTTCTCCTCTGAACTTGACTCTGGAGGTTGTGTTAGCTAAGGTCTGTTGAATGATTGCCCTGGTTTTATTATCCAATACAAATTCCATTAGAATTTGAATAAGAGCTATTCTATCAATCGAATCATAGGCCTTCTTGAAGTCGACGAAGGAAACCACAAATTTCTTGTTCCTTTGCTGCAGATAGAAAAGGATGGATTTCAGATTCATAATTTGTTCGGCACATGAGCGCTCTTTCCTGAACCCTCCTTGGTACTCTCCTAATTGTAGATCAAGTTATTGTTCTGCCCTAATCTGCAGAGCTTTTGAAATAATTTTGTAAGTTATCAGTAGGAGGGAAATGCCGCGGTAGTTGTTAACGTCCGTTTTGTCACCTTTCTTATGCAGGGGATGAATCAAGGCAGAAGTCCAGGCACGTGGAAGTTTCTCAGTTTCCCAAATCTCCTTGATAATGTGGCTATTATTATTATTATTATTATTATTATTATTATTATTATTATTATTATTACTGTATTACTATTGTTTGATATCATTCTCACGGCAAATACAGACTACATTTTATGTTACAGCCTGGTTCAGCCATAGCAAGGAACCATCTGTACTGAGGTACGTTTGTAGATAAAACTGTTCAGAGACTTCACATTACTCTACATCCATATCGTTCAAGCACTCATCACGAGTCTCCTTCCTTTATAGGAAGAGCAAAATTTCCATCTGAATCATCGAGCCTTGATGAGTGTTCGACCAGGGTATTGTCACCAAGGAACTTCCTAACACTATGGCATGTGCTTAACAGAACTGCCTTCTGTAGTTCAATATTTATCTGCGGGTGCAGATTCAATTCTGATAGACTACAATGGAGAGTTTTGGGTATACTACCAGTACACGATACAATTATTGGAATAGTAGTCACCGACTCAAGTTTCCACATCTGCTTTATCTCTGTGTACTTAGATATTTTAGTAGCAGCTGTTGTTTGGATGTTTTGACTGTTGGGACATGCGATATCTATCAGTAATGCCTATCTGTGTTCCTTATTGATGACAATGATATCTGGCCTGTTGTTACTGACTGCAGCATATGTCACAACTCCTCTGTCCCAGTAGAGCTTGTGTGTGGCATTTTCGAGTACTGCAGATGGTGTGTATTTCCAATAGGGGACGGAGTTTTGAAGAAGATTGTACTTCAATGCCAGTTTCTGGTGGATAATGTTGGCAACTTGATCGTGTCGATGCTTGTAGTCAGTGTTGGCAAGGTGGGAACAACCTGATATAATGTGTTGAATGGTCACACTACATTTGCCACAGCGGTGACACTTCTCACTCTCTGTTGCTGGATCTTTGATGATAAATTTCCGATAGCTTCGAGTAGCAACAACTTGTTCTTTGATAGTTACTTATACAACAAATCCCTCTGTTTCCGGAAAGAGGACCGAGTGGGTCAGCCATGCGTGCGACGCAAACTTGTCGATGTGAGGCTGGTCCAACTCATGTGGAAACTTCCCATGAAGCGCCTTCTGTTTCCAATTCCCGATCTTGTATTCAGTAGTTTTCATTTCTTTTACTGGTGGATCTAAAGATGACAGATGGAGCGGTGTGTAATTATCATCAGCTGAAGATACAGTGCGATGGAGAGGGGATGTTTATCCTTTGTTGTGGAAAAATGCACGCAGAGTTGTCACTTGTTTTGTATGGAGGTTCATGATGTCTATCAGTCCTCTAGCACATTCAGACCGAGGTAGGCGCTCTGTTGCTGATTTCGGATGGTGCATACGACGGCGTGATGAAAGCACCGATGTTCTTCTTTGCAGATCGTACAGCTCACCCTTTGAGTCCACCTGATGATACCAAAGGAGTGTGTAACTACGGGCTTTGCAAATGTGTTAACTGCCTTAATGATATTTTTAGCGCTATGTTTTGAAGAGAGAACACTGCGAAGTCGTGAAGTATACTGCTCAGTGATGTTCTTCTTGATATCACCATGCCTGAGACGGGTACTCTGGAGGAACCCAAGGTATTTGTACAATGCACCTTCCTCCAACGGCTGAAAACTTCTCTGTCCCTCTTCAACAGGCATTCCTTGTGCAGAGTGCGAGCTTCTAATAACAGTCTGTGTTCTGCAATTATCGAAACCAAACTCAGAAGGAAAAGCTCTGAGTGATAGAGATGAGATATTGTAGATGCACTTTAGTTGATGCATACAGTTTAATATCATCCTTGTAAAGATGTGGTTCATCTTGTTATTCTTATTATTATTATTCTTATTATTATTATTTCTACATTCATTTCACCACATAAGTGGGACATATCAACATATCGTCGGCTTGTTTGCAAGACGGTATGGCTAATTCTCTTAAGGTGGCACTTTGAGAAACGAGCGAACAATGGAACAGGTCTCCAAGATGACGGCCTTCTGCATGGTGATATGTAGACCAGGATGTATTCCCAATATTTGTAGATTGCGAGCCAATAATTTGGGGATGATGCCGGTAGAAGAAATTACTATGGGCAGAACCACTACACTTTCCTGTCTCCACATTTGCCGTATTTCCTCAGCCAAAGGCAGATATTTGGTGATCTTATCACAGCAGGTTTGTTGCAGATTATGGGAATTGGGCACTGCAATATCAATTAGGAAGGTTCTCTTCTGCACCTTGTCCACAAGAACGATATCTGGCCGGTTTGCTGGTATGGTTTTATCAGTAATAACTGATCGGTCCCATAACAACTTGTGACTGGGATTTTCCAAAACGGCGTCAGGAACATACTGATAGTAAGGCAAAATATTATCAGATAATAAATGCTTTTGAGCAAGGTGTTGGTGCATTATTTTGGCCACTTGGTTGTGCCTTTTCATGTAATCAGTACAGGAGATTGCTTGGCAGCCTCCTGTGATATGTTGAATTGTTTCCGGTTCTAGTTGGCATCTTCTGCATTTATCGTCCTGAATATTTGCCTTAACTATATATTTAAGGTAGTTTTTAGTAGCCACAACTTGATCCTGGATTGCAACCATGAATCCTTCAGTCTCAGTGAATAGGTCCGCATGAGTCAACCAGCTGTTCGACGCATCAATGTCGACATGTTTCTGGTTGAGATCATACGGATGACGACCGTGCAGAGCTTTCTGCGTCCACTGCTGAAGCTTGATGGCTGAACATTCCTCATCAGTGGCTAACTGTATATCCCTTACGTGAAGAAGATCCAGCGGTGTGCACTTGTCATCTGCCTTCACAGCGGCTTGATGTATGGGAGAGTCATGTCTTCCCAGAAAATATCTCTGAAGGTTCCTCACTTGCCTTGCATGCAATTGGATAATGTCCGTGAGCCCTCGTCCACCTCTTTGACGCCGGATTGTCAATCGCTCAACAGCTGACTTAGGGTGGAGACATCTGTGTTTTGTTAAGATGGTATGTGTCCTAATTAGGATGTACTCCAAGTCAGTCTGCATCCATTTGATAATACTGAAAGTATATGTCAGAGCAGGAATAGCATAGGTATTAATAGCCTTAAAGGTGTTCTTTCCATTCAACTTTGATTTTAAAATCTTGTTAAGGCGTTGATTGTAGATAGCTACGGTTCTATCTTAATACCTTTATGATCAATTCGATTAGATTATAGGAGACCAAGATATTTGTAGGTCTCATTACCTTCCATAGGCTTTATGAAACAACCATCATCAAGTTGAAATGCTCGGGCCTCTAATTTTCCACGCCGAATGGTGAGGGTGCGACACTTATCTAATCCGAAGGATATTCTAATATCAGAAGAACATGAAGCAGTAATTGCAATTAGATTAATATTATTATTATTCTTGTTTCGAATAGGCCATCTATGGACCACGACGTTCAACTGTTACATTTGGAGTGGGCTTTGATGTTTGCCCAGTAGTTACGCATCCTCTGGCTGTGTTGTTCCCTCCTCTCCTGGGTCCAGAGTGCACCTGTTTTCTTTCTTGGCGGTTTGTCCTGGAACCTCAATTGCTGAAGCATCTTCCTGAGAGATGTCCGGTCTTTTAAGACTCTTTCCGTCCCTCCAGGTTCTTGCAGATCTTTGCTCACTTCCCACAACCATGGTGACTTGGTCTTCCGCTTTTGCCAGTAACCGAGGAGCTGGTTGGTCAACCTGATAGGATGCATCCTGTAGACGTGTCCATAAAATGCTAGACGTCGTTTTCTAACAACATCCGTGATTCTTTCACAGTACGTGTAGAGCTCTTGATTAGGCCGCCTTCTGTATTCATTACCTTCCTTAACAGGTCCCAATATCTTCCTCATTATCTTTCTCTCCTGTACTTCGAGTTTGTCCGTGAGTCCCTTCCGGTTGAATACTAGACATTCTGATGCATATAAGGCTTCAGGACGTATAACTGTCTGGTAGTGTCTCATTTTAGTCTTTCGGGAGAGACACTTCTTATTATATGTGTTCTTGGTTAGTTGATAAGCCATTTCTAACTTGTTAACTCGAGTTGATAATGCCCTTACTTCCGAGAGATTCGGTTCAAGCCATTCCCCTAGGTACTTATATCTGTCAGTTTTCTTGATCTCTCCCTGGTCCAAATGCAGTGTACAAGGAGATTCACTGATGTTTGTGATGTACTGTGTTTTTTCAAGTGACACATATAGTCCTACCTTAGCTGCTTGTTGCGTGAGAACATTAATTTGTTTCACAGACGTTTTTATTGAATGAGTTAGAAGTGCCAGGTCGTCGGCAAATGCCAGGCAATCAACACTGAGCCCATTGCACTTGTGTCCCAAAGTGATACCACTTGGTACCCCCTGACTAGTTAGCTCCTTTCGCCACTCCCTTATCACCTTTTCCAGGGCCCAGTTAAAGAGGAGAGGTGAGAGACCGTCTCCCTGTCTTACTCCTGACTTAATTTCAAAACTTTCAGAGAGGGTTCCTCTGAACTTCACTCGTGACATGGTGTTCTTTAAAGTCTGTTGGATAAGGTTATGTGTCTTCTCGTCTAGTCCTAGTTCTTGCAGGATCTTCATGAGAGTAGGTCTGTCAACCGAATCATACGCCTTCTTAAAATCAACAAAAATGATGACATATTTCTTACTAGCCATTTTTGCTTGCCGTAGCACTGATTTCAAGTTCAGTATCTGTTCCGTACAAGAGCGTCCTTTTCTAAATCCTGCCTGGTATTCTCCTAGTCGAGGGTCTAGCTGGGGCTCAGCTCTGTTTAATAAGGCCTTAGAAAAGATCTTGTATGTCACAGGTACTAACGAGATTCCTCGATAGTTGTTGATGTCGGTCAAGTCTCCTTTTTTATGTAGGGGATGAATCAAAGCAGAGGTCCAGTCACTAGGCAATGTTTCTGTCTCCCAAATGTCATGGAAGATTTCTGTCAACTTGCCTATAGTCCTATTCCCAGCTTGTTTCCATAGTTCCGCTACAATTGAGTCTTCACCTGATGCTTTGTTGTTTTTCAAGGACTTGATGATGTCTATCACTTCTTCTTTGGTTGGTGGTTGAGAGTTTGGTTGCCTGATGGTGTCTTGATAAGTGAAGAATGTGTCAGGTGGTTCACAGTTAAGGAGATTCTCGAAGTACTTGGCCAGAAGGTGGCAATTGTCCATATCATTATAGGCTATCTGTCCATCCGGTCCTCTGAAGTGGAGGCTGTGAGGATTATAACGGCTGAGGTTCCGTTTAAAGCCTCTGTAGAAATTTATGGTGTTGTTCTTCTTGAAATCGTCATCCAACTGAGTCAGTTGGTCCTTTGTGAACTGCCGTTTTACTTGTCGGATGATCCTGGCAGTTAACTTTCGTTGCTCTATGAACTTATCCCTGTTGTTTTGTGTCTTCTGTGAGTTCCACTTAAGCCAGGCTGCTTGTCTCTGTGTCACCGCTTCATCACAGGTAGTCGTCCACCAGGCATGCTTCTTCTGCTTCAGTAATGGCGCTATCTCCGTGGCAACTTTCACTAGGTTCTCCCTCACTTCATCCCAGGTTTTACATTCCAGGGTTTCCATTTTCTCCGTGAACTGGTTGCAATTTGAAAGTTTTTCTAAATCAAACTTAGTAAGTTTGTGTGACTTTGTTTTTTTTTTGTATTCCGAGGTAGAAATCTTAGCTTGACCTTGGAGAGATAGTGGTTGGAGTCCAAATTTGCTCCTCTTAACACTCGAACATTCTGGATCTCTCTATGGGACTTCTTTGAGATGGCAACATGGTCTATTTGGAATTCTCCCAAGAGACAGTTAGGTGATGTCCAGGTCTTTTGCTTCCTTGGCAGTCTCTTGAAAGCCGTTGACTTCATTACCAAGTTGAAGGCCTTACAAAGTCCTACTAGGCGCTCCCCATTCCTATTTGTCCTTGTGTGGGCCGGGAAATCTCCCACAATGTCTCTGTACTTGCGTTCTTTCCCTAGCTGGGCGTTGAAGTCACCGAGTAAGATGATTGTATGAGGCTCTGGGACCTTGCATATGATGTCCTCTAGTTCTTCCCAAAACTTGTCAGTATTTACAGGGTTACGCTTATTGTCCTCATTGATGGGTGCATGGACATTTACTACAGTGTAGACCTTGTTTGTGCACCGGAAGGTTATTAAAGACACTCGACTATTGAGAGAGCTGAAGTCAATAACTGAATCCAGTATCTTATGGCTTACAATAAAACCAGTCCCCAGGTGTGGTACGTTCTTCATTCTCCTACGTCCTACCTTTCCTTTGAAAATACGGTAGCCTTGGGAGTCAAAGGCATGTTCATCAGTATATCTGGTTTCCTGTATTGCTGTGAGCAGTATCTTGTGATTAGACAAAGTGTCTGTTAAATGCTTCAGTTTTCCTATCTTAAGTAGCGAGTTGATGTTCAGTGTGGCGAAGTAGTTCTGTTGTTTATGTCTGATCTTGTTGTTAGTGGTTCCAGGACGCTCCGACCCGTCCTTAAAGCATGTTGGTGTGGGCTCCCCAGACTCCAAAGGCCCACTAACACCGCCGACAGCGGAGGTGGATTTGATACATCCTGGGGTAGTTAATTCCGTGCGTTTACTTTCCTTGCTTTAGTTGAAGATTGGTTAGGGGGATCAGAGGTTTAACCCCCTGATCAAGTTACTACCGAGGTTGTGAGCTCCAGTAGGTTTGAATTAGGGTTGTCTCCCGTAGATTGGTTGCCTTCCAAGGCTGAGGAGACCAATCTTCCCCATATTGGTTCTTCCGCCTTCCTTACCGTTGAGATGATGCCAACCATCTTCATCCGCCTCAGAAGCCGTTGTCCAGTTTTCACCTGTACCCTAGGCAGGGGCCCTTACAGGGTGCTATCAGCCGGGCCAGCTGAACCCCGGTTTTTTAACGAGGTTGTTACTCCTCCCGCTCCTCCTTCCTCGACTCTTGCAAGAAGAGGCCCCGGGCTTGTGACCGGTATAGCGGAGTTTATTATTATTATTATTATTATTATTATTATTATTATTATTATTATTATCATCATATGTTCACCATATCGTTGAGTACAATTCACCATTTCATCGGCATTTGTTGCAAGATGGAGTGGAGTTCTCTATACTGGTAGGTTGAGGAACGAACGTACTATGGAGCAGGTATTTAAAATAACTAATTTCTGCATACTGGTATGCAGATTATGGTGGAGCCCCAATTATTATAATTATTATTATTATTATTGCTACTATCATCATTATCCATCTTGATGAGGGGGATGGTGGGGGTGCAGCGGTCAAACTGTTGGTCTCTCACCAAGGTGGACAGGGTTCGATTCCCGTTCAATGCATGTGAGATTTTCGAAGTGAAATGCCATGTCTTGTGGTTCGGATTCCACGTGAAAAGGATGTCCGTGGCTCATGATCGCATGATTAACGGTCACGTTAAACTAAAAGCTTCCTTTCTTCCATCTTGACGAGTAAAATAGAATACCTACGATATGTTTCAGTGACTTTCTCTCTGTTATGTTGGAGTCTATCCTGAGTACTCCACCACGAAGGCTTAACTACGCAGAGAGAGAGAGAGAGAGAGAGGTAGCAGGTGAAGATAAACGACGAGATGCTTGAATGCTATTTAGATTGTTATCCGCACTCTGGGGATAGGAAATGGAGAAGAATTTCCGTTCTTACTGGAATATTAATAGTTGAGCTTTTGCCAGTATTGATCCAGGGTGGATTAGGCCCCCCACACCATTGTGTCCCGGGGACAATCTACTACTCCTATTATTATAAAAGCCAATGCGGACTTGCCACTTTCTCATTTTCTTCTTCTCTTTCCTGCTTCGCAGCTGGTCAGCAGTTTTCTACAGCCTAATTACTGTATATTGTAGCTTACCACGGTGGGTGAGTGGATAGCGTGTCGGTCTACTAAACCCCAAGATTGCAGGTTCGCTCCTGGCCGTGGTAAGTGTTGGTTTTTTTTAAGGCGGCAAAGATACGACATGCATGTCATACGATGTTGGCATGTCAAAGAACCCATTTGAATTCAGTAGGCCGTGTTCATAATGGCAAAATTAATCTCGGGAGTTTCCGCCAACACAAAGTTCCTCGTTTCTCTACTAGAATGCGCTATAGTGTTCAAGGAGCTTAGATATCTAACCTCCTTGACTTTCACAGTGATTCAAAGGTTCAACGAAATTCGACATGCAAGCTACCCTCTGGGTGTCAAATTACAAAGCTTGCACCCGGCACCTGAGGCCATACGATATTAATATTAATTAAAGTGTATATTGTACTGATAATACTTGCCCTCACTTGATTCCTCCTGTCAACAGGAAACGTAATAACTGATTGTCTTGCACTGAGGCGGACCGGGCTTCAATTCCTAGTTAATGCATGTACGAAACTCGAGGTGATATATCACGTTTGGTGGTTTGAATTCCTGGTACAAACTATTATCAGTTAATTGTGTTTAACATCATCGTTAATTCGTTAAATGTTCATCAGTTAAACTTTAATCACTCAATATTTTCGGGGCGGCTTCGGTGGCACAGTCGGTAGCATGCTGAGCTTCTATGCTCAAGATCGCGGGTTCAAACCCGGCCGAAGTTGTCAGATTTTCAAGAGCGTTGAAAATCTCTCAGTATGACTTCCTTCAGAGGGGTAGTAAAGCCGTTGGTCCCATGTCATCAATTTATGGCATGATAAAGAACCTTCCACTAATTACACTTGTATAATGCTAAATTACTGTATAGGTTAGATTTGACTAACGTTCTTAGGTTCCAACGTTCGTCGCCAGGATCCGACTGCGGTGGCATCTAGTAACAAAGTTCAGAACTAGTTGGTCGCTGACGGTGGCGTTTGGTAGTAAAAGTTGGAACTACTTGAAATCGAATGTCTGCAATCCGTACTTGAATTAAAAACAGATAACACACACATTAATACAGCCATCACAATTAACACCGGTTATCAGACAGATTCTACACACACCCAAACTACACGTGGCTACATGACCGCGTTGTTGCAGCCCCTAAACTGAGGAACCAACCAACCATCAATATTTTCAGTCGTTAACTCCACCTTTTACTTCAATCAGTTAAGATTTTCAGCTGTTAACTATAACTTATTAATATATAAAATTTATATTAGTTAACTTTAACTTTGTATTGTTATTCTTTTCATCAGTTTAAATATAATCTGTTGATATTTTCACTCACTAATTTAAGTCAGTAAATATTTTCACCCATCCCTCCCTATATTATTCTGCTAAGGTCCCATTCCAGTTTTGTACCGAAAATAAGGTCCCATTAACACTAACCTACACATATGGGGTACCTACAGGTTCAGCATAACCCAATGCGTAAGCGAAACGCACTCACTTACTCTTTAAATGCCTCACAATTAAATAAATACCTTAAAACATGTATATTTACAATGAAATAATGAAAGAATGCAATACGGTAACCATGGTAACAGAATCTCACAGGTCCATCTATTTCTGTAAGACGCAATGCAATTCCAATTATTACATTACTGTGAAAGTTTCCAGATGGTTATAAGGTTATCACTGAACCAAATTAAGCTGTAAAATTCATCAATACATACAGTATAATGCGCTTAAGAGGGTCAAGGGGCACTCTAGAAATTTTTCACTCAATTTTCACGTGTGAGTGTGGTACGAAAGGTCTTTTTCATCCGACTATAAAGGGTCTCCGAAAACCACATTTAAAGGCCCTTAAATTAACACTGTCTGTGATATTCCCGGAAAACTAACCGCTCTGATATACCTATGAAGGAATGACAAATCCCTAACCACTGCACCAGTAGCTGAATTGATAAAGTCTGATTATTCATACCAAGGATAAATCAGTCATAGCATTCATGATTTAGATTTTGCTAAGTGTACTCTTTACAACCAGAATATTCGCGGTCGAAGCCGCGACGGGTAATGCTAGTTAACTTGAATCTGTTAATATGTTCACCCATTAACTTTAATCACATAATATTTTCATGCGTTAACTTTAACCAGTGAATATTTTCACACATTAACTTTAATCAGTGAATATGTTCACTCTTTAACTTTAATCAGTGAATATTCTCACCCGTTAACGTCAACCAGCTTTTTTTCTTTTCCAAATGTGAATGAACTGACGCTTTAGTACGCCCTTAAGTGTGGGAGTGGTAGGGATCAAATAACGCGAGCGGCGACACCTACGCGCTAGGAAAGTAGCTGCCAACCAGGTCATCCCACGCTAGCCGTGTGGTTTATACTGCCTCCTATATACCGTACTTTATTAGAACTCTCCGACTGACCTATTACGCAAATTACGACAACATATTGAAGCTGATAAGCAAGATATCAAAGCCTCTAAACAAGGACAACGAAACCATCACTCAATCAACACCCAGGGCCCCACAAATCGTGGGAAATGGGTTGGCGATCACGGGAACCCACCTGAGTCTGGCATTGTTTCCATTTATTTGTGCTGGGATTCTCTTTCCTCTCAACTGCTTTTGGTTAACTCTCGTTCTCATCCGACCCCAAAGGTATTGGAGGCCTAGAGTGTTAATCAATTTTCAGCCTTAATTGACCATCGTCTGTGTAGCCTACTTTTCTTATTTTGCAAAAATGAGGAAAAAGTAGACTTATGAGATCGATCCAGGATTTTTTTTTGTCGTGTGGCTCCTGAGAGACCGAGTGCAGATCTTTCAAGTCGACGCCCGTGGGCGTCGGGATGAGAGATGGAAAGGATGACGATGAATGAAACTGGGCAAGGATGTGGAAGGAAGTGCCGTGGCCTGTCAGGAGGTACCGTCCCAGAATTTGCCAGGTGTTGAATGTGGGGAAACCACGGAAACCCATTTCAAAGACGGTCGACGGTGGGGCTCGAACCCACGCGTCTACCGAGTCAGCAGAGAGCTTGGACCCATGACCTAACGCTGCGCTTTAGTCAGCGTAGCCACTGGTGTCGGTATCCGGGAAAATGTATGTATGTATGTCTGTCAGTCTGTCCTTCTGTCTGTCTGTCTATCTGTCTGTCTGTTCCCCCACCTCCTATCAACTATTAAACGGCTGCAGCTATTGAAACCAAATTTGGATTATATACCTGAATATCTCACGGCCATATTTGAAATTGACGTCAGTGCTACCAACTGCTGAAAAATCGCAATTGAAATTTGAGCTCTAAGTTGGATATCTCAGAAGTTATGCGTGTGAACTATTCCAAAATTGGCACAGACATGGATAGTAACATCCCAAATTAATTTTCGGAAGTCCTTACATGCCAGTGTTGCCAATATTATTCTAGGCCTGCCGATATGTCCAATTTCTAAATGTATGTAACTTCTATACTATCGACTGGATTTCAACTAAATTTCGTATGTAATATGTGTACTACAACAGATACTGTGCGTATTCTAAAGTGCCACCAGAGCTGCCAACTGTTAATAAATGCTCTCTCTATCCTTTAACCCTAATATCAATATATCAGAAAGTATGCAAGCCAACAGCTCTGAACTTTGCACACGTATAGTACCTGACATTCTACCTTAGTTTGGTGTAACTTATGTACATCAGTGCTGCCAACACGATTCTAAGCCTGCTGTAAGGTCCAGTTTTGAAATGCATATAACTTCTATACTAACAAATGGATTTCAACCAAATTTCGTATGTGCATTGTGTACCATAACAGTTATGACCATGCATATTCATAAGAACCAGGAAGGCTGCCAACTGTATACCGTATTTGAAATTATGCAAGCCATCTGCTTTAAACTTTGCACACGTATAGTACCTGACATTCTAGATTAATTTGGAATAACTAATATACCTCAGTGCTGCCAACATAATTCTAAGCTTTCTGATAGTTTCAATTTTTAATTACATGTAACTTATCTACTAACAAATGGATTTTATCCAAAATTGGCACTATAATAGATGGTAATTGACACAGTGGACGGACTTACCTGTCTTCAAGAGGTCCGCATCGCTTCCACAGCAAAATCACCTCCAGATGACATGCCCCAACAGAAGAACACCCAAAGGGGTGGAAGGAAGGTGGAGAAGGGGAAGGCACAGGCTATTCTACAGACACCCCCCAATAACCAACAGAACTGCTGCCGACGAAATAATGCCACAACAGTTGCTTAAAAATTAAAAGAAAAATTAAATTATCAGAAGGATGGAAAAAAAAAAGAAAATTTAACAAAATCCTTTTAAAAAAAAGGAAGAAACTCTATGGCCAAGGCACCCTCTGAAGATGCACGTGGCTTAAGGCCAAAATAAGACAATTACCTTAGAAAACTAGATAAGGTTTTACATGCAGTTTGCTGAACCAAAAAGAAAACATTAAATTTAAAAAAAAAAAGCCCAAAGGAAGAAAATCAGTAGACAGGCATTATTAAATGAGAAAGGGCTTGATAATTTACTAGAGTATGTAATACCGACCCGATATGCAGAGATCCAGGCCAGGATGCAAAACGAAAAATTTAAAGTTAAATTAATAAAATAAAATATGAGTAATTAAGAAATCCACATCATTCGTGACTGAGAAAAACACAGGAACATTCACCAAAAACACAAGGTTAAACCAACAAGGTTAATAAAAAACATACTAAGCTAACACCACAACACGTTTGAGTTTCCCGGTCGGCGCCAAGAGACTCCACTCTCAAGACCAGAATGCACTCGGGCAAAACAAAAACAAACATGGCCACCAAACAGACGACCGCATGTCAAATCGAATTACGGCAAACAATTAGCATAAAATTAATTTTAAAATCACCAGAGAGAAATAAAAAGGAGGAAGGAATTACGCTTTAACACTATTGACATGAGGCTGATGCATCGGATCGTAAATTAAATTAATAATAGGGCAATCCCAAAGACTACCCAAAAACTAAATAAATAAAAATTCACAACGTAAAATAAACCAGAAGCGTGTCTCCAAAGGTACGAAGAAAACAATAAAATTTTTCATATCTGGTAACATTAGTAAAGGCGAAAAATTAGGCCTACCAGGTGAAACAAAATACAAATTTAAAACATTAATATAAGGCCAATATCGGAGCTCCATAACAAAATATATAAAAATTAATAACGTACCTTAAAACTTCTCAGAGGAGACACAATAAAATAAAATAATTAACACACAAACCAAATAACGTAATACGGCACTAGATTGCCTGAAAATGGCCCACCCAGCACATGCTTCGTTTGAAGTCACAAGCACTCCTGTCTGCCTCGAGATACGATTACTATTTGAATTTCTTCTTCACTGCGAAACGATGAAATAATATCCTGAAGATCACAGGCAATTCCCTTTTAGCATTTATCCACATTTCATAGTGGCTAGGGGCCACGGCCCCCAGCACACGGAGAGATACACTTGACCAGCAGCCGGCTTGTTGTTTACTTGACGACAGACTATCAATCTCACAAGATGGCGGAGAATCACAAGTCAAAAACAGCATTGCATTCATGCTAATGTAATTGTCCAATCACAGCTTGACACATCAAGCAACAATGTGATTATTATGTAATTAATTTGGCGGTATCATGTATATTCAGTCTTTTGTTCCATGACGTAGAATATAATAAATAGCCTTCAAATATGACTCGAATAGGATGAAACCAGAAGACACCACAAACATACTCTATCGGAGGAAGATACAAGCTCGGCTAGAAGCGCCGAAGTCCGACAGATACTGACATCTCGTGTTCACAATCGGAACCAAGTCATCAGGCGGTGGTTTAAAATGGCAAGCAACACAAGTATACAGGGAAGATGGATTTTAAAAACGTTGGGACGGGCATTGCACGTAATAGTAATATTTCAGATTAATTCTGAGCATCACATACATGACATTGTTCCCAACATGATTTCACGTGCACTGAAAAATCCAGTATCAAACAGCATGAAACGTCCATATTATCCATTAGACTTCAACCAAATTTTGTTTGTGCATTCTATACCTTAAGAAATGGAACTAAGAATATATATTCAGAGTCACCAAGGCTGCCAACTGTAGTAAGTCACTTTATTAGGCTGCCCTATTTCAGGCGTATTTCAAACTTCAGTACTTAGAAATGTTAGTATTACCAACTTGATTTCGTCATTATTCTAGATAGGTCTATATTGGCATGAATCTTAAATTTTAAGAAAAGTAGGCTCTTGTTTTATCGTGATGCGCTATTTTTAGAGGGGTCAGACCTTTTTGTTTAGATATATTTCATAGGAAAACTGCCTATTGCAATGGGTATCATGTTGTGACTTCCGAAATATTTCGACATACCTTCACGTTTCTCTTCTCCCAGACCCGAAAACCATCGTCAGTTCCAAAGATTATTTATATATACATTATATAAAGTACTGGTGAAAACAATAAAGACACCACCCATCAAGTAACTTTTGCCATTTGCCTGAAATGTATTGGTAATGCGCTATTTTCGTAATTATTAATACAACGTACAGAGAATAAGCAGGCGTTTTGCAAAAACACATGGATTTTGGCTGAAAAATACGAAAGTTATTGGCAATTTTTAAGTAGCCTTTGGTACAAAAAATGAACACTTGTATGCACGGAAACCCGCATCCTAAGAGAGAACGGGAGCACGTACACATTTGAAATTTGGCATATCATTAAACCTCATAAAGACCTATCAAACGTGTAGTGTAAAATTATTGAGGGAAAATGTGAGAACGAGTGACGGCTCATTTTGTTTCAACAAATTCCTGAACTCGACGAAGTACGCATTTATCCTCTAAAATATCACAAGCTGCTCAGAGAACAAACCAATCAGCTGTTCCCAAACTTCATTTCCCGTCTAAACAGACGTGTATCAAATAGGCTGGGATAATATTTAAGCGCTGGTGCCAAACATAAAATTTTAAAATTACCATAAATAATTGGGACTTTTCCTGAAAATTTCAAATATTTTAAGAGAAATGTATCACTCTCTCACTCATCCTCACATTTTTCCTCAGTAATTGATAAATTGAAAATCCGCCTGATCAATACTAAGAGAAGTTAAAAGTCAGCAATTTTTCTAGGTTTATGCCGCGTCTTGTGTGGGGCTGGCTCATCAGCGGGCTCTTGGTGTTCCACGCCCGGACGCACTACCTGTCGCGTAACATCAAGAGCCCGCTGATGAGCCAGCTTGGTGTTCCTAGGCGAAACTCCACACAAGACGCGGCATAAACCTAGAAAAATTGCTGAGTTTTAATTCACGGGCGGTGAAAGCCAATATACCATCTTTTTATTAAGAGAAGTTGTTTTATGAAATATTAAACGCCGTACATGTTTCGGGATATCAATGATTCCATCCTCAGCGTGAAAAATATTATACCTTAAAAACTAGTTAAACATTGTCAAAAAAATGGATCTCCTTACAAAATAGTGTTACCGTAATTTAAATCAATGAAAAACTTGTAAATATATGATTTCGGTGCAATTAGACAAAATACTTTAAAATACTATGTTGATATTCTATTAGTATTACGAAATATCAGGTGCGTTCAAAAAGTAACGAGCCGGAGGCTGTAATGCGCAAACCAGTGACGACATCGGCTAATCGTGGCGTGTGTAACGAGGTCTGGTTCCGACCAGAGTGTGGAGGGTCACAGCCCGTCGCTAGAGGGCACGCGTGCACGTCACGTGATGATACAAAGTGAGCAGCAGCTTGCATCAATCGTTGAACGCTGCCAGTCGCATTGCAAACAGTGGCATGGAGGCGTCGACCGAAGAGCAAAGAGTTGTTGTTCAGTTTCTGACAGCGGAAGGAGTAGGGGGAACGGACATTCATCGCCGAATGTCACAAGTGTACGGCGAACACTGCATGTCCCTTGCAAGGGTCAAGGCGTGGCACAAGCGTTTCAGGGAAGGACGGGTGTCGTTAGCCGATGATGCCCGGTCTGGGGCACCCCCCTGCATTACCGATTACAACGTACAGCTGGTTGATGCTCTCAATACCCAGGACCGCTGAGTGACAGTGAACGCCAAAGCTGCCGTGGTCGCTCCACGACAATGCACGACCTCATACGGCCAACACAATGGCGGCACTCCTGCAGAAATTCAAATGGGAGGTTCTCGGCCACCCTCCATACAGTCGAGACCTCTCTCCCTGTGATTACGCCATGTTTGGTCCCCTGAAAAGGGCTCTGCGGGGCCAACGATTCACGTCGGACGCCGACGTCCAGCTGTACTGTACGTGCGGAACTGGTTCACATCGCAGCCCAGAGAATTTTATGAGACAGCCATTCACCACCTCATGTCACAGTGGGACAAGTGCCTCAACAGCCAGGGCCAATACTTCTAACATACAGGTACAGGTAATTATGCCTCCGGCTCGTTACTTTTTGAAAGCACCTTATATATATTAACAGGATACTCTTTTTTTTTCTCTTAAAATGTAGATATGCGAGAAGGCATGTAATTCGTCGTTAAAATTGGAAGAATTTTCGATAATAAACGTAAATAAATATTGTCCAAAATCAGTCGAAAATTCAAGACGATTCTTCACTCTGTAGATTTACCTGATCCACTGGCAACACATTGTGCTTAAACGTTCTATAATAGCAACTAATATTCAAGCATACTTGACATTAAGTATTAGCCTACTTTCGATTTTTCAAAAAATGAAAGTAGACTTATGAGATCTACACAGGGCCGAACATTGTGTGTATGTCTGTGTGTGAGTCTGTGTGTGTGTGTGTGTGGGGGGGGGGGGGTGAGTGTGTGTACTCTGAATGTCTGCCCCCCCTATCAATTCGAACACGGTGAAACAGAATTGAACGAAATTTGGTACAGAGGCTGAACTAGCAAAGGGCACCTCAGTGTCATGTTTTATATCGCCACCATCTTGACGAAAACGTAATGGCGGCCACCCAAATGTTAAAAGCTTAAATCAAATTACGGCCAACCTAATCATCAATCTCTACCAAATTTTGCAACATTATACCTTTATGTATGGACAATCTTTTGACCAAACTACAAGGTCATCAGACCAATACTTTACGGATGGCGGCCATGTATGTGTGAAAATCGATTCCCCCTATCAATTCAAACACGGTGAAACCGAATTGAATGAAATTCGGTACAGAGGTAGCACTAGCAAAGGGCACCTCAGTGTCATGTTTTATATCGCCGCCATCTTGTCGGAAACGGAGTGGCGGCCACCCAAATGTTACTTACTTTACTTTCCGTGTCCGGGAGACACACTAAATTCTTCCTTTCCAGAACTCTGCAGCTCTTATCCCTCGGTCTGTGGCCAACATAAGGTCTTCCTGGCTGCAGGTTTCATTAAGATCTTTGCACGTGAGCAGGTGTTGTGGAGTCTGGATTTCTCCACAGGCACATCGTGGATCTTCTGCATGACCCCACTTCACAAGGTTGCTACGACACTTAGGAACTCCTGTTCTCATCCGGTTTAAGGACCTCCAGGTGGTATAAGGCAAATGACTACCACTGCTCAGTTCTTCTTTAGGGGTAAACCCCTCTGGTACTATTTGTTTCCAGAGTGACACACGCCGGACGTCTGGCTTGGTATGGAGGGGTACTGTTCTCTTAATAAAACTAAAAGCTTATATCAAGTAACGATCAAATTTTGCAAACACATACCATTTTGTGGGAAGCATCTTTGACTGAACTACAAGGTCAACAGCCCAATCGTTTATAGATAGCGGCCATGTATGTGCACAAATCGATTCCCCATATCAATTCAAACACAGTGAAACCGAATTGAATGACATTTTTTAGTGAAAGGATCGTTTTCATGCCATAAATCTATGACATGGGACCACCGGCTTTACTTCCCCTCCGAAGGAAGGCATACTGAACGATTTTTAACGCTTTTAAAAAATCCGACGACTTCGGCCGGGTTTGAACCCGCTATCTTGGGCATAGCAGTTCAGCATGCTACCGACTACGCCACCGAAGCCGCTATGTTAACAATAACCAAATAAGAGTCAGTGACAGTAGAAGGTCAAACATGAATTGGGAAGGGTTTCTAAAACAGAAAACGAAGACTTTTCATCCAAGATTTTGAATTCTTGTTCAATGTTTACAATTTAGGACAGAAACATTTTTGATTTACTTTGTTTTTAGCCAAGTTTCCACAAAGAAGGTACATTATTTAAAAATATATGACACAATATATTGTAATTAATTAAATGTCCGTTTTGGTTCTGTGAGAGCGTGGTGAATGGAGTGAACTACTGAGTCTGTCCTGAAAGTAGTCGGAGCGGATTTTTCCTGCGCAGACGGTCAGACTGCCCGCGGCTTCTCCGCCTGGGGTTGGTGGAGGGGGTGTAAGGAAGGCTGGGAGCCAGCCACACAGTTGGTTCCCAGCTGTAGTTGAGTGTAAATCGCTCGTCTCCATAACCTTTGCAAGTACACTCGGCACGCTGCGTCATGGTTCGTCTGTTGAAACAGTGCGCTATGCAATCACATTTTGTGTTAGGCTCGGCAAAACCGGGAAAGAGACTCACGATATGATCAAGACGGCTTACGGTGATAACGTCATGGGCAGATTGAGTGATTTTGACTGACACAAGCTGTTTTGGAAGGGGAGAGAGGAAGTTTAAGACAACGCACTTTCGGGACGACCTTCGAGCTCCTAAATGGATAAAAATGTGGCAAGAGTGAAGATTTTTTGGACAATGACCGCAGAGTAAGGTTTTTACGTGCAGGTCCTTAAACGGCTGAGAAAACGTATCATCCATGTCCGCCCAGCGATCGCCAACTACTGGTGGCTTCATCACGACAATGCACCGCGCCACAAATCCTTCCATGTGCTGGCGTACCTGGCCCAAGACTACTTCGCAACCCTGCCTCAGCCACCCTACAGTCCCGACATTGCCCCAGCAAATTTTTTCTCTTCTGCCACCTCAAAACTACCCTAAAAGGACATCGTTACGGCTCCGTGGAAGCATTGCAACAGACCGCGACAAGGGAGCTCAACAGCATTCCGGTTGCCGCCTTCCAGAAAGCGTACGAGGGTAGGAAATACCGCTGACAGCAGTGTTTGGATACAGAAGGGTCCTGCATTGAAGAATATTCAGCGTATGTATCATTTCTGTCAATAATTTATTTTTAATTGACTCACTACTTTCAGGACAAACCCTGTATATTGAATAATCGACAATATAATTAATCAATTATTTGTGCAACCGATTAATCGATTATTTGTAGCAATTCATCGATTGTAATGCTTACATTCATCGATTATTCGATGTCTGAAAGTAATCAATGACAAGTAGCAGCCTTAGTAAGAAATGATACATCTGACTTTGCTCGTGATGTCAGCCAGTCGAGAGTTGACAGCCAAGTTGGTGGGTAACAAGCAATAAATAAATAGCAATTATAATGTGGGCTCGGTGCTAGTTAGGAGTTGCACCTTAAGGGACCTCTCTTGTTATCTACTTTAGATTAAACTGCCGCCCCTGAATTATTCAGCACCGCCCTCCAGGGCAGCACGGAGCGTGGCGCAGATTATTAGGGACAATCTCAACTCTTGGCAGAGATTACTGGCGACCATCTTAACACTCGGTAGAGAATGAGGTAAGAGTTGAATACCGTACTGACGCGCAGCACGTGCTCTCAAGCAACAGACAAATAATAATAATAATAATAATAATAATAATAAACTCGATGAAAACTTACAGAATACGGTGGCTGAGATAAGGCGCAAATACCACCAGCCAATTGCCGCTGAGCTCGGTCACATATACGGCCTAAAAGAAATTTTCGTCATCCCAGTTGTCGTCTCTGTGAATGGGAAAATGCAAAGGAGAACTTCGGCTTGAAGAGAAACCACATGCAGTTAATGCAATAGGTTGGTTCCTCAGTTTAGAGGCTGCGACAACGCGGTCATGTAGCCCCGTGTACTTTAGGTGTGTGTAGGATCTGTCTGATAATCGGTGTTAATTGTGATGGCTGTACTAGTGTGTGTTATCTGTTTTTAATTCAAGTAAGTACCGCAGACATTCAATTTTCAAGTAGTTATTACTTTTGCTACCAAACGCCACCATCAACGACCTACTAGTTCTGAACTTGGTTACTAGATGCCACCGCAGTCGGCTCGTGGCGCGGAACGTTGGAACCTTCAATTCTCGAAAAAGGTGAAAATCATTCACGACCACACTGTGCCAACGTTACGATAGACTTCTTCAAAGAAATCAAGCCTGAAGCTTTGAACATTCTGCCATTTAGTCCAAACCAGCACTGAATGATTTTCACCTTTTTCGAGAGTAGATTGAAGGTACGGTTGGGCGGCAACGCCTCGCCAAAAAGGAAACACTTCAGGAGACTTTCCAGACGTGCCCACCTCAGTGGTGACCGAATTTTTTGCCGAGGGCATTGGAAAGCTTGTGTAACGATACGACATATGTTTCAATCGTTTTGGCGATTAGGTTGAGACATGAGAATAAAACAAGCAAACATTTAGTAGTACAATCAGTTATATCAATCTGTTATTTTTATACAGTCCATCAGAACCTGAAAAAATAGCCTTCGTACATACATACATTCATACATTCAACATGTGACGGTGATATAAGAAACTAACGGTTCGTCTGGTGTATTGCATCATTTCCCGTCGTACATCCTCGTCTACTGTGGATATGTGAGGTAGTAAACGTGTTATCTTGAAGCTATAGAATGTAATGCCCAACGCAAACAGCGGATATGTGGCTAGGAGTGGGTTTCCATGGTAACCGTCTCATTGACCATCAGACTTAACACCTCCATTCCTTTTTTTTCTTTTTTAAGGGGCTACACCTTCTGCTATTTTAAAAGCATTGTTAGATGTGCCGGCTTTTTATTGGCCACCAGCGGAGATTTGCACGTGCTGAAATTGCTAGCTTATTATCTTGAGAATCTATTCTATATATTAACACTAACAACCCACCCCCGCTTCGCCCGGTATCTGCAATGGCTTACCCAGCGTAATCTTAAAAGGTGCACGGTCGGCAGGTCCCAGACGCAATTCAGAAAAGTCGAGGCGAACAGCGAAACTCCAAACATATTTACTCTTCTCTGAAGTCTTAACTCGACAAGACTCGAAAGTTTGATGCTGGCTGAAGTTGGGGTGATAGGCTCACTCGCAAGCTTGGAAACTCGCTCCGAAGTTAGTAATTTAAATTTCCACTGAATGGAGGTTGTTGAAAGAAATGAAATCGTAGTATTACTTACAGTGGACGATGTATTAAAGATAGAGATATGCTGTCTCGGGAATTTTTGTAGAACTTTTCATGCTGAACAATTCTTACACTCACAGTATATAGATATTTTTACCGGTTTAACCAGCGCAAGCTTAAAAGGCGCACGGACGGCAGGTTGTTCATCGACTCGATTCACTGAAATCGTTACTGCTCGGCTTCCTTTGGTCATAAATAAATAAATGTGTTTCTTCAGAAACCTTCCTCGAGAAATCCTTTACAGAATGGTGAAAACCACATCAAAATCCATTCAGTGGTTCACCTAAGTACACGGGGACCATGATGTTGGAAATCTCCTAAACAACAACAACAAAGGACTTGCACAGGCTAGTAAGGTCGCACTTTTTTTTTACCGAGGCAGTGCACGAAGTAGATTAACATTTTTAAACTGTGATGTCCCGGTTGCAAATCTTTGATAACACCGCCATGCATAAAACATCTGGCTGTTATGAATTAATTGAGGATTATATCACTAACCGAGTTTAACTCCGTGAATTTCAATAACGTGGTTATTCTCTTATTGGATATTCATGGCGATTATCGAGTTAAATCTCGATCAAACATTCGATTGTTAAATACAGTTGTTTCTATAATATAATGAACTGCCTCGTATGAGAACTATCGGGTGATCCAAAAGCAGTGGTTTATAAGGAAGAAAAATATAAAATACAATACATTTTATGTACTGAGTGGCCAAATTATAATAATCAAAATAAAACTTCCCAAGGGGGAGATCCAGATTAATAGAGGAATATATTTATTTATCCGAGTCCAAAACACATCCATATTTTGTGCCCATTCAACAAAGAAATATGCAAATCACAGTTTTCCAGAGATGCTCAATCGGGAGTATCGGGGTTCATGGTTTGTTCTCCCACTCTGTGACTTACACACTTTGGATTAAGCAGAGGATACACTTCCAAAAATAAACAAAAATCAAATCCTACTATTAAAACATTTAATTATCCAAAAATATGGCGCTACAAAAATTAAACAAATAAAAATACTGACACTCCACTTCACACTTGTCCAAAGTTGAACAAGGAACTCATATTAAACAATTATAAGATCATAATGACTGGTTTTCCAAAAACCAACAAACTTCAACTAAGTTTCACTTCCATATGGTGTAACCGTACAATGGGGTATTTCACAAGCTGGGGCGTGGTGTATATTTACACTACGGAGAATGCGTTCCATATGGCACTTCCATACACACACTATCACGTTTCTCTTCACTCCACATTAAATAACGGTCTCATCTTTCTAAAAATACTTCTTCTTTATTTCTTGAATTGTACCGACAAATTTCTTTATATATAACTTACGACATTCTTGCTAATATTAAGACCTCACCACTAAACCTAACCAAATCTTCCTTACAATCAGAATCATCTTCTTATGCATCACAATAAACTCCATAGAGAATCCCAACAGCTACTCTAACACAGAATCCCTCAGTACGGACTCCCAACAAAAACAGCCAAAGATATATATATAAACAAATTAGCATAAAGAAAAGAACATATAAAAGAAACTTCATTGGCAAGGCCACCTGCCATGTCACACAGAGATGCACACTGCCCTCCCAGCAAGCGCCATTTTCTTACCTAACAATAGAGCTGAGCCTTGGAATCAGAATGGTTGCAATCGCCCCTCTATGTGATTCTCACGTGAGAAGCACGTGAGGATCACATACATTAAAAATACACAAATGAAAATAATACATTTCTCTCCTCCTGCCTCCACGCCTCCTTCGTCATCTGTAATTCTTGCGTCTCCCACGCCTTCCTCCTTGTCGTCTTCTACGATGACTCCTGGCTCCCCATCTCCTGTATTCCAAACCTCTATTTTTAGCCTATTTTCAATTTTGAAAAAATAGGCTTATGAGATCACCTTTTGTCCGTGTGTGTGCGTGTGTGTGTGTGTGTGTGTGTGTGTGATTCGTGTGTGTGTCCCCCCCCTAATAAAATCTAAACGGCAGGAGCGATTTCAATGAAACTCGGAAAGTTCATAGCACTATTACCGGCGACCTCGACCGTGCCCTTCAAATTTTTTTACGACTCACCAATCCAACATGGCGGCTGTGCGAAATATTTCACCAGCATTCAATATCTCCGAAACTATTACCGATATTACCCTGACATTTTCTATGGTGATAGAGGGAACTACTATAAGTTCACTTATGTGACTTTTGAAAACCTGGTAACTACAAAACCAACATGGAGGCCAAGCGAATTTGCGACTTTTAAATAGACGTTTCTCGTGATTTGACCAACCAAATGCAATGAAACTTGGTACAGTATATGTTTATATACATTGTAATGCACCAACATCTAACTTTGTTCAATTGTTTACATAATCACAAGATGGCGGATGTGCGAAATATTTCACCGGCATTCTATATCTCTGAAACTGTTAGCGGTATCTCCCTAAAATTTTGTACGGAGATAAAAGGCACTACTGGAAGTCCATCTATAAGACTTTCAAAAACCGGTTAACTACAAAACGAACATGGCGGCCAAGCGAATTTGAAAATTTTAAATAGATCTTTCTCGCGATTTAATGTTTCAAGCGCACTGAAACCTGGTACAGGAAATATTTATACACATTGTAATCCACTGGTATCTAATTTAGTTCAATTGTTTACATAACCTCAAGATGGCGGCAGTGCGAATTTTAAAATTAAGTTTTTATTTCTTGTGATGTAGTCATGCGATCGAAGTGAAAGTTTGAATAATGAACCTACGCAATAATTTTCCTTTAATGGTACATGACTCTATGGCCTATACATTTAACAATCCAACATGGCGACCATCCGAAATATTTAGACGATACTGTATCTACGAATCTATTTTAGCAATCAAACTGAATTTTTTAATGTTCATAGGGGCTATGAACTTAAGTTCACCTATAGGACTTTAAATAACCTGGTGATCACAAATCCAACATGGCGGTGACGCGAATTATAAATATTCACATGGACGTTTCTCGCAATTTAACCATCCGAGTGCAGTGAAACTTGGTACAGTAAATCCTTATACGAATGTTAATCCACTGGCATCTGATTTATTTCAATTGTTTCCATAACCTTAAGATGGCAGCTGTGAAAAATTTTAAAATCTCCTTGTTTTTTCTTGTGTCCTAATTATGCGATTGAAGTTTGAATACTACACGTTCACAATAATCTGCATGTAACAGTACATAACTCTAGGACCTACATATATAAAATACAACATGGCGACCATCCGAAATATTTAGTCGGTTCTTAATATCTACGAATCTATTACAGCAATCAAACAGAAATTGTGTATGTTGATAGTGGCAATTAACATAAGTAGGATATATGAAAATAGGCTGTATAGTTCTTCACGGAACTACTTGTTCTTCTTCTCTTGGTCTGTCTCCTCTGATTCAGTATCATATGTTTCTTTCTTTTTCTTCTCTTGGTCTGTCTCTTCTTATTCAGTATCATATTTTCCTTTCTTCTTCTTCTTCCTCCTTTGGTCTGATCCTTCACTCTCTTATCTTCCTTTCCCTGACATCTCATCTTCTTCCTACTCCTTCTCTTTGCTTTCCAACTCATCCTTTTATCTATTCTCCTGGTCCTCTTTGTCTTCATTCTCAACCACTTCTCTCTTCTTCCTTTCCACATTTTCCACCTCTTCCTCGTCTGTCTTGTCTTACTCAACAGTTTCATTCTCTTCTTCCACTTGGTTTTCCCGTGTTTCTTCTTCACCTTATCTTCTTCCAGTATGTTGTCTTCTCCATGACCTTCTCTTGCACTTTTACCTTCATCTTTAGCCTCTTTTTCTTGACTGCTACTGTCCTCCTTGTGACCAACTTTATCCGATTCTTCTTTCTCTTCTTCAGTTTCTGCCATATCACCTGCTTTCTCACGCCCTTCTGTTTCACCTTCTTCCTTATCCGTTTCTCCTTTCTCTTCTACCTTTTCCTTTCTTTCACCTGCCTCCTTTCCTTCAGTTTCTTCCAAATCACATGCTTTCTCACGCCCCCCACATCTCGAATAATTTTCCTGCTCCTTAATCGCACATAGTTCATTCACTTCATCCATATAACCTTGTTCTTCTTCACATCGTTCTTTCTCTTCCTTGAGCTTCTCATTCCTCTCCATCAATGTCACCTGTTCCTCTTTAAGGCTATCCACGCTATCCTTATTTTTCGCTATTCCTTCTCTCATGACAGTTTTATGTTCTTGTACTTTTTTTGCTTAATTCGTCAATCTTAGCATTGGTTGCTTCAGCCTGTTTCTTTATTGCTTCGTTTACGTACACCTTTACAGATTCTACCTGCTTACCTATGGATTCTATTTGTGCTTTCATAGACTCTCCTTGCTGCCTAACTTCTCCTATTTCCTTACTCATACTCTCTTTCACTGATCCTATTTCCGTACTTAAAGACTCTTTTACTGATCCTAAAGACTCTCTTACTGATCCTAAAGACTCTTCCATACCGGTGAATTTACTTAGTAGCATTTGGAGCAACTTATTGTTCACATCTCCCATTCGTGCTCAACGTTGGTGCGTCATAATGTAACCGTTCTTTTTCACTATACCGGGGTTGTGGTTGATTATACTCACAATGAGGGAGAGCAATTAAAAAGAAACATCTCTTCCATTTATTCCTTTTCATTTAACACCGAGCATCAATAACACTTCACTTCTCGGGATCTTTTCACACAAAACCTTATCTACTTCCAAGACCAAAAACACAATAATCATCTCAATTCTTCCTACTCCTACGTTTCTACAATCACATATAATCTGACCTCTGACACAATAAACCTAACCAATTTATTTTTTTCATCTAACCCTCACAACAGATACTAACATGCCTTGCTACAATCTCCAAAGATAAAACGGACAGATATTCTAATACAAAATCTAGCAGTATGGACTTTAACAAGAATAGACATAGATATATATAAAAAGAAAACAGCATCGTAAATGGAAATATAAAAAGAATATACAAAACATCTAACTTCATAGGCAAGGCCACCTGCCATGCCACACCGAGATGCAAACTGCCCTCCCAGCAAGCGCCATTTTCCCAACCCAATCTCCTTGCAATCAGAATGGTTGCAATCGCCCCTCTATGTGATTCTCACGTGAGAAGCACATACATTAAAATACACAAATGAAAATAATACATTTTTCTCCTCCTGCTTCCACGCCTCCTTCGTCATCTGTAATTCTTGCGTCTCCCACGCCTTCCTCCTTGTCGTCTTCTACGATGACTCCTGTCTCCCCGTCTCCTGTATTCCAAACCTCTATTTTTCTTCTTTCTTTGGTCTGTCTCCTCTGATTCAGTATCATATGTTTCTTTCTTTTTCTTCTCTTGGTCTGTCTCTTCTTATTCAGCATCATATTTTCCTTTCTTCTTCTTCTTCCTCCTTTGGTCTGTTCCTTCACTCTCTTATCTTCCTTTCCCTGACATCTCATCTTCTTCCTACTCCTTCTCTTTGCTTTCCAACTCATTCTTTTATCTATTCTCCTGGTCCTCTTTGTCTTCATTCTCAACCACTTCTCTCTTCTTCCTTTCCACATTTTCCACCTCTTCCTCGTCTGTCTTGTCTTACTCAACAGTTCCTTTCTCTTCTTCCACTTTGTTTTCCCGTGTTTCTTCTTCAACTTATCTTCTTCTAGTATGTTGTCTTCTCCATGGCTCACTCTTGCACGTTCATCATCATTAGCCTCTTTTTCTTGATTGCTACTGTCTTCATTACCAACCTCATCTGATTCTCCTTTCTCTTCAGTTTCTTCCATTTCACCTTCTCCGTTATCCGCTTCTCCTTTCTCTTGTACCATTTCCTGTCTTTCACCTGCCTCCTTTACTTCAGTTTCTTCCATATCACCTGCTTTCTCACGCCCTTCTGTTTCACCTTCTTCCTTATCCGTTTCTCCTTTCTCTTCTGCCTTTTCCTTTCTTTCACCTGCCTCCTCTCCTTCAGTTTCTTCCATATCACCTGCTTTCTCACGCCCCCCAGATCGCTGATAATTTTCTTGCTTTCCTTCAAGTGAATCACTTATCTCATTCACTTCCTCCTCTTTTATATTATCCTCCACTTCTTCCTCCTCTACAGCCAATTTCCAGGATTCCAACTCCATACTACTATTAAGTACAGACTTATGTTCTTGTACTTCGTTGCTTAACTCCTCAATCTTAGCATTGGTTGTTTCAGCCTGCTTCTTTGCTGCTTCGTTTACGCACACCTTTACAGATTCTACCTGCTTACCTATAGATTCTATTTGCACTTTCATAGACTCTCCTTGCTGCCTAACTTCTCCTATTTCCTTACTCATACACTCTTTCACTGATCCTATTTCCGTACTTAAAGACTCTCTTACTGATGCTATTTCCGTACTTAAAGACTCTATTTTCTGGCTTACTGACTCTTCCATCTCTGTGAACTTGCTAAGCAGCATTAGTAGCATATCCCGATTCATATCCTCCTCCATTTCTTTCATTAGTAGCATATCCCGATTCAGATCTTCAACCATTTCTTTTTCTACTTTCATTGTACTCACGTTATGTTACTCATATTTCATCTTAAGTCACTATATTTCTTCATTTCTTTGTTCGTTCTCATGTCCCTCTTTCGATCCTCACGTTGGTGCGTCATAATGTAACCGTTCTTTCTCACTATACCGGGGTTGTGGTTGATTATACTCACAATGAGGGAGAGCAATTAAAAAGAAACATCTCTTCCATTTATTCCTTTTCATTTAACACCGAGCATCAATAACACTTCACTTCTCGGGATCTCTTCACACAAAACCTTATCTACTTCCAAGACCAAAAACACAATAATCATCTCAATTCTTCCTACTCCTACGTTACTACAATCACATATAATCTGACCTCTGACACACTAAACCTAACCAATTTATTTTTTTCATCTAACCCTCACAACAGATACTAACATGCCTTGCTACAATCTCCAAAGGTAAAACGGAAAGATATTCTAATACAAAATCTAGCAGTATGGACTTTAACAAGAATAGACATAGATATATATATAAAAACAAAACAGCATCGTAAATGGAAATATAAAAAGAATATACAAAACATCTAACTTCATAGGCAAGGCCACCTGCCATGCCACACCGAGATGCAAACTGCCCTCCCAGCAAGCGCCATTTTCCCAACCCAATCTCCTTGCAATCAGAATGGTTGCAATGGTGTCAATTCAAATTCTTTAAAATAAAGAGCTCCAAACGGCTCGGTAATGTTTACATACACTGTGTAATCAATTTAATACACATCAATTACTATTTTCATGAGTATATCTTGTTTAATCATAATTATCGAAGTATGGCTAATCATCAATTAATTTTGGGCTTTCACAATGCTCATATGTTACCATCCCTCTCTCTCAAGCTAACAACTCACTACCGTGATCGGGAAAAATTTGCGTGCTCCCGAGTTATAGAAGAATACTGAACAAGTCAAACTTAAGATAACTCCCGGAATCTAATTTCTTCAATAGAACTCGTGAATCACTGAATCATTGAACAATAAAGTTAGGGATTTATCATTTTTGTCTTAAAAGACAATTATATTATAAGAAAGCAACGATCTGAACTCTGCAAGCGATAATAATGGAATATAAAGGGACCTCGGTTCAAAGACCGGGTCGTTCAAACAATCTTTAAACACTTCTGTGTATAATGACTCAAACAGTCCGTTCCCCAACCTACCGCAATACCAGAGGGTGAGGGTCTAATTATAACTACTTGGCGTGATTTATTGCAGGGAGAGAAGAGATCTCACAGTCTCGCTTTCACAAGGGACTGGCTACATCAGCTTTCCACACAGCTGTTTCAAATGCAATTCTCTGAATGACAAGGCTTCTAATACAAATTCATAAAACAACATATTTAGGTTCAACAGACCTATTCTCTTGGCTTCGGTATATAATAATTATGAAGTGTCCTCATTAGCGGGTAAGAAAAATTCAATAATACAACCAATATTTAAGGGGATTCAACACGGACGACTCTGAGTTCGATCCTTTCAAATGCCTCTGGAACAGTATCCCAATTTGGAGGACTTGTAACATCAGCGACTTAGGGCAGGCCTCGCCTTTTACCAGCGCTCATAATACAACATAAATAGCACCCTTTTTTAACATACAACACACAATGCCTCGTGATCACTATCACAACTTTGAGGGCTTATACAGTTCATTCACCACGACTAACTGTCCCTCATAATTACTTTTACCGAGCATTTCAACGCATTCCTAGCGTGATAAATTACTTCAATGCGCTACATGGCGCTCATACATTAATTAGCCAAGTTGCCTTCAAAGAACTAAATAAATTCAAAATCAACGTTTGATCTATATCCCAAAATATATATTACTCTTCTTCCCTTAACAATAATCATTTTTTTATAAAGAACATGTATTCACAACATGTATTAATTCATTTAAAGGAGCTCGGAAGCTACCACTTTCAATATAAAATTCATCACAAATATTCAGTTATTTATATAATTATTATTATTATTATTACGCTTGCTTTCTCATATTTATATCATTTATCAATTACACTGATATTTTACTGAATATATTCCACAAGGGATTCATTTATATTTCACATATTTATTATATTTCTCTCAAATTAATCGTTCAGACCGCGCAATCTTTCTTTTACCTGTTATTAAAATCCCTACTCTCTCTCATGAGGATTATACGCAAATCTTCCCAAACACATAATAATGAAATAGTTACTCACATGAATGTACGGTCAGCGACCGAATTCTCCAGCGATGGAACATTTTCGCCCACCAACTTTTCCTTAAGCCATTTTCATGGTTATATTTACACTCAATGACACTTTTTTAACACCACATAAAATATTTACCTTAATCACTTGGAATATAACGAATACCATTTTGTATTCGTTTTCACTTTACACAATACAATTCATTAAAATATTACACTCAAAAATTTCACTATATTTACATTACATAACAATTTTATCACTTGGGCGTTAATTATTCGCCTTACACACGTGATTTCTTTTCTTTTCCCGTTTCCAAGGGTTGCACTATAGCACGTCGGCTTCCTAATCTGACGAGATGATGGAAAGTCTCGATCGAACTAAACCTCACCGGAACGGCTGATCTTCTCGTCCTGAGTTTGACTATCGGCTTCTATAACTTTCCTGCACGATGTCGTATCTTGCTAGACGCTAACATGTTCGTCTAAATTAAAGTCTGTCCTTGATATATTACTATTACGGTCGCTCGAACTGTTTATCGGTGACCTAGTAATTTCCTTGTACTTTCTGTTACCATGATTCGTAGCTTATTGGAGTACTCCCAAATATTTACTGTTCATTTGTCTACCTAGACAAAGCCTGGAACTACAATTCCTAATTTTTATCGTCCTGCGCTCTAGTCCCTAAATTTCCGGCACACTAGGCGTTACTATTTTGTTCTACCCTGCTTGGGTTCCTTAACGTAGATAGACTGTCTATTTCACTTTCCTTGGGTACTTCGAAACCTTATGATGCGTCGGTTCTTTAACTGAACTATTATATCGAGTACCTATCGCTTGTTATTTCTCAAGTCCACAGCCTAAACTTTGACTGTACTGGTGAACTTTAACGATAATTGTTTCTGCGTGCAGCGTCTAAGCGCTCACTAAAATAACTCGTTGTACCTTGCGACACAATATCACGCTCTCTGGCGTCTCTTATAACTGAATGTACTTTGATGCAGCACTCCTGCAGTAGGAGTTTACTTGTAGCTTGTCTTGTAGTTGATACTTCAACGTCACGCTCCTCTTTGGGCTGACTGATATTTTGCGAAACAGTACCATGCGCTCCTGCGCCCTTGGTAAACTGAATGATACTTGATACAGCCGGACGCCCCCTCTCGGGCTCTCGGAATAACTGCATGCTCCTCCTGGCACCTCCAGGGTTTATATCGTAATCGGCGGCAAAAAGATAAAATCCGCGTCTTCTCCAGCACTAACTTCTGAAGTAATTGTCGCATAATTTTGAAAAATATATCTCTGGAAAGCTCTTGTTTTAAACGTAAACTGGTTTCTTTGATCATGAAAATCGATCACACTATTCCAAGATATTAAATAATTTGTCTCCTCAGATATGTGGGCGTTGAGTTTTATTTTTCCATCCCTACCAACTCTGGTCTCGGGAAATTACTAACGACGTCATGCTACGTCTGCAGTTCTTTCCTGTGCAAATATTATAAACTTTTTCCCCACACAAAAATCTATATTCCAAAATGATCAACAATGGTGTGTTTCTTTCATTAATTAAATGCTCGCAAATGGCTTAATTCTCATTATTTCTCTTCTTGCACCATTGCGAGGCTGTCATTTTCTAGCTGAGTAAGGTCTATTTCCGAAACTGCTTCTCTCTTACTCGTCGTGGAAAGTTTTTCTCGTTCTATTAATAATCATGAGCCAGCTCCTATCGATGCGTCAAGCATGATCTCACGTCCGCATGACTCGTGATCACCCATTCTTGCGCCACATTATAACAGCCCACTTCTAAAAATCATTCTAAGTCATTCTACAGACTGTATTATTTCCTCTCTTCTTTTGCAAATAAAATATGGATACGACGCTTGAACCAATTGCACATGGGTTCAATATACATATAAATTATACTAAATTTCATTACTCCAGTGTTCAACTGTTAGAATGGCACAATCATTGACTTCTATCAAGTCCTGTATAGCACATGGTCTTGATAACATGCTGCAATTCAGAAGGTGCTCAGGGTCTTGTCTTTCACCACATCTACAAAGTTCTTCAGTACTGTATCCCCACTTCATTAAATTGCTTTTGCACCGACTCACACCAGTTCTCAGTCTGTTTAGCGTCTTCCAGGGTTCGTATTGTAGGTGTTAGCCAGCTGCCGGCTTCTCTTTCATTTCCCACGATCCTCCTGGTGATTTTGCTTTCCAAAGTTCAATTCGGCGAACTTCAGCTGAGGAATGAATTGATATTGTTGTTTGGAGGAAGCTCTTTCTTGATTTTAGTCTAGGTGGATGGACATCAAGTCCATACATTGGATGTCCATGATCTGTTTCTTGCTTTTTCTTCTCTACTTCTGCCGCTACTTGTCTTCTAACTTCTGGAGGTGCTACTCCCATGAGCGGAAAGATCTTATCGACAGAAGTTGGACGTAGACAGCCTGTCACAATGCGGCCTGTCTCATGGAGGGCAACATATACTTGGTTGGCATGAGCAGAGTTCCTCCAGACTGGGGCAGCATATTCTGCAGCAGAGAAACTCAGAGCAAGCGCAGTTGTACGCAGGACACTAGGCTGCGCTCCCCATCTGGTGTTTGTGAGCTTCCGAACGATGTTGTTCCTGGTGCATACCTCCCGTTTGGTGTCCATGCAATGCTGTTTATAGGTTAGCGCGCGATCCAGCTTTACTCCTAAGTATTTAGGATGAACACAGTAATAGAGGAATAAAATGGCAATATTCATTCGATTGTTGAACAAGCTACAAATATTGTTGACAAATGATACTCATACCACAGCTTGTGGCAACGAAAAGCAACTTTTATAGTGTCCAATTTCTTAACATTAGAGTTTTTTAGAGGATCATCAAAATTTGCCAAATTGTTTACCATGCATCATCGTTTCCCTTATACAGTGTGTTTCAGGAGGAATAGTAAATATTTTAGGAGGTGGTAGTATAGATGATTTGCAATAAAAAATATACATATGATGAGGGCTGCACTATGCATAATCCGAACGACCAACTCGACTCTTGTGTTAACATTTTCCTTGTAGACTAAGCTTTTCAACCCTCCCCACAGGAAAAAATCCAAAGGGGTAAGGTCCGGGGACCTTGGTGGCGAAGAAATGTGCCCTTATCTCCCGATCCATCTCCCGGGGAATGTTAGGTTTAGATGTTGTATCACCATATCGACAGCTGGGTACTGCACCAGAGTAAGCAATCTTGAATCTGGTCGCCTGCGGTTAGGAAATCGTATTCCGTATTCTCTAAAAGCAGCAGCAGCGTTTCCATTACAAAATCCATACGCAAATACCATATTGGCATACTCAGCATGTGTAAAAACGTGCGGTATGTTTAAGCGATACAGTACGGACAACTTGGTCATCAAAGCACACTGACAGGTGAACACAATCAATGGAAACTAAAGCACAACTTCGCAACGTGAACAACAACACACGACTGTTGACAATCGTTAAATACGCCCATAGTAACCGGTGTACCAACACACGAAACTGCCCTGGTTACATACCAACATCTCGGTACGCAATACAAATAGGACACATGGTATATGGAATTTTTTATTGCAATTCATCCATACTACCACCTCATAAAATACTTACTATTCCTCCTAAAACACTCTGTATATACCAAGCTTGTAAGAAATTTCCAACTTTTCTTTTTATAAGGTGTGTATTACATCTGTACCAACAAAATTTGCCTCAATTACTAAAGTAAATTAAGTCCTTTTATTGAATTGTTATTCAGTTCTTTTCTTTAAGAATAAATACAGTGTATAAAACAAGTATAAATCTTAATGACCATACTGAAGGATTTTTAACGCTCTTAAAAATCCGACAACTTAGGCCGGGTTTGAACCCGCGATCTTGGACATATCAGTTCAGCATGCTACCGATTCCGGCACCGAAGATAATTATTTATTTATTTATTATATACAAAGCCCAATATGCACTTAGGGCGCGTTTACACGAATTTGCAGTTCTTTGGCTTAATTGGTGAATGAAATTGTCCTTTTAGAGCAGTTCTTCTGGTGGTACTGAGTACATTTCATTCCACACAGTTGGCATCCGGTGTGTGGTGGCTTCGGTGGAGTAGTTGGTAGCATGATGAGCTTCTATGACCAAGGTCACTGGTTCAAACCCGGCCGAAGTCGTCGATTTTTTAAGAGCGTTAAAAATCCCTCAATATGCCTTCCTTCAGAGGGGAAGTAAAGGCGGCGGTCCCATGTTATAGATTTATGGCATGTCACTGAACCTTCCACCAATTACACTCGTGTGAAGCTAAATTATAGGTTTGATTTTACTAACGTTCTTAGGTTCCAATGTCCGTCGCCAGGAGCCAACTGCGGTGGCATCTAGTAACCAAGTTAAGAACTAGTTGTCGTTGTCGCTGGCGTTTGGTAGTAAAAGTAGGAACTACTTGGAAATGGGATGTCTGCAGTTCCTACACACACTAATACAGCCATCATAATTAACACCGGTTATCCGACAGATTCTACACACACCCAAAGAACACGGGGCTACAAGAACGCGTTGCCGAAGCCCCTAAACTGAGGAACCAACCAACCAACCAATCTGCCGTGCCTTTTCTCTACCGAATTATAATTCCTACAAATGCTCTCACTAACTGCATTGTATAGTAAATTGTTGTTGTTGGATAATACTCGAGGAAATGTGATGTAATAACACTGCTTTTCACTGTTAACTTGACAATCCGACAACAGACATGAGCGTCAATTGGCAGAGCTACATCGTACAAGCACACCGTAGAATTGAATCTTAAATCTGTGCCACAATGCAGCTGTAACTATAATACCTTCACATTACTTCTACTAGAACACACCCATTTACCTCGCGACAAGTCCAGAAGACTCCTTTATCTAAGCAGCTTATCAAAGACACGCTAGAAATTAGAATGTAACAGCTGCGTATCGGAGATGAGACTTATGTATATTTAGATACGAGGATTCAAGTAGAATTTCTTCGCAACAATTGCGTATGCAAATTCAAGCAAGCACAGGCTGGGGCCCGTCTCAGAATTTTGATTAAGTTGAATTTAATACAAGGAGATGTCGTGTGATGCACCACCAAATGTTACATTTCTCGTAAGAAAAATATCGGAATACCACCATTTCTTAACTCCTTTACTTGGAATAAACAGCGAGAGAATATATTTATACAGCGTAAGCGGAGTCAGGATCCCTTTTAATTAACTATTGCCCCCCAGGGTCTCACATCTAGTGCGACGTGGGTTGATGACCACAGGACCACAGCTGAGTCCGGCATTACTTCCACTTACTTGTGCCACGCTCCTCTCTATTATCTTTCCTATCGACCTCCCTTGGTCAACTCTTATTCTTTTCCGACCCCGACAGTATTAGGGTATCCGAGGGCTAGGGAGTCTTTCACTTTCCCGCCTTATTTGACCCTTGTCTCTTCTTTCCTAATCCATCATTCTTCGAGGGGTCAGTCCTCTTGTTTTCTTTTCATTGTATCTCCTGCCTTGTGCTCAAGGCCCTAATGGTGGCAGGGTGTGTGTAGCCTCACCACTTCTGGTGCACCCTGGATTGTGCTACACCCTCAAGGGCTCACGTCTGGTGATTTCAGGAGTTGGTGACCCTGAGGGCTTCCTGAGTTCGCTCCGGTTTTTCTCCTTCTTCCATTGCCTTTGAGACGGTCCCTCGCCTCTTTACCTTTCATGTCTGCCTTTACCTGGCTTTCCTTTCTTCCAAGTTCCTTAATTCTCATTCTTCGAGGGTTGAGGGCATTTTCTTTCCTCCTGTCTTTTGTTTCCCTTATTGTTATTTTTGTTTTCCATTTCTTCTTCTAGTTTGTGAATATGTGGTAAGGTTTAGGTTTAGTTTCATTTCATTCATTTATATCACGCAAACCATTAGGGGCTGATAACCCAAATGTTAGGCCTCTTAAAACAACAATTATCATGATAATTAATTAATTAACAATTGTAGTTGTTAATTGGAAACACTGAAGCCTCCGTGGCTTAGGCGGCAGCATGCGGCCTCTCACTGCTGGGTCCGTGGTTCAAATCCCGGTCACTCCATGTGACATCTGTGCTGGACAAAACGGAGGCAGACAGGTTTTTCTCCGGGTACTCCGGTTTTCCCTGTCAAAATTTCATTCCAGCAACACTCTCCGCTATCATTTCATTTCATCTGTCATTCATTTAATCATTGCCCCAGAGGAGTGCGTCAGGCCTCGGCAGCCGGCACAGTTCATATCCTCGCCGCTAGATGGGGACTTCATTCATTCCATTCCTGACCCGGTCGAAGACTGGAAGCAGGCTGTGGATTTTCATTTATTTATTTATTTATTTATTTATTTATTTATTTATTAGTTAATTTTCATCATCATAATCGATTCTGGCCAACTAAGGACAACGTAAATAACTCTTCACGATTTCAGTTTTCCTTCATTCTCTTGATCACAGCTTCTTTCTTTTCAGCTGTCCAATGTTGTTTCTTGTTGGTCGTTGTTTCTGGCTCTAGGAACCCCTCAAATGTGTGTATCTTATTTCTGAAAGTGGTTCTGTTGCGGATGTCTTGCTTGATCAGTGATGTTCATTTCTTGTAGATCCTTCTTGGTGTTAGCAAACCATTTTTCATAAGAGTTGTCTTTTCTATTGGGCTTGTTGAAGTGGTTAACAATTTTCTTAGTGAGTCTGTCGTCAGGCATTCTTGAAACATGTCCAAAGAATTTAACTCTTCGTTTTCGTATGGTATCTGAGATTCTGCTGCATGTTTTATAAACTTCTTTATGTTCGACCCTAACTATTATGTTTCAGAAAACTGTATCATAATGAGGCTCATTATAACACTATTTTTCATTATGAAACAGTTTCTCCCACCAATCAGAGCTCAAGAAACAGTCGTGTGACCAATTAGATAAGGATACCTTCGCGCATGCGCTCAAAATCCAACATGTCTATATAAATTACCGAAAGTGCACCGTCCATATGTTCGCGTAAATAAACTTGTGAATATGAGACAAAAAATAGCACTGTACCTTAATATCCTCAAATCCAATTTCTACACAGCGCGTTGTATTGAAACGACTTCGGTGACAGTTTTACTGAATACACAATCTGAACATATGGCATTGAAGCACACAGAGCGCATGCGTCGGTTGTCCAGAGAGCTTGGAAAACAGAGATATACTACTCACCGCAGCACCCGATCACAACATTCTAGTGACTGAACAGATATTTATGAATATTTATGTTAAAACGTATAATAAAGTTATAATTATCGTCGAACATAAACAGTCGTATGCAACTCGCCTATAATGGTAATTAAGACACTCGTATGGAAATTATAAAACTCGCATACGCTCGTTTTATAAAAATACTCGTGTCTTAATCACAGCCATTATAGGCGAGTTGCATAATGTACTATTGTTACTGCGTATTCGGTATGTGTCAGCACATTTTTTTAGCCTACTCTCGATTTTTGCAAAAAATGAAAGTAGACTTATGAGATCAACACAGGGCGAAAAATGCTGTGTCTGTGTGTGTGTGTGTGTGTATGTGTGTGTGTGTGTGTGAGAGAGAGAGAGAGAGAGAGAGAGAGAGTCTGTGTGTGTGTGTGTGAGTGTGTGTACTCTGAATGTCTGTCCCCCCTATCAATTCGAACACGGTGAAACTGAATTGAACGAAATTCGGTACAGAGGTAGCACTAGCAAAGGGCACCTCATTGCCATGTTTTATATCACAGCCATCCCGACGGAAACGTAATGGCGGCCATCCAAATGTTAAAAGCTTAAATCAAATTACGAACATAATCTTCTGATCTCTACAAATTTTTGCAACGTTATACCTTTATGTATGAAGAATCTTTTGACCAAACTACAAGGTCATCAGCCCAATAATTTGAGGATGGCGGCCATGTTTGTGTGCAAATCGATTCCCCCTATCTAATCAAACACGGTGTAACCAAATTGAACGAAATTTGGTACGGAGGTAGCACTAGGAAAGGGCACCTCATTGCCATGATTTATATCACCGCCATCCCGACGGAAACGTAATGGCGGCCATCCAAATGTTAAAAGCTTAAATCAAATTACGACCAACATAATCTTCTGATCTCTACAAATTTTTGCAACGTTATACCTTTATGTATGAAGAATCTTTTTACCAAACTACAAGGTCATCAGCCCAATAATTTGAGGATGGCGGCCATTTTTGTGTGAAAATCGATTCCCCCTATCTATTCAAACACAGTGAAACCGAATTGAACGAAATTTGGTACGGAGGTAGCACTAGCAAAGGGCACCTCAGTGTCATGTTTTACAACGCCACCATCTTGACGAAAACAAAATGGCGGCCACCCAAATGTTAAAAGCTTAAATCAAATTACGACCAACCTTATCATTCGATGTCTACCAATTTTTGCAACATTATACCTTTATGTATGAAAAATCTTTTGACCAAACTACAAGTTCATCAACCCAATAATTTGAGGATGGCAGCCATGTATGTGTGCAAATCGATTCCGCCTATCTATTCAAACACGGTGAAAACGAATTGAACGAAATTTGGTACAGAGGTTGCACTAGTAAAGGACACCTTATATTCATGTTTAATATCCGTATAATATGTTGTATTTCAACATGCTACTACAACCAACATTTAAATATACTCCTTGAAAAGGACAAAGAGTTTTATCAATACCCATGCATTTAGGCTATATGTTCTTTACTGAACATCTTGTTTTTTATTTGGGGGGGGGGGACTAAAGGAAGTAGGAGACTTCTGTTACTTACGAAGCAAAATAACCAGTGATGGACGAAGCAACGAGGATATAAAAAGTAGGTTGGCTCAGGCAATGAAAGCATTTCTACAGAAAAGGACTGTTGACATCGAATATAGATTTAGGTATTAGGAAGACATTATTGAAAACCTATTTCTGGAGCGTCGCACTCTATGGAAGTGAAACTTGGACTATTGGTGCAGCGGAAAAGAGGAGAATTGAAGCTTTTGAAATGTGGTGTTACAGGATAATGTTGAAAATGAGATGGGTAGATAGGGTTACGAATGAAGAGGTATTAAGACGAGTGGGAGAGGAGAGATGTTTCTGGCGACTGCTAATGAAGAGAAGAGATAGGTTGGTTGGACACGTACTAAGACACCCAGGAATAGCAAGCTTAGTTATGTAGGGGTAGACCAAGGTTAGGATATGTTAAACAGATTGCCTCGGATGTAGGGTGTGGTAGCTATGTAGAGATGAAATGATTAGCTCAAAAGATTGAAGACTCAAACACAACAACAGTCCTAGGCATTCCGAAGCATACAGGTTGAATTACTGTTTGATGGGTAAAGCGCTGCGTTAGGCCATGGGGCCAAGCTCTCTGCTGACTCGGTAGACGCGTGGGTTCGAGCCCCACCGTCGGCTGTCTTTGAAATGGTTTTCCGTGGTTTCCCATTTTCAACACCAGGCAAATGCTGGGACAGTACCTTCTGACAGGCCACGGCCGCTTCCTTCCACATCCTTGCTCAGTTTCATTCATCTTCATCCATTCCATCTCTCATCTCGACGCGCAGGTCGCCCACGAGCGTCGCATAGAAAGACCTGCACTCGGCCTCTCAGGAGGCTACACGACAAAAAAAAAAAAAACTGTTTGATAGTGTCGTAGTTTAGTCCTTGTTGTATGTGTTTCTCGTAAGGTGGAAAGCAAGCTCCATTTTCTTGGCTCTCTCATGATTTCCTTCTTTGTCGAGTCCATTAGATTGGATTATCTCACCAAGGTTCTTGAAATTTATAACTTTACTTATCTTATCCTTTGGACGGAAGAGAGAAGAAGGAGACAAAGTGAAAGAATGAAGAACTACTGGAAGGCAAGAAAGGATAAAGGAAATAAGAGACAGTGAATGCAATGGGTTATTTTTTGCGGTACAAAGATGGCCAAAATCCATAAAAGTATCAGTAACAGTTGATTGAAAACAAACAGATCAACTTTTCCTAGGAGAGTTAACTATGCCTGCTGTGGTTCAGTAAAAGTTGATTCACAGATGCTGCTCTGAAAATGTAACCGCGCGCGCCAAACCTTTGTTATGAATATTAAAATATTGGCATTGTTTGGACTCGTACTTCCATTATTGGACCGACCGTTATTGATCTGAACATTTCTTTATTTTTATCACCCCATCACACACCAGGCAGTTGCCATTCGTCATTACTCGGCTCTTTATTTTTGTGCAATAGTGACAAAAGATTCATTTGCGTTTAAATAATTAGTTTAAGTGTGTAATAATTTGTCAGACACCACGGCAGAACTGTTCCGTGAAAAACTGCAGCAGGAACGCTCGACTTCCTAGGTAAATTCACTGACATTGACCAAATTGAAATATGATAGCTGCATTCAAAAAGTGAAAAATCTAAAAACTGCAATTAAAAAAGAAAGTAACGATATCAGGATTTTAAGAGGATATGGCATTATTGAAGTAAATGGTATTACAAAAGTAATACACCCTGTCACAGACCATGACAGCATAAGGTATTATGTTTTTGATGAAGAGTCGTTTGGAGTTCTTAATGAAGCGCACATATCCACTGGACACGGAGGAAGAGATCGTTTGATTCAGCAATTGAAAGGGAAATTTCAAAATGTTATTACGAAGGACGTTTTACTATTTTTAAGCTTGTGCGAACCTTGAGATCAAAAATTGAAACATAAGAAGAAAGGACTGGTTGTAAAGCCTTTGTTATTCAAGGAAATGAATTCACGATGTCAAGTGGACTTGATTGACTTTCAGTCGCAACCTGATGAAGACTTCAAATTTATAATGGTGTACCAGGACCATTTAACAAAGTTTGTTGTGCTAATACCACTGAAATCAAAGACTGCAGATGAAGTGTGTAATAATATCGTTGATATTTTTACTTTGTTAGGCGCTCCTTGTATTTTACAATCAGACAATGGGAGAGAATTTGTTAGTAACATCATTGACAGTCTGGTTAATACATGGACGAACTTCAAAATGGTGCACGGCAAACCACGACATAGTCAGAGTCAAGATAGCGTCGAAATAGTCAACCAGGACACAGATAATATGATAACCACCTGGATGAAAGACCACAAAACATCAAAATAGAGTGAAGGCTTAAAGTTTATTCAACTTATGAAAGACAGTGTATTGCATAGTGGGAGAAAACGATCCCCGAATGAGGCAATGTTCGGTTGCCCCCCGAGACACGGCTTATCTAGTTCAACACTACCAACTGAGGTACTGGCAAATTTAGAAACAGAAGAGGATCGTCAATGCGCAATTAATCAAATTCAGCAACAACAAGAAAACGAAATTGGAAGTAACGAAAATTGAAATCCTGATGATAATGAAACAAACCAAAATGTATCTAGTGGTGAAAAGCTCTTAGATGATAGTGATTATCTCCTCACTGACCTGGACAAGTCTAGTAAGGACACTACTGAGGACGTCAAGAGACAGAGAAATGAAGCTTTCTACTGTCTAGAACAACAAGCTTAACGCATGAAAAAGAAACCTCAGATCACATTCATCCGCCAGTAGAAAAAGGAACATCAGTTCGAATTCCCATCTCCGATGTTGACCGCTGTAGAGGAGATGCTGGATCTATCCTTAGCGTGATAATGGAGGTTGTCGATGATGGATTTTATCGAATTGGAACGAGAAATGGAATTCTAAAGCAGCTTTTCTCAAGGTAAATTTTCAAAGCTAAAATAAAAGATATATCTCACTCTCGCTGCCCACAGTATTAAATTGTTCAGATTTCAATGATTATATTTTTTCAGGTCTCAATTCAGTTAATGTCCTACGAACATTATCCAAGGAAATGAAGTGCCTGTGGATAAAACAACAGCTGTGAGGACTGTTGCAACTTCACAATCTCTTGGAAGTGGACAAGGTTTTTTCAAATGCTCTTGCAACACTAAATGCGAATCCATGAAGTGCATGTGTAAGAATAAAAGTGTACTTTGCAACTCAAAGTGTCACAAATCTGTAATAAATGATAAATATTTTTATCTCTTTATGTATTATAAAGGTTTTTTATTTTTATTAGTTTCTCTTAAACATTTCTCTCTCTTAATGTATTGGTTTTGCCTTCCTATCTGTTCTTTATTAGCTAGTACAGTTTCCTTGCAAATAGTCAACTGTTACTATCTCAAGACAGTGAGAGTATACTTTCCCTAGGCATAGTCAACTCTGACTAGTAAATGTTGATCGAAATTGAACACTTACCGCTTTTAATCAACTTTTACTGAAAAGACTAGTAAGAGTCGACGTTACCTAGGGAGAGTCAACTCTTACTGGAGAATCGACTTTTCCTGTAACATATATATGACTGAAAATTTGTTTTGTGAGACTGGTGTTATTCATCCTCATGATGATGATGATAATTGCTGTTTTAAGGGGCCTAACATCTAGGCTATCGGCCCCTGATGGTTTGGGTGATCGTGAAGATGAAAAATCAATCTTAAAACTAAAACTAACTACCAACCTACATACTAGAAGAAGAAATGGAAAACTAAAGGAGAATAAGGCAAATAAAGGACAGGAGGAAAAGAAATGCCATCAACCCTCGAAGAATGCGGATTGAGGGACTTGGAAGGAAGGAGAGCCATGAAAGGCAGATAGGAAAGTGAAAGAGGAGAGGGTCCGCCCCGAAGGGAGGGGACAAAAGGGGAAAACGGACCCAGCTCAGGAATCCCTCGGGGTCGCCAACTCCCGAACTCACCAGCCGTGAGCCCCTGAGGGTGTAGCATTATCTAGGGTGCACCAAAAGTGCTGGGGCTACATACACACGGCCTCCTTGAGGGCCTTGAGCAGAAGGCAGGAGATAACAGGAAAAGAAAAAGAAGGCTGACCCCTCGCAGAGGGAGGGAATCAGAAAAGATGAGACAAGGGCCAATTAAGGCGGGAAAAGAAGAGACTCCCTAGGCCTCGGATACCCTAATACCGTCGGGGTCGGAAGAGAACAAGAGTTGACCAAGTGAGGTCGACAGGAAAGAAGACAGAGAGGAGCCCGGCACAAGTAAGTGGAAGCAATGCCGGACTCAGCTGGGGCCCCGTGGTCGCCAACCCACTTCTCACTATATGTGAGCCCCTGGGGGATATTCATCCTCAACACGTGTCCAAAGAAACTAACCCTCCTTTTCCTGATCGTATCATAGATTTTTTTCAATTTCTATATTTGTGTAGAGGTCGCCATTTTTTCTGTATCTGAACTCCCCACTTTTTGTTTTTAATGGTCCCAATATTGTTCTAAGTATCCTCCTTTCCTTTTTCTCTAACTCTTCTATTTCGCCTTTTTAAATGGAAAACATTCATTCTGAAGCATAGAGACTTTATTTATTTATTTAAGTAATTATTTATTCATTCATGCATTCATTGTCTTACTTACTTGCTTAATAAATTTTCTCTTCTCTTATTTTCCCTTTTCTTCCCTTTACGAGTTAACTCCTTTACAAAATATTCCACAATTTTCCTGCATTTGAATACGATAAATATGGGATACCTTTCCAATGATGATCGACGGCAGAATTCGAACCCACCTCTCTTTTGATTCTCATTTTGGTGGCTACAGTGATATCTTAACTCACTGCACTACGGTGGTGAAGATTTATCTGTTACAATGAACTGTCTCCGTGTTTAAATTGCGTTCATATAAACAATTCCAGCGCTGAGTTCATTTTAATGAGGGCCATTGTGTATTTTAATTCTGTTCAACACTTAATTAACGTAACATTTCATGCGGAGTGTTAGTTCTTTATCGCCCTCCCTCCATCTCGCACACACGAGAGAGACTATCCTTGCCGTATGTAGGTCATTTGGCACATTTGTCAGCGCACAGATTCATATATGAGGGATGTTCGTAACACGCTACTTGTTACAGTAACGAAGAGATAACGACGTCTCTTATTTAATTATTTTATTTTATTTCTTCTTCTTTCGTTTCACCCTCTTTGGGGTACGTTGAATCAATAATTTCCCTGTGGGTTGTTCTTTCCTTACTGCCCAGTATCTCTTCATTCTTTCTGATATGATTTTTCTCTTTCCTCCCGAGATGATGGGTTTGGATTTTTCTATAGATTTGTCGTGGAACCTTATATTTTAGTCTTAAGTAATTTCTTTTAGCTTTTCGATTTAGTGTATTTTCTGTAATGTTTATTTCTACTAGGTCCTTTTCAGTCTCTATATTTATTGTTATTTTATTTTATTTCTAATATTTTTAACATTTTGAATTTTGATTTTAACTTTTTATTTTTATTTTTTTATTTTTTGTTATCTAATTATTTTTTTTTAAATTTTATGTTCTATTTTTACTTTCTATTTTTTAAGTTTTACTTTTTACTTTTACTTTTAAATTTGACTTTTACTTTTTATATTTTTTGAGATTTTTTTTACTTTTTAATTTATTAATCTTTATTTTTAATTTTTAACTTGGCCTTTTAATTTTAATTTTTAATTTTTAATTTTTACATTTTACGTTTATTTTTTCCTCTCTACTATTTTATTTTTTATTTGAACTTTTTACTTTTTTATTTTTTACGTTTTACTTTTTATTTTTAATATTTACGTTTAATTTTCTACTAATTTTTTAATATCTTCATTCTTATTTTTTTCTTATTTTTATTTATTTTTAATGTTTAATTGTTAAAATTCCTTAAATTGTTTAAATTGTTTAAATTTCCGATCCACTTAGGGGAAGTAATTCAGCCATCAGTGAAGACATCAGTGGATCGTGAGACAAACAAAGAGAGAATTTCAAAACTACAGGAGGTCCATAAAATCTGGAAAGGATATTACAAAACATCAATATCGAAGAACGCAAAATTAAGGGAGATATCAAATATGAAGCACTGTATGCCTCGGAAACCTTGACCATTGGAAGCAGATCTCTTATTAAAGATGCAGAGAAATAAGAAACTAAATATCGAGGAAAATCCTTGGTCCAGTCTGCTCAAAAGGAATCGGGATTAAACGGAACTCTTAGCATACAGAAGAGAACACTGAGATATTCAGGAAAAGGCGATTGAAGTACGGCCACATTCTCAGAATGAACAATAGCAGGCTCACCAAAAGGATTCTCAACCTTGCTTTCTCAATGAAAGTCAAGAACAACTGGCTTACAAGGGAACGGATTGCGGTGTAAAATTCTAATCTGGATGAAATTTAGTAAACAATATTCCTACAAAGTTGTACATCGACATAGTGAAAACCACACGGGCCACTTTCAATTTTGAACGCCTATATTGGCAACTCCAGCTATCTGATATGACATCTAGCGGTAAAAATGAGAAACTTACCAAGTAGGGTACATTTGTCACGTGGTGACTGTTTGTATATGGTTTCTTGTATTGGTCAACAGATCGTGGTAAATTGTTCGTGTCTTTATACATAAGTAATAAGTTTTACTCGTTGATAGAGTGAAAAATGAGTAAAAGCAAAGTGTATTGCTCAGTTTACGGCTGTAAGTCGATGTATAAGAGGGCTGCGGACATACGTTTTCATCACTTTCCAAAAGATGCAAATAGCAATAGCCGAAATGTGATGATACTTAATAATACCTAATAATAATACCTTTCCACCCAGGGAAGGATCTAACACTTGTCGAGGTAGACAGACAGAAGACCTGCGACGTAAAGCCAGCGAAGGTTATTCAGTTTAAAAACAGCTGTTACGATGGGCGCGCTGGTAAGATTGAAGTTACTTGAATAATTAATTAAGTAATTAATTATTGGCTGCTTGGTAGGGAGAAGGGATGAGTTTAACTTGTATTAAAACTCGGGGGGCGACAGGAATTGCTTGATTTGGATGGTTAAAAGGTGGGTTTGGTGTTGAATATTTGAATGGTAGCGGAATCACTCATTCTACAGCGCCCACGGGGAGGCAAATTAGGCCTATATGACTCGTAGTGGAATAGCTCGAATATCGAAGAACTTAGCGATTACGAGGTGTAGGCTTGGCGGAAAGGCTGGCGGATCATCAGTTTGACATCGATTAACGATATAAGTCGGAGCTTGGAACAGTGGCGTCTGGTTTGCGTGGATGCTAGTCTCGGAATGATAAAAGTAGCACAGCTTCGGTGTGTTATTTATTTGTTTATGTATCGTATTTCTCTATTTGAATGTCCTCGGCGTTGACTCAGGATCGACATTTACATTATATTGCGCATAATAGTACCGAAATAATGTCCGAAGTGTAGCCCTGTGTAAATTTGAATCAGCTGATCTACATCGCCCATAAAAACTGATGCTTGATAATATGCAAATGACACCAAAAAATCCAGTGGAACACACAAATTAGATCACGTGTATCGCACAGTTATACATATATACAATTAAAAATAACACTGTCATTACTTTAGAGACCATATTTACTGATTATAACCGAAAAATAAAAAGTGTTCCATATCAAACGCGTGTTATTGAGTATTTTAAACCCTACTTATTCAGACCGACCGCAGTGCCCCAAGTGTTAGTTTGAGTTGCCAATTGAACGCCGAAAACCTACCGAGCGAGGAGGTGCGAAGAGGTAAAGCTGACATTGAATCCTAGCAGCACGTGATGGCTACCGGCCACCAGGCAGCGACCTGCCTTGCTGCCTTGCATTCCCCACCTTGCCCTCATCCCGTTACTCACTTATCAGTTCGGTAGGACTATGCAAAACAAAAGTGATGTTTCGGATGAACAGGTCCCAAATCGTTTCTTCATCAAGTCATGTAAGTGTGACCAAATTTCAATCCTTGGAATGTGGTAGTTTGTCTACAAAGCTGCTTTGATGAAAGTGATCGCTATGTAAGCTGGTGGCCGGCAGCCTTCGCGTGCTGCTAGGATTCAAGGTGAGCTTTACCTCTTCCCACCTCCTCGCTCATGCCGTCGCCCGAAGGCTTTAAGCGTTCAATATTGGGCCTTAAAAATTGAAAGTGGCCCGCGCGATTTTCACTACACCATTGTACAACTTTGTAGGAATATTGTGTACTAAATTTCAACCAGATTAGGGTTTTACACCGCAATCCGTTCCCTTGTTAGTGAAATCGAGAAAATACTTCAAGAAATTGGCATTACAGAGGAATTTGTACAAGATCGACTTGAGTTTAGGACAGCAATCAACAACCATCATTTTGATAAGAAAATTAATACCAGGACCAATAATACATGGACCTAAGAACGGAGGAAAATGTTCAGTGTCCAGATAGAGATCAACATCATTAGCTAAATACGTTGTATCGCACTCCACAAATGGCCATAAAAAATCCACAGCCTGCTTCCAGTCTCCGACCGGGTCAGGAATGGAATGAATGAAGCCCCCATCTAGCAGCGAGGATATGAACTGTGCCGGCTGCCGAGGCCTGACGCACTCCTCTGGGGCAATGATTAAATGAATGACAGATGAAATTAAATGATAGTGGAGAGTGTTGCTGGAATGAAATGTCGACAGGAAGAACCGGAGTACCCGGAGAAAAACCTGTCTGGCTCCGTTTTGTCCAGCACAGATCTCACATGGAGTGACCGGGATTTGAATCACGGACCCAGTGGTGAGAGGCCGGCGTGCTGCCGCCTAAGCCACGGAGGCTGCCGTCATAAATGGCCATAACGATGTAAAATACTATTAATAATAATAATATTAATATTAATAATAAAATCGTCTTCTTCTTCTTCTTCTTTTAGCGTTTGTCCCGCCTCGTGGCAGGGTCCGATATTTTAATCCGCTGTCTCCACTTTACTCGGTCATGGACCATGTCCGGATGTAGATTGACGCTTTTCAGATCCCTGTGCAGTGTATCGGCCCAACGTTGTCTCGGTCGCCCCTTTGGTCTTTTCCCGGCGACCTCTAGTGTGTAGCCCTGTTTTGCAATGGTGTCCGCTCCTGATCGTAGCACATGCCCAAACCATCGCAGACGACCCTCACGCATTTTGTTGTTGATTGCCGCGACACCAAATCGTTCCCTTATTCTTTCATTGGGGATGTGATCCAACCTAGTAATGCCAGCTGTCCATCTAAGCATCTTGGTCTCCATGACAGCCGACGTTCCGCTTCCTTGGTGATCGGCCAACATTCAGTACCACAAAGCGCCACGGGACGAATGACAGTGCGGTAAATCTTCGATTTTAGGTTATCTTTCATCTGGCGATCGCACATGACACCTGTCGTTGTTAGCCACTTCATCCACGCAGCATTAATTCTTACGTTGACCTCCTCGGTGAGACGACCTTCAGCAGTTATCGTGGAGCCAGGATACTTAAATGTTGTCGTTCGAGGCAGATCATCGCCGTCGACTTGGATTGTTCCGATTTATTAATAATAAAAATAAATAATAATAATAATAATAATAATAATAACCGTATGCCTGGGTGGCCACTCTAAAATTGCTGACATTGAAAAACATGAACAGCAAATTCTCCGGAAAATGTTTGGTCCCACGAGAGAAAATGGAATGTGGGTTAAGAGGAGAATAGCGGACCTCTACTCATTCACTGACAGGTTCACTGATCCCGTACGGAAGCGACGCCTGAATTTCTATGGCTATATCTACAGAATGAACAGCGACAGACTAACTAAGATATTATTCAAAGTAATCAACTCAAATATAAGATAAACTGGCTAGAAGAAACTAAGGCGGACCTCCAAGAAATGAAAATCACAGACGACATCATAGACAATCGTGGAGCTTTTAGGACAAAGGTAACCAACCATAAATTTAGGGAGAAACCCATAAAGAAAACTGGTAGGAAGTGGTCGACAGAACGCAAGATGGATCGCAGTGCATTCATGAAGAGATTTAGGGAGGATAAGAAGGCGAAAACCATCAGGCCAACTAACAAGTTCAAACGCGGTCTTTGAATGGCCATAAATAATAATTACTCGTGCACATATTTGCAGTAGATGGTGCGTTTTGAGCTCAGGATGATAAACTTGAAATTTAATGGCCATGTTTTTGTCACATGAGAAATAATCTCTTCTATTTCCGGAGGCTTAAGAAGTTAAGCGTATTTGTTGTAAAATATATTCTACCTGTAGTATACGACGGAATTCCTAACAGGATATGCGTAATGAATGGAACGCATTACACTTGTAACATCATATCGGTTTCTCGTTCATTTTGCCTGTAGGCAAACAGTAAGATCCTATGCTTCGTGTAGCGAGGTACATCAATATGTATTTATGACTCCCTGATGGGGAACATAAATTTGGGACCGTCATGTTGGCAACCGTTATCAAGGGAATCCACGGCACATTGAGCGTGGCATATCATACTCGAGGAAGTCTACAGGGGATTTAAACAGTGTTGCCAACCAATTTTCGTAAGTAGCTAGGCGTGTTCTGTTGTTTTGTTTTTCTTATGAGCCTACTTTGGTTAAAATGTCACTTCCACCTTGTGTCTTAGTCGATATTACAGTCAGAGGAAGCCGAAGCTGCAAGCAATCACAGAGTTGCTGTTCTCTATTATTGTTTTAAGGTGACTCATTAGTGAAAGCTCGAATTTTTTATGATAATTACTATTATTGTTTAAATATTAAACTAAAACAGCCATATTTTTAAAATTTAACCACATATTGTTGTTGAAATGTAATGTTATCGCCTGTTGTACCCAAAGGTTGCAGGATCAAGTCCTGACGTAGTTAGTTGGCATTCGAGGATGCGCAAATGCAAGGGAGCTTTGTCAGTAGATTTATTGGCACGTTAAAGATCCCCTTTGGGGTAAAAGTCTGACACTCGGGCGTCTCTACAAGCCGCAGTAGATCAAAGGAATGAAACTCTAAAAACATTATTATTATTATTATTAATATTATTAACCATGTCTGATATTTTTCAAGCACATCTCAGATAATAATAATGAAAATCCACAGCCTGCTTCCAGTCTCCGACCGGGTCAGGAATGGAATGAATGAAGCCCCCATCTTGCGGCGAGGATATGAACTGTGCCGGCTGCCGAGGCCTGACGCACTCCTCTGGGGCAATGATTAAATGAACGACAGATGAAATGAAATGAGAGTGGAGAGTGTTGCTGGAATGAAATGTTGACAGGGAAAACCGGAGTACCCGGAGAAAAACCTGTCTGCCTCCGTTTTGTCCAGCACAGATCGCACATGGAGTGACCGGGATTTGAACCACGGACCCAGCGGTGAGAGGCCGGCGTGCTGCCGCCTAAGCCACGGAGGCTTAATAATAATAATAATAATAATAATAATAATATCGTATGGTCTCTGGTGCCGGTGCAAGCTTTGTTATTTGACACCCAGAGGGCAGCTTGCATGTCGAAGTTCGTCGTTCCTTGGAACGCTATGAAAGTCAAGGAGGTTAGATATATAAGCTCCTTGACACTACAGCGCTTTCTAGTAGAGAAAGGAGGAACTTTGTGTTGGCGGAAAATCCCGAGATTAACTTTGCCATTATGAACACGGCCTACTGAATTCAAATGGGTTCTATAACATGCCAACAACGTATGACATGCATGTGGTGATTTTTGTCGCCTTCCAAAAATCACTTACCGTGGCCAGGAGCGAACCTGCAATCTTGGGGCTGGTAGTCCGACACGTTAACCACTCACCCATCGTGTCAACCACATCTCAGATTAACATCTAGGAACCCTCCCTGGTTACTAGGTGAGGAATTGGTTCAAGAACAATTTAATGCCTATCAACCATGGCGCAACATATTGGGTTTCCTCAAATCCAGACAAATATCATCTAATTCTGGATCCCACTCAACACCCCCTGGTTTCAACTTATCCCGGAAAACTTGGACGTCACTAAATGGACTAAAAACCCGACATGGTAGATGCCAGTATTGGAGGCATAAATGGAAGATGATCGACAGTGCAGCCTGCGACTGCAGTGAAGTAAAAGGGGGGGGGGAGGGGGGGTCAGAGAATCGAAATTGCTGTAAAGTGCCTCAGACGATTTACCACATTGCCCAATAAGGAGGTTCAGTGGGACGCTACAAGAAATGCATGAGTCTACAAATGAGGCAGTGAATTGGTTATACTCGTTGGACATACGTTTGTAATGTTTGCATGTAAAAGAACCTACCACTACAATTGGTAGTGTGTACCTAAATGTGTAGGTTAATTGGTTAGAAACGCTCTAGCAAGTTCCAACGTTCGCTGCTAGGTGTCTGGTAGCCAGAAGTTGGAACTGCTTGAAATGGAACTTGATGGGGAGCCTACGGGCGTTCATTTAAAATACCCAACTATGGCCGTGGCTGCAATAATAAATTTAAAATTCGAAAAATGGGCCCAGTTAGCTCAATTCATTTGCCAGTGTTTCATCTCGGTAGACCTCACCATGACGCTTGGCTAGTACATACTGTGAAGGCCACTGCAAGCCTCAAATGATGCCACGAACAATGCCAATGTCCTATGAAAGACACGGTCCCTTTTCCAAACATTAGCCTTACCTATGGCTAATTTAGTTTAAATCTAAATGGTATTAAATTAAACCACCAATAGTCAATAGTTATTTAATGTACTAGGAATTGTTTCGACCAATCTTAACAAGTTGTCCGAAGAAACTATTAAAACAATACCGGGTGAGTTAGCTGTGGTCGTTACGCCATGACTGCTGGCAGTCACTCACATCCGGGAGACGAGGAGGTTCGAATACCCCCGCCGGCAACCTTGAAGATGGTCTTCTGTGGTTTCCCATCTTCCTTCCAGGCAAATGCCGGGGTTGGTCCCTAACTATAGGCCACAGCCGCTACCTTCCAACTCCTCGACCTTCCATTCCAACTATCCTCCCCAACGGTACTTGTAGCTCACCCATTGGGTGTCCGTCTCGAAGCAGCTACAAAACTGGCGAGCCGAACATGTCCTCGGATACTCCCGGCACTAAAAGCCATACGCTAAAAAATATATAATAATAATTAGAACGACAAGTAGTTTCGTGAAAAACAATACAGCCTGCATTCATATATTCTACTTATGGCCATTGCCTCTATCAACATACAAAATTTCAGTTTGATTTCTGTAATAGATTCGTAGATATTGAGAACCACCTAATATTTCAGATGGTCACCTTGTAGGCCATAGAGTTATGTACTACAGTGCGCCCGGGAATGTTGTCCGCAGTGCCTACAAGCTGCTGCAAGAGATTACGTCACCAGTTACGATGGCAGCACGGCTGTCGCTTGTATCATAACAAACAGTAAACTTTATACTCACCACAGCCATTCAAAGCTGATGCTAGATGAGCTGATGACACACATGCTGGCTTATTGCAATACACACTGACGAATTCGACAGCCCACAGCCCACACAGGTGGCTTTCACCCTATCAAGGACACTGTGCTGCCAAGTAAACTGGTGACGCAACCACTCGCAGCGGCACGTAGCCACTGTGGAGAACATTCCCGGGCGCCCTGTATTAGATGACGATTTTTGCTTAGGCTCATTATTCAAACGTTCACTTCGATGGCATCATTAATACACAAGAAATAAAAACTTAATTTTAAAATTGCGCATAGCCGCCATCTTGAGGTTATGTGAGCAATTAAACTAAATTAGACGCCAGTGCATTACAATGTGTATAATCATTTACTGCACCGTATTTTACTGCGCTCAGACGGTTAAATCGCGAGAAATGTTTATTTAAATGTTTCACATTCGTTTGGCCACGACGTTCGTTTCATATTTTATAAGTTTTTGGAAGTCTCATAGCTGAACTTTTGTTAGTACCCTTTATCACCGTACACAATTTCAGGGTGATATCAGTAATAGTTTCGGAGATACAGAATGCCAGTGAAATATTTCGCACAGCCGCCATCTTGAGGTTATGGAAACAAATGAACTAAATTAGATGCCAGTGCATTGCAATGTGAATAGACATTTGCTGTACCAAGTCTCATTGCATTTGGATGCCTAACTCACGAGAAAAGGCTATTTATAAGTTTTAACTTTGATTGGGCGCCATGTTGGTTTTGTAGTTAACAAGATTATAACAAGAAGTTCCGTGAAGAACTATACAGCCTACTTTACATGCCAATGATTATTCTACAGAATATGAACCCATCAAGAATAATGACGAAATTAAGTTGGTAATATCGAAATATCTAATTAGTTCAAAATATACCTGGTATAATGTAGCCTCATAGAGCACTACAGTTGGCAGCCCTGGTGACTGAATATATTCTTAGTTCCATCTCTTAAGGTACAGAATACAAAATTTGGTTAAAGTCCAATGGACGTTACATGCAGTTAGACACTGGATCTATCAGCACGCGTAAAAGCATGTTGCCAACAATACCATGCGTGTGCTGGTCAGAAATATTCTGAAATATTATGATATCTTGTTGTGCCAATTTTGGATGAAATACATTTGTTAGTATAGATGTTACATGTATTTTAAAATTGGACATATCAGCAGGCATAGAATCATGTTGGCAGCACTGCCTTATATTAATTACTCCAAATTAATCTAGTATAGAGCTGTAGGCTTGCATACTTTCTGATATATTGATATTAGGGTAAAAAATATAGACAGCATTTATTAACAATTGACAGCCCTGATGGCTCTTAAGAATTCGTATAGCCATATCTGCTACGTTACACATAGCACATACGAAATTTGGTTGAAATCCAACTGATAGTATAGAAGTTACATATATTTTAAAATTGGTCTTATCAGCAGGCTTATAATCACGTTGGTAGAACTGACGTATATATGTTACTCCAAATTAATCTAAAATGTCAGAATATACGTGTGTATAGTTTAAAGCTGTTGGCTTGCATACTTTCTGATATATTGGTATTTGGATAAAAAAAAATATAGAGAGCAATTATTAACAGTTGGCAGCCCTGGTGGCTCTTAAGAATACGCTCAGTCATATCTGTTTACGTACAGATATTACATACAAAATTTGGTTGAAATCCAATTGATAGTGTAGAAGTTATATGCATTTAAACATTGGACCTATCAGAAGGCTTAAAATTATTTTGGCGACACTGTCATGGTTGGCCTCCTGGAAATTAAACGGAAATAATATTATCTACATGTATGCCAATTTTGGAATAGCTCCCATGCATACCTTGCAAGATATCCAACATGGAGCTCAAATTTCTAGTGCGTTTTTTCAGCAGTTGGTAGCACTGACATCATTTTCAAATATGGACGTGAGCTATTCCGGTGCACATCTTTACTCATACTAAATTTGGTTTTGATTGCTGCAGCCGTTTAGGAGTTGATAGGGGGACACACACACACAGCCAGACAGACAGAAGGATAGACAGACAGACAGAAGGACAGACAGACAGACAGACACACATTTTCCCGGATCGATCTCATAAGTCTACTTTTTCCTCATTTTTGCAAAATGTGAAAAGTAGGCTAAAATCTCATAGGTGAACTTCTAGTAGTGCCTTCTATCACCGTACACAATTTCAGGGTGATATCAGTAATTGTTTCGGAGATACAGAATGCCGGTGAAATATTTCGCAAAGACGCCATCTTGAGGTTATGGAAACAATTGAACTAAATTAGATGCCAGTGCATTGCAATGTGTATAGACATTTGCTGTACCAAGTCTCATTGCATTTGGATGCCTATCTCACGAGAAAAGGCTATTTATAAGTTTTAACTTTGATTGGGCGCCATGTTGGTTTTGTAGTTAAGAAGATTATAAAAATCTCATAGGTGAACTTCTAGTAGTGCCTTCTATAACCGTACAAAATTTCAGGGTGTTATGGGTAACAGTATCGGAGGTATAGAATGCCGATGAAATATTTCGCACAGCCACCATGTTGGATTGGTGAGACGTAATTAAATTTGAAGGGCACCGGTCTGGGTCGTCCAAAATAGTACTATGACCTTACCGAGTTTCATTGAATTCGGTGTAGCTGTTTAGAAGTTATTAGTAAAGCCATGCGCGGATGCGAATATCCACGGATAAACCCGCAGATATCCGCAAATTTTTTCGCCATGCGGATATAGTTTGCGTGGCAGTGCGGAAAGCGGATAAGTTGAGGATAATGTTTGGAGTAAATTTGCGGATAGTTTTTAGAATACAATCCGAACTTCTTGAGTAGCATTACTAGAACTCGGATGTTTATGGCATGTTATGTTTTATCCATGACAAATATAACATGCTGATTTAAGCTAATCTCATTCAAATTATGTCATTAAGCACAATTAACACACCGAACTGAAAAGGGTTGCAATTCTGGCTGTATAACATTCATTTTAAACATAGCACATGACATACAAAGCCCAAGGGAACGACTTTCTCCTCAATTGCCTACATGTGTTGCGTTAATGAATGAAAATGAAAATCCACAGCCTGCTTCCAGTCTCCGACCGGGTCAGGAATGGAATGAATGAAGCCCCCTTCTAGCGGCAAGGATATGGACTGTGCCGGCTGCCGAGGCCTGACGCACTCCTCTGGGGCAATGATTAAATGAATGTCAGATGAAATGAAATGACAGTGGAGAGTGTTGCTTGAATGAAATTTTGACAGGGAAAACCGGAGTACCCGGAGAAAAACCTGTCTGCCTGGGTTTTGTCCAGCACAGATCTCACATGGAGTGACCGGGATTTGAACCACGGACCCAGCGGTGAGAGGCCGGCGTGCTGCCGCCTAAGCCACGGAGGCTGTGTTGCGTTAATATTTTATCTAATTAAACATATTATTGTAATAATAATAATAATAATAATAATAATAATAATAATAATAATAATATCGTATGGCCTCGGATGCCGGGTGCAAGCTTTGTAATTTGACACCCAGAGGGTAGCTTGCATGTCAAATTTCGTTGTTCCTTGAATCACTATGAAAGTCAAGGAGGTTAGTTATCTAAGCTCCTTGAACACTATAGCGCTTTCTAGTAGAGAAATGAGGAACTTTGTGATGGCGGAAATTCCCGAGATTAATTTTGCCATTATGAACACGGCCTACTGAATTCAAATGGGTTCTTTGACATGCCAACATCGTATGACATGCGTGTCGTATTTTTGCCGCCTTTCAAAAAATACTTGCCACGGCCAGGAGCGAACCTGCAATCTTGGGGGTTGGTAGACCGACACACTATCCACTCACCCACCGTGGCAAGCTACATATTACATATTATTGTAATGCCAGTAGAATCGAATAACAAACGTGCGAATGCGGATAAAAGTCGCGCGGATGCGGGGCGGATGCGGGGCGGATGCGGATAACAGTCGTGCGGATGCGGGGCGGATGCGGATAACATCCGTGCGGATGCGGGGCGGATACGGATAACATCCGTGCGGATGCGGGGCGGATGCGGATAATGTTTTGTTTATCCGCGCAGGGCTCTAATTATTAGGGGGAAATACACACACTCCGACGTACACATACACACAGGGACAAAAGGAAGGCTAATCTCATTAGCCTATTTTTTCACAAATGAAAATAGGCTAATAATGTTGCGAGTAATTGAAACGGTGTTGTATTTTTGAAATGCTCTTAAAATATTCCAATACTATGAATCTGTTACAAAAGTTATTTCACCAAAAATATAAATTTGGATAGCAACCCACATCACTGGTTATTTTGCTTTCTAAGTAGCAAATGCCTGCTACTTCCTTCAGATTTTCCCCTGCCAATTTGATGTCAATAAGGGTTACCGGTACTGATTTATTTCGGTTGCATTCCATTATTTTATTGTTTACATTTATTATAATAATAATGGTCGCCTCCGTAGCGTAGCGGTCAGCATGGTTAGCTGCCGTCCCGGAGGTCCAGGGTTCGATTCCCGGCTCTGCCACGAAATTTGAAAAGTGGTATGAGGACTGGAACGGGGTCTACTTAGTCTCGGGTGGTCCAAATGAGTAGAGGGGGTTTGATTCCCACCTCAGCCATACTCGAAGTGGTTTTTCGTGGTTTACCACTTCGTCTTCGGGCAAATGCCAGGATGGTGCCTATTGTAAGGCCACGGCCGCCTCCTTCCCTCTTCCTCGCCTATCCATCCTAATCTTCCCCTCCCTCTCTTCCCTCATGAGGCCACTGTTCGCTTTGCAGGTGAGGCCGCCTGGGCGAGCTGCTGATCACACCTCACCAGTTGTATCCACTCTGACCAGATGTTCCCAGCTTCAGAACACTGCCTGGAATGGCGGTAGGGGTGAGTTCCCTCACTGAGTCCGTTGTAGCCACCAACCTGGAGGGTAAAATTGACTAAATAAATAAATAAAATAATATTAATATCGTATGGCCTCGGGTGCCGGCTGCAAGCTTTGTTATTTGACACACAGAGGGTAGCTTACATGTCGAATTTCGTTGTTCCTTGAAGTACTATGAAAGTCAAGGAGGTTAGATATCTATGTTCTTTGAACACTAAAGCGCTTTCTAGTAGAGAAATGAGGAACTTTGTGTTGGCGGAAACTCCCGGGAACAATTTTGCCATTATGAACACGGCCTACTGAATTCAAATGGGCTCTTTGACATGCCAACATCGTATGACATGCGTTTTGTAAATTTTTCCCGCCTTTCAAAAAATAGCTTACCACGGCCAGGAGCGAACCTTGCAAACTTGGGGTTAGACCGACACGTTAACCACTCACCCACCGTGGCAAGCGTTTACATTTATTGATTTTCATCATCAAGACAGAATCCATACCATTTAAAGAATCATTCAAATCCTTTGGTCAATTGGCTAAGATTACAATGTCATCAGCAAATCTCAAGAGTTGAAATTATTTCTCCTTGAATCTTTACTCCTAGTTTAAATTTTACTCTAATTTCCTTCATTGTTTGTTCAAAGAATAGATTGAAAAGTATGGGTGATAAGATGCAGCCATGCCTTACACCTTTCTGAATACCAGTTTCTCCCACATGTCCTTGGGCTCAAATGAGTACTGTCAGGTGATTGTACGGATTGTAAATCACCCTCCTTTCCCTGTACTTTCTTGCAGTCGTTTTCAAAATTCCAAATAACTTAATCTACTCAAATACTGGGATGGTTCCTAAGTTAGGGCCACGGCCACCTCCTTCCCAATCTTCATCAGCGTTACATACACACACACTTATGCAGCCATCACAATAACGCAGGTTATTGATTTATATATTTCTTCATTCATTTATTCATTTATTTATTTAGTTAGTTATCTATCTAGTTATTGAGTTACTTAGTTATCTATTTATTTATTTATTCAGTGAGATAGTTACCAATTTATTTAGTTAGTTATCTGTGTGTTTAGTTTGTTAGTTATATATTTATTTAGTTAGTTAACTATTTATTTACTTAGTTATCTATTTAGCTAGTTATCAATATATTTATTTATTTAATTAGTTAGTTAGTTATCTGTTTATTTAGTCAGTTAGTTATCTAGTTAGTTAGTAATCTATTTATTTAGTTAGTTATCTATTTATTTCCTTAGTTAGTTAGTTAGTTAGTTATCTATTTATTTAGTTAGTTATCTATTTATTTGCTTAGTGATCTAGTTAGTTATCTATTTATTTACTTAGATATCTATTTATTTATTTATTTAGTTAGTTAGTTAGTTAGTTAGTTATCAATTTATTTATTTAGTTACTTATCTATTTATGTACCGCAGTTAGTTATCTAGTTAGTTAGTTATCTATTTATTTTCTTATCTATTTATGTAGTTAGTTATCTAGTTAGTTAGACAGTAATCAATTTATTTATTTATTTATTTAGTTAGTTAGTCATCAATTTATTTATATAGTTAGTTAGTTATCTATTTATTTATTTATTTAGATAGTTAGTTGTTTATTTATTTAGTTAGTTAGTTATCTATTTATTTAGTTACTTAGTTATCTATTTATTAATTAGTTAGTTATTTAGTTAGTTATGGACTTCGTATTCATTTATTCATCCATTTATTTATTTACTGGGTTATTTTGCCTTCATTTGACCCCTTTAGTCAATTCTATATAAAGAAGTTTTGTTTTTTCTCTCATTGGGCTACATGACCATAATGTTTCAAAGCCCCTCAATCAATCAGTCAATCAATCAATCAATCAATCAATCAATCAATCAACAACAACAACAGCTTTAAAACGTTTAAATATTCAGAATCCTTGTGGTCAGTCGTACCATGTACTCGTACATATTTACAATCCAACGAATACATTATTTTATTCTCTCTCATATTTCCGAATATACAAGCAACACTTAAACTAATTTTTTCCCCTCAAGACTTCCTCCAAGGTATTTCTTATTCTTCCTCTTCCTTTTTTTTAATATCCTCCTTCCCTTGCGCTTCACGCTTCCTTCATAAATCTTAATTTTACTGCCTCCACTGAGGAAGAAAGAGTCATTTTCCATTAAAACAGATTCCTGTTTTGACAAATTCATACAACACGACTCACGGGTGGGGGAAGGGGGGTAATTTACGATGCGATTGTTAAAGTTTGTATTCAAATTAATTTATCGGTGTTTCGTATTGCCATTTCCTTAATGAGAAGCACCTGCTTACTTGCGCCGTGCCAGTATATCAGCCTGTCTCGGCGCTCGGCTCGTTTCATTAAAGGTATTACTTAGTGGGGAAACACCTCCCCCGAGAGCAGCACCACGACCTTCAGAGTGACAGTTGCCTAGCAACCTACTCTTCCACTTATCGATTGCGCACAGTCTTTGAAGATTTACCGAATTCGTACTATGTGTTAGTTTTCTTTGGCTGAGACTGGATTATTGTGTCGCTTCATGGCCTATACTCTGTGAATAGGCTGTAGTCTAGGTTTTATGTACCGTTTAATGGCCTTTTATTCAGTGCCAACAGTCTGAACTCTGTTTTTATTATACTAGGCCATTGAACGCTGTATAGGCATAAATCCCAGATTGTGGACTTGACGGTCACACATGATAGAAGGCCATGAAACGCTTCATAAAATCCAGATTGTGGACTCTTAAGTCACGCACGATCAAATGCATGTGACGATATGTCAATAACAGATTGTGGACTGTTGGGTCACACACGATAGAAGGCCATGAAACGCTTCATAAAATCCAGATTGTGGACTGTTGGGTCACACAAGATAGAAGGCCATGAAACGCTTCATAAAATCCAGATTGTGGACTGTTTGGCCACACAAGATAGAAGGCCATGAAACGCTTCATAAAATCCAGATTGTGGACTGTTGAATCACACATTATAGAAGTCCATGAAATGCGTATAAATATCAGAGTGTGGACTATTGGATCACACAATGTATTGTAGATGGCCATGAAATGCTATATAAATAGCAGAGAGTAGACTGTTGAATCACATATTATAGAAGGCCATGGAATTCTTTATAAATGTCAGAGTGTGGACTGTTGAATCACTCATTGTATATAAATAATAGCACATTGTACTGATATAAATTTCAGACGGTGGACTGTTGAATCACTCATTGTAGAATGCCATGATATAAATATCGGACTGTGGACTGTTCGAACACACATAATAGATGGCCATGAAATGAAATTATAAACATCAGAGTGTGGACTGTTGGATCACACATTATAGAAGGCCATGAAATGCTATATAATTATCAGAGTGTTAACTGTTGGATCACATGAAAACCATATTGCGGTTCCTCGTCAACAGAATAAAACGATAAATTAAAGTGATTGTTGATAAAATGTAGCATGATATTTTAGTTTGCTAGTTTATACACATTCTCATCCCCACCCCCAGGGGCACACAAGTAGTTAGATTTGGATTGGCGACCATTGATTCGTAGTTAAACACGATATTGCTACCACTTACTTTGTCGAGCTGGTTAATGCTTGTTCTGTTCTGTCCCCAAAGGTACTAGGTTATCCGAAGCCTAGAGTGCCTTTCATTTATTCATCTTAATTGACCGTTGTCTTTTGTTTTTTGATACCCTCGTTCTTCGAGGACACGGAAGTTATTTTTTCACAATAACTCCAGTCTAGTGAAAGGGGCCCCCAACTCTGGATAGTCCTACATCCTTACGGGTTCGTGGTTGGAGAGCTCGAGATCTAGGTCCATTTTGCCCCATTTGTCCACCCTTTCCTAACAACCCTTCGTGGCTCCACTTCCTTCCACGTTCGTCAATCCTCATTTTTTGACGTCCACTTCATGCCGCAATGGCTAGAATTCTTGGCTGACACCACGGAGGTCCGGGTTCCATTCCCTGCTCTGCCAATAAATTTAATTCTGGTCTGAGGGGCTTATTCAACCTCGTAAAACAGAACTGTCACTTAACAAGAAAGGGGAAATGGAGGGGATAGAGAAGAATGAAAGAAAGAAAGAAAGAAAGAAAGAAAGAAAGAAAGAAAGAAAGAAAGAAAAAAAATCTTGAGAAATATCTTAGAACCCGAAGAAAGAAACGATGGTGCATGTCGGAAGAAGAGAAACGAAGATGTATACAGAAAGGCAGAGAAAATCACAGATACCATAAGGAAGAGAAAAATAAAGTTTCGTGGACACCTCACCAGAATCAGCGAGAGTCGACTAACGAAGAAAATCTTCAACTACATCACCAAGATAAAAGCGACTACAAAATGGGTGGATGAAACAAGAAAGGACATGGAGGAATAGAGAGATGTTTCGAGCTACGATTGATAAATTCAAGGGCTTCCAGGAAAAGCAAAGTAGAAAAGTCAAGCACATCTGGTAGGAAGAGAGGAAGAGGAACTACAGCGAAAAGATGAATAAGTTCTAGGGAAAGAAGACGGGACTAACCAGCAAGTCAATTGTTTCTCGTGGTCCAAAGTTGTCCAAAATCGAAGACGAAGAATTCGGCCACGTCTGTAAACCAGTGGCTAGTTTCATATCCATGATTTTAAGTATCAGATGACATAGATGTTTCACATCAATCAGAAATACACGTTCTTCCTCTAAGTGATAATTGCTAAACCGTAGGCTATATACAGGGTCTTTATTTTTACTTGCCAAGGCGATTCCGCTTGACCTAGACCGGCTATCCATGGCCAATAACCGGCTGTTACAGGTTGGCGCGCACGGTCTCCGGCCGTATTCCCACGCTCTTGCTGCGGTAGACGTGTGAGATTTGAGCTAATTGGGTGTTTTATAAAGCTGCTGTGTACTGTATATCGTATTGTATACATGGTGTTTTATTGTGATTGTGTATGGTGCTGTAATGCCTTATTTGAAATATTCGTTAGGGAACGTACCCATACAACGTGACCCGTTTAAGGGGGAGAGGGAGGTTTTCTAAATACTACGCTCAGTCACAGGGGAGGGGTTAGATTTTTGTTACGTAGTCGATTTCGCCGAGAGAAATTTCGCCCTTTTTCGACCTCTCTTTGAATATGGCGCGCAGTGTTTAGTGCTTCTTAAACTCACAGTTGGTGGCGCTGACGCACATATGTCGAGACGTCAGCTGATCGAGAACAGACACTGTTTGTCAGGCAGTTTGTAGTTCAGTGAAGTTGTCAAGCAAGTCGACGAGAGTTCATGCTGTACAATAACGTTGTTGTACGATCGGTTGTACAAAGCTTTTATGAAATGTTACAAGGATTCCTTGTCAATGCAAGCAATACAAAAAAAAGTTATGGTGCCTTAAAGATGAGCACAGGAAGAGCTCGAGCGTCTAACATTGTTAAAATTGAAGAACTTGGTCAGATTGCGACTAAGAAAACTGCTCGTCTTCTTAATTATTTCTTGAAGGTGAGTATTCTGAGCGCATTGAATGTTTAAAACAATTTATGATATTTGCATGTTTTTAAAAGTTGGTCGGAGATTATAACCTATGTGATTTCTGGCGTTAATCTGACATGAGCATAGGGTATTTCGTTATTTATATTGTTCTGCCTAACTTTTCTTTTGACCTGTAGTGACTTATAAAAGTCCTCTTTTAATTTTCTATTTGTTGCATGGGTTTGATAATATATTAGCCTACTTTCGATTTTTGCAAAAAATGAAAGTAGACTTATGAGATCTACACAGGGCCAAAAAAATGTGTGTGTGCGTGCGCGTGTGCGTGTGCGTGTGTGTGCGCGCGTGTGTGTGTGTGTGCGTGCGCGTGTGTGTGCGTGTGTGTGCGTACGTGTGTGTGCTCTGAATGTCTGCCCCCCCCCCATCAATTCGAACACGGTGAAACCGAATTCAACGAAATTTGGTACAGAGGTAGCACTAGCAAAGGGCACCTCAGTTTCATGTTTTATATTGCCGCCATCGTGACGGAAACGTAATGGTGGCCACCCAAATTTTAAAAGCTTAAATCAAATTACGACCAACCTAATAATCTGATGTCTACCAAATTTTCCAACAACATACCTTTATGTAGGAAGCATATTTTGACCAAACTACATGATCATTAACCCAATAGTTTGCAGATGGCGGCCATGTAGGTGTGCAAATCGATTCCCCATATCAATTCAAACACGGTGAAACCGAATAGAATTGTTTATTTTTTATTTTTTTACAGAGGTAGCACTAGCAGAGGGCACCTCATATTCATGTTTAATATCAGTATAGCACATTGTATTTCAACAAGCTATTACAACCAACATTCAATTATACTGCTTGAAAAGGACAAAGAGTTATAACAATACCCATGCATTTAGGAGAAAGTAGGCTATATGTTCTTTACTGAACATCTTGTTTTTATGATGAAAGACGATATCAACGGAAGAACCTGTTCAATTTGTGGCCTTTATTTTGCCTAAATAAAGCAATGAACAGCCATCAAAAAATTTGCATGGTGGTGCATTGGACAATCTGTCTCGCGTGCGACCTCTGCGGGTTCTCTCCAGGAGGCCAAATGAGGTTTTGTGGGTTATGGGAGAAAGCGTGGAGTGGTTGGATGTCGAGGCCGTCCACGAAGAGGAAATGACGAAGTCTGAAGAAACTCCTGATACTACTGCCCCCGTGATCAATGATGTATCCGAGTGGATTGATGCTGGGAACGTATTCATTGAAGACGGCTGGTTGGTTGGTTCTTAAGTGTAGGGGCTGTGACAACGTGGGCATGTAACCCCGTGTACTTTGGGTGGGTGTAGAATCTGTCTGATAACCGGTGTTAATTGTGATGACTGTATTAGTGTGTGTATTTGTAGTTGTTTTTTATTTTTATTTTAAGTACACACTGCAACTTAGAATTTTTCAAATAGTTCCTACTTTTGCCGTCAAACGCCACCGTCAACGACTACTAGGCCTTGTTCAGAACGTAGCTGCTAGACGCCACCGCAGTCGGCTCTTGGCAACGGTAGAAACCTAAGAGCGTTGTTTACATTCTTAACCTATCCAATTTAGCTTTACACAGGTGTAATTAGTGGAAGGTTCTTTAACATTGAAGACGTGTGAGACGGATATTAATGTATATTAAACAGAAAATCATTGTTGTTTTCTTAAATTAAGTTACGGTAGCAATATGTTTTACATAAGTTTTTCTTCATAATATTAATGTACTAATAATTATAAGCATGCATGCAGTCTTATGCAATAAACGCTGTATTATTAAAGACGAATATGAGTCAAATTATTTTCATTTGTTTCACTTTCTGCCTGCGAAATGATTAAAAATTATACTTGTCAATACTACGTAGAAACTTTAAAGCGGGTCTTGGCATATACTACGAGTTGTCACCGAGGGGGAAGGAGGGGTCGAAAAATCTTTAAAAATCGGTCACTTAGTATGGGTACGCTCTCTTACGTGAACGTGTATATCTGCGTGCAGAAAATCGTGCGCTAGAAAAGGACAGAAGTTTCGATTGAAATTTCCAGGCAGACCCATTCCTGTAAATCGGACAATAAAGCAACAGGCTAATAGATTCAAACGTACAGGTTCAGTAAACAATAAAAATAGACGTAAAGGTCGTTATTTCCTTACTGAAGATAAATTAACCGGAGTAACCGGAAACTTCAAATGGAGATGCCGATTATGTTTGGCAGAGAATGAGGAACATTTTTAGCATCTACTGTAATCATGGTGAGTAGAAATTCATTATACTGATTTTATACCGTATTCTGCCGTACATATGCGCGCGCGGTCGCCGGCAACTGAGCCGTCACTGGTGGAGCGTGTGAACGAGAATGTCATTGCCAAGCAAATATAAAGATCCTGTATAGTGATTGATAAATATTCCCCCCGTAGTTCGTAGATATTCTTTAAAATGCTTGGTTATTGAGTGGCTATCCACCAGCGCCCACCCTTAACGCTGTGTCTGCATGCTATTGTAAATAAAATCACTGTCTTCACTCAAGTTCCAGCAGCGAAGAAGGAGTTCCAACTTTGCATTAGCTTATTACGCTAGCGGTGGGCCGAGCCTGGGTCCCTGAGGAACTCCCGTGCCTGCACTGATTGCGGGATAAGGCAGGCTAATCCTTAATGCGTCTACACACTGCACGCAACAACACAACTTTAATCCTCATTAATGGCGAGCTCTTACTGGTCTTTCTGGTAACCAACAATGCTTTCATCATTCTGTCTTTTATTTATTAGTTATGTACTGGCTTTATTTAATTTTATGTATTTTCATATAATTAAATCATTTTTATTTATGTAATTACTAGCACCCTCCCCCCCCCCCCCCCTCCTGGCTTCGCCCGGGAACAGTTATGAATGCATTACGTAATGAGCGCTTTTTTTTTCGATGTCAATTAACTACGACCTATATCCGTTTTACGTTTCGACATGATGGGTTAAAATCGCTGACTGGACTATCAATTATATCATCATGGATATGCATGTGCAACGAATTCTAGTCAGACGTAATTAAAGATTGGCGAGGTGCATGAAACACAAATCCCCCTTCCGTCCAATCTTAACTAGACTGTGTATTTTGCGGAACGAAACGTTCACAGCCGAAATGAAGAAAAGCCGAGTTGCACTTCCAGGGAAACTCCAAACACAACCACTCTTCTCTGAAGTCTTAACTCAACACGACTCAATAATTTTCTGCTGGCTGTATCTGGGGTAATAGGCTCCCCCGCTAGCTAGGCTGTAACTGGGGTGATAGGCTCGCCCCTCACCCTCGCCTCAGTAATTGAATGGAGATTATTGGAAGAAATGAAAACGTAAAAACACGTATAGTGGGTGATGTATTGAAGATATAGATATGCTCTCGCGGACTTTTTTGTAGAAATTTTCATGATGAACAATTCTTACACTCATAGTATATTGATATTTTTAACGGTTTGCCCAGCGTAGGCTTTAAAAGCGCTTTCTTTCGACTTTTTTTTACTGAAATCGTCACTGCTTGGCTTCCTTTGATCATAAATAAATAATTTTCTACAAAAAACTTCCTCGAGATATCCTTTACAGAATGGTGAAAATCGCATCAAAATCCATCCAGTGGTTCTGGTGATTACCCGTGACATCCAAGAATCGGGGACTTTGTTTTATACCAAGTAGAGATTTATTGTTTTCTTTTTATTTATTTATGTATTTATTTAGTTTCTTATTTTTATTAGTTTGGGCTACATACTGTTACGAGTACCAGACCGCTTCGCTGTTTCGCCCTGACTGTGTGTTACCAGCGCCTTACGCAACGGGGCTGTAAGAACAAAATGGCATGGTCCAGAAGGTTCGTGGCCCACCTAGTATTGGAAATCTCGAGAAGGTGTGAACCCTGGTCTACTCTAGAAACATCGTTGAGTCATCAGCCCCGATATATAAACAGCGATCCTGGTAGGTGATAACGGACTGTGTTCTTGAGCGAGTGTGTTCTTACCAGTGCGACAGAGGTGTTACGATGACGTGCGAATTGCGAAACAGTGTGTATTCGAGAACAGTGAGTGACAGACTGTAGCTTGTGTACTCGGAAGTGTTGCAGGTATTTCTACCGAGGCCACCGCTCTCCTTAGCGAGGGATTAACTGCGTGAGCAAGTGAAAGGGTGAGTGTCCTCCATAAGGGAGCAAACACGAAGAAAGACAGCTAATTGTTTCCATTTGATTATTGTGTGGTGTATCTTTCTGACCTGCAATAAAGCTAATATTTCTTTAAAGGACCATTTGTGTTGTGCTTGACCTACTTCGATGATCCAATTAACGAACTCGCTACTAGGGGTAGCACGTATCAATACAGTATTTTTTATTTATGTATGTATTTATTGTTTTTTATTATTTATGTATTTCTTCTTCTTTCCTGGATTTTGGCCATCTTTGGACCGCGTAAAATAAGCCATTGCATTCACTGTCTCTTATTTCCTTTATCCTTTCTTGCCTTCCAGTAGTTCTTCATTACTTCACTTTGTCTCCTTCTTCTCTCTTCTTCCCCCAGGGGCTCACATCTTGTGGGCGTGGGTTGGCGACCACGGGGCCCAGCTGAGTCCGGCATTGCTTCCACTTACTTGTGCCGGACTCCTCTCTGTCTTCTTTCCTGTCGACCTCACTTGGTCAACTCTTGTTCTCTTCCGACCCCGACGGTATTAGGGTTTCCGAGGCCTAGGGAGTCTCTTCCTTTCCCGCCTTAATTGGCCCTTGTCTCATCTTTTCTGATACCCTCCTTCTGCGAGGGGTCAGCCTTCTTTTTCTCTTCCTTTTACCTCCTGCCTTGTGCTCTTGGCCCTTAAGGTGGCCGGGTGTATGTAGCCTCATCACTTCTGGTGCACCCTAGATAATGCTACACCCTGAGGGGCTCACGGCTGGTGAGTTCGGGAGTTAGCGACCCCGAGGGATTCCTGAGCTGGGTCCGTTTTCCCCTTTTGTCCCTTACCTTTGGGGCGGACCCTCTCCTCTTTCACTTTCCTATATGCCTTTCATGGCTCTCCTTCCTTCCAAGTCCCTCAATCCGCCTTCTCCGAGGGTTGAGGGCATTTCTTTTCCTTCTGACCTTTTATTTGCCTTATTCTCCTTTAGTTTTCCATTTCTTCTTCTAGTATGTAGGTTAGTAGTTAGTTTTAGTTTTAAGTTCGCTTTTCATTTTCATCTTCACGATCACCCAAACCATCAGGGGCCGATAACCTAGATATTAGGCCCCTTAAAACAACAATTATCATCATCATCATCATCATCGCTTTTATCTTCATCCTTTCATTTCACGCCATTTCATTTCATCAGGGGCCGATAACCTCGATGTTAGGCCCCTTAAAACAACAATTATCATCATCATCATCATCTTCTCTCTTCCGGCCAGATATTAACCCGCTTCTTCTTTTCCTTCTCTTGGAAACCCTTGAAATTTTTGATCATATTTCTGAAAAGTGGTCTGTCCTGAATAATATCTAGGCTATTGTTACTTCCATCTCTTCCATATCCCTTTTTATACTTTGTACCCATTGATACCATTCTTGCTTTTCTATACATGACTGAAAATTTGTTTTGTGTGTCTGGTGTTATTCATCCTCATTACGTGTCCAAATAAATTAACCCTCCTTTCCCTGATCGTATCGTAGATTTTTGCAATTTCTTTATTGTTGTAGAGGTCGTCATGTTTTCTGTATCTGAACTCTCCACTTTCTGTTTTTAATGGTCCCAATATCCTTCTTTCCTTTTATTTATTGTTTTATTTTTATTTATGTATGTTTTTGTTTCTATTTTCCTCTTTTTTGTAATTTTGTGTTATTGTGTTTTTGTGTCTTTTGTTTCTTGTTTTTTTTTGTTGTTTTGTTTCCGACTGCTACGGTGCGCTTCTCTGACGTTGAAACAACCGCAACGGCACCTTTCCATCTGACACTTCAAAACTTGACTCACCCGGAGCGTGACTGGTGATATGAGTCTTAAAGATCACCTGCCCGGACACCCGGATGTTGCAACGGTGTAGGGCTCTGCCATTGTTACCAAAGGTTGCTAATCTCCATCCCCTCCCTCAGAGCACATGACCTTGCCCACCCCCTCCCCGTTCGTTTGCATTGGTCACATGCAGATGAGTAGTTGTGAGGAAGCATTCGGCCAGTCCCGTATCTTGCGCTAATTCGCAAAGCCTTACGTTCCGATCCGCCTCCACTAATGCGGAGACCATCTGTACATTTTCATCCCTGGCCTCTTTGACTTTCACAGCGCTCCAAGGGAATACAAAAGTCGACATGCAAGCTGCCCTCTGGGCGTCAAATAACAAAGCTTGCACCCAGCACCCGAGGCCATAGGATATGATTATTATTATCACTTACTGGTGGGTGACCACATCGAGGCATGTCCTCGACACGTTCGCACCCATCTCGGAAGGCTGCAACCCCTCTTGCAACCGTTCTGTAAGGTAACGCAGCTGCACCACACGCCTTGTGCAGTCCTTGGTGACACTAACGATCCGTGCGATCTCGGGTACACTGCTCCCGCTTAGAAAACATTGCGACAGTCTTTCGCGAGCGTTTGCTCACAACTACTAATCTGCTCGTGACCAATGCAAACGAACGGGGGAAGGGGCGGGCGAGGTATTGTGCTCTGAGGGAGGGGATGCTGGTTAGCAACCTTTGGTAACAATGGCAGAGCCCAACACCGTTGCAACATAGCGCAGCAGCATGGTTGGTAAAACTAAAAAGCCAACTCTTGTATATACAGAATATCAGAAAGAGGTAAGGTGTATACAGGGTGTAACAAAATGTACGCCACAAAATGCTGGACACATTCCTCACACCTAGACGAAGAAATTATGTTATATGAACATGGGTCCGGAAACGCTTTGTTTCCATGTTACACCACATTGTCTCCAACTCATTAAGCTTGGGAAACACACAAGAACAGAACGTTAGAATCATGGGGAACCCGCACTTTTGGTTACGTCTGGTTACGTTTTGGAAATATCTGTTCCCGTAGGAAACAGGATGGAAAATTGTCCGATTGAGCTATGTACATTAACAAATTCACAAAGAAATTTGATACAATGGTCCGGCTAGCTCAAAACAGTTGGCAGCGTTTCGCCCCAGTGTACCAATGGGCTCTTCAGTTGGTTATGGTACACTTCACCAAGACGCGTGGCTAGTACATACTGTGAAGGCCGCTGTAAGGCACAAATGTTGCCACGAGCAGCGCCAATGTACTATGGAAGTCAAAACTTCCTTTCTAAAATAATGTTAGCTTACCTAACTAATCCATATTGGAAATATCTGTTCCCGTAGGAAACACACTTCAAAACTTGACTCACCCGGAGCGTTTGTTAATCTGGTTACGTTGTCATTATCGTAGGTGCACCGCCAGTTTTTGTTTTACATAGCCCTGTTGCTATGCGACTTAGCAGGTGTGCCTTTAGCTGTGCGACAAAACATGGACTTCATGCACGATGGAGCACCTCCTCATTTTAGTGTTAATGTCCGTCGGCTTCTAAATAACAGATTTGGTGACAGATGGATTGGTAGAGGTAGACCAATTGCCTGGCTTTCACGCTCTCCGGACCTAAAATCACTGGACTTTTATTTGTGAGGGCATTTGAAAGCTCTTGTGTATTGAACCCCAGTACAAGATGTTGATAGTCTCCGTGCCCTTATTATGGAAGGCTGCGAAACCATACGCGATACTCCAGGGATACATCAGCGTATCCGAGGTTCACTACGACCGACGGCGGGTTGATGCATGTATCAATGCTCACTGAGGGCATATTGAACATCTCCTGTGAGCAAGAGTTGCATGTGTAAAGCTGGTACGTTCCGTTCTTGTGTGTTTCCCATGATTAATGTGTTGGAAACAATGAAACAAAGCATTTCCGGACCCATGTTCATATAACATAATTTCTTCGTCTGACTGTGAGGAATGTGTCCTGTATTTTGTGCCGTATATTTTTGTGACACCTGTATTTCGCTCAAGCTCTTAAACCAAGGATTACAAGGTGCGATCTGTGCCAAAGCCTTCCAAAACGTCTCAAAAGTACAGGAATAAGTTGTATTTCTTGATGAGTTTTGCCCCCCTCCTCATCCTCCAACCCCTCCACCCAAGAGACATTTGTTTATTTGACTCTTTATATTGTCCCAACTATCACCTGTTTTACAATACCGCTAGTGCGGCGTCCTAACTCCTGTATATAATTTAAATGTGAGCACGTTCCTCACTTGGTAAATCCCCCCAGGGGCTCACATCTAGTGGGACGTGGGTTGGCGACCACGGGCCCCAGATGAGTCCGGCATTGTTTCCACTTACTTGTACCGGGCTCCTCCCTGTCTTCTTTCCTGTCGACCTCACTTGGTCAACTCTTGTTCTCTTCCGACCCCGACGGTATTAGGGTATCCGAGGCCTAGGTAGTCTCTGCCTTTCCCGCCTTAATTGGCCCTTGTCTCAGATTTTCTGATATCCTCCTTCTGCGAGGGGTCAGCCTTCTTTTTCTTTTCGTGTTATCTCTTGCCTTCTGCTCAAGGCCCTCAAGGAGGCCGGGTGTATGTAGCCCCATCACTTTTGGTGCACCCTGGATATTGCTCAGGGGCTCACGGCTGGTGAGTTCTGGAGTTGGCGACCCCAAGGGATTCCTGAGCTGGGTCCGGTTTCCCCCTTTTCCCATTAAGTTACCTGTACGGAGGACCCTCTCCTCTTTCACTTTCCTATCTGCCTTTCATGGCTCTCATTCCTTCCAAGTCCCTCAATCCGCGTTCTTCGAGGGTTGAGGGCATTTCTTTTCCTCCTGTCCTTTATTTGCCTTATTCTCCTTTTGTTCACCATTTCTTCTTCTAGTATATAAGTTAGTTTTAGTTATAGTTTACATTTCATTTTCATCTTCACGATCACCCACACCATTCGGGGCCGATAACCTAGATGTTAGGCCCCTTGAAACAACAATTACCATCATCATCACTTGGTAAATGCCCTGCATTCTACTCGCAGAGAGATCCTCCTTCAGTGTTGGAGCTTGACATGGATCAGATTTGCTGTTAAAGTGTGTGATCGGTAACTTGTTTCACGTCGCTTCAGGTTCCTTTAATTGTGTGTCCGTTTCGTTAAAGATAATTTGGCTCATGAGAAGTTTCTGCAATTTATTCCTATCAATGATGCAGATAAAGATAGGCAGATTTTGAGAGTCAATAGTAGCGTAATGGCAGTAAGAACATGGGAGAGCAAAACATTATTTTCCTCCCACACAATATCAATATTATAAGCAATCACGTATGGACATGTTGATACCACTGCATGCTTTCAGTTTGTTACATTTACCGTAGTTAGGCCTACTGTTTTCCATATTTAAAAAAATAAAAAATCCAATTTTTATTATCCTTAAAAAAATAATGAGGCTTAAAATAGTTTTCTTGGAAACGGAATGTTTATTTATTGTTTTTTTATAAATATTAATCGAAATATAATTTTAACAATGTATAATGATGATGATGATGATGATGACTCGTTTTAAAGAGCGGAACAGCAAGGTCATCTGTCCCTATAATAATATACACAATTACCCAATCATATTTATGAACCCCCCCGCCACTTTGTCAGAATTGGAATTCAAACCTGCGATCTCCTGATTTGCTGCAGCAGTCCTCACGGCCTTGATGCACTATTTAACACAACTGGGCTCATACAAACCAAAGTAATACTAATAATAATATCGTACAGCCTCGCGTGCCGGGTGCAAGCTGTGTTATTTGACACCCAGAGGGCAGCTTGCATGTCGAATTTCGTTGTTCCTTGAAGCACCATGCAAGTCAAGGAGGTTAGATATCTAAGCTCCTTGAACACTATAGCGCTTTCTAGTAGAGAAATGAGGAACATTGTGTTGGCGGAAACTCCCGAGATTAATTTTGCCACTATGAACACGGCCAACTGAATTCAAATGGGTTCCTTTACATGCCAACATCGTATGACATGCGTGTCGTAATTTTTGCCGCCTTTCAAAAAAACTTACCACGGCCAGGAGCGAACCTGCAAGCTTGGGGTTAGTAGTCCGACACGATAACCACTCACCCACCGTGGCAAGCCAAACCAAAGTAATTCCTAGACTGATTATTTAGCAACGTTTTGAAGGATGTTAACGCCTGAAGCTGCCGTACGTAAGTAAATCTTGTTATGTATTCTCATGAAGCTTTCAAGCAAGATTTCCAGCATTTGTGTCGTCTAATGCATATTGTAGCACGTGCTGAATACATCTTTATAACTGGATCATAAAGAGGATCCAACAGTCGATATTTGATCCGCTAAACATGTTGGTGTGCACGGTGCAGACTCTCGCCATGCACTGTACTGGATTTATTCCACCATCAAGAACATGGAATTGCATAATATTAATTTTAGCTGCCATTACTCTGAGTTTTTCTGCCGCCCCAGTCTGGAGAAACTCTGCTCATGCCAACCAAGTAGACGTTGCTCTCCATGAGACAGGCCGCATTGTGCCAGGCTGTCTACGCCCAACTTCTGTCATTAAGATCTTTCCACACATGGGAGTATCACCTCCAGAAGTTAGAAGGCAAGTAGCGGCAGAAGTTGAGAAGAAAAAGCAAGAAACATATCCAAGACACGCAATGTATGGACTTGATGTCCAACCACCTAGGCTTAAGTCAATAAAGAGCTTCCTCCAAACAACGATATCCAATCCTTCCTCAGCTGAAGCTCGCCGAATTGAACTTTGGAAAACAAAATCACCGGGAGGATTGTGGGAAATGAAGGAGAAGCCGGCAGCAGGCTACCATTTACAATACGGATCTTGGAAGACGCATAACAGACTAAGAAGTGGTGTGAGTCGGTGCAAAAGCAATTTGAAGAAGTGGGGTTACAATACTGAAGAACTTTGTAAATGTGGTGAAAAACAATACCTTGAGCACCTTCTGAATTGTTTCTCGAGTGCTTAATATCAGGTCTGTCTTCTTCTTTCCTAGCGTGTATCCCGTGATGGAGCAGGGTCCGCTTGTCTGGTTGATGTTCGCCACTTCTTCCTGTCAAGGGCATCTTCAGGTTTAAGTCCACACATCACCAAGTCTTCCTTGATTCTGTCCAGCCATCTTTGCTTGGGACGTCCACGGGGTCGATTTCCTCCTGGATCGTAGTGGAGAGCTGTTCTTGACACAGAGTTCTCAACACTTCTAGTGACATGCCCATACCACCGAAGCCGTGTTTCTCACATTTTATCGGTAATGGCTGCAACTCCCATCTGTTTCCGGATATGTTCATTCCTGACATGATCAAGCCGTGTGACACCCTTGGACCAACGTAACATTTTCATCTCCATTCCATGTAGGGCTTGTTAATGCTTGGTTGAAGCCGGCCAACATTCTGTGCCGTAAAATGCCACTGGTCGTATCATGGACTTGTAAACTTTCCCTTTCAAAGGGATAGGTACTTTCTTATCGCACAGCACTCCTGTGACTAGGCGCCACTTCATCCACGCAGTGTTAACTCGTGCTCGAGCATCGAGAAGCGTTTCGCCATTTGAAGTGATAAGGGAACCGAGATATTTAAAGTGTGTAGTTTCAGTGAGATAATGCTCTTCAATGCTGA